>OX422215.1:15650301-16850301 GCA_949130495.1 Sambucus nigra | reverse complement strand
TCATTGCGCCATTTTCTTTTTTACTCCTTCTTTTTATTCACCCATTTATCATGCGTAGAGAGTTGTGTCTTCGGGCATTGCCACACCATCTTCTCTTGTCTCGGCGGTGGGCACTTCTGCAGTTCAGCCCCTGGGCTCCTCTTCATCTGAGGTACGTATATATATATTTTTTTTTACCTTTGAATATTTGTTTCCTCTTAACAGGAGTCCTAATGGCTCTTGGACTTTCTTTTCAGGGAGGGGCTCCTCCCTTAGCCGGCGTTATCGCCCCGGGTTTATCCTCTTCGGGGAGGATTTCTATCCGTAGGGTCCGCGTATCTATGGACGGTAGACCTTTGGTTCAGGCAATTTCTAGTGGCCCAATATTTACCGTGGCCTCAACCAGTGAGCCCACACTTCAGGTTAGTCCTTTCTGTTGAAGCAATGGGATCTCCTTTTCCTCGAACATGCAATAAACAACGTATTTTCATTCTTTGCAGGCTATCAGTATAGCCCCTACTGCGCCGACCGTCTTTTTTCGCGCTTCCCCCTTTGATGGGGTTCAGGTATTCTTTTATTTTCTTAGTTCTATTTTCTTATCTGTCCAGCCTGTACTTATCGTAGCCCTCTTTTACTTTGTCGCAGTTATCCCTTGGCGCTGTTTCGAGTGCGGCTCCTGCCACTGCCGTTTCAGCAGCCCCTATACACGGGTTGGTTTGTCCTGTTGTTGCGCCTCTTCAGGTAGCTATCTCTACGGTGCCTTTTTGAGGAGCTTCCCTCACCCTCTTTTTAATTGAGGTATTTATCATTCATGGAATAACTGATTTGTTACATATCGCCCTTTCTTGTCACCCGCAGCCTCGCCTACCCCTTGCGGCCTCTGTCGCTGAGATTGTTCTTCTGGAGGTGCCTGAGGTTGAGTTAGCTTCTTCGGAAGCATTGGTCGCTGAGGCAACCCCTTCTGGAGCATCGATCAGTGTTGTTGCCCCTACGGGAGCCCCTGCTCCTCCTTCTATGACCGTTAGGGAGGGTGTTGTTCAGGTGCCGTGTATAAGAGTATCTACTTTCCTCCTTCTTGCATATATTGTGCAAGCATTCTCATTTCACCCTTGTCTCATTGTTTCCAGGTGCATGAGAGTACTTCGATGACTATGGAGTCTGGCAATGGGGCTGCTGCGAGAGAGGTATTAGACTGGCATACCTCCTCCTTTTACTATTCCCCTATTTTCTTCTTGCATATACTGTGCAAGCATTCTCATTTTACCCTTGTCTCATTATTTCCAGGTGCTTGAGAGTACTCCGATGACTGTGGAGTCTGGCAGTGGGGCAGCTGTGAAAGAGGTATTAGACTGGCATACCCCTTCTTTTTACTATTCCCCTCCTTTCTTTTTGCGTATACTGTGCAAGCATTCCCATTTCACCCTTGTCCCATTGTTTCCAGGTGCATGAGAGTACTCCGGTGACTATGGAGTCTGGCAGTGGGGCAACTGCGAGAGAGGTATTAGACTGGCATACCCCCTTTTTTTACTATTCCCCTACTTTCTTCTTGCGTATACTGTGCAAGCATTCTCATTTTACCCTTGTCTCATTGTTTCTAGGTGTATGAGGATACTCCGATAACTATAGAGACTGGTAGTGGGGTAACTGTGGAGGGAGATCACAGTTCTGAGCTCACTCCTTTAGACGGTGACGCTGATTCTGGTGGGGAGTCTTCTTTTCTTCCTTCTGAGGCGGGGTCTCGCCACTCCGAGGGCGATGATGAAGCCGAGGATGCTGCGACTATTTCTAGTAGGCTATGGCGTGAGGAGTTACCAGGCCGCTTCAGGGTACATGAGAGTCAACTCTTGGATCTCATCTTGGAGCACCATCCCGAGACGTTCACTTCTCAGAGTATACTCCAGGTTGACAGTCTTACGGCCTTCAACCTGAGGGCTCTTGCCAGCCATGTTCATGAGTTCTTGGCTACCTCCCCTGCTAAGTTGACTAGCTCTTCTATCTTGCTATTCTTGGATGCCCTCCGCGACTTACAGCAGTTCTATCATTTTCGTTTGGATTGGTTTGACGCAGGGGTTCGCCCATTTCTGAGTGTTCCTTTTCGAAAGATAGTGAGGTTTCACACTTCCCGGAAGTCCAGGGTTGAGCAACGACACGCTGAGGCTACGAGGATCCGGAATCAGATCGACCTACTGTAGGTGAAGCTTGCCAGACTCGAGTCTGGCGATGAGGAGGATGAGGCTAAATTCGTCAGGTTGGAGGAAGAGTTTCTGCGGGAGGCTGGTCTGTCATATGCTGGCGCCATCGTGCGTGATGATTTATTTTTTGTGGTTTCTAGCCGATAGGCTACTTCTTGCTTTGTAGTGCTCAGAATTCTATGTGTACATCACTTATCATTCCTGTATGAGACACTTTGTTTCTTCTGCACTTTCTTTTTCTTTTGTTCTCCCATTATGCTGTGGGTGTTCTTTTTATGTGACTTGCTCTAATTTTCTGTGAGCATTTAGTCTATTGGTGGCTACCCCATATACTGCGGGGTATTTGCATTGATATGAAAAGTTATGTATTATCATATTGTACATATATTTTTTTTTGAAAATGCACCTCTTGTAGCTGTGAGGCGTTGGCATGTGACTTTCTTGGGTTGCCCCTCCTGTCTGTGGGGTAATTCCTGCACATTACTGCTTATAGTCGTGGAGGCTAGGTTGGAGAGGAGGGTGACTCCTGCCCCTTTTCGGAAGCCTGATTTTATTATAAAAAACTGTATTAATTTATGTCTGGGGGACTTTGCTCAGTATACTTTCTCTTAGGATGGACCTACCTCCCAAGTGTAGTGAGCAAAGTTTCTGATCTTTTTTTTTTGTACTCTCTTCTAACTTAATAAGGAGTGCATATTTGTATAAATGAGCAAGCAGAGCAAATGTCAACAATGATCAAAAGTGTTGCTATTTCGTTTCTTTACCTTTGTGTGCTGTTAACAGTGTAGTATTGCTCTAAAAAAAAATTTACAAAAAACTTTTCTGGTATAGGAGCAATCCTTGACATCCATTACAGACATGCAAAACACAAACAAAACTTGTTAGTTGTTACTAAGCATAGTACCTCTTCAGCCACTTGCAGTTGATGGACTGGAGGCAATCACTCTCTGGTTCTGATATTTGGCAGTAGCCCGACTTCCCCACTCCTCTGACAACAAAAGGGCCTTCCCAGTTAGGTTTGAATTTTGATGCCGACATGCTACGGAGATGGTGAGTTAATGCTCGCAGGACTAGGTCTCCCACCTAGAATTCCCTAGGCTTAACCAAGTTTTCGTAGGCCCTGGACAGTTGCTGAGTGTAGACTTTGAAATTCTCTCTCGCCTTGTCTCTGTGCTCATCCAGCGCCTCCAGTTGCACATGCCTTGGGTCTGGGATGAGCCCATTGCTAAGAGAAATTCTAGCTGAAGGTACCGCCAGTTCCACTGGTAGGATAGCTTCGGTCCCATATACTAGAGAGAAGGGAGTGAACCCTGTTGGCTTTCTTTTCGAAGTACGGTAGGCCCATAACACCATAGGCAACTTCTCATCCCATGCTCCCGGCATGTCTTCTAGCATTTTCTTCAAAATATTTATCAGGGTCTTATTAGTAGCTTCTGCTTGGCCATTGCCCTTGGGGTAGGATACGGTTGAGGTATTATGCACAATCTTATACTTGTCCGTGAGGAGGGCCATCTCTTTGCATACAAATTGCTTCCCATTATCCGTTAGGATCACTTTGGGTATACCAAACCTACATATGATATACTCCTTTATAAACTGTGTTACCACTTAGGCAGTGACTCTCCTTAGAGGAATGGCCTCCGCCCACTTGGTGTACAATTCCGTAGCCACAATGATAAAAGCCTTGCCGTGAGATGCTGGGGCGATCTTACCCACCAAGTCGAACGCCCATGTGTGGAAGGGATAGGGGGTTGCCAAGCTTTGTAGGCTGACGGAGGGAGCGTGCACCATTTTTCCATGCACCTAGCATGCTCTACACTTTTTTACATATCCAATGGAGTCAGCCTCCATGGTCGGCCAGTAGTATCCCAGCGTCATCAGTTGATCATACAGCTTGGCGCCTCCCATGTGGGAGGGCTCATGATCTTCTTTCAGTACCCTTTCCACTTCCTCTTTGGCTACGCACCTTAGCGCCTTCTCATTGTACCCTTTCCTATATAACTCTCCTTTGACCAAGTACAAACGTGCTATCCTTTTCCTAAGGTAAATTTCATCCGCTCTCTCGACGGGCAGCTCCCCATCTTTTAGATATTCTAGGTACGGTTGTCTTCAATCTTCGAAGGCTTCCACGAAGTTAGCCTCCGTCGGCTGGTCAAAATTAGCTTGGCACTTTAAACAACTTTGTTGCAAGTGGGCTTCTTCTATGCTCATGGTGGGCCAAAAATACCCGCTTCGCTGCAATCGTCTGTACAGGGGGTATCCGTATCTCCACAATGCTTCTGGTGCATTTTTATTAACCTCTCCTTGGCTTCTTGCTCCCCTACGCACCTTGCCAGGAACCCTCCAGGACTCTTGAAGTAGAGAGTTCCCTGCAGCACATAATAGTTGGCTAACTCTAATATTTTCATTATCCCTTCCCTGGTTTCAAGTTGCTTCTCCACCAGACGCCTCCAATATTCTGGCTCGTTACTTGGGAATAAGGACCTTACGGTAGTAGGTACCATTCTTCGATTCACTGTAATGGTTGCTTCTGACTCTTCCATGTCCAACTTTTGTGCTATGGTGGCCAGCGCATCAGGGTGCCTGTTCATCGTTCGCGCCTGCCTCTCCACAGTTACTTCCAAGAACTGTCCCAGCAGTCGTTGGATGATGTGTCTGTACGGCGCTAAGTTGGCATGTTTAAGGGAAAACTCTCCATTGACCTGCCTTACGACCAGATTGGAGTCTCCTCGTATACACAGTACCCTGATCCCTCTTCTGAGTGCTTCCAACATCCCTAGAATGAGGGCTTCATACTCGGCTTCATTATTTGAGGATTTAAAATCTAACTTGAAAGAGAGGGTGATCTTCTCCTTCCCATCTGACAGTATGATGCCAACCCCACCTGTTCCTTGAGCACTAGAACCATCAAACTCCATAAACCACTTCTTCACCTCCTCCGCCACGCATGCTTGTAAACTTTATCCGGGTAGTTCTTCACTAAGTGGTTCGAAAACCCCACTCGGGAAGTGGGCCAGCAGATCTGCTACCGCCTGGCTCTTGATGGCTTTAGGCACTACGCATTTTAGATCGTATTCTGACAAGATCAAAAACCACCTTGCTGCTCGTCCCACGAGTATAGTCCGCGCGAGGAGGTACTTGATGGGATCACACTTGGTGACTATGTGAACGGTGAAGGCTAAAAGATAGTGTCTCAACTTCTGGGCTACAAATACCAGCGCCAGGCAGTGCCTCTCAACGCTGGTGTATCTCGATTCTGTTTCGGATATTACTCTTGACAGGTAGTAGACCGGCTTTTCCACTCCTTCCTTCTCTTGTGCCAAGAGGGCCCCTATCGACCTCTCTGTAGAAGTGAGGTAGAGCAGCAGCGGAGCTCCAGCTTCGGGGGGAATCATCGTGGACGGAGAGGCTAGGATTTCTTTAATCTTCTCGAACGCACTCTCTTGCCTCTCTCCCCAACCCCACTTGGCTTTATCTTATAGTAGAGGTGCGAACGGATGAGTTACTTCTGCCAACGCAGGTATAAACCTCCGCAGGTTGGATACCTTTCCCAGGAAGCTCTTAAGTTGTCTCTGACTCTTGGGCGGTGGCATCATCACAATGGCTTTCATCTTCTCTGCATCCACTTGCACTCCTTGTCTATTTACCACAAAACCTAAGAATTTCCCTGCAGTAACCCCAAAGTCACACTTTGAGGGGTTCATTCTCATCTTATACCGTCGACACCTCTCGAATACTCTCCTGAGATCCTGAATGTGCTTGTTTTCTTTCCTAGGCTTCACCACCAGATCATCCACATAGAATTCTAGTATATCATGAAATAATTCATGAAAAATTGCCATCATGGTCCGCTGGTATGTGGCTCCATCATTTTTCAATCTGAAAGGCATGACTGTATATAGTGAAAGTTCCCTAACGGTGTGCGAAAGGCAGTCTTCTTTCCGTCGGCGGGGTCCATCTTAATCTGGTTATATCCGACATACCCGTCCATGAAGCTATACATCTCATGTCCCGCGGTGGAATCCACTAAGCTGTCTATGCTGGGTAGTGGGAATTCATCCTTAGGACATGCCCTGTTCAAGTCGCGAAAGTCTACACAGATTCTGATTTGGGTCTTGTCTTTTTTTGCCACTGGCAATATGCTGGACAGCCATATGGGGTGCTGAATAGGCTTGATGAACCCTGCCGCTAACAACTTCTCCACCTCAGCCTTTATTTTTAAATCAAGGTCTGCTTTATATGTGCGTGTGGCTTGCCTTACCGGAAGGGCATTGGGAAGGATGTTCAATCTATGGGAACTCACTTCCGCGTCTATCCCTGGCATCTCCATGTACTTCCAAGCGAATACATCAGTGAACTCCTTAAGTAGCTCAATGAGCTCTTCCTTCTGCTTCGGTTCCAGGCACTTGGAAATTAGAATGGGTCTACTCTCTCCCTCTTCTAACCCTAACTTGATTTCCTCTAATTCCTGCAGCTGCTCTTTGGGTCCGTCTTGCATGCACTCCGGCGCCTCTTCTGGTTCTTCAACATGCTCAACAATATGGGATTCATCAACAATAAAACACTCGGGCGTCGAGTCGATGCTCTCGTCCCAGAACATCGCCCGCGCAGACCGTTATAAACGGTATATGACTTTTCCATTGGGAAAAACCACTTTCTTGCAAGTTCGAGGAGGTCTAGCTACCTCCTCTACCTTTTTCCATGTGGGGGATTATCCTCTCCCCTAGGCGGTCATGAACGGATTTTTTCTGCGGGACCCTTCCCTCAGCTACCTTGATTCCTGCTAGCTTTCTCGTAGAGACCTTTCTTTCCTCGTCCAACTCGGTGTAAAAGGCAGCATCTACCAGGTGGGCCTCCTCAACGGTGAAGGGTCTCTGCGTGGCCATGATCACTATCTCCGTACCTCTAATATTTGCCTTCGCGCACTGATGGTAGGTGGAAGGCACTACGCCATGAGTGTGCATCCATACCCTTCCAATGAGTAATTGGTAGCTGGTGTCAGCGTTAATAACATGCAATTTGATGTGGGAGGTGAAATTTCCCAACTTAATTCCCACATTCACGTATCCAATTGACTGCATTTCGGCATTGTCGAATCCGGAAATTACTAGCGGTACCGGAACCACCTTCTCCTAGTCAATTCCCGTTTCATATAATGTATTGATGGGCATGATATTAATGGATGCTCCTCCATCCATCAACGCCCTAGGAAATGAGACTCCATTAATTATGGCTGTAACGTACAACGGGCGGTTGTGGAAGTAGGGCACCACCCTATCCGCTTCTGAAAACACTATTTCAGAGGTATACTTCTTAATCATCCTTCCGATTGGCCCCTGCCAATTTAGCGAAGGGTCTCCCTGCTGCTGCACCGCCTCCAAAACTTTCCTCGTGATGGACACCCTCGTGTCGTACTTCACCCCTATCTGGTCGAAAAACCACTTGAACTTAGGGCTCCTCGCTATGGCCTCACATTCAGAATCTAAGTCTACCTCGTACGTCTAGGCACTGCAAACATACTCCGCCTCGGAGGTCCCTCCCTCGTCTAGAGTGAGGATGACGTCTACCTCGCCTTCTGATAGAGCGACTTCCTCAACTTCCCCACTTCCATTTTCATGTTCCGGAGTGAAGAACCACTCCTCTTGCTTTCTTTCTAGCTCAAGTCTTCTCAGTGATAGATTTTCTAACTCCTCGCATAACTGCTCGCCATTCTCCCGCTTCACAAGACTTCTCGTAGCTTCTTCGTCGTAGGCAACTACCATGTTGGCAGTTCCAAAGTGATGCGTAGGGAGTGGGTTCTCGTTAACGTCCACAGGGGGTATCTGCAAGGTAACGTTGGCCATCTGCTCACCAATGATCCTTCTCAAGTAGTAACAATCCTTGGTAGAGTGCTGCACTCGTTGGTGCAATTCGCAGTACTTCGGATTGGCCTTGTCAGCTGCAGTGGGGGTCTCTCCTTTTAGGTGGGGAGGTCCTGCTACGCCTTCTCGTACCAAGGTGCGGTAACAATCCATGGCCTCCGCTACGCTGCACGGTAGTGGCGGCGGGGCATCTTCCCCAAATTTTCTCTTGTTGTCGGGACTGTCAGTCTTGGCCCCAGGGCCTCCCTTCTTCCCTTTGTTACTCTCGTCCACATAGTTAACCGCTTGCCTCCTCGCAACTTGAAACCTCCCGGGAGTCAGTGGAACTTGTGTCCTCCAACCCGGGGCTCTCGGTTTGATTATCATAGCTATGTTGCTGGCGGCCCGGGTGAATTCTCTGAAAGTTCCATCTCTAGTTTCGTTGATCAAGTGCAGCTTGTACTCTTCCAAGAGTCCTTCCACACATATCTGCAGCAACCTGGCCTCCGGCACATCCTCGTGGACATCTAAAGCCCTCTCGCGAAATTGCTTGATGTAGTGCATCAATTCCTCTCCTGGCTTCTGGACCTCTTACGCCAGGTGCCTCAGTGTAAATTCATCTTCCGCTACGAAAAACTTCTGAAGGAACTGCCTGTGCATCTCTTCCCAACTAGGGACGCTGTTAGGCGCCAAGTGGGAATACCATGTATAAGCTTTCCCAGTGAGAGTTTTAGAGAACTCCCTCAATCTCAGGTTCTTGTCGCCAGCGTGTACTCCCAGGTACTCGACGAACCTCTTCACGTGTTCTCGAGGGTTCTCCCCCCTACCGCCAAACTTGATAAATTTTGGTGGAATATACCCCTCAGGGTATGGCTTCTCACTTACTTCCTGCGGATAGGGGTCTTGTAACTCCTCGTATAGGTGGGAACCCTCTCTTTGAGAGGAGGAGAGGAGCTTCCTCACTTCTTCCATAGTAACAGTCTTGGAGGGTGATTCCTCCAAACATGTGCTTTTAGAAGCTGGAGAACCTGTTGGCGCCAGGACCTGCTCCGGCGCCACCTTCCGAGACGGAATTGTCTCTGTCGAAATCGTAATAGGAGTGGCTACCCCTCCGGAAGGGGCAGCAGCAGGTGTCACACAAGCTTGACCCAAGTTTGATATATCCACGTTGTTTTGCTTTAAAAAGTCAAAAAACATTGCCATAAGGTTCATACCTGCCATCGGAGCCACTGCCGGCAAACTGGTCTGACCTCCCTGAGGCGCTGGCACCTTGGCTCCGATCACCACCACTTCTTCCTGAGTAGTCTGGTCACTGTGAGCTCCATTACCAGACAGAATGTCCTCAAAAACCAACTGCTTAGAGACATTGAAACCTTCTTTGTCCATGAAAATGAGGATACCTCCCCAGCAGAGTCGCCAAATGTAGGAGGGTAGTGAGACTGGGGTCTATGAATAACTGGAAAGGGTGAGGCGTGACCCACTCCAATGGACGCTGCCTGCAAGGTTTTAAGGTCTCCTGGTGCAACTTCTGAAGAAAACTTCTCCTTCTGGTAACAATGGAACTCAAGCTTCAACTCACTCCCTGCAAGAAGATGAACTTTCACAACAAAAATAGTAATTTTCTCAAGGGAAACACCTGAGAGTGATGGCTGTCAGTGGGGAGTGAAGGAACAAGGCACTCAGCACTAAGAGAATGAGCAGGGAGAGAATACTAGGTAGGTCTGGTGATATTTTAGCAGAGTAAAAGTGCAATTTCTATTGTCTATCTTTTGACCTTGCCCAGAGGTCTATTTATACATGGGCGTTAGGGGTGAGCTGGCGATTTTGGGCGCCAAAATTGAGAGAGTTGGTGGGGAACAATGTCTGAAGTGTACCATTTGTCCCTACCTGTAGGCAGTCTGCCTGTCCCCTCTGCAGGCGCCACCTGGCGCCGACCAAAACTCAAAAAGCACATATGTCCCCTAATGGAGACAAAATAGCAGATTTTGGTAGTTATCTTTTGAAACGGTAACTTGTGGTGCAATTTGCAAATCTTGAGAGAGGAGACCTTAAGGACTCATCTCCTCTAAAAGTGTTATTTTTCTTGAGAGGGACCTCGAGGACCCCCTCTTCTGGAAAAGTCATTTTCTTGTAAAGAGTTTATGTTTCTTGTGAGTAGCCAGCTCTTTGGCTGCTCACTTCACTTGTGACTAAGTGTGCAGTGCGTGTAGTCTCGAGTGACTTCTGGGTCTTCCTACTAGTATTCTCTCAATCCTATAGTGCTAAGTGGTTGAGCTTGCTCAACATACCTTGTCCCTCAGCCGCCAAGCCAAAACTCTCAGGAGGTCCCAACGCGCCTGTTCGAGCCCTGCTTGCTCGACTAGGCAACCTGTATAAGAAAGTAAAGTGTTAGTGTTGTTGTTCATTTAGAGACTGTTGTTTCATGATGGAGGGTTGTTCGCAATAGTTACTCCCTCAATATGAGTTTCTGTCAAAACCCCTGTAGCAGCACTTCTCGAATAGCATTTCTGCAGTGACCCTTGCAGTGGCGCTGAGCCTTGCGGTGACGTCGACTCTCTCAACTGTCGTTACTGCAGTGGCCCTTGAAGTGGCGCTGGCACTTAAAACGGCGCCGACCCTTGCGACGGCGCGGACCCTTGCATCGGCGTTGGTATTTGAAGTGGCATCGACACTTGCAGTGGCGTCGATACGTGATGCAGTTCTGACGCTTGCAACGGCGTCGACACTTGAAGTGGCGTTGACGTTTGAAGCAGCGCTGATACTTGAGGTAGCGCTGATGCTTGAAGTGGTCACTGATGCCTGGGGCGGCGCCGACCCTTGTCGTGGTGTCGACACTTGAAGCAGTGCTAACGCTTGAAGCGGTTGCCGATACCTGAGGCGGCGCCGACCCTTGCTGTGGCGCCAACGCTCGACGTGGCGCCGACGCTCGAAGTGACGCTGACGCTCGAAGTGACACTGATGCTTGAAGTGGCGCTGATACTTGAATTGGCGCTGACATGTGAGGCGGCGCCGACCCTTGTCGCGGCACCGACGCTCCAAGTGGCGCCGACGCTCGAAGTGGCGTTGATGCTTGAATCGGTGCTGGCATGTGAGGCAGTGCCAACCCTTGTCGCGGCGCCGACGCTCGAAGTGGCGCTGATGCTTGAATCGGCGTTGACATGTGAGGCGGCGCCGACCCTTATCGTGGTGCCGACGCTCGAAGTGGCACTGATACTTGAATCGGTGCTGGCATGTGAGGCGGCGCCGACCCTTGTCGCGGTGCCGACGCTATAAGTGGCGTCGACGCTCGAAGTGGCGTTGATGCTTGAATCGGCGCTGACATGTGAGGCGGCGCCGACCCTTGTCGTGGCGCCGACGTTCGAAGTGGCACCGATGCTCAAAGTGGCGTCGACGCTCGAAGTGGCGCTGATGCTTGAATCGGCGCTGACATGTGAGGCAGCGCCGACCCTTATCGCGGCGCCGACGCTCGAAGTGGCGCCGACACTCGAAGTGGCGCTGACGCTTGAAGTGGCGCTGACGCCTGAGGTAGCGCTGATGCTTGAATCGGCGCTAACATGTGAGGCGGCGCCGACCCTTGTCACGGCGTCGACGCTCGAAGTGGTACCGACACTCGAAGTGGCGCTGACGCCTGAGGTAGCGCTGATGCTTGAAGCGGCGCTGACATGTGAGGCGGCGCTGATCCTTGTCGCGGCGTCGACGCTCTAAGTGGCGCCGACGCTCGAAGTGGCGCTGATGCTTGAATCGGTGCTGACATGTGAGGCGGCACCGACCCTTGTCGTGGCGCTGATGCTTGAATCGGCGTTGATATGTGAGGCGGTGCCGACCCTTGTCGCGGCGCGGACGCTCGAAGTGGCGCCGACACTCGAAGTGGTGCTGATGCTTGAAGTGGCGCTGACGCCTGAGGTAGCGCTGATGCTTGAAGCGGTGCTGACATGTGAGGCGGCGCCGACCCTTGTCGCGGCGTCGACGCTCGAAGTGGCGCCGACACTCGAAGTGGCGCTGACGCTTGAAGTAGCGCTGACGCCTGAGGTAGCGCTGATGCTTGAAGCGGCGCTGATACATCGCAATGGCTTTTGGGCTTCTTGGTGACCCTCGCGGGTACCTCTCGGGTGTCATTAATAAGAGAAAGTATTTTTTTATTTCGTTTGGTTTTTTTTCTGTTGATAACACCCTTCTACAGTTTACTTATTTCCAATTTTCTTTTGCTATTTTTTTGCTTTATTTTTCTTGATTTTTACTGAATGGTTCATCTTTTTGTTGTGTTCTACTTGTAGTATGTACAGGTGCCGATTAACAAGTTGTGAGACATTAAGGATTGGATGGCCTCCATGTCTGCTTATGTGAATAAGTCTGCCCCTTCTTGCTTGGTGTTGTCGGCTTCTTCAGACGAGGGTTCTAGTTCTGGGAGTGGAGGGTCAACCGCCTGTCGTATAGGAAAGTGTGTGCGCCACGAAGGCTGAGGGACTGAGGGGAAAGTTCCGGCTAAGTACCTTTGTATTTTTCTTTTTCTTTTGTTGTTTTTTCTTTATACCTCTAATTGTGCGCATCAATATATGAAAAATATGCATTTCTTTTTTGGTATTTTTCATGATTTAGTGACCTATCCTATATGCACTTTCAATTTTCTGCTCAGATTGTTTTGTTTATATTTATCAAAAGGAGAGCAAAAAAATTAACTCAGGTGTAATTTTTTTTCAAAGTAAGAATTTTTAGTTTTGAGTAAAAGAGGAAAAAAAGATTTTTTTTTTCTAAAAAATGTTGGTTGTCGATCGGCATACCCCTTGACCTGCTTATTGGCATGGGGGTCAAGTCAAATCACTCCTTATCTTTGATTGCACTTTCCAGTATACTTGTGTTACTTTATAGGTCAGAGAATTAAATGGATTTTTGGATGGTTTTTTTTCCAATGGTTTTCGGGTATAAAAGGAGAGTTAGGGGATGTGTTTTTTCACCACCAATCTATGTTTCTTATCGTGTCTTCTATCTCTTTCCTCAAAGTTGATCTTCCAGTGTACGAAAAATTTTCTTCTTACCTCAAAGGTTTAGAGACCATGTGCCTCTACGGTGTTAACTCTGACACTTTCATCTTGCATCGGGTTTCTTTATGGAGCAATTGAATCATAGACTTGAATTTGTTATCAGCGATGGTACAATTCTGGTACCTGAGGATAATGTCTTCCAATTTGGTCGAATGAGGTGTGTCCTACTTACGAGGAATTCTCAATAATGCTAGGGGTTAGCCCTAGTGTTATGGTGGATAAGCCTGATTTTTCTCATTCTCCCCATGTATCTCCAGTTTAGTTGCTAGCTGTTGGTTCATGGGGGAACTATTGTCTTTTGACGGTTATGTACTCGGTGCATCAGAGGGGATTGTTGATCTGGGATTTGCCGAAGCTTTTGCTTTAAGCCTGACTACGAGTTTGTCATTGGTAATAGGGAACATAACGGTCGATCGCCAAGTGGAAACAATAGCTATATGGATTTCTACCACTGTACTCCTACGGCAGTGGTGCTCGTGAAGGCCTTGAATGGTCTTGATGCTTGGAAAGAGGGTCGTTCTGATTTTCTAAGGGGGATCCCGGTGATGTTGTTTATATGTCTTACAGAGAGGTTTCATCTGGAAGCTTGAGTATCCCTTATCGGGCGTACCTAATTTATTCATTTAACCTTTTTTCAATTTTAGCCCTTTAATAGAGAACTGGGTTAAATAGTTTGGGGAGAATAGAGCCTTTCATTGGTCTGCGTGTCATATTGAGGAGACTTACAGCCTATTTTGCAGCTAGTGGAGTATTAATATGTGTAGATGGTTGGCCTTTTATAGACTACTTTTTATTTTCCTTTGTGGCTTCTAAGCCAAGCGGCGTGGGAACAAATAGTGCCTCCTTGCATAACAATTTTTTTTCTCGGTGGAGGAACTGACTCAGTCTTTATAGATGATACTGGGACCCTTGTTGCAGCACCGTCGGCCATTTACCCATCCATCACAATCTGTAGAAGGGGATTGGCATGTGTTTGGGGACTACCTGAGGTGGTTATAGAAGAGGGTAGTAAGGAAGATTATAAAAGAAGAGATTGAGCAAAGTTGGTTTGTTGCCTTCGACACCATAGAGGAGGATATCGTGGTTTCGGCCAAACTCATTAAGGTGTACCATTTCATGGAGCTCATATGAAGAGTTAATCAGAAGTGGGAAACCTGGGGATTTCCATGGGAAGTAAATGATGATGAAGCTAAGTCGTCTGGCAGTTGAGGTTAGTGTAAGTGAAGCTGGGGAAATTTGTGTCTTGGATAATTTGTGTTAGTGTCTATCATTTTTTAGGGTTTGGTAGGAATTTGGTAGGTTTTGTTAGTGGGAATGTGGGGGTTTGTTTGACTCCTATAATCTTTTTTGTTCATGTGAATGATGAGATGGACCGTCGTTCCTGGAGTTCAGAAAAGAATAGAAATTTGTGAAAAAGAAGGGGACTGTATCCATGTATGTCATATGGGCTGCCAACGTACCTCTAGGGATTTTGAAAACTTCATGAGTTTCATTTTGAAAAGAAAATTTTTGAGAGAATCAGGTCCCACGTAGTTCTGGGTGGGGGAAATGAATATTTTTTTAGAATATAAGACAGATGAGAAGAGTCTTAGCACACCAAGAATTAGGACTAAGGGTGGAATTTCTTGAGACGGTCCAAAATGACTGGATGCGCAATCTCATCTCCATCGAGGTCTGTGAGCATAGCAGTACTGCTTGGAATAATTTTCTTTATAATTAGGGGCTTATCCAATTCAGCTTGAATTTCTCTCTCGGATCCTAGACGGGTTCTACAATCTCCTTGAGGTAAAATCTCCTTCCTGGATACGGCAGTCCTTGACTATTTGGATAAATGATCACGATATCCAGTGATGGTACCCGTGTATATGTTATACATCCTTAAGTCTCTATTCATCCAAGAGTGATAGTTCATCAAATCAAATCTGATGCCAGTCTTCTTCATTATCCCTTTTTTTCTAGCATTATGCATAAGGAAGGTATTTCTAGCTCAACAGGTAGGATTGATTCCATGTCATATACTAGAAAATAAGGGGTAGCCCCAGTTGTTTTCTAATAGAAGTGCAGTAGCCCCGGAGAGAGTAAGGGATCCGATCGGCCCAGTCTCTGTAACTTTCAATCATGTTGCTGATGATGGTTTTGAGGCTTTTGTTAGCATCTTAAAAAACCATTGGTTTGGGGTCGGTAAGGGGAGGATTTGTGTCTCTGAATTCCATACTCATCGACTAATTTTGTGGCCTCTGCTTTTAAGTGTAGTCCATTATCTGATACTAACTCATAGGGAACCCTATATCAAAAAATGATATTATTTCTTCTTAATTATTTGTAGCTTTCTTCCGTGTAAATTCTGGATTTTGTAGGAGATTTGATGTTAGAAAAACATGATTAAATTGTATGATTGTAGAGGATAGAAATCTCAAATAGTATAGTTAGATCCAAAAATTTATATGAGGTTAATATTGTTTTGAATGATATAACTTATACATTAGAACTCTTTATTTAATTGGAAGGATTGATTCATATGTAAAGGATCAACATTCATGTTTAAATATGGAAATTTTGATGGTTATAACCCTTGTACAATTATAAAATCTTATGGGATTAAGAAGTGAAAAATCATACTTATGTAGATTTGTTAATGGGTCAAAATTCTGGGATTTGGGTAATAAATTCGGTGTCAATTCATGTAAATAATTATCCTAAGATGATGAACATAGTCATGGGGACCTGTCTTGATGTTTATAATTTTTTTTGAACCATTGGAGTCAAGTTTATGTTTGACATTAGAATTATCATACTTAGAATTCATAACGGACCTGATTTGTTGCCCAAAACTGAATCGGCTCGGCCCCTAGAGGCGAACCAATTCATCCCCAGGAGGCGAATCGATTTGACCCCTGAGGAAAGTTGAGTTGAGACCGGGGATGGATCCTGGAGATTTTTAGAAAACCATACGAGTTGGTGGGACAATGTTTGGATAAACGAGGATTTTATTAAAAATGATTTTGTGACACTAATATTAAATGAGGAATTGTATTTAACTATATGGTTAAACATTTTACACAAAGAAAGAGAAGTAAATAATTAACTGGATGGTCAATTATTAACGTGGGATTTTTATAGATAACCATATGGGCCGGATAAGGGGATAATTATAATGTAATTACCCGTACATATTATATGAGAATAATATGTATTTATATTTACTATATGGACATACCAAGGTTCGTGGATGGTCCTATCGGTTAGGGTTACATACGTTCAGGGTCGTAGCATATATCGACATAGGCGGCAAAGGTGTGATGTAGGTCATAATAAGATATGGTTCTTTTGGAAGATAGGTATATCTGTCTCAGTTATCAAAGACTAAGATCAATGTCTTTCTATTAAAATTGGGTACCCTAGTCTTCCTCATGATGTCATGCTGATTCTGATTTATGCTAAGAGCACTAAGGAGGATAGAAGGGATTTGTGGATGTATTTAGAAATCCTTTCTATCTCTTTTGATCTTCCTCAATTATTCATTGGGGACTTCAACGTGGTAGCTAGTCAGGAAGAAAATATAGGAGTAAATTTCATAGATCATCAAGCTATAGAAGATTTCAATGATTGCAACAATTAATGTGGCCTCTTTGATATGGGATACAGTGGTTCTAGGTTTACCTGGACCAATCTAAGAATTGAAGACAATGCAGTTTTTTCTAGGCTACACAGAGGTTTATGTAATTTGAATTGGAAGGCTTATTTCTCCAACTCTATCATATTTGACTTGTCCAAAAATTGCGGTGACCCTTCCCCTCTTCTTCTTTCAATTAAAAGCTAACATGATTCTTATCCTAAGCCTTTTAAATTCAAAAAGATGTGGATCTCTAACCCTACTTTTCTACAGGTGGTTCAAGATGCATGGAATATTCAAGATCAGGGTTCTCCTATGATGAAGTTTTCTCAGAAGTGAAGGCTCTGAAATCTAAATTGATAAAATGGAACAAGTCAACCTTTAAAACATTTTCCATAATATCAATAATCTTGAAGATGTGGTGCTGTTGAAAGAGTATGCTTTTGAAGCTAACCTTTCTCCTCAGAACATACTAGAGACGCAGAATGCTAGAGTGGAGTTTGATAGGGCTTTAGCTCATCAGGAAACACATTGTCATTAAAAAGCCAATTAAAAGTGGCTTTAAGAATAAGATCAAAATACCAAATTTTTTCACTCTACAATAAAGGCTAAAAAGGCTACAATTGCCATTCACAAATTAAAAGATGATGAAGGTAACTGAATGGAGACTAAGTGTAACACCCAGCACTTTTAGGGATTATTAAATTACATTAGTGGGTGTAATTTGGAGATTAAGGGAAATCCTGTAAATAGAAATTTTGAAATTTATGAAAATTTGATTATTACTGGTGTGTGTTTCATTTACTTTTAAGACTAAGTAAATGAGTTGGATTATTTTAATTACATGTCGTAGTTGGATAAAGTGACAAAGGATAATATTTTAATGGGAAAACCCGCATTGAGATGTATTAGGTTTAATTAGTGGATTGCGGTCAAGTACCTCCGATGGAGATTTCGAGTGTACGGTTGTTTTAGAAAGGGTCGAGATAGTCAGAATAAAGTATCCGGGGGTAGTATTTAGGCTACGGGAACTTTTAGACAAATAGGGACTCGTAATTGAGTAAACGGATCATTTTTGGGTTTTAAGGGGATAAACCCTTATTCTCCCCTATATAAGTAAAGAGAGGGTGGGAGAAAAGAATAAAAGAGAGAGAAGAAGAAAGGAAGAGAGAAAAGAGGAAGAAAAGAGAGATTCCAACCAAACTCCGCGGGATTGGAATTGGGATCGTCAGAATTTATCCACGAGGCAAGTGTTTACTTGCTTTATTTATTTTTAAGCATAAATATCATATCATAATTTGGTAATAACAAATGAGAAGATTTTTGGGTTGGGTTTTCATGAATCAAAACAGGTTTTCGGAAGTTAAACAAGTAAACCCCGAATAATATCCAATTCGAGAAACTTAGGAAATTATTGAAATCGATTGTTGGTTTTGGGTTCTAGGATGTTTAGAACCATTTTTATATGTGTATATGTCATTGATTTAGGTTGGAGGACATTGGGGGAGGAGATAAAAGCTTGGGGGAAGCTTTAATGGCTGAAACAGCTTCTCGAAGAAAAAGCTGCCCGAAGTGATCGATTGATCGATGGCCAAGGGTTGCCCAATCGATCCTTCAGGATTTATGGCAATTTTTCCTAGGGTTAATGATATGGGATAAATTCCAATATTAATTGATTCTAGTCTATTTAATTAAGTAATTAAAGATTCATTGAGGGAACTAATAACTAGCCATTTAAGGAAATTTATAGGGGCTAGGAGGGTGCTAAGATGTGGCACAAAAAGTACATTTTCAAGGAAAATAAATATATGGGGGAATTGAATATTTAGGGCTCCTAAAATTAAGTGGGGACCTTTAAATAAATTTCGGAGCATGATGTAAATTTTGGATTCATGGGAAATGGGATCCATGACTTATTTATTCGAGGGTAATTAAGGTGAATAACACTCGAGGGAATATTTCGGTGGGTGATTATATATAGATAATCATACCCGTAGATAACGTGATTATATGCCGACCATAATTGAGTAAATCATATGAGGCGACTAGGATGGAATTCGGGATATTTGGAGAGTATATATATCCCTAAAAGTGATAATGGTAAGAGTTATATATGAAGTGAGGGAATACTTTCGAGTTTAGTATCGCGAGTGTGCGAATACTCGAATATTATTATAAGTGAGAATCTTTGGGATTATGGCCATCGTTATAAGTGATTGGCAATTATGGCCATTTTTATATATTTGAGGAATGATGTAGAATATATATATACGACGTGAATACGGTATATATATAATACTATACGATTATGTATATATATATATATATATACGGTGTGTGTGTGTGAAGCATACCCCCTCTAATGCTATCACGGGAAGTTGCGCGATGAGGGTTAGGCTCCTGGCTTGAGGAGCAGGGAGCGTATAATGCCCAGTTCATAGTGTCCATGGTTATATTGTGTGATTTTATTAGGGGTGAGACGTGGTGGGTATGTTTCGTCTCATTCCCTGGGAGGAACTATGACCGCTTACCATACTTTGTGATTTAGTTTTTACCACGTTGGTGATATTTAGTCCGACCGCTGGTACCCAAGATGGTATATGAGTAATGCCCTAGAAGATGATAGCATTGACAGATCGCATCCTCGAGTTATAGCTCATTGGGATGGTTAGTATACTTGTGTGTATAGTATATTACTTGTGAATGAGAATAAGATATTATATATGTATCTCTTCTAGAGTAAAGAGATAAAATGAATATAGATAAAATCTCAGTCTGGGAGATTCTATCCGGATGTACATTGTGATGTGTATATGAGAGTGAGTATAATAATGTATATATATATATATATATATATATATATATATATAAGTTGTGTACTAAGGGTCTAACGGATCTCGATGATTGACACTGCGAAGTAGTAGTGTATCGGGGGTTGTTTAGATTTCGCTTCGCGAGACACCCCACGCACGAATATGGGACTGTGTTGAGACTGGGGAGAAGTTTAGCCCTTAGTACTCGGGTTCGAGGATTATTATTTGATGGGTGAAATAGATTAGTTAGGAAGGTTAACTTAACCAGGATGTGTTAAACAGATGCGATAGGTGTGTACTATTAGAAGAGGGGTGAGGGGTATCTCATGGGAGTACGACACCAAATTTAAATATGAGGTAAAACATATTTTTTAAAATATAGCATTTATGCACTTGGAAAATATTTTCACAACTCGGGCTCTGACCCATTTATCTATTTTTCCTCTCTTTTGCTATATATATATATATATATATAGGTGTCCAGACACAGGGAGGCCTGGATGACGATTCCTTCGAGTCAAACGTCTGCTGCAGCAGTTGTGGATGCATGCAGGTTTACTGTAGACGCTTCTATCCTTGTGATCTAGATAGGAGGTGATATACCCATGTGTACCCTCGTCCAGGCCAAGGGCGCCCTGCAACTGGACGGGCTACAGACGACCCCCAGGGGGCCGACCCTCCATCAGGCCCAGACGACCCTTCAAGGGGCCGACCCTTCATCAGGCCCAGACGACCCTCCAAGGAGCCGACCCTTCACTCGGCCCAGACGACCCTACAAGGGGCCGACCCCTCATCAGGCCCAGATGACCCTCCAGGGGGCCGACCCTCCGAGGATATGACAGTACGAGGCCAAAATTAGGCCAGACTCACTGCGAGAGGGAACTTTTCCCTCGGCCTCATATCGTAGGCCGAGGGTGACATCATCACAGCGCATGGTTTGGGAGACGCGTGGAACAGTGCGCGTGAGGCTCACATGGCACGTGGAAGACCGTTACAACAATATCACCCCCTCACGTGAGGGAATATTATGTCATCATTATTCACAGGTGGCATCTACAGGTGTCAACAGGGGATTGGCTAGATCATCATTCACATGCACCATGCATACTTGGGGGGTACACTACACCCCCCAAGACCTATATATACTTGTCACCTACAACCCTACAAAAGGGGGGGATCAATTGTAACCCTAGAAAATAACTCTGCTTGTGCACACAGTGGAGAGAGGGAGCTTGTGTATTGTATCCAAGGCAATGAGTGCCCATACTTGGTGGATCACACATTCACAGTGGATGTAGGCCTAATTGGCTGAACCACTATACATCATTGCCTTATTCCTCTTATACTCATCTCCTTCTACACACTTACACACACATCTCCATGACTGCCATGGTTGCTATTGTTTGAGCTCATCATCAGTTACCTGGTGGTGCTAGATTTCAGCATCATCGGGAGGTACTGTATAAACATTCGGGCAGAAAGCACAATTGCATTTATTTATTCTTTTCCACCTTATAGTGCGGCATTCGATTGGTTTGTATTATGTTAAACCGAGTGTTGGGTTATTTTATTTCTTTTCAGTCTCCTTTGTATAAACTGTGTGAATGTTTTAAATTGATTAAATTGTTTAAATAGATTAGTTAAATAAAATTTTAACGCCAGTCTAATAGGTTATTAATAATAAATTTGGTTTTCGATAGTGATGCTAAGAATGAATCATGTGCAACTCCTATTTTAATTTGGTACAGGAGTGATCGCCCGGTATTTTATTAGGCGGGGTGTCACAGATGGTATCAGTGCATCAGGTTCTAGCGTCCTTAGGAATTTGTGCGAACGTACTATGCTTTCAACGTTGCTCTCAGTTTGATATAGAGCGTTAGGATTAGGATCGTTGATTCCTCTTCTGAGATTTCATTCTCCTTCTATTACATAAGATTTTAGTAAATCTTTTGTGTGCTCGTTTGAGACTCGTGTGCTGATTGAAGAAGGGCAACCAAGGAAGGCCGTAATGAGGGAAGCAGGAGGCGGGGCTTAGCTGGAGCAGTTAATGGAAATTAGAGACTATGACAGTAGTAGAGGTCACTCTCCTTGTGGAATTTGCTAAGAATTATTGCTACAACTACTAAAGTATGCTAGCTATGAGTTTACAACTACCGCTGTAGTAGGAAGTAATGCTAAAATTTAATTACTCGGTAAAGTTAACTTGGGAAAAGATTCGAAAGGTCTTTGATAAGGACCACACATTGAGATTTGAGTTATACGAAGTTAGTATAGATTTACTCAGTGGAAGTAGAGGTCTCGGGAGCTTTAGCTTAGAGCAGGTTATGGAAAACACCCGGATGTGAAAATCTGAGGAATAGTTTTCACTTGTAGGAGAAATATTGAAGATGATGGTCACCATATATGGAGGGAATACAGTTTTTTTTTATTATTCACATAGGATCGGTCAGAGGCCGACGGTGAATAAAGAGAGTTACGGATATGTGAATTTTGTACTGAATCAAGGTAAGTACAATGAAGAGAGAGTCCTTCAGAGGAATGATAGGCTCACTAGTAAGTGTTGCTAACACTTATGGAGAAAGTATGTTCAGAAAACCCCATTGGTGGGCACCTACCTGGGGAATTCATTGAAATAGGGTTATTGAATCCGGTAGTGGAGTTTCCTTTTAACGAAGAAGTTAAGGGGACTATGAAGGTGATTGTCAATATCGAGGCTATAGAGTCCAAGATGCTAATAACTTTTACATGGTTAGGGTGGCCAGAGACGGAGAATATTGTAATGTAAAGTGTGTAACTACATGCTTTGATCATGACCGGTAGGAGTTCAAGGACAAGAATAGGGTGCCAAAGTGGAGCATCGATTAAAGTAGTTTTTGACTCAGTTAGGACAAGTGTACCATGTCCAAGGACCATTTGGAGTAGCTAGGGAGATTAGCGAAGTTGTTGTTATGAGTTTCACCCCAGATGGAGGAGTATAACTAGTGTGACTAGGTAAAGTTGTGGTATTTCGCTAACCCTAGATTCCTGTGTGTAATTCGAGCTCTATGGCGGTATCGATAACATTATACAATATATATATATAGGTATGTATTTCTGCGATAGCGGAATTCTATTTTTTAATTTGTATTTGGTTTGTATTACTCGTTTTATATGTGATTATACGAGTATAGTACTATTATAAGAGTCATATTATTGTATTATTGGAGCGATAGCAGGCTAATGATTACAGGACTATCGTGTCTGCGGTTCCAGGGTGGAACAGGTTGTTATTGTGATAACTCATCTGGATACAAATTGATCTCACCTTTATATTATGTTTAGATGGAACCTCATTGAGTAGACATTTCGTTATCATGCTTGGAGTGTATGGAGACCTTATAGGTGTGATTGAAGGTATGCAAGATTTATTGTTGAGCTGTGAGTTTAAGCTCATTATTGTTTGCATAAGGACTTAGTGTTAGTGCGAGCGCTTGGTGGTGTGACTCCTAGAAGAAAATAGGAGTTTTGACCACATTTTGTAGATAGATGGGATGGGATCATCTTAGTGGAATATTTGAAGCTAACGGACCTCCACGACCGACAAGGTTAAGTAGTAGTGTATTGTAAGGGTTCCTTGTTTGGATTTCACTTGCGAGATGCTCCGCGCATGAACCTTAATGACGTCGAGAGTGGAGAGATGTTATGGAATGCAAGGATATTGGTTTTGATGATAAGTTACCTAGTGTACAGAAAACACTATGGATTGAGAGCCATGTGATGAGTATATGCTTCTAGAGATAAAAGTGCTATGGAAAAGCACTGAATTGGTTCTCTCACCACAAGTACGTGGGTGAGGTAAGCCAAAGGAAATTGATTTAAGACTTGTAGCTTGGCCTTGATGAGAAGGATAATTCGAAGATAGTATGTTTTGGGTATGATGTTCACAACAGGTTTGAAGGGAGTAGGCGCCTCGATTAGTTAGATTTTCCTTTTCGCTAAGGTGAAAGGTTAGAGTGGTAGAAGTACGTTAGTAGGATAGTGAGATAGGATTTAGGATGTCCCGCTAGTGTGCCTCAGGCCGTTATATCTCGATGATCGATAACGCAAGGAAGTATTGTAACAGGAGGGTTCCTTGTTTGGATTTTACTTTGCGAGACGCCCCACACATGAAACCGAGCAAATGTCGAAAATTGAGAGAGGCCTTAGGCACTAGGGATATACTTAGGATAATACTCATTTTGCGTGGGTAGGAAAATGCATAGATCGTAGGATTATTAGGGAGTACGGCTAGAAGGGCTAGTGGAGCCGTTATGAGAAGATTGTGGTGAGTTAACCACAAGAAGGTTCGTGGGTTAACTTTGGGAAGTTTTGAACGCCCAGGTATAGGAATGATTGAATTTCGAATCTTTTGGGTTAAGAAAACCCAAGTGTTAATATCAGGTCGAAGAAAGAAGACCCATGTATAAGTATTATGCCAAGGAAATAAGGCCCATTGTTTAGAGAGAGTGTACGTATCGAACATTTATAATGTTTGTGCAGATAGGCACGGGTCCAAAAAGGTGTATGGGCACCTTGGTTGATTGGTTTTACATACCTCCTAAAATAGAAAGGGCGTAGTATATAAAGTTTAAGATAATGTCGTGAGGTAGTCATAATGAATTTGGAGTGTGTTGGGATGGAATGTCGTAAGAGGTACGCGATAATCCAAGTGTTGGGGCAATAAGGGGTAGCATGCCCAAGATAACCGATGAGACTGATGGGAATAGTTAAGCACTAAGTATAATGTGACGTTAGAGTCAACCTTACGACCGAGGTAACGTTATAGTATGCGAAGATTTAGATAAGCTTATGTTGAAGCTAGTAAGTTTGAACACACGCCTTGAGATAGGTGGAATATGGTATGGGACCATTGTATTAGCACCTTTCGACCTTGGTGTACTAGGACGTAGTGTAATTAGCAATCCTAGGTTGGTGGTGGAGGTTATATCCGAATTTTGAGGGTGAAATTCCATTATAAAGGGGGGATATGTAACACCCCGCACTTTTAGGGATTATTAAATTACATTAGTGGGTGTAATTTGGAGATTAAGGAAAATCATGTAAATAAAAATTTTGGGATTTATGTACATATGATTATTAGTGGTGTGTGTTTCATTTACTTTTAAGACTAAGTAAATGAGTTGGATTATTTTAATTACATGTCGCAGTTGGATAAAGAGACAAAGCATAATATTTTAATGGGAAAACCCGCATTGAGATGTATTGGGTTTAATTAGTGGATTTTGGTCAAGTACCTCGAATGGAGATTTCAAGTGTGCGAATATTTTTGAAAGGGCCGAGATAGTCAGAATAAAGTATCCGGGGGGTAGTTTTTAGGCTCCGGGAACTTTTAGACAAATAGGGACTCGTAATTGAGTAAGCGAGTCATTTTTGGGTTTTAAGGGGATAAACCCTTATTCTCCCCTATATAAGGAAAGAGATGGTGGGAGAAAAGAAAAAAAGAGAGAGAAGAGGAAAGGAAAGGAAGAGAGAAAAGAGGAAGAAAAGGGAGATTTCGGCCAAACTCTGTGGGATTCGACCCAGGGTCGTCGGATTTTATCCACGAAGCAAGTGTTTACTTGCTTTATTATTTTTGAGCATAAATATCATATCATAATTTGGTAATAACAAATCAGAAGATTTTGGGATTGGGTTTTCATGAATCAAAATGGACGAGTAAACCCCGAATAATATCCAATTCTAGAAACATAGGAAATTATTGAAATCGATTGTTGGTTTTGGGTTTTAGGATGTTTAGAACCTTTTTTATATGTGTATATGTCGTTGATTGAGGTTGAAGGACGTTGGGGGAGGAGATAAAAGCTTGGGGGAAGCTTTAATGGCTGAAATAGATTCTCGGAGAAGAAGCTGCCCAAAGTGATCGATCGATCGATGGCCAAGGGTCGCTCGATCAATCCTTCAGGATTTTTGGCAATTTTTCCTAGGGTTAATTATATGGGATAAATTCCAATATTAATTGATTCTAGTATATTTAATTAAGTAATTAAAGATTCATTGAGGGAACTAATACCTATCCATTTGAGGAAATTTATAGGGGCTAGGAGGGTGCTAAGATGTGGCACAAAAAGTACATTTTCGAGGAAAATAAATAGATGGAGGAATTGAATAGTTAGGGCTCCTAAAATGAAGTGGGGACCTTTAAATAAATTTCGGAGCGTGATGTAAATCTTGGATTCATGGGAAATGGGATACATGACTTATTTATTCGAGGGTGTTTAAGGTGAGTAACACTCGAGGGAATATTTCGGTGGGTGATTATATATAGATAATGGTACGCCTAGATAACGTGATTATACGCCGACCATAATTGAGGAAATCCTATGAGGCGACTAGGATGGAATTTGGGATATTTGGAGAGTATATATATCCCTAAAAGTGATAAAGGTAAGAGTTGGAATACTTTTGAGTTTAGTATCGTGAGTGTGCGAATACTTGAATATTATTATAAGTGAGAATCTTTGGGATTATGGCCATCGTTATGTGTGATTGGCAATTATGGCCATTTTTATATATTTGAGGAATGATGTAGAATATATATATATATATATATATATTGTGTGTGTGTGTGTGTGTGTGTGTGTGTGTGTGAAGCATACCCTCTCTAATGTTATCATGGGAAGTTGCGCGATGAGGGTGAGGCCCCTGGTTTGATGAGCAGGGAGCGTATAGTCCCCAGGTCATAACGTCCATGGTTATATTGTGTGATTTTATTATGGGTGAGACGTGGTGGGTATATTTCGTCTCATTCATTGGGAGGAACTATGATCGCTTCCCATACTTTGTGATTTGGTTTTTACCATGTCGGTGATATTTAGTCCGACCGCTGGTACCCGTGATGGTATGTGAGTAATTCCCTGAAAGATGATAGCATTGAGAGACTGCATCCTCGAGTTATAGCTCGTTGGGATGGTTAGTATATTTGTGTGTATTATATATTACTTGTGAATGAGAATAAGATATTATATATATATATATATATATATATATATATATATATATATATATATATATATATATATCTGATAGCCTAACAGGTTAAATAAAATTAGTTAAATAAAATTTTGACGCCAGCCTAACAGGTTATTAGTAATAAATTTAGTTTTCGACAGTGATGCTAAGAATGAACCATGTGCGACTCATGTTTTAATTTGGTACATGAGTGATCGTCCGATATTTTATTAGGCGGGGGGTCACACTAAGAAGGATATTCAGTATATTATTGTCGAGCATTTTATGGAGAGATGGAAGTCAAAGGTATCCTATGATAATGATGAGATTATAAAGGTCATTCCAAAGCTTATTGATTAGGAAATGAACTTATAATTGACTAAAGTTCCATCTGATGTTGAAGTTCTTTAGTCAATTATAATTAACTAAAGCTTATTCATTCCTATTTTCCTAGGTTATTTTCCTGGTTTAATAAGATTATCACTTGGTCACCTAGTTGAGTATGTACTTGTTACATCATATGACCTCCTGTCATTTGTATTATGGACCTGTCTGATGGTATGGTCATCCAACCCACTGAGTATGGGAACTGTTGTCATTGGTAGAACTATGGAGCTACATTTGCTAACGATTAACCAAAAAAATTGGTCATGATAGGACTGTCCATTGTCCCCTGGTAGATGAAAGCCACGTCCTTTAGAATTAAATTACCCAAACTGATTTTAGTAACCATAAAAACCTCTCCCCTAGTTAACTTGTGTCGGTCCCTATTATTAAATTACATTAGCATGTAACCCACGCGATGTGCGAATTTATTATAATATTTGTTAAAAATATAGCAAAAATTAAATCAAACTAATCAAATAAACAACCAACTACAAAATAAACATTGTATCACATTGCACAATTCTAACCCTTACCATTATATATATAATTGTAAATAAATATAACTCATAAAGCCACCTAACACTTTGTAAAGTATGTTGTATAGACATTGTCAATTAGGTTAAAAAAAAGTTTAACATTATTCGTGATTCATCTTCTACCATTATTATGGACAACATCTCTCCAATTTTTAATTCAGATTATCAAAATCAAAACAAACAGAAACAATTATAATTTATTCAAATATTAAGTTGTGTGTCACATTTAAATTCCATTAGTTATTTTATTTTGTCAATATAACACACTGTGCAAAATAATTATTACATTAATTTTCTAACAATCTACTACAAAGTGTATTGCAATGGTTTGATAGATGGATGCTTGGCTAAACAGATAACAAACTAAATATTTTAAAATGTTCATTAAAAACAATTGTTTTTGTAACATCCATTAAATATTTTTAAAAAATTGAAAAAATACTGCAAAAAATGAATGCGGTCGTAGATAATTGGGAATATCGTGGCTCGGTGACCGTTAAATATAGCAAATAGACCAATCTCATTGTGATCAACTTGCTTAAATTGTGCAAACACATAATCTTCCATATCATGATGCCATGGTAGGTCGACCAACTCGGACGGTGCTTTGGATTATAACTGTATGGATGTAATTGATTCTCAAAAGCATTCTCTTCAAATTGTCTCATAGGTCTACATGAACATTTTACTCAAACAACACAGTCCCCTTTTCTTAATCTCTCTCTTTCCCTATATATATGTGTAGAATTTTAAAGTGTACTCCTGCAAACCTAATCAATAGAGCTCACAGATATGGAGGATGCAATTGTTGTATACCCCTCTCCTCTTATAGGAGACCCGGTTTTCGTGGTAGAGCTAGGGAAGCTCATTCTCTCTCATTGCCCTTCATTCTCCATCACTATTCTCATTACCTCTGCCCCTTACTACACCGGCTCCACCTCTCTTTGAAAAAAGAAAGCAACGAAGGGACATAGACATAGACTGCCTGCCTTTTCTTTTTCTTTAGAAATAATGGTATGGAGATTGGATAGTCACGTAGATAAACGCATAAAACTGGGTTTTGTTTTGAAAAAAAATAACAGGTATATAATAGGTATGAAAAAACGCATATAACACGTATGAAAAAAAACGCATGCTGGGTTTTGTTTTGAAACCCAAAAACACGTACAACAAAACTTATATAAAAAAAACTATTTACACAAAACTAAAACACGCATAAAAAATGCATATACAAAAACTATTTTCACAAAGTATTTACAAAAACTATTTACACAAAACTAAAATGCATATACAAAAACTATTTACACAAAAAACGCATATAACAACTGGGTTTTGTTTTGGAAAACACATGTATATAACAGGTATGAAAAAAAACAATAAAACAGGTATGAAAAAAAAATGCATGTAACTATATATCAATTGTTTTTTTTTTCAAACCCATAAACACATACAACAAAACGCATATAAAAAACTATTTACACAAAACTAAATCGCATGTACAAAATCTATTTACACAAAAAATGCATTAACAATTCGGTTGTGTTTTTAAAAAAAATAGGTATATAACAGGTATGAAAAAAACACATATAGCAGGTACGAAATAAAAATGCATGTAACAGTGTATCAATTGTTTTTTTTTTTAAACCCAGAAATGCATACAACAAAACGCATCTAAAAAAAACTATTGACACAAAACTAAAACACGCATAAAAAATGCACACACAAAAACTATTTACACAACTGGGTTTTGTTCTTAAATACCTGGATGTGTATTTGAAACTTCCAAATCAGAGGAATGAAATGTCGTAGGTTGCAGATGGGTTATGGAGTGGGTACCTGGACGTGTATTTGAAACTTCCAAATCATAGGAATGAAATGCCTTAGTTTGCAGGTAAGTAGTGGGAAGTTAACTGTATTGGTAACCAAGGGGGTTTGGTAGAGCGGAAGGGGCTCTTCCAACCTTAACCAAGGTCGGGGGTTCGACTCCCGCCTTGGGCATGGAGAAGCTTTAAATCTCTTGGCCAGCTGTCCCACCCATCGAGGTGCCTACAAATCAGCGATCGGGGATTAGTCGAGGTGCGCGTATAGCTGGCCCGGACACCCCGTGGTATTAACCAAAAAAAACTGTATTGGTGGGATTAACAGTTATCAAGATGTAGGTTGTTGGAAAAGAAAGCAACGAAGGGACATAGACATAGACTTTCTGCCTTTTCTTTTTCTCTAGAAGTAATAATATGGAGGTTTGATAGTCAGGTAGATAAATGAATAGTTTTTCTGGAACTTTTCAATAAAAAAGAATAGAGAAGTGGTATATTTATTAGATGTCATTAATCTCTATTACTATTCCTTTTGAGGTATAATATAGATTGGTGCTCTCACGACTATAAATGCCATAGAGTGATCTATTGGCTGCCGTATTAGGAGATAGGTCTTTGGAGGATTCCTCTCTAGTGTCAAACCCCTTTAAGGAGGTAATCAATTGTGAGAGAAGGGATATGATGGCTTTCCCAACATCACTCTACGAATGGTTTTATATTTTTGTCCAAAAGATTTTGCAAAAGAAATTACTTTGATATCTTATCCAAAGGTTTGTGAATAGTTGACAAACATTCACAAAGGCCTTTAAACTCCTTTATGTATTCATCAAGTATTTTACCTCTAACTTGATGCCATGCACCTGCTCCTTTAACTGAAATTCTTTTTCTTGGGCTGATTGAAAATAATTTTCTTCTAAGAAAGTCCATGCATCTTTTGCATGTTCATAAGTTACAATAGAATATATGCATTCTTGAGTACCAGATATCCAACTTTTGATCAACACATCTTTGTCTTCCCATTACTAATATTTTTTGTTAACTCTCCTTCTTCATCATATTTCTTGGGTGATTCTTTTTCAATCTAATCAGTTATCTTCTTTGTCTTTAATAGTCAGAGTAAGTTTATTATTTCAACTTGATAGAACAAATTATAATTAGTTGATTCAATTAGTTCATGTCAAGTGAAAGAACATTTGTATTAGATGAGTTGGATGCCATAGAGCCTAAAGCTCTGACACTATTTAGAATTTTAAGGTACCATGAAATGAACTGTTTTGTATTTCATATATAAATAAGATGAGTAGCCACTTATTTATATACAGTGTCACTGACAAAGTCAAAAGAAAAAAGAAATTAAAACTAAGGAGAACGGGCGTTGCTTACAAGTAAGTACGAGCCATCTGAATAATTAAACCACGTAAGTTATTGACTTGTTCAAATTGATGAAATTAGTTGGATAATTAAACCACATGAGTTATTGACTTGTTCAAACTAGTTGAATATCCTCTTGCGAAGTATCCTTAATATTATGTACACGTCGTGTTTAATTTCTAACTATTGCAAGTTAAATATGTACTCTCAAATATAATATTTTATATTCTACTGCAGTAATTAAATATACTTTTTGTACACGAGCGTGAGGTAAACTTGATTTTTTTGGAGAATGGTCGAATTAATTTTATGCTTGGCTTGAGAATGATTAAATCGATTTTTGTTCTCGGATTCTTTCATAATTCATCAACGAGTTATATTGTTCAATGTTATCCCAAGAGCTGCTAACAAATGAAACAACGTGTTAAAAAATTAACCCATTCACAAAGAGGAGCTCTTGATAATCTTTTTAGCAACAAATGCACAAATAATAATAGAAAGGAAGAACTCCAATATTCTGAACTAAGTTATTTTACGTTTAATAATTATTTTTATTCATGAGTTAATGAAAAAATCTCATTATATGGGCCCTATTTTAATAGTTCGCCCCGAGCCCCAAAAATCTCGGCTCATATCGTATCATACTTGATTACATCTAACATGTATTTGCTCATATAAATATTAAATGATCATAAACTAATAAATAAATATATTATAAGAAAACTTCTAATATCATCATTACGTTCATTTAGTGGATTATTCTTTGAAGGAATAGGTGGACCTCCATCTTTTATCTTCTGTGAAGAGGCATCAGCAAATCAATACTTCTAGTCACTTGAAAACTTTAGCAATTGGACAAGGGTTTCAATTTTACACATACTAAAGATACTTTGGCTTCAGTGGTTTTTGCCCTAAAGCTATTGGGATTAATTTGGAAGGGAAATGAATTTTAGGTATAATATCACCAATGATCCACATTGCTAACATGTTATGCGCCTCTTGTGTCGTATGAACTCCATCCCAACTAATGTATTGGTGAGGATGAGGGCAAATTGGAATTCCTGGAACTCCACACGACATCTCTAGACGAGGATCGTAGTTATACTTACCTCCCTTACCACAAAAAGATTTTTGTAGTGTGTAATAATAAATATGTTTACTAGCAAGTGATAGTAAATAAAAAAATTGATTTATATCGAAAGTGAGTAAACACGAAAGGAATTATTTATATCTTAACCGGGAATTATTTATGAGGGTTGAGATGGAAAAATATTGTTAAATGACTCGGATGGTGATTTCGAATGCACAGTTGATTCAGAGTGGGTTAAAATAGTCAAAATTAAGTACTTGGGGGTTGTGTTTGGGTCTCGAGGGCTTTTTAGACTAATTGGGATTAATTAAAAGATATTGTGACCATTTTATGGGTATGTGGAAAGCCAATTTTGGTATTCTTACTTATATATTGAAAGGATGAGTGAATAGGAAAGGTCATTCTTGCATTCTCAATGATTAGTTGAGAGATATCAAGAGTTAGAGAGAAAGTGAAGAGAATTAGAGAGGAAACTCAAAGGTTTTGAAAGGGCCCAATGCTATGAATATGGGGTGATAGTTTCGAATATTCTTAAATTTTAATTTCTCCAAATATAATTATCTCTTCTTAAACAAAACTTAAATTAAAGTTCAAATTTAAACAAACCAAATTAAACATGAAGTTTTTCAAATTAAACGTTTTCTTAAACTTACGCAACCTAAATTAATTAAGCACCAACTAGACTATTTTTGTGATTAAACCAATTTTATCTTGTGAAACCTAAGCATGCAACTAGATGAGAATTTGCAAGATAAAATACACAACCACAATACCGCGATGTATGTGGAAAATCCACAACGGGAAAAACCTCGGACGGTCCATCCACAAGTCCACTAAGTACGGATTTACTATAAGGACACTACAGAATACTTACTCAATGACTCGACACCCTCGCAAGCCTTAACGTTCTTCATTCCTTTAACCTCTACTTAATGACAATGCAGGAGTCCACCTACGTCTCGGAGTTTGATGGATTCCACCGTATGTACACCAATGAACACGAAATCTTTCGTAAATAATACGTGGTAATGTACGAAACAAACATCGTGCCAAAACTATGATCTCAAAACATATATATCACGTAGAAATTGGGGGTAAACTTGAGTTTGTGTTTTTAAAAGTAATCATTAAAGATTAACAAAACTCTTTTTGTAAGAGTGTGTTCTCTCTAAGGATTGGAAAAAGGCTGTGAAAACTGTAATCCCGTGGTACATAAATGGTTGGGAAAAGTAGTGGGAGGTTATGGAGAAAAAATGTTTTGTGTCAAAACTGCTCTGGTTGTTCGAACAAAAACCAACCTTGTTCAAATGACATAACCATCTCGTTCGAACGAGATAAGAACGAAACTTCTAGCGAGAAATTAGCACAAGACGAAAAGGACTTCGTTAGATGTCTCGTTCGAACAACCACAATTCTCGTTTTAATGACCCGGGAAAGTAGTTCTAACGACCTGGAAAAAAAATTAAACTATTTTTCTTGAAAAAAATAAAAAGTCATTTTAAAAAATTTTAATAAAAATTTCTAACACCTAGTAAAAATTCCAGGTCCCAACCTAATATAAGAATTCATACCCGAGAGATCCTAGGACTGTTGATGATGAAAACGAGGCACAAAACACGGCATAGGATGTGATCGCTTCGACTTGGCTACTACATCTTCAACACAAATGTCATAAGCTTGAAAGGTTACAAATACAACTTATAACCTATGATTCAAATAGTTTTGTCCGGAATTAAGCGAACACATACAAATTGACTCAATTGGAAATTTGTCCTTACAAATCTCCCCCTTAAGATATTCCGGAACAAAACCAAATATAAAATCCTATGGGTCGTCAAGCTAATCTAAAAGACTCAATCCCAACCCAAAATAAAAAATACAAACGATTGACCAATACATATTCTGAGAAGCTTTAATTGAATTAAAACTTTTTTCTCATTGATGAAAACTTGCACACTCAAACACACCATAAAACGTATAGGGAATATAACAAAATAAATTACATAATTAAACCCTCTCCTTTTTTCTAACAATGCCTACCTAAGAAAGGACGCCTCCCCCTAAGTCAGATCTCCCCAAATGAAAAGAGCTAGATACCATTTCTCTCCTTTTTTGTTCAGGAATAGACAAAGATTATGGTGCATAAAATAATTATATTCTCCCCAATATAAATAAATTCTCCACTTAAATGAAATGAGAGCGAAGCATAAAGGAAAAATAAGTATTTCGTGCAGTGGTGTATAGTAATACAAGAACAACAAAGCAACTTGACAACAGAAGAGCAACTAATTAACATAAGGAACAATATATACCAACTATGATGGGATGGCAAAATGATATTAACTATAATGAACTAAAATGAGCATGGGATACAAATGAAAAATCGCAACAAGATAGATATTGATATGAATAAATTGCATACATGGGCTAGATGTAAAATCAAAGACTCAAAAAAAAACAATACCATATATATAAATATATAAACGATATCAATGAATCATAAGCACACATATATATAGGTATAAAGACCACACAAGACACTAAACATGATAAGCTTTTCACACTTATATGGCATAAATGTGTCTAAACCAAATGTGGTAAATGAAATGAAAAACACATATAACAGGTATGAAAAAAAAGGCATGTAACAGTGTATCAATTGGGATTTTTTGAAACCCAGAAATGCATACAACAAAACGCATCTAAAAAAACTATTTACATAAAACTAAAACACGCTTAAAAAAATGCATACACAAAAACTATTTACACAACTGGGTTTTGTTTTTAAATACCTGGATGTGTATTTGAAACTTCCAAATCAAAGGAATGAAATGCCTTAGGCTACATGTGGGTTAGGAGTGGGTACCTGGACGTGTATTTGAAACTTCCAAATCATAGGAATGAAAATGCCTTAGTTTACAGGTAGGTTATGGAGTGGGAGAGAGAGACTTAGAAGGGTAATTGGGAAGAAACGTGTAGAAGTAAGTAGTGGGAAGTTAACTGGATTGGTGGGATTAACAGTTATCAAGATGAAGGTTGTTAGAAAAGAAAGCAATGAAGGGACATAGACATAGACTTCCTGCCTTTTCTTTTTCTCTAGAAATAATAATATGGAGGTTGGATAGTCAGGTAGATAAATGAATAGTTTTTTTGGAACTTTTTGATAGAAAGGAATAGAGAAGTGGTATATTTATTAGATGTCATTAACCTCTAATATTACTCCTTTAGAGGTATAACTAGCATGTAACTCGGGCGATGCGCGGGTGTTTTATAAAAAAATACATAAAATTTATTTAAAACAATCCTAATAGTATAAATTGATAATAGTTGGAAGAATTTGTAAATATATTATGCTTTATATTTTGTATGAGTAAAAACAATTATTCAAATTTAGGGTTGATAATTTTCGCACGAAAGGGTGATATGATTCGAATTTTGTTCAAAACTTACACAATATATCATTTTTAGTCGTGTTCAGACGGAGGTTTTAGGCATGAAATTGTTAAAATAATGACTTATAAATTGTTAAAGAAGTTCTATCATAGACAATCTCAAACTAATCCATTTTTTACTATGTATTAACATATAAAACAATCAAACAAAACATATTCAGAATAAAGAATACAATACATACATGAATTGATAAACATTATAGTAATATTGAATAAAACTAATATTGATAGACTTCTAAAAATCGGAACATAATAGAAAAACAATTAAAAAGGTTTAGTAAGGCTAAAAACTTTACATGAATATGAAAAATACTGAAAAACTCTTTAAAAATGTGAAATAATAGAAAAAAGATTTGAAAGTTTGCAAAAAATGAAAAAAGTTTTAAAAATCTGGAACATACTAGAAAAAACTTTAAAAGTTTGACTAATATTGAATAAAACTTTTAAAAAATATGAATAATACACAAAAATAAATTTGCAGGGAAAAAATTCAAACTTTGATAAAAAAAAAATTAAAAAGCAGCAAAACATTTCCTGTGAAAAAGCACAAAATTTCTAGAAAAAATAGAATTCTACCAAAAAAAATGTCACATAAGACCATCCCCAAAACCCATCTGGAATCATTGATCCAACCCCCCACCATTCTTCTCTTCGTTTTTTTGTTCAAATAGGATATTAATTCTTTCGCATGTTTAATGAAGGGATTTTTTAAACGAAATAAAAAAGTAAACTAAAATTAATTAAAAAAATATTAAAGAACTTTTCATTGTTAGAGCCATTATATATTTTAAAAATGAGAATTTGTAAATTTAGTCTTTATAGTAATACAAATTATAGAAAAAGGACAACAAATTTTTCATTTACACTTTTAGTTCCTATATTTGGTGACAACATACATTAATATTGTGGGCGCGAACTCACTACCATAATGTATTAACCAATCAAAATACGAATTATTTAATGAGCATAATAATAAATTTTATTTAATTTTATTAATATTATATTTTTTAAGTGAGTCTTAAGTGTTAAGTAATTTTATTTTTATTTAATTACATAATACACATACAAACACCTACCCTAGCTACCCTATACCTCACCTACACTAAACAAACCCAGAAATCTATCATTACCTTTCTCCTACTCCATGATTTCTCTGCCTGTCAACATTTATCCTACCCACCATCTTTACCCAACTTCTGCATCCCTCCCATGGCCACCTCCGGACAGCTCATGTCCCAAATTCGTCGAATTCAAACCGGCTAAATCCACGACCATAGTCCATCCCCATACTCGATTTTATCCCTTACAACACTGGCGTCCCTTAACCCACCTCCGACTACCACCACATCCGGCTAAGACACCAGCTCCTTCCTTATCCATCCATGGCAACCCACAACCCAAACTACCTGTCGGATCTACCGACACCAGAAAAAACCAGAAAAAACCGTACCGAAATTACCGTACCGTATCGAATTTACCAAAATTACCGTACCGAATTTACCAAAACCAGAAAAAGTTGGTTTTGGTTTTGATTTTAATATTTAAAAAAGTTGGTTGGTTTTGTTTTTGGTTTTGGTTTTGGTTTTTTGGGACTTTTAGTGTTGTTTACCGAAACCAGAAAAAACCGAAACCAGAACTAGAAAAAATCAGAAGAAACCAGAAAAAACCAGAATTTACCGAAACAAGAAAAAAATCAAAATTACCGAAAAAACCGAAATACCAGCCGGTTTGGTTTTGGTATTGATTTTGGTGTACCGGATGGTAAACTGGTACGGTTTGGTTTTACCATCTAGAGTTTGGTTTTGGTATTTGTATCTACTATTTACTGACCAAACCGTACCGCTTACACCCCTAATCCTACCCACCATCTTTACCCAACTTCTGCATCCCTCCCATGGCCACCTCTGGACAGCTCATGTCCCAAATTCGTCGAATTCAAATCGACTAAATCCACGACCATAGTCCATCCCCATACTCGATTTTATCCCTTACAACACTGGCGTCCCTTAACCCACCTCCGACTACCACCACATCCGGCTAAGACACCAGCTCCTTCCTTATCCATCCATGGCAACCCACAACCCGAACTACCTGTCGGATCTACCCATCCACACCATCTTTAACCCGAGATAACCCCAAACTCCAACTCCAAAAACCCACGACCCTTATACCTTTAACCCACGAACCTGCGAAACCCAACAGCCTCATTACCCGGTGCCGACCCGAACACCACCTAACCCGCTCGTATCTATAAATGGATTCGATTTCGGAGATGGGTTTCGGTTCGAGTTCGGTGAATTTTCCAGCAATGGATTAAAAATAGAGGAATTTTTCGGCGATGGGTTTGCTGGATTGTTAGGCAACCGGGGTGAGGTTTGTTAGGTTGGTCGGCCGGAGTGTTGAGGTGGTCGAAGACTGCAAAATCAAAAGCAAACCCGTTTTTCATTGTCTAGTTTAGGATTGGAAGCAGTAAAATGAATTTGCCTTCGTGTATTTTCAACCCGATAATAGAAGACGAAGGGGGTGCTTTATATATTTAAAGAGAGAGAAAAGGGTTAGATGAATTTGGTGAGGTGAATAGTCCATATTTAAGTGTGGGGGAAGATGAAGGGAAATATGTAAATTAACACTCCTCTCTTTTTTTTTCACACTCCAAAAATTTGTATAGTTACAAATCTATCCTCGTATCTCTAATGCTCTTCAAATAAAATTCAAACCTTTATTTCATCTCTAATTCAATCATTATTTTTTTTTACAAATATTACTAAAAATCTGCATAAATATCAACATTTGAATAAAAATATTTCAAAAATAATTTATAAAATTAAATATTTCCATGAAGTATAAAAAAGCAGTAAAAGTAAAAAAAAAAATATGAACAAATGATCCCAACAAATAAAAAAGCGACAAAAGTAAAAATGAATCTCAAAAAATAAAAAAGCAGAAACACGACATGGCACGAAATATTATTTTAATTTATTTACAAAAACAGAAACACGATCGAATAAAAAAAGATTTGATCGTATTGTGTGGGATTTTAATTTGGTTGTATTGTGTGGGATTTTAATTTGATCGTGTTTCTGTTTTAAAACGCAACTAAAAGAAAAATATTTTTTGTTAACTCAACAAGAACACACGCAAATATATCACGACATGACTTGATTCAAGAACGCGACATGACACGAAATCTTTTTTTTTTATCTAACATGAACGGGACCAAATTAAAATGCGACACAATACGGAATCTTTTTTTTTACGAAACACAAATATGGCGAACTAAAAGCTACACAACATGATTTTTTTTCAAACACAAATAATTTTTTTTACCAAATGCAAACACAATTTATTTTACCGAGCACAAACACAAAATATGTTGTGTTGCTTTTACTTGGCCATATTGATAAAAAAAAGATTTCGTATCGTGTCGCATTTTAACTATATTTGTATTTGGTAAAAAAAAATATTATTTGTGTTTGGAAAAAAAAATCTTATTGTATCGCTTTTACTTTGCCATATTTGTGTTTTGTAAAAAAATATTTCGTATCGTATTGCATTTTTATTCAGTCGTGTTTCCGTTTTTGTAAATAAATTAAAATAATATTACGTGTCATTTCGTGTCTCTTTGACTTGGATTGTGTTCATGTTAGGTTAAAAAAATATTTTGTGTTCGTTAATGATTAAAAAAACAAAATTTCGTGTCGTGTCACTTTTATTTGAGTTGTATTTTTGTTAGATAAAAAATAAGATTTCGTGTTGTGTCGCATTTTAACTGGATCGTGTTCATATTTGGTTAAAAAAAATAAGCACTAAAGTGAGTTTAATTCACTTTATTTTTACGATGGGTTATTTTGAGTTTTTCCTTCGCTTTTGTGACCTGTTTTCCAATGTACCCCCACTTTTTAAAAAATTTGCAATACACTCTCATTCTGTTAATTGTATCGCTTTTACTTGGTCATATTGATTAAAAAAAGATTTCGTATTGTGTCGCATTTTAATTCTGTTTGCATTTGGTAAAAAAATTATTGTTTGTGTTTGGAAAAAAATCATTTTTTATCGCTTTTACTTAAGCATATTTGTATTTCGTAAAAAAAGATTTCTTTTTTTTTACAATACGAAATCTTTTTTTACGACACAAGTACATAAGTACAATACGAAATGTTAGTATTATTTATTATTAAAACTAAAAGTTATCTAAAAGATTTTTTTATTAAAATTATTATTTAAAAATAAAAGTTATCTAAAGAATTTTTTATTAAAACTATTATTTAAAAATAAAAATGAGTAAACTTATTTTTGGTATAAAGGAAAATCACTTATTTAAAGAGAGAGGATGAATAAATGATATATAATGAGGTAAGGGTTTATTTGTCATTTCAAAAATTGAAAATCAAAAGGGAGTGCAGCCAGAATTTTTGGAGCGCTAATAGCGGCTCCTTGTAAATTAATGGGATAAATGAAAGGGCGAAGACATGAAATATTATGAAAAAGGGTGCAAATTGTTTTCGACAAAAAAGGGTTAAAATGCATTTTTTACTATTAAAACTTCTTATCTATCGTTTTAGAGGTATATAATAGATATAGATTGGTGCTCTCACGACTATAAATGCCATAGAGTGATCTACTTGCTGCCGTATTAGGAGATAGTTCTTTGGAGGATTCCTCTCTAATGTCAAACCCCTTTAAGGAGGTTATCAATTGTGAGAGAGGGATATGATGGCTTTCCCAACATCACTTTACGAAAGGTTTTCTATTTTTGTTCAAAAGATTTTGCAAAATAAATGACTTTGATATCTGATATACACATATATATCCTCGTCCAGGCCGAGGGCGCTATCCACCAAGACGAGCCCAAGGTGACCTCGTGACCCACCATCAGGCCCAGACGACCCTCCAAGGGGCCGACCCTCCATCAAGCCCAAACGACCCTCCAAGGAGCCGACCCTCCATCAGGACTAGACGACCCTCCAAGAGGCCGACCCTCCATCAGGCCCAGACGACCCTCCGAGGGTGCGATAGTACGAGGCCCAAATTGGGCCAGACACTATCGGAAGGAACCTTAGCCTCGGCCTCGTCTCATAGGCCGAGGGTGACATCATCACAGCGCGTGGTATGGGAGACGCGTGGAACAGTGCGCATGAGGCTCCCATGGCACGTGGAAGACCGTTATAACAAAATCACCCCCTCACGTGAGGGAATATTATGTCATCATTTGGCATCTACAGGTGTCAACGGGAGATTGGCTAAATCATCATTCACATGCACCATGTATACTTGGGGGGTACACTACACCCCCCAAGACCTATATATACTTGTCACCTACAACCCTACAAGGGGATCGATAATTGAAAACCCTAGCTGAAACTCTGCTTGTATACACAGTAGAGAGAGAGAGTGGCTTATGTGCATTGTATCCCAGGCCATTAGTGCCCATACTTAATGGATCACACACTCACAGTGGATGTAGGCCAAGTTGGCTGAACCACTATACATCATTGACTTATTCCTCTTATACTCATCTCCTTCTACACACTTACACACTTATACATCTATGGCTGCCATGGTGCTTACAGTTTGAGCTCATCATCACTTATGTGCTAGTGTTAGATTCCAGCATCATTAGTTTGGCGTCGTCTGTGGAAAAGAGAAGACATCTCTTCCTTTGTACAACTTGACCTTACCGGGCACTCTGGTGGTGAACCATTTCTCCCCCTGTGAGGAGATCTTTCACCATTGAAAGAGACCCATTAAGGTTCTCAAGCTTATCAATCTTCTTCAGTTCAGCTCTTCATAGCTCAAACACATGGCACCGGAGATGCCATCACCACCACTTCCTCCACTGGATAGTGGAGTAGGACCCAGCTCCAGTCAGCCACCACCTCTGTTTGAGATGGCTGATGTGGCGGCAGCCTTGAATTCTCTTGTAGCAAGCCAGTGGATCATGCAGGAGCAGTTCACAGCTCTAAGCCAGAACATACTAAGACCACCAGGGGTATCACCTGAGATGGTTACTCCGGCATGGCTCCAGGGAAGCATGAGGCCAGGGGACCACCCCAGGCACCGCGCAAAGATTTTCCACCCCCACAGCGGCAGAGGGATGTTGTTGACCCCCGGCGTCTACGCCTGGGGAGGCAAGAAAACCCTTGCCCGGAGGACAGGTATGATGATCTGGAGGGAGAGGAGGCCCCAATAGAATGCTGGGAGTCGTACGAGGTCTACAACAATACTGTGCGACCTCTCCAGGAGAGCAGAGGGAAGTGTGGAAGGCAAAACCCTGACGATCGCCCGAGAGGAACTGCTTTTGATCGCTTGAGCAGAGGGTCGGCCTTAGAGAGGCTGGGCACAGTAAATGACCCGCGGGAAAAATTATCCAGATCAAGGAGCGTCGCGAGGTCCAGAAGGGAGGCAGTAGATGGCCGACCCCATGGGGGCCGACCCCAAGGATGGGACGATGGTCAAGGGGAAGTAAACAGCCGACACAGGCCTACTGCAGCAGAACCCTCCGTCCACCTCAAAGAGGCGGCAGGGGATAACATCGTCCAAGCCGACCCTACGAGGCCCTGGAATGACTCGATCCAACGACTGGAGGATAAGATCGGTGATATACTGAAGAGCCGGAACCCCCTTCAGAGAGGATACTCTATAGGCTCACCCTTTGTGGCTAAGATAGTCAACTTCCCAACGCCCTCAAAGTTTAAACCTCCTATGGTCACCCCAAGATATGACGGGAGTACCAACCCTGTCCGCCATATTGAGATGTACCAGTCAGTAGCAGACATATACTCTATCTCAGATGAGATGAGGTGTTGTGCCTTCTCTGACACACTGACAGGGGATGCACATGTCTGGTATATGTCTCTTCCAAAAAAATCCATTGAAAGCTTTAAGCAACTGGCAGACCGATTTATCCACAACTTCTGCTTTGGGGTGAGGCCGTAGAAGAAGACCATGCACCTGCTCTATATTAAGCAGGGGAAGAATGAGAGTTTAAGAGACTACATAGCCAGATTCAACAAAGAGAAGTTAGAAGTTGAAGACTATGAGGAGAGCATAGCCATGACCGCCCTCATTGGATGACTCCAGAAGGGAAAGCTGCTATGGAAGCTTGCTGAAGACCCTCCGAGGACGATGGTTGAATTGATGTCGACAGCAGGAAAGGTAATGAACGCCGAAGAGGCGATGGCCGCGAAATATGAAGATGAAAAAGGAGGCACCAGCGGGGGTAAGTACCATAAGAATAACAAAAAGGGGAAGAAGAGGTCTACGGACGACAAGTTCGTGGACTACACCCCTTTAACGGTCAGCTGTGAACATATTCTCAATGAGATAAAGAGCTACCGATCCCTGAAGTGGTCTGAGAAGTTGAGGACAGTCCCCAACAAGAGGAATAAGAATCTGTTGTGTGAATTTCACCAAGACCATGGCCACGTGACAGACAAATGCTTTGCTCTGAAGGATGAGATTGAGAAGATGCTAAAAGAAGGGAAGCTTAGGAAGTACGTTGACAAAGGTTCCTTCAAGAGGGGCCGAGGGGACGACCCCAAGAAGAAGCGAGGCGATGCTTGTAGAGAAGGTCCTCAAAAAAGAGGGGACGACCCTTCTGACGATGAGGACGACCCTGACCTCCCACCGAGAGACGACCAAGGCCCTGTCAAGAGGCTTAATATGATCTCACTCGGAGTGGGAATGATCTCCGGGGGTCTAGCAGGAGGAGGGTCAGAGTTCACCGACAGGAAGACCCATGTAGCTGAGGCCAAGGCAGTGATAAAAACTGTGCACTCAACCTCCCTGGAAGCAAAGTCAGAAAAGAGGAAGAAGGTCGATATGGATACTCTGATAGTGGGATTCTCAAGAATGGACTTCAAAGGCCTCTTAGCCCCACATGATGACCCTCTCGTCATCATTACCAGGTTACACGGGTGTAAGGTGCCGAGGATCCTGGTCGACGGGGGTAGCTCTGCAGATGTGATGTTTTGGCCATGCTTCAAAGCCTTAGGTATTAGCCGGGATAGACTTGTCCCATACCATCATCCATTGATTGGGTTCAATGAGGAAAAGATTCATCCACTTGGAGTGTATGAGGCCGATGTCAGGATGGGGGACGAGTGGTCGAGATGGCTTACCAAGAAGGTTAGCTTCTTTGTGATGGATGAACATGTCTTTTCGGCCTACAACATCATACTGGGGCGGGTAGCCCTCAAGGGGTTTGAAGTTGTGCCGTCCACGGTCCATCAGATGATTAAATTTCCAACCCCTTATGGGGTAGGGGAAGTCCAGGGAGACCAGATGACCGCGCGAGAATGTTATTTTAACTCCGCCGAAGAAAGAGAGGCGCACAAGAAGGCAACAGCCACTTACAATATTGATACCCTAGACCCCAGAGACGAGACGAAGCCGAAGAAAGGAGAGGTCGCGAAAGAGGTAGAATCCATCATCCTCAATGAGGATGACCCAGAAAAAACCATCCAAGTCGGCAAGTCTCTGAAGCCAAATATCAAAGAAGACCTCATTAAACTGTTGAGGAGAAGACAGAGCGTCTTTGCATGGAGTCATGCAGATATGCAGGGGATCGACCCTGAAATCATGTGCCACAAGCTCAACGTGGTAGAGGGTGTGAAGCCGGTGAAGCAGAAGAGGAGAATTTACTTTAGAGAGAAGTATGAGGTCATAAGGGATGAGGTCAAAAAATTAGAAGATGCGGAGTTTATCAGAGAGGTCATCTACCATGAATGGATGTCCAATACAATCATTGTCCCAAAGGCCAACGGAAAGTCGAGAATGCGTGTGGACTTCACCGACCTCAACAAGCATTATCCCAAAGATAGCTTCCCTCTCCCTCGAATTGACCAGATGGTAGACGCTACCGCAGGCCATGAGCTCATAAGCTTCATGGATGTCTATTCAGGGTATAACCAGATCTTCATGGGCCCTGAAGACTCGGAGAAAACAGCCTTCATCACCGACAAGGGGACATACTGTTATAGGGTCATGCCCTTTGGCCTGAAGAATGCAGGGGCAACGTATCAGTGCCTTGTAAATAAAATATTTGAAGACCAAATTGGAAAATCTATGGAAGTCTATGTAGATGACATGCTGACTAAGATCTTGAAGGTTGAGGATCATGTGACTGACCTAGAGAGGACCTTTAATATAATGGACAAGTACTAGATGAAGCTCAACCCGACCAAGTGTGTCTTTGGGGTCGGAGCAGGGAAATTCTTGGGGTTCATTGTCAACCAAAGAGGCATCGAGGACAACCCTGAGAAAATAAAGGCCCTCCTAGAAATAAAGACCCCCAAGACCATCAAAGACGTTCAGAGGCTCACGGGGCGAGTGGCTTATTTGAATAGGTTCGTATCTAGAGCTACAGATAAGTGTTTGCCATTCTTCAAAGTTCTCAGGAAGGCCTTCGAATGGAGTGAAGAGTGTGATGAGGCTTTCAAGGAGTTAAAGTCATACTTAGGGTCTCCTTGCTGTTGTCCCGACCAGTGCAGGGAGAAAAACTACATGTGTACTTAGCTGTCTCAGAATCAACCATCAGTGCAGCCATTGTGAGAGATGAAGACGGGGTACAGAAGCCTGTTTACTTCAATAGTAAGACACTCCAGGGGGCAGAGCAAAGATACCCAAGGATGGAGAAGTTGGCTTATGCCTTGATCCATGGATTGAGAAAGATGAAGTCATACTTCCAGTCCCATACAATGGTCATCCTCACTGACTCTCCTCTTAGGCAGGTCCTACACAAGCAAGAAAAATCAGGTAGGTTAATGGCCTGGGCTATAGAGCTGGGGGAGTTTGACATTGTGTATCAACCTAGGACAGCCATTAAGGGGCAAGCATTGGCAGATTTTGTGGCCGAGTTTACTTGGGAAGATAATGAAGCCGAGGATGAGAGCCTCGGGAAGATAGATACCCAACAAGACAGGCCCACCTACACACTTGCAGATAAGGCTGAGATAAGCATCGCTAGAAGGAAAGTGGCCAAAAACGAAGAGGTAAGATACCTCTTTAGACAGGGATCCCTTACCGAGGGAAATTTCTCAGAGGAAAAGACTGTGTGGAGCCTCTTCGTTGACGGGTCGTCCTGTGACAGCGGAAGTGGAGCTGGACTGATAGTATCAGCACCCGATAGCACAGACATTGAGTACGCTCTGAGGTTCAATTTCAAAGCCTCCAACAACGAATCCAAATATGAGGCCCTGATAGAAGGATTCTCCTTGGCTAAGTCTCTTAGTGTCGGCCAGATTTTGGTCCATAGTGATTCAAGGATAGTAGTAAATCAGATACTAGGAGCCTACGAGGCCAAAGACGAGCGGATGGACAAGTACCTTGAAAAAGTGAGGGCGCTATTGAAGAGCTTCAGAGAAGTAAAATTGAAGTGGATACCTAGGCTTGACAATGGTCGAGCTGATGCCCTAGCTAGACTAGCCTCGGCAACTATGACAGATATCAGGAGGACAGTCCTAGTGGAAATTTTACTTCGACCAGCTATCGAAGACACTGAGGGAACACTTGGCACTTGCCTGAATATTACTAAGGAAGCCTCATGGATGGACCCTCTGATCAGATACATTAAAGAGGGGGAGATGCCAGAAACAAGGCAAGAAAGGAAGAAGTTGAGATACAGAGCTGCAAAGTTCACTGTCATTGGGGACACCTTATACAAAAAGGGGGTTTTTCTCCCCTTACTTAGGTGTGTGCACCCATCTGAAGTCCCATCCATTTTGCAAGACGTGCATGAGGGGTCATGTTCAAGCCACATTGGGGGCAGGTCTCTGGCGAAGAGGGTGATCACCCAGGGGTACTGGTGGCCGACCTTGGGGAAAGACGCCACGGCGTATGTAAAAAAGTGTGATAAATGTCAAAGATTTGCCACCATCTCTCGCCAACCCCATCAGCCTCTTACCTCCATTACGTCCCCATTGCCATTTGCAGTGTGAGGGATCGACCTAGTAGGCCCCTTGCCTAGGTCCATCAATAACTACCGGTTCCTCATCGTGACCATTGACTATTTTTCAAAATGGGTGGAGGCAGAGCCGATGGTCACGATTACCGAGCAGAAGACCTTTCAGTTCATCTGAAAAAATATTATATGCAGATATGGTCTCCCCAACACCCTCATCTCGGATAACGGGACTCAATTCAAGAATACATCTCTAGAGAAGTACTGTGAAAGGGTGAGTATCAAACAATTCGTCTCTACCCCAGGCCGACCTCAGGCTAATGGGCAAACAGAAGTTACAAACATGACGATCCTAGACGGGATCAAGAAGAGACTTGAAGAGGCAAAAGGAAGATGGGTTGAGGAGTTATATGTTGTACTATGGGCCTACAGGACGACGTCAAAGACCTCTACCGAAGAAACCCCGTTCATGCTAGCTTATGGCTCAGAAGTCGTCATCCCCACTGAGATTGGGTTCCCTACTCATAGGGTCCAAATGTACGACCCCCAGAGGAATATGGAAGAGAGGAGACTTGACTTAGACCTGATTGAGGAAAGGAGGGAAGACGCCGAGAAAAGGCAAGCCGCCTACCAGCAGAGGACCGCAAGGTTTTACAATTAGAGGGTGAAGTAGAGACCAATTGCAGTGGGGGACTTGGTCCTCAAAAAGGCTTGGCAGAAGCCCAAAAATCTCCATCCAAATTGGCATGGCCCGTATAGGGTCATCGATGAAGTTGTCCCTGGGACCTATAGGCTAGAAAACCTAAATGGGGAACCCCTTTCCAACCCCTGGAATGCAGATCATTTGAAGAGATACCATCAGTAGTGTTGTAATGTCCTATCGGACCACAATTGTAATGGGTGTTGCTCCAACAGATCACTTGGAATGATAATGAGAAATGAGAAATATCAGTGTTTCCCCTCATCTTGTGTTTGTCAGTTCTAGTAAGGTTGGATCATCTTTTAATACCAACCCTCGGCTATAATGAGGGTCAATGATGGGGACGACCCCACCTTTGCCCTCAAGAAAGACGAGGGAGGACTTGAAAACCATTAATTTGGTATAACTAACCCTTGGCTATAATGAGGGTCAATGGTGGGGACGATCCCACCTTTGCCCTTAAGAAAGACGAGGGAGGACTTAAAAACCATTAATTTGGTAAAACCAACCCTCAGCTATAATGAGGGTCAATGGTGGGGACGACCCCACCTTTGCCCTCAAGAAAGACGAGGGAGGACTTGAAAACCATTAATTTGGTAAAACCAACCCTCGGCTATAATGAGGGACAATGGTGGAGACGACCCCACCTTTGTCCTCAAGAAAGACGAGGGAGGACTTGAAAATCATTAATTTGGTAAAACCAACCCTCGGCTATAATGAGGGTCAATGGTGGGGACGACCCCGCCTTTGCCCTCAAGAAAGACGAGGGAGGAATTGAAAACCATTAATTTGGTAAAACCAACCCTCGGCTATAATGAGGGTCAATGGTGAGGACGACCCCACCTTTGCCCTCAAGAAAGATAAGGGAGGACTTGAAAACCATTAATTTGGTAAAACCAACCCTCGACTATAATGAGTGACAATGAAGGGGACGACCCCACCTTTGCCCTCAAGAAAGACGAGGGAGGACTTTAAAACCATTAATTTGGTAAAACCAACCCTCGGCTATAATGAGGGTCAATGGTGGGGAGGACCCCACCTTTGCCCTCAAGAAAGACGAGGGAGGACTTGAAAACCATTAATTTGGTAAAACCAACCCTCAGCTATAATGAGGGTCAATGGTGGGGATGACCCCACCTTTGCCCTCAAGAAAGACGAGGGAGGACTTGAAAACCATTAATTTGGTAAAACCAACCCTCGGCTATAATGAGGGTCAATGGTGGGGACGACCCCACCTTTGCCCTCAAGAAAGATGAGGGGGGACTTAAAAACCATTGATTTGGTAAAACCAACCCTCGGCTATAATAAGGGTCAATGGGGGGGGGGGGGGGGGGGACGACCCCACCTTTGCCCTCAAGAAAGACGAGAGAGGACTTTATCAACTTTATCAATTAAAATTAGTGGAAACCATCCTCGGCTATAATGAGGGTGAATGTTGGGGACGACCCGTCATTCACCCTCAAGAAAGGCGAGGGCGGGGTTAGTGATGTTATTAATATAAAAAATTCACAATACAAATCACACAAGAGACGAGTATGGAAGACAACAAGAGAGATGATATTATAAATGAAATATTACAAAAGTGTCCTACAAAAATAAAGTACATTCATAGGGTACATAAAGAGGGTATTGGCTACAAATAGCCACCCTACTGAGCAGCATCAGAGGGCAGGGCCTCAACGTCGATAAGAGAAGTCTCCTCAACAACCATGACAGGCTGATCGTCAGACGTGCCGATACCCTCGACGTGCACTTGAGACTCCACCTATGCCAAAGCCTCAGCAATCAGGGGGTCGTCCAGTTGGACTGCTTCGATACAGTGGCGGACAGAAGATACTGCGTCAGCAAACTTAAGGATGACCCACCGGCAGGCCGTCCTAATCCCCCTCTCCAAGTATTCAAGACCGAAGCCTTGAAACTCATCCGAGAGTTTGTAGGCCTCCACAGCATCGACCTCGGCTTTCTTCACAGCCACTCAAGATCGGTCTTGAACTGAACCCCCAAGTTGATCAAGGCCTCATCCTTATCTTTTATAAGTGCGTCCTTGGCCTACAATTCTGCATCATACTGCCTTGTCAGCTCATCCAAGACCCTGGTATGTTCGGTCCTGGCACTCTCCAGTTCAGCCTTTGCAGTGTCCAGCTCCGTCTGCAGATCAGCCTCGTGCTGAATTGCCCTCTCGGCCTCATGAAATTTTTATTGATTTTCAGCCATCCACTTGGTGGCCGAAGTAAAAGCACAGACAGACTGCACAGAAAAATGATAAGCAGTTGTTAAGAGGCCGAGGAAACAGTTGGTGAAAAATTCAATTAAGAAAAAGTATGAACAATTACCTGAGCCAGAGTGTGCAGACCATAGTCATACACCTTCGCCGGGGGCATCTTGGACAAAAACTCACAGTCGGCAGCCGAGGGGGCAGAAAACATAGACGCCTTGGCCGCCCTCAGGTTGGCAATTAGAGAAGACGGCTCGGCCTTCAAAAATGCCAAGTTTTGGGACCAGAAGGCCCCCATACTGGAAGAAGAGGTGGTCCCCTCAAACACCTCCACCCTTGCCCTCGTCCTAGAATCTGGTCGAGGGTCAACGGGGACTTCTGGCTCTTTCCTCTTTTACCTGTCGGAGGTCGGCTCAACATGCGTCAGCCCCACGGTCTTTGTCTTCCTCGGAGCTTGCTGAGGCTCCTTGCCTTTCTTCTTGCCCAGACCAGATAGTAAGCTCGGGGCAGTCATTTCCCAAAGATGGTCAGATATACCTGTAGGACGACCTGAAAAGAAGACGACACGTCAGAAAAATGCAGAGGCAAAGATGAAACACTTGAAAAGAGCAAAGATTGGGTAAAAAGTAATATAACTCACATAGCTCTGTCAGGGGGCCGACCCTCAGACCAGCTTCCTTGAGGAACCGAGGGGTCATCAGATCTTCAAACTTTGCAAGTTCACCCCCTTTCCCTCATTCTCTCAGATACTCAACTATGTCTTTCTCATCAAGACTAAGTCCGAGATCTGACCTGGCCTTCATTGAGGGGTTAGAACATCTTCTTGGGACCCTCGAACCATCGACCAAAGGTTGAGCCTCGGTGGAAAATTTCCATTCTCCAAAGACGAAGAAGAATCTCTTCTTCCAATCGTGGTTGGAGGTTTGTGCCAGGTGGAGAAGTTTTTTATCAGACCTCCCTGCCCCCAGGTGATAGTACCCAGGTTGTTTGTACGAGGAAGTGATGTTATAACAGGCCAAAAACACGTCGGAGGAAGGCTCGTCAGTGAAGGCATTCTTTCATAGGGAGACGTAGCCAAGGATCATCCTCCAAGAGTTGGTAGGAAGTTGAGAAGGGGAAACACCGAGGGCTGATAAGATATTTACAACGGCAGGGTGTAGAAGGAACCTGACATCGACCTTAAACATCTGTTCGTATACTGCGACCTCTCCCTCTTAACCCTCAAAGACCCTCTCAGACTCATAGGGGACCCTCGTACTTATGTTGGGGACACACCAAATGCATGCCTCCAAGGCAAGAGGTCACGATCCCTGACCGAGGAAATATAGGAAGAGGCATGGGAGGTGTCAACTGGGTCAACATCTGAGTCCTCACCATCATCCTCAGTCCCCTCTCCCTCGGCCTCGGCCTCATCACCTGGCAGAGGCCCATGAGGGAAAACCATCTGGAAAGCGTGGGGGGATAAAGTTGTCACGGGGATAGCCTCGGAAGGGACCACACCCTCGGCCTGTCGGCCTGGGCTAAGATCAGACGTTTCTCTCCTCCCAGAAGGGCCTGCACCTGTTGGTGATGAGGCTCTCTCATCCATCTCTCCTGAGTAACTCTCGGCTGGACGACAAGACGACCCACAAGACTCAGATGGATTTATTGTGGCTAGAGGAATGGGAAAAATGGGTCGTACCCAGTTAGGGTCGGCCCCTCATCTTCTCTCCTCCTCTTCCTCTATTCGCCTAATCTCTACGAAGAACTTCTCTCTCAGGAATGGAAATTCCTCATCTAAAGTGTAAAGCCTCCTAAGCATTAAGGGGAAGACCCTACACTTAAAAGAATTTGGCTAAGCCAACTACAAATAATCTCACAATTGACCAAGTTGGACTTTTCGATCAAAACTAAGGAATTAAAGGGTTTTTATCAAGAACATTCAAGAATAGGCCACCGAAGAATACGCCATAAAAGTTATGAACCAGCCTAAGAAAAATCTAACCCTACGAGCCTAAAACAAGAAAGCAAACAGAAATGAAGATAAAGAGGGCACTAGGGCAAAGGGGTTACCTGAGAAGAAATAGCAGGACTGCCAAACTCGAAACGTCAAAATTCCAGAAATGGCTAGAAAGCTGGTGAGAAGCTAAAGAGAGAGAGTTCAGGCGTGAAGAAAGAAGAAGAAGAAGAAGAAAGGAAATAAACCTTCAAAAATTGTTTAAATACCTTAGTAATGAGTGGGACCATTAACCAAGGTAGAACACAGCCCACGAGGAGGGTATCATTAGGGCGCCCAGTCCCATGGCAAGTGTGCAGCCGCCACACCTTAGAAACTGAAACGACAATGGATATCTGCTAGGTGTCATATCAGCTTGACAGGTGTCACTCACCTAACTGATCATACACCCATCTCAACTACAACACTATCCCTCAGCCATCTCAACAACATCTATGGCTAAGGGCTGGGGGTGATTGATATACCCATATATATCCCCAGCCAGGACGAGGGCTCTCTCCACCAAGACGAGCCCAAGGTGACCTCGTGACCCACTATCAGGCCCAGAAGACCCTCTAAGGGGCCGACCCTCTATCAGGCCCAGAGAACCCTCCAAAGGGTCGACCCTCCATCAGGCCAAGACGACCCTCCAAGGGGCTGACCCTCCATCAGGCCCAGACGACCCTCCAAGGATCCGACCCTCCATCAGGCCCTGACGACCCTCTAGGGGGCTGACCCTCCATCAGGCCCAGACGACCCTCCGAGGGTGCGATAGTACGAGGCCCAAATTGGGCCAGACACTATCGGAAGGAACCTTGCCCTCAGCCTCGTCTCATAGGCCGAGGGTGACATCATCACAGCGCGTGGTATGGGAGACACGTGGAACAGTGCGCGTGAGGCTCCCATGGCATGTGGAAGACCGTTATAACAAAATCACCCCCTCACGTGAGGGAATATTATGTCATCATTTGGCATCTACAGGTGTCAATGGGAGATTGGCTAAATCATAGTTCACATGCACCATGCATACTTGGGGGGTACACTACACCCCCCAAGACCTATATATACTTGTCAACTACAACCCTACAAGGGGATCGATAATTGAAAACCATAGCTAAAACTCTCCTTGTATACACAGTAGAGAGAGAGAGAGAGAGAGAGAGTGGCTTATGTGCATTGTATCCAAGGCCATTAGTGCCCATACTTAATGGATCACACACTCACAGCGGATGTAGGCCAAGTTGGCTGAACCACTATACATTATTGACTTATTCCTCTTATACTCATCTCCTTCTATACACTTACACACTTATACATCTATGACTGCCATGGTGCTTACAGTTTGAGCTCATCATCACTTATCTGGTGGTGCTAGATTCCAGTATCACCAATATCTTATCCAAAGGTTTCTGAATATTTCCCAAACAATCACAAAGGCCTTTAAACTCCTTTATGTATTCATCAAGTATTTTGCCTCTAACTTGATGCCATGCACTTGCTCCTTTAACTGAAATTCTTTTTCTTGTGCTGATTGAAAATAATTTTCTTCTAAGGAATTCCATGCATCTTTTGCATGTTCATAAGCTACAATAGCATATATGCATTCTTCAATGAGTGTACCAGATATCCAACTTTTGATCATCACATCTTTGTGTTCCCATTATTGATATTTTTTGTTAACTCTCCTTGTTCATCATATTTCTTGGGTGATTCTTTTTCAATCTAATCATTTATCTTTTTTGTCTGCAACAGTCAGAGTAAGTTTATTATTTCAACTTGATAGAACATTACAATTAGTTGATGCAATTAGTTCCTGTCAAGTGAAATACCATTTGTATTAGATGAGTTGGATGCCATAGAGCCTAAAGCTCTGATACTATTTAGAATTTTAAAGCACCATGAAATGAATTGTTTTGTATTTCTTATAAAAATAAGATGAGTAGCCACTTATTTATATACAGTGTTACTGATAGATAAAAAAATTATTGCATCTCTACTGTGTATTTTTGTCGTTGTTGCAACTTCTTTTCTATCAAAATTCCCTTGAACCTACAAAAATATAACAAAATTAGTGTGGAGGGTAAGTAAGGGAGTCAATCCAAATCTAAGAGTGAAGCACAAAATATGAGAGACATGTGTAAATTCATTTGCATTTTACTTGATAGATAAAAAAAATTGTTGCATCTCTATTGTGTATTTTTGTCGTTGTTGCAACTTCTTTTCCATCAAAATTCCCTTGAACCTACAAAAATATAAAAAAAACTAGTGTAGAGGGTAAGTAAGGGAGTATCAATCCAAATCTAAGGGTGAAACACAAAATATGAGAAGACAAAAGTGTAAATTCATTTGCATTTTATTATATTTTCTATTTTCTATTTTTTATATTTCTTATGGATTTTTCAATGGATTATTAATTAACTAACTATATACTAATTTTTAAAGTACTAACTAAGATGTAAAAGCTAATAAAAAAAATGAGGTAAACAAAATTGTGCTAAAAAGTAAACTAACTAAATTGGACTCATGAGGGCTTCAAAATACATCCCATGAATGGGAGATTATCCCTCAATAATCATGATCCAAAAAATAAAAATAAAAGTATACAAAAAAAGAGCATGGGAGGATTAAATTAAAAGTAATCAAGAGGAGAAGATCAAACCCATTTAAGCCTTGAATTGGAATGGAATCTTCAATTACATCAACACTCTCTCAATTATAGATCAAAATTCTCTCAATCACAATCCCTCACTAATGTATTTATTGAATCTAAAATAAAAGCTACAAAATAAAAATAAAAAAGGATAAAGGATGAATTCATAATGGACTATTAAATAATAAAAGAGATTTGCTAAAAATGCAAATCCTATCATTATAAAATTATACATTAGAACTCATTCAAAGAAATAAATTCTAGATCATTACTTTATATTGAGATAATTGCTAAAAATGCAAAATCTCAACATAAATAAATGGATTAGAATTTACCTCCCATAAGGGATGAATTCAACTACATCAATCTATTTTGAAATAATTGCTAAAAATGCAAAAATTCATTACAAAGGGGTGGGGTTGAATTTATCCTAGAGATAAATTTCACTATGCACCTCTATATTGAGATATTTGCTAAAAATGCAAATACTCAACATAGAGGGGTGGAGAGAATTTTATCACACAAAGCTTAAAAATTAAATTTGAGATCTCTCATCAATGGCACCAACTCTTCAATGTATAGTTGCAATGAGGCTAGGGGTAAATTGGGGAGGTTATGTTTTAGTGTGCATGGAAATGGTGAGAGGAGCATGGGTGAGGATAATATCTGATTTGGTTACAAGGGTAATTTAGGTATTGGGTTAAAGGAATTAGTTGGGGGTATTTTGGGAAAAGGGTTAAAAGGGGTCTTAAACATGTGGTGTAATTGTTTGGCTTGGTTTTGTTTTTGTTTGTAGTAGGTAAGGAAATCGTGTTGTCTTAAGGGAAATGGGTTTTCTGCTTTGAATCGGGTATGGCCTGAAGATGGGGTCGCGGGTCCGCTGGTTGTGGGCTCCGCCGGAGATGGGCAGTGGCTGACCGACGATGGGCTCGTCGCCGGGGCAAGGGAGGTCGAAAAATGGGTCGAATGTTCAGATGGCTGGCCGACAATGGAGTGTGGGTTTAGGTTTGTTGGGTCGCCGACATAGCTTAATCTCGACGGGTTACTATTTTATGGAGGGTTAGGGATTTCACGGGTTCCGAGTAGGGCTGGCCGGAGGTTGGAGTGTGGGTTTGAGAGGATGAGTGGTGATGGTGGATTGAGTTTTTGTTTTGGAAAGAGGTTGGTTTTAGTAGAAGTTTAATGGAGGAGAGAGAGTGAAGGTGGGTGTTGGAGGTTGAAGATGAAGGTGAGGGGGTTGTGTGTGAGAGGGTGTATGGAAGTTTGGTGAGGGTGAGTGGGTTAGTTTAGGTGTGTGAGTGTGTATGGAAGTAGGGTTTTTATGTGTGTATTTAATTTGGACCCTTAAAAAAATTAAACTAAAATAACCTAACTAATTAAAAAAATATTAAAATAAACAAAACTAAAAAAAAATTAAAATCATCTATAAAAAATAAAATCCTAATCTTATATAACAAAATCTAAATAATAAAATAAAAGAAATAAAAATTAAAAATCTAATGAAAATAAAAACTAAAGTCCTAAAAATATGTAAAATCTAATAAAACTAAATTCCTGAAAAAACTAATCCTAAAAAAATAAAGATAACTAAAAATTAAAAACTAATCAAAATAAAATAAAATTACACTAATAAAAATAAAATAGAAAATAAAACCTAGAAATTTTAAATAAATCTAAAATAAACTCCAAAAATAATAACGACTCAAACTAAGAATCTAAAAAAATTAAAAAAGCACAAAAAAAATACACACGGGCTTCAGGGTAGATTTAGGAACAGGTTTAGGCTCGAGCGATGTTACGGGGCAAGGTAATTAGCTCTATTTGACTCCAAATTGCCTCAAAATAATGCTTTTGACACTGCAACTAGAGTCAAGTCTGCACATTGATCATTTACGCGCATAAGACCATTATTGTCGAGAATTAGCCACTAAAATACGTCTATTTGGGGTATAAAATATACACTTTTGGGTGCTTATCACCCCACCCCCAAACAGAGTGTTGCTAGTCCTTGAGCAATAAGATAGAGAGAAAGAGAAAGATAAGAAAACCAAAGTGTTTCACTTTCGCGGGCACTTGCGATTGCACTTAGTATGTGCAACAAGCCTTTAAACCTATAGGTTGCCCTACAGGACGAGTTGTGTCTCGTGAGGGTTTGCAGGGAATATACCCACAAAATTCATTATTTGCAAAAAGATTTATTGAAGGGAAGGAAATCTCTTATTAGACGTAGGATGATTGCACAATCCATCATGAGAGAAATAATTTCAGAAATACAAGCTAGAATGTGTAAAAAGTTTAGCTATATGAATATTCAAGGCACATCCTTCCTAAAACTCAACGTGTGTAGTGTGAATCAGTCAACACAGGTCGAGCATCATAAGACTAATTTCTAGATTTCCTTTTTGGAATTAACGCTTTAACTTCAAAATCTCACGGGATATAGCTCTCTCAAACGAACTCTCGAGATTAGGGTAAGTGTATCACTCTTGTTTGTGAGGAGGTGAGTAAATGTAAGGAAGTTCAAACGTCTCACACACATATAAGAAAGAACGTACATTTTTAAAGAAAATGATCTCATGAAAGGAATGATAATCACTATAGTGAGAACGTCGAGTTATTCGCCACGTTGACTTTCATTTGCTCAAACACTTAGGGGAAAATATGGATGATTGTGGGTGAGGGGGAAATGAGATGAGAAGGATGGGATGAGGTAGGTAGGATATGATAATTGTATGATGGATAGATGATGAATGTATGATGGATGGATGATGAATGTTTGAGATGAGTTTATTACACTTTGACGAACAAATGTCTTTATTTATTGACTGCAACTTTCTCTTTTTCTTCTTTTCCAAATACTCATTAATGTATGAGATAAATCTGCTAAAAATACATATAACCCCAACATAGATTTGTATTTAATTTTTCTCCACCTGAATCGACTTTGGGAGAGATATCCGCTAAAAATGCAAACACTCTATATGACAGATCTTCTCCTTTTTTACTTTCTTTTTTTTCTTCTTTTTCAAATACGCATCAATGTATGAGACAAATTTGCTAAAAATACAAATAACCCAGCATAAACTTGTATTTAATTTTCTTCCATCTGAATCGGCGTTGGGAGAGATATTCGCTAAAAATGCAAATACTCTCTTTGACGGATCTTCTCCTTTTACTTTCAACACTCTTCTCTGTTGGTGGAAAATGGAAGTGGATATGGAAATGGGCGGTATGGTATATGGTGATGATATGGAAAATGGAAGGTGTGTGGATGTATGATAAAATGGAATTTGGTTAGGGTGAATGGGTGAAAGTATGGTTATCGGGACAAACTTCAAGACACGTGTTTCTTACAACTCGAAAGTGATGTCGTTCTCAGTGATCAACTCAAAATTTTTAATGAAGAATAATGAGATCATACAACGATTTAGTGCGGACCCAAAGGAAGTTGAATCAACTTGTGACTCGAAGATTGTGTAAAACACTCTGAAAGGGTGAAGGGCACAAATCTGACAAGCTAAAGTCTCTACTAGTGATCGTCAAGGTTTTCTTGAGAATTGTAGTATTCCTCATCTCTAAACCGTAGTGACGTGATACGTGCGCAAATTTTTGTTGAGTCTAGAAATTTATGGTGTAAAATGCCTTGTTATGTATTACAGAAGCTATTTATAAAAAGATAAATCTTTTAGCCTTATTCCTAGATTTTAAAAGATGGATAATTGAAAATTCACGTCAATGAATGAGATGAAAGAAACTGCATGAAAATTTTAAAAATCAGGTTTAAAAATCAAAAAAATTCAAAAGAGGTACGATTTTGATAAAATTCCCCAACCCCAAACAAAAAGGAACATCGTCCTCGATGTTAAGTGAAAGGATTTTTAAAATTGAGAGCAGAAGGGAGGAAAGAGATTACCATATTCAAACGTTAATGAAGTGAACAGATGTAGCCAAGAAGAAACCTGAATGAGTGATAAAGTAAAAATTGTGTACAAGTCTATAACATGGTAAAGCATTGGGTGATGTGAAACACCACCCCCAAATAGGATAAGACTCGTACAAGAAATGACGGGCTGCCTCCCGATAGCGCTAAGTTTAATATCTTCAGCCAAATAGATCGGATCGCACTCTAAAGATAAGATCTATCAAAGCGTAGGGCGGTAGAAAAAATGGGTGATGAGAATCACCCCCAAACAAGGCTGAAGCGTCAGTCTTGTTCGATAAATTGACAAAGGTGAGGGTGAAAAAACACTGATCGCGGCCTTATTTTTTATTTTCAAGATCTTCTCTTTTTTGTGGTTTTTGAATAATCTGAAAAAGAAAAGAAATATTTTTAGGATTTTTAGAGAAAGAAAGGAAGAAAATGTTTTTTAATTTTTATAAAAATAAAGGAAGAAGATATTTTTGGATTTTGTGGAGAAAAGGAAGGAAAAAATATATAATTTTTCGATTTTTTGGAAGAAAATAGTGGGAAAAAAATATTTTTGGATTTTTTAATTTTTTTTTCGAAAGGAAAGAAAATATTTTTGGATTTGTCTAAAAAAAATAGAGGAAGAAAATATTTTTGGATTTTTTTGAAAATAAACGAAGAAAATGTTTTTGGATTTTTTTTTGGGAAGAAAAGAGTGGGAAAAATACTTGGACTCAGAAATTTGGGACGAACTATAATGTGCCTCTGTGGGCGACTTACCTCAAAACTGGTAAGGTTTTGTGAAAACTAGAATGCACCTCTGTGGGCGACTTACCACAATATTGGTAAGGTTTTGTGAAAACTATAATGCACCTCTGTGGGTGACTTACCTCGAAACTGGTAAGATTTTGTGAAAACTATAATGCGCCTTTGTGGGCGACTTACCTCGAAACTGGTAAGGATTCGTGAAAACTATAATGCACCTCTGTGGGCGACTTACCTCGAAACTGGTAAGGTTTTGTATGCAAACTCTGTATCTATGCTCCAGGTTTTACGGGAAATTTTATATGCCCCCTGTCGCTTTGCTGGAAATAATGTAATGTATCCAGTGCTATATATGACACATCTGGTGGCTATAATAAACAACTCTGATGTTTCTTTTGGGGATGCTTCATTAATAATGGTCATTCTGGGACCAAATCTGAGCATGCTTGTCACCTATGTTTATGCCTGACTACAAGTGGTACACTATACAGTACTTTTTCCTCGCTTTACTTTGCTTTTTCTTTTATCTCAAGATAAAGTAAAGAAAAGAAAAATAAATAATTGGTTATAACACCATCTAAGAGTTGAAAGAATTTAAATACATTTCACGGGGTGTTTGCCCCTAATTAAAAATAAAATCTCTTGAGCGTTTGGTTTTGACATCTGTAAGGCCTGATGTAATTGCTCAAGCTCGATTTGATCATATGCATTCAATATCTACAAGGATAAGAAATCGACTCGAATTCTTGCACAAAAAATCATTAGTAACTCATGGGGCATATTAAAATGCCATAAATAATCATGTGGGGTATATCTTTCCCCCTTTATTTTATTTTATGTCAATAGAATAAAATACACTCGAAAACATGCTTCGAGGAATCATAGACATGTTGTTCTATGCAATCTTTATGATGCGAATGTGATATGCTACAACATGCAGTTGATAGAGTGTAGATATATCATATGGGGAGCTATTTATCTCATGCCCCCGCTATTTTATCAAAGCTAAACTCAGAAGAAATTTTTAAATCATATATAGAATAATTCCATCAGTAAGCATGTTGAGTCACCCTGAGGTGAATAATAAACATCAATTTGAATTTCATGTAGCTAACATCATCATGTGAATAAATCATAGTTTAGCATAAATAGAATGCAAGGTAGAACAAAAAATTGTTCCGAACGACCATGTGTGCAATTGCTCAGGGGGTTGCTCCAAGAAACCGTGAATGAGGCAACTCGAGTCACTAAGACGAGGCTGCTCGAGCCACCTAAACAAGGCCGCTTGAGCCACTAGGGCGAGGCAACTCGAGCCACTAGGAGAAGGATGCTCGAGGTACCTGCTCGATGCACCGTGGGTGAGGTCGCTCTAGGTACATACTCGAGGCACCGCGGGTGAGGTCGCTCGAGGTACATGCTCGAGGCACTACGGGTAACTTGAGAAAAAATGCTAAGTTTTAAAACATATTTTTTATTTGTGATAAGTTGCTCGAGGAGGTTCCCCTGAGGCTACTGGAGGAGGTCCCTCTGAGGCTGCTCGAGGAGGTTCCCTGATGCTCGAGGAGGTTCCCCGAGGCTGCTAGAGGAGGTTCCCCCGACGCTTCTCGAGGAGGTCCCTCTGAGGCTGCTCGAAGAGACTACTCGAGGGGGTTCCCCCAAGGCACTTGCTCGGGGTACTAGGACTGGAGAAAATTTATATAATTTTGATATGGTTGCTCAGAAATTCTATTCTGACAATATTTCTCGAGTACCTGTTCATACTAAGTCTTAAAAAAGGTCCCTTGTAGCATAACATAAAATATTCACGATTTCGAGGAGTATGATTTTTTCAAAAAATTCATATTTTTTCTACTCGAGCAACTTAAATTAGTGCGAGGCTACAAATATTTTGAATATTATTGGTGTACAAATGAACACGCACAAATAAATTCCATAACTTCTATAATTTAATAAAATAGGCAGTATGCTTTTAAAGGGGCTATCTCGAGTAGAGTGCGTGCCTATTAATATTTAAACAAGAGCAAAGTCCATAACTTGGGACTTTAGATTCCAAATAGCCCCTGTTTCTCAATTAAAAATCCCACCTTACATGAACATCCACAGTATTTGAGGCAGCTATCTCGTTAAAGTTCTTTGGGGATCAAGGCCAGAGATCGGGGTTGTCTCGAGATAAGACCACGCGAGGGTGTTGGAGGTTGAGGATATTCAGCGATCCAATATATCTTGATCGTGGATTAGACTTAAGTGGTTCGGACGAAGTGTTTTGGTCTCATTGGTATGTGGCTCGGAGGTTGATGTTCTCGAAGGGGGTTGTTCAAAGGTCATAGTTACTCGTGGGTTTTAGTGCCTCGAAGGTATCTTGTTCGTAAATCAAATGTCTCGGAGGTCAGATTACTCATAGGTCAAGCCTCCTTGGAGCTGAAGGTCCTCGAAAATCAGATGTTGTTTTGAGCTTTCCATAGCAGTTCGCATACAGCTATTTGGATTTTGATTTGTAGATTTGGTTTCTATACACAGTCGTGGAGACCCATTTTAAACCTTGATATTATGATTATCTATGGCTGATTAGTTTCTTTGAGTTTTTCTTTCAATAAATGTTTTGGTTCTCCTCATAAGCACATGATTTCTCACTCATATGGTGACAACAATGTATTGAGGAGTTGGTTTATTTCGCCTGATTTTATGACGCCGATGGGTTTCCCTTAGGCCTGAATGAATGGTGTTTTGGATAATTTTCCAAGAAGTTGGAAAATACAGTAGATGATGTTTTGGACAGTCTGGTAGCATGTCTAAGTATGTGGAATGCTTTTGTTCTCTGACAGTCGAAAGTAAGACAAATGACGTACATTGAAAAAAAAAATCATTTTGACTGAGAGTTTTGATAGTTTGGTAGGGCTCTCATGTGATACACTTGCTTTATTATACACGCGCCATATGGGTAATTACAATAAGTGCCATGTGTGGTCCCATGAATAGGCATGTATGTAACCTTTTGTATTTCTAAAATAATATCTCAGGTACATTTGTACAACTAAAGAAGCGTTCCCTGTTGAATTTGTCAGTACATTATGTGGCTCAATATCAGTTCATATCAAAAATATTTTACTTTCCACTATAATAGATCCTTGCCAACTTAAAATTACTGGCACACGCAAATAAATATTATATTCTATAAAAATCTGACTACAATTTTGGGACTTCCATCAAACATGCTATACTCGCAAATAATCAATATCATCACAAATTTGTGTGACTCATAATTTCGTAGAGCAATATAGATCTTTGCTTTCTTAATCAATCTTTGTTAGATCAAATTTATAGATATCAATAACATATACTTCTTCTTTGTGACATAATTATTTATATATATTCATATATATTTTTAATTCTGTCAATCGAAATAATCAAACTATTTTTTTTTTAGATAACTATCTCCTCATCTTATTTCTCAATAAATATTATTTATGATGTTCATAAAAGAAATATATATGGAATATTCAACAAAGAAAATGATAGAATATGAGAAGTAATGCTTATCTTTATTGAAGAAAAATGTTTCACCGCCACCGAGTTTTCCGTGTGTGCACATGAGGCATTATGCAACCGAAATCAAGAATACCTCCCGAGAAGAGTCACCAAATGTAAGATGTGGATTCTGAATTAGAAAGTTTAAACTCATTTTCAGTCCATCTATCGGCCGGTTTGGGAACACGTTCATTTTCAACTAAGTGAGTTGGTGGGGACCACCCGTTAACAACAGACATCCAAACTGTCTCGTCGATAGATTTTAGTGCCGATTTCATTCGCGCTTTCCAATACGCGTAGTTAGAACCATCAAAAATAGAAAATTTAGAAAATGGGGAAAATTCCATTTTAGCCAAAAATTATTTAAAGGATCTTAACGAAATAATTTATCGCTTTGGCTCTGATACCAATTTGAAGGAGGAAAGGGGATCCCCGGATTTTTAATTTTCTCAATTAAAATATTATTTCATTTTCTATATATATATACAAGATGCGGAAGTGTAAAGAAGTGTGATGGTTCACAAACAAACAAATTACCAAATTTTTAATTTTCTTAAACAAATTAAAATCAAACCCAATTAAATTAAGTGTGACAATTAAAACCATTTTTATCTTGAAGTTCTAATTCATTATGCAAGATAAAAATTAAATCAATCACACTAAGCCGAGATGTACGAGGAAAAACCCACAACGAGAAACAACCTCGGATGGCCCTAGCCACAAATCCACTAAGTACGGAATTTATAAATACAAGACAGAAAGGCTTACAACACATGACTCGATCCCTTTCAAGCCCCGACGCTTCTTCTTGTAGATACCTCTTCCCAGCGGATAACCTTGGAGCTCCACCGCGGTCTCGGAATCCACCGATCGGACTTTATATGGTCATCGTCACCCGAGCAAGGAGCCTTTCTCCAAGTGGGTAATGCCGAAACAAAACTCTTCTTGTTTCTTTATGGGATATAGAAGGAAACCCTAAACTTCTCTTTCAACGAAAGAGATGAACCCGGTGCCAACCTCCAAGCAAGATATATGAATATGGGAACTTGGAAGAAACTAATTTGGGTGTAAACTAGAGTGGTGTATATTTTTCTCTTTGATAAAAACACACTCAAAACTTGATCTTTTTCCCTCTTTGATTTTACTCTCAAAACAGTCTCTAGGAGTTAGTAAGATATGAAAAAGATCATTAATCAAAGGTGATTCCCGCACATAATAAAGTCTGAGAAAAGTTGGTTAATAAACAAGTGGGGAAGTGGGAGAAAAACTGCTTAAAATTGCTAAAAACTATTCCCGCCTGGCTTCTCGTTCGAATGACATTTCGTTCGAACGAACTCTTGTTCGAATGTGTCTTTTAACGAAGTTCCAGAATGAACTCGTTAGAAACTCATTGGAAATCTCGTTAGAACGACAATTTCGTTTGAAACGACATTTCGAACGAAGTTCCAGTATGCCTTAATGGGAAGTCGTTGGCAATCTCGTTTGAATGACATCTGGTTTGAACGACAATCTCGTTCGAACGACATATCGAACGAACTTCCAGAAAGTTTGGAAAATTCGATTTTAGGCCAGAAAACTTTATAAACTTATTTTAAAGTTTTAATTAATTCGTTCTGAAAATAAAACACCGTTTTAATTAAACCTAACACCCAATAAACAAGCTCCAAGCTCTTGTATATATATATGATCGCATTCATACCTTGGGAGCATGGAACTATGGTTGATGACGTATAAACGAGGCACGAAACCAGCATGATTATGAAGCTTTATACTCTTTGCCGCTACATCTTCAACAAACTCTTCATAGGCTTGAGAATATTACAATTAAATACAATCCTATGAATAAATGTTTTTGTCCGGAATTGAGCCAAAACTATATATGGACTCAATTGGAAATTTGTGTCCTTACAAATCTCCCCCTTTGGCTATTCCGGGACAAAAACCAAACAAAAATCCTAAAGGGACGTGAAGCTATACTAGACTCAAAACATAACCCACCCAAACTTGACTCAACCTAAGGATCAAACGCTTTGCCATCGAAAGATGCCGCTTTAGAAGAATTCCTGCACACTTAAGCAAACTCATCATATGCATTGGGAATATCAAAGTATTTAAGGCAATTAAAATAAATACTCCCCCAAAATTAAAATTAATTCTCCCCTTACAATGATCAACCCAAGAAGTTAGCTACTCCCCCTAAGTTAAATCTCCTAAACTTAGAGAAGATTATAATAGGATAAGATATCATTTCTCCCCCTATCATTCTCCCCCTTTTTGTTCAGGAATAGGCAAAGGATAAAGAACAAATATAAAAGCATGTAGAAGCTTAAAGTGATAATACATGAAAGCATATGGGCAACAAAAGCATAACTAATCCAAGATAGATACCAAAACTAAAGTATACGCATAGAAGGACTAGAAAGAAAGGCAAAGGCAAAACAAAATATCATATATATATATACTAGAAATATATCAATAATGCACACACACATATAGAGAGATATAGACGCACACATAACACAAAATACAATAAGTTTGCACACTCGTATGGAAAAAATGTGTCATATGGAAACGAAAGTGTTAGGTTGTGAACTACTAACAATTAAATTTAGACCCAATCACTTTAAAACATGTTCACGGAGTTCTAATTTGATTGCAAACTTCATCACAGTTAAATATAACCTCATGTGACAATATAAATTGAACTCAATGAGCAAACATACACAATGCATACAAGCCTAGCATATTGATGATTCTACAAACCAATAGAGTCATGACATTAGATATGCAACTAGGATAAACGGAAATTGTGCAAACCGTTGATATACCATCCAATCTCCCTCAATAAGCATTTATATTAAATTTGAATGAATATATCAATCAAACATAGGCCTTGGCAATAAAAATTTCATTTAATGCCATATTTTCTATTTTTAGGCCTTTGGACCACGTATTTCTTTTAGGTCCATTCAAAACGGTGGCTTACTATCGCAAAGGATCACTTCGTCCTTTCGAAACCCTTCCCCGTGCACATTTATATTTATCATGTTTTCATTTTTCACACAAATCTCACGTGCAATGGATTTTGACATGCACTAGTCCTCCTAGGTCACAAATATGTAGATGACAAGATTGGAAGGAGAACACCTCACATAGCTCAAATATACATTTGAAGTTAAAATTTAAAAAGAGCTCGTGCATGTGTGAATAGAGGCATATAAAAATAGAATCCATTTTAACCAACACAAAATCCAACTACTCCATAAAAATATGATGAAGAACATTTTAAGGATTGACAATCTAAAACAAAAGTTCTAGCCACATGAGAGCGTAAAAGATGAGATTCAAACACAAGTGTATGCCACATAAAGTGTGCCAAACTAAAATACACACAAAATAAAATCTTTTTGAGTTTTTGAAATTTTTAACCAAAAATAAAAAATGTATACTCAAAAGACAAATAAAAATCATTTGAATTTTTCATTAAGCTTAAATTACCAAGAGATAAAATTCAAATGATAAACAAAAATATTTTTGTATTTTTCATTTGATGCAAACACAATGAAGGAAATATAATACAAAAGATAAAAAATCATAATTCTAGCATGTAATAAGCATGGATCATAGACTAGAAAATGATTAAATAAGCATACGTTTAGCATGATAATATATCATGAGGCACAGAAGCTAAAGTATGCAAAGACTAACACATTCATCCTTTAGATTTAGCAAGGGAGGAGGCATGTGAAAGTAAATGAGAATCAAAAACCCTATTTTGCAAGGCAACCAAGTCAGATTTCCTAACCCAAATTAATGAAGAATGACTATCTTGGAGTGTAGGAATTTTAAATACATTGGTTGCTTTACGTTGGGATTTTCTAGGAATTCGTTTAAGATCAAAACAAAATTTCTTAAGACGACCTTTTCGACCACAATGAGTACAAGTTAAAACATGTCGAAAAGATTTACCTAAGGAGTGATCTCTAAAAACTTTCCTAGTAGATTCTCCTAAAACATTGGTTTTGGCGTTATGAGTAAATTCATTACAAGTATTGAAGCCTAAACCACAAGTGTCATTTTTAATTTGGACCGTTCCTAATATTTTGTCTAATTTTTCCGAACGACACTCCAAATCAAATTTGACATTAATAGAGTCTTTTAATTTATTTTGCAATTCTAAAATGTTAGACTCTAATAAAACATTTCGCTCTTCAAAAGCAAGAAGCTCCTTTTTCAAGGATTCCATTAAACCTCTAAGGCTATCTCTCTCGCCTTCTATATATTTAAGCTTCTCTAGAAGAGCTTTATCTCGTGTCCTAAGGTCTTCAACCAACATACTATCATCAACGACCTTGACACTCTCTCTTAAACTAGCTTCTAACTTCAAATTAGCTCTCTTCAATTTAATAGATTCTTTATAAAGTTCTTGAAAAGCATTTTGAAGTTCACTCACATTAACCTCTTCTTCATTTTCACTCTCTCTTTCTTCTCCACTCTCACTATCATCAAAAACAAGAAAATCATAAACAATGACCTTGGAAGTGTCATGTGTTAACATTTCATCAATCGATGAGTTCTCACTATCACTCACATGACTAGCCATAAAAGCCACAAAATTAGGCTTAGTGGGGGAATCGGGTCCCTCTTCCTTATCACTATCACTAAGGGTCGCATTATATGCAATGGGTCGTTTACCCTCTTTCCTTAGTTTAGTGGGGCATTCAGAAGCCCTATGGCCATAACCCTCACAACCAAAACATCTATTAGACTCCTCCCTATTTAAATTTTCATTAATAGGTTTAGGGATCTTCTCGGCTTTAGGGATCTTCTCAGATTTGTCATACTTAGGAGTTTCAAATTTCTTAAAATCATTTTTAAATTTATCTTTGTTAAATTTAAGAAATTTTCTAAATTTACGAGCAAACAAAGCCATATCTTTCGAGTCACTATCACTCTCGCTCTCTACTACTTGTTTGACCTCTTTGGGGGCTTTTAAAGCAACGCCCTTTTCAATTTTCTTTTCAGCTTTAGAGGGAAACGTATCTAGTTCATAGGTTTGTAAAACACCTACAAGCTCTTCTAATTTCGTAGAGGCTAAAGATGGTAAAGAATTTAAAACGGTCACTTTTGGAATAAATCTATCGGGTAGGGACCTTAAAAATTTCTTTACAACTCGTTTGTCGGGTATTTTCTCTCCCAGATTAAAAGATGAATTGACAATATCGGAAAGTCTGGCATAAAATTCATCAAAAGTTTCACTTTCGTTCATTTTGATAGTTTCAAATTGAGTTGTGAGGTTTTGGAGTTTCGAAGCTTTAAGGACACTAGTCCCTTCATGAGTTAGTTGTAAAATATCCCAAGCTTCTTTAGCGGTTTCACACGTCATAATACGTCGAAATTCATCCGGTGTGACAGCGCTAAACAAGGCATTCAAACCACGGGAATTAAAATTAGAAAGTTTAAACTCATTTTCAGTCCATCTATCGGCCGGTTTGGGAACACGTTCATTTTCAACTAAGTGAGTTGGTGGGGACCACCCGTTAACAACAGACATCCAAACTCTCTCGTCGATAGATTTTGGTGCCGATTTCATTCGCGCTTTCCAATACGCGTAGTTACAACCATCGAAAATAGGAAATTTAGAAAATGGGGAAAATTCCATTTTAGCCAAAAATTATTTAAAGGATCTTAACGAAATAATTTATCGCTTTGGCTCTGATGCCAATTTGAAGGAGGAAAGGGTGATGGTTCATAAACAAACGAATTACCAAATTTTTAATTTTCTTAAACAAATTAAAATTAAACCCAATTAAATTAAGTGTGACAATTAAAACCATTTTTATCTTGAATTACCGTAAGCATGAGTTCTAATTCATTATGCAAGATAAAAATTAAATCAATCACACTACGCCGAGATGTAAGAGGAAAAACCCACAACGGGAAACAACCTCGGACGGCCCTAGCCACAAATCCACTAAGTACGGAATTTACAAATACAAGACAGAAAGGCTTACAACACATGACTCGATCCCTCTAAAGCCCCGACGCTTCTTCTTGTAGATACCTCTTCCCAGCGGATAACCTTGGAGCTCCACCGCGGTCTCGGAATCCACCGATCGGACTTTATATGGTCATCGTCACCCGAGCAAGGAGCCTTTCTCCAAGTGGGTAATGCCGAAACAAAACTCTTCTTGTTTCTTTATGGGATATAGAAGGAAACCCTAAACTTCTCTTTCAACGAAAGGGATGAACCCGGTGCCAACCTCCAATCAAGATATATGAATATGGGAACTTGGAAGAAACTAATTTGGGTGTAAACTAGAGTGGTGTATATTTTTCTCTTTGATAAAAACACACTCAAAACTTGATCTTTTTCCCTCTTTGATTTTACTCTCAAAACAGTCTCTAGGAGTTAGTAAGATATGAAAAAGATCATTAATCAAAGGTGATTCCCGCACATAATAAAGTCTGAGAAAAGTTGGTTAAGAAACAAGTGGGGAAGTGGGAGAAAAACTGCTTAAAATTGCCAAAAACAGTTCCCGCCTGGCATCTCGTTCGAACGACATTTCATTCGAACGAACTCTCGTTCGAACTTGTCTTCTAACGAAGTTCCAGAATGAACTCGTTAGAAACTCGTTGGAAATCTCGTTAGAACGACAATATCGTTCGAACGACATTTCGAACGAAGTTCCAGTATGCCTTAATGGGAAGTCGTTGGCAATCTCGTTCGAACGACATCTGGTTCGAACGACAATCTCGTTCGAACGACATATCGAACGAACTTCCAGAAAGTTTGGAAAATTCGATTTTAGCCCAGAAAACTTTATAAACTTATTTTAAAGTTTTAATTAATTCGTTCTGAAAATAAAACACAGTTTTAATTAAACCTAACACCTAATAAACAAGCTCCAGGCTCCTGTATATATATATGATTGCATTCATACCTTGGGAGCATGGAACTATGGTTGATGACGTATAAACGAGGCACGAAATTGGCATGATTATGAAGCTTTATACTCTTTGCCGCTACGTCTTCAACAAACTCTTCATAGGCTTGAGAATATTACAATTAAATACAATCCTATGAATAAATGTTTTTGTCCGGAATTGAGCCAAAACTATATATGGACTCAATTGGGAATTTGTGTCCTTACAGACACGTCATAATTCGGCGAAACTCCTCCGGTGTGACCGTACTAAGAAGAGCATTTAAACCCCAAGAATTAAAATTTTCTAGCTTAATCTCATCCTCACTTCATCTTTCTATGGGTTTAGGAACTCAAACTTCTCCTACTACACACGTTGGTGGGGACCACCCTTTAACGACCGATAGTCAAACCCGCTCTAACGACTTAAGTGTCAACCTCATACGTGCTTTTCAGTATGCATAGTTAGAACCATCAAAAACAGAAAACCTTAAAAATAACAACTTTTCCATATTCAAACCTAAAAAGGATCTAACACGACAATTTAGTGTTCCCGCTTTGATACCACTTGAAAGTGCGAAATTTCCTTAAATTATAAAAGCTCTAATAGCACTTGAGAGTGAAGATTTTCTTAAATTACAAAAGCTCTAATACGAATTGAAAATGCCCAATGCTATGAATATGGGGTGATGGTTTTGAATATTCTTATATTTTAATTTCTTCAAATTAAATTATACAAACCAAATTAATCATGAATTTTATCAAATTAAACTTTTCTCAAACTTATGCAACACAAATTAATTAAGCATCAATCAAACCATTTTTGTTATTAAACCAATTTTATATTTTTAAAGCTAAGTATGCATCTAGGTGAGAATTTTCAAGATAAAATACACAACCACAACGCCGCAACGTACGAGGAAAACCCACAACGGGAAAACCTCGTTCGGCCTAGCCATAAGTCCACTAAGTACGAATTTACTACAAGGACACTAGAGAAGACTTACTCAACGACTTGACACCCTCGCAAGCCTTTACGCTCTTTGTTCCTTTAACCTCTGCCTAGTGACAATGCAGGAGTCTACCTATGTCTCGGTGTCCAATGATGGGGAAATGCTATCGTTAAACATACGGAGTCCACCGTATGTACACCAAAGAACACGAAATCCTTCGTAAATTTTTTTTTGTAGGAATGTACTGAACAAACACGTTGCCAAAACTATGATGTAAAAACATATATATCATGTAGAGACTTGGATCTAAACCAATTGGGTGTAAACTTCAGTTTGGGTTTTGAAAAGTAAACATTAAAGATTAACAAAACTCAAGGGACTTTTCGAAAGAGTGTGTTCTCTCTAAAAATTGGAAAAAGTCTATGAAAACTTCAATCCCGCACTACATAAATGGTTGGGAAAAGTAGTGATTAAGGAGAAAAACTTCTTTAAAAACTATTTTGCGTCAAAAACTGCTCTAGCAGTATTATTTCTGATTTTAGCTTTCGTTTGTTTAGTATTGATGCTGTAAGAAATTTGGCGTATTGCTGTAAGAAATTAGGCGTACTGGTTTAGATCTTAGCTTTCTATTCTAGGCGTATCGGTTTTGTTTCATTCTATCTAGGTTTAGTTGGTGCGAGAAACTAGGTTTTGATTGGTTTCGAATTTTGCTTTAGTTTCTGATTTTAGCTTTTGTATCATTATTGGTGTGATTTTAGCTTTCGTTTTGATTGGTTACGATTTTAGGCGTGTCAGTTTCATTTCATTTTATCTTAGATTCTCTTGGTTCAGGTTCAGTTTTATTATTTATTAGTGCGTTTGTTTTTCAAGCGTTGGAATTTCTCTGCTGCTCATTCTCTTTTCCATCTCTACTCATTTGTTTTAGTTTTAGTTTTTTATTTTCTGGTCTTTCTCATTTTCTTTTTGCAATTTTATACTATTGTTCCAGATGATTAACAAAGAGTTATTCCATCTGGTTTTATACCATGTGAATATGTGCCAATCAGATTCACAGGAAAAGAACCAGATGTAATGTATTTATCATTAACTATTGTACTTGCTAATATTCAAAATTATTTTACACTATGCAATTTTTGTTTTTAAGCTCTGTCATTTTGTTTACTTGGAAGATTCTTATATGAATCGTTAAAACCAGTAGCATCTTTACTTGGATGACTCTATTGTAACACCCCAAGACTTTTGAGACTGAGAAATTTAATTTTGGGAAAATTAAATTTAATTAAATTGGAGAGTTTTAAAATTTGGAAATTTAAGTCCAAAAATAGAGGACGTTTCAAAGTATTCCGGATGATATTTTTGAGGGTACCATCGATCCCGGAAGGGTCGAGATAGTCAAAATGACTGTCATTGGGTCTTATTTCGGCTCCGGAATGTTTTTAAGTTGTTTTGACTTGAATTGGAGTCAACGAGTCATTTAAAGTGTGTATTAACATTTAAAACTGGGATTTTGTTTTAAAAGGTTGGAGGCTTACGGATGAAGCCATTTTCTCATTTGAGAGAAAGAGAGAAAAGCCCTAGAGAGATAAGAAGAAGAGGAGGAAGAAGAAAGGAAGAGAGAGAGGAAGAAAAGCTTGGAGATTACCGGCCCTACCGCGACATCGAGGACGATTCAACCTCTACAAACCTGAGGCAAGTGTTTAATCTTGCTAAATAGCTATTTGTGTATTTCATTTCATAAATTGTGGGGTAAAGAAATGGTTTTTGGGTATTAATGTCAAAACCTAGATTTTAGGTTTAAATCTTGAAATCAATGTTTAAATTGAGAATTAATGGCATAGAAATGATTGGGATCAACTTTGAGTTGGTTTATGGGCTTAAAATCATGATTTGATGAAGGATTGGGGGTTGGAATGAGAAATTTAGGGTTTAGAATTCGTGGGTTTTGAAGAAACAGATGAAACCTTCAAAAATTGCAGGTCCGAATCGATTCGCCCCCTCAAGCGAATCGATTCGGTTTGGTAAAATTGGCAGGTCTGCATTGACCGAATCGATTCGGACCCCAAGCCGAATCGATTCGGCCTATTGCATAAGCCCAGGTCTTTGGACCCGAATCGATTCGCCTTGGAGGCCGAATCGATTCGCTAGTCCGAATCGATTCGGAACAGGGCCGAATCGATTCGAAAACAGGGCATTTTGAGGTATTTTTCTCCATAGTGATTTCAAACCCTTTTTGGTTGGGTTTATTAATTTGGGGCCTTCTCTTATGATGTAAGAGATATGTTCTTGGAGACACATAAGGAGTTTCTCACACATTAGAGTTTTGGGGACTCCTTAGGGTAATTTGGGAGAAATGTATCCATGTATGTATTTGGAGTTATGTATAGAGATTTTGGGGGAAAACCCTTTGGGATTGGGAATCCTAATTGTAGATTAAAAGTAAGTGTAGATGTGATGTGAGGCTAAGAACTCTTAGAGAGATCTTAGATTAGGGTATTCACAAAGTGATCGAACCATAGTCGAAATCAAGGGAAATGAGATTATTTGATGATTGAAAGAATGAGCTTGAGGCTGATAGACTATTAGTTATATGTATACCGATAGTCAAAATGATTACTAGATTCTTTAATGTACTCGGAGATATAGATGATTTGTGTAGTGAAAGATTCCTACACAAACTCTTGGGTGATAGCCCTAATGTTGAATATATATAGGTATAGATATATACATATGGTTTTGGGAGACTATTCATCATAGGAAAATGATCGAATATGTTTCAAGTATGGGATTATATTCACGTATCGAGGTAAATTAAAGGAATTGTGGTGACGGCTTGTATATTGAGGACTATGTATACTTATAGCCAGGTATATATATATCTTATACATATGAACGAGAATTAGTTTATGTATATAGATATAAGGATATGTGTATATGTGTTTTTATATATCCGTATGTATATAAATGTATGGATATATTTATGTTATGAACATACATGGTATGGATACTTAAACCGTATATGGTGGTTTATTATTTGATCCCATAATTGGATCATATGGATGTATATATATATATTGTGCATGTGAATAATACATATACTTAATTGGTTAAGCATACCCCGCTCATGCTATCATTGGGAAGTTGCGCGCGTAGAGGGTGAGCATCCTGGCATATAATGCAGGGTGTGGATATTCCCCAGGTCATAGTCGTCCCTTGTGATTATTATACATATAGATATATATTTTTGGGATGAGACGTGGTGGGTATGTTTCGTCTCATTGCCGGTTGGAACTATGACCGCTTCCCGGGACGTCGTGTGCGTGTGTTTACCACGAGATGGGTGTCGTTTAGTCCCACCATGGTGGCCCCAGTATTGCTACGTGAGCCGGGCACTGGGAAGATGATAGCACTGATGCAGTTTATCGGCGATATATATAGCCGGGTATATTATGTACATGGCCTTGTACATCATATGTAGTATGTACATTTGGCTATTGGATTGATGATGATATATATACGGTTAGAAATAAATACCTATATATATATATATATATATATATATATATATATTTATATATATATATATATCCTATAGATGAAAGGATATGGACTTTTATGAAGTACATCTTAGATGATTATGGTGTACTAGATTGATGGGGGTTGATGTATCGCACATAAGGTATTATTTCGGTTACATCATCCCAAGGATATTATTGGAGGTTCTTTTATTTTATCTTATTTGTTTTCTTTCTTTTCTTTTCTTCTTTCTTTCTTTAGGAGTTATAGTTTAATAGTAATGTTAGTATATACTTGTATGTTGAGGATTATGGATCTCTAGGATCGACATTGCCCAGGAGTAGTGTAACGAGGCGGTTCCTTGTTTGGATTTCGCTTTGCGAGACACCTCACGCACGAAACGCAGTTCCATGTCGAGATTTGAGAGAAGTAATTCCATAGGTGGCATCTCGGATCTCTGGTCTTGACCTTGTCAGGAGTAGTGTAACGGGGCGGTTCCTTGTTTGGATTTCGCTTTGCGAGACTCCCCACGCACGAAACGTAGTACAATTTTGGGATTAGAGAGAAGTCTTGCCAATATTCCATGTGCATATTATTAAGTATATTAATTATTACGTTTTTAGCCTATATAGGTATATATATATATATATGTATATGTATAGGGGTAATGCTTTAGGAATTATGATAATTATAATTCATGAGTTTATTAAATCGGAATTCATTAAGCCTTTTATGGCATAATTGTTGTAATCATAATCTAATAGGATTAGAAATGGGTAGATCCTTAGATTATGACGGGAAGGTAGCTCTCGTGGATATAGGCTAGGCCTGATAAGTTAGGTTGTCCTAAAATCAATGGGGGTAATTTAACTAAAATTTGAGGACGCGAATAGGTGCGCGCCTTTAGATGAGAGGTGAGTTGGGGTTCCACGAGAGTGCGCTCTCACTTATTTATGAAATTAAGTACACCGGTATTTATTATGCACGGTTAACACACTTGCTAAATATTTTACACATTCGGGGCTCTGACCCGTTTTCTTTTCTCTCCTCCTTGTATATATATATGTTACCATAGGTATCCTACCGCATGGATGCCGGATGACCTTCTATCCTGAGTCTTGGGAGCCGTGACAGGTGCGGACTGTTGCGGGATGTTTCATGTAGCCGCTTCCTACTTCTTTAAAAAAAATTCTAGGTAGGATTCATGTTGTATATCGGGTTTGTACCCAAGGGATATTTATACATATGTTTATATTCATTCCATTTCAGTTATTGTATTTGCTGTGATCCGACAGCTTATTCGGATCTACTTTTTGTAATACATTCGGTTGTATTTAATTGGTTCATTTTATTTCTAGCATTTTATTTATTATAGTTCCTTCCTGCATCTCTCCTATTCATTAGTAGTTTTATAGTGTTGGGTTGTTGTATGTTGCAAGTTTTAATTTATTATAACATCTCGCTTATATGATTTCGGGTAGCTAGTCCTATATTATATAGTACCGTTAGTTGATGTTGAGACTGGACCATCTGGAATTCCTGATTTAATATAGTATAGGGCTGGCCACCCGTTATTATTTTAGGCGGGTTGTTACAGATGGTATCAGAGCATCAGGTTCTAGAGTCCTTAGGATCTGTGCGCGTTCTGCATTCTTCCGTTAACGTTCTTGACATAAAGCCCTACAAATAGGACTGTTGTGTTCACTGCGTTGTTTCTTCTGTGAAGTGCATTCACTTGATTGGCGTTCTGGCAACAGTTGCTCTTGTTTCGTTTCAGACGTCACCTAGATTTTTTCGTCTAGGAAAGGATAGGATTAGAAGTACAATACCCATAGTATATTTTGGGTACGCTTCAATCGGGGGTATTTGTCTTCCCCGGTTTTGGAGGAGTTATTGAGGAGATTTCTAGCAGTGGTTCGAGGTGATTTATCGGCAGTTGAGTAAGGAAGGAAATTTACTCGAATTGCGAATCTTGGTCCTAGTAAGGTAAACCCGAGGAGAGGCATGTAGTGTAGTTCTTGGGAGGTTTAGATTGAGAATCTGTTAACCTTAGTTAGGAAACCTAATGTTGGTGACTTTTACCGAGGTGAGGTTGGTGTAGTTGTCCCAATATTAGGAGTATCGCCTTCTAAGATGAGGAAGAATGCCTTTGGAGACTAAGTTTCGTTGTGTAGAACTGAAGGAGTTTCCGACAGTTGCAATCGCGCCTGGCCCTTCAATATGGTTAGGAAGGATTTTGAGGAAGATGTTTCTCTTGTGAAGAAATAGGCTTAGGGATAATGATTTTCCTGGAAGGAGTTGAGGACCCTGAGTTGAGATTCTAGGGTGAGGGGAAACCATTAGGTTATGGAATTGTAAGGTAGAATACCTTTCTTTGAGTTTAAGTTACGCTTTGTGCGATAGTGGGAACGTCGCGTGTGAGGTGTGATGAGTAGCTAGCCGCTATACCGCTAGGGGGTATGGAATTTTCCTAGAAAAGGAAGTGAGCAAGTGTGGCCTTGGTATGGCATCTTGGGAGATAATACATCTTTTCGTAACGAAATAGTAGGGAAGTTTTAAAATCCCAATGAGGGAAGGATTTATTTTTATATAAAGGTGTTAATATGATGTATAGGAATTTCATAACTGAGAGGTTCAGAGTTTGGTAGATTTGTGACGAGCGGATAGTTTAGCTCATAGTTGTGCTAGTTTTGAGAACTAGATATTGGCTAGAGTATTGTATTGATTGAGGCCTTGTGTTTTAAACATAAGGTTTTTGTTTAGCGTGTCGAAAGACGCGGAATATATTTATATTGTATTATTGTATAGGCCCTCGGGCAATATCTAAAATATGTAAATCTTTCTTTTATAAAACCTTAACCCTGATTCAACTAATCTCAATCCCCGACCTAGCTACACAGTAGTGTATTGGGAGGGTTCCTTGTTTGGATTTCGCTTGCGAGACCTCCCTCGCACGAAGGTGGCTAGCGTCAGGAATTGAGGAGAGTTCAACCAGTGGAAATTTTCAAACTTTTATATATTTAGTATATTGTTATAGATTATGTTACCGAGGGTTATCTTACAATTTTGAGGCTAATGGAGCCTGATTAAAATTCTACGAGTGGAGATCAGGTACGGGGTGTATGGGCGCCCTGAGTAGTTAGTTGTTTTAAAGGAACTATATAGTTCGACGTGAGAACTAGAAAGGATCGGCATAGTGATCTTGAGGATTGATGTAAGGACTAGATGATATTGAGGTCCTAGGCATGTCTCAAATTTTGCGGACGAAATTCTTGTAAGGGGGGAAGATTGTAACACCCCAAGACTTTTGAGACTGAGAAATTTAATTTTGGGAAAATTAAATTTAATTAAATTGGAGAATTTTAAAATTTGGGAATTTAAGTCCAAAAATAGAGGACGTTTCAAAGTATTCCGGATGATATTTTTGAGGGTACCATCGATCCCGGAAGGGTCGAGATAGTCAAAATGACTGTCATTGGGTCTTATTTCGGCTCCGGAATGTTTTTAAGTTGTTTTGACTTGAATTGGAGTCAACGAGTCATTTAAAGTGTGTATTAACATTTAAAACTGGGATTTTGTTTTAAAAGGTTGGAGGCTTACGGATGAAGCCATTTTCTCATTTGAGAGAAAGAGAGAAAAGCCCTAGAGAGATAAGAAGAAGAGGAGGAAGAAGAAAGGAAGAGAGAGAGGAAGAAAAGCTTGGAGATTACCGGCCCTACCGCGACATCGAGGACGATTCAACCTCTACAAACCTGAGGCAAGTGTTTAATCTTGCTAAATAGCTATTTGTGTATTTCATTTCATAAATTGTGGGGTAAAGAAATGGTTTTTGGGTATTAATGTCAAAACCTAGATTTTAGGTTTAAATCTTGAAATCAATGTTTAAATTGAGAATTAATGGCATAGAAATGATTGGGATCAACTTTGAGTTGGTTTATGGGCTTAAAATCATGATTTGATGAAGGATTGGGGGTTGGAATGAGAAATTTAGGGTTTAGAATTCGTGGGTTTTGAAGAAACAGATGAAACCTTCAAAAATTGCAGGTCCGAATCGATTCGCCCCCTCAAGCGAATCGATTCGGTTTGGTAAAATTGGCAGGTCTGCATTGACCGAATCGATTCGGACCCCAAGCCGAATCGATTCGGCCTATTGCATAAGCCCAGGTCTTTGGACCCGAATCGATTCGCCTTGGAGGCCGAATCGATTCGCTAGTCCGAATCGATTCGGAACAGGGCCGAATCGATTCGAAAACAGGGCATTTTGAGGTATTTTTCTCCATAGTGATTTCAAACCCTTTTTGGTTGGGTTTATTAATTTGGGGCCTTCTCTTATGATGTAAGAGATATGTTCTTGGAGACACATAAGGAGTTTCTCACACATTAGAGTTTTGGGGACTCCTTAGGGTAATTTGGGAGAAATGTATCCATGTATGTATTTGGAGTTATGTATAGAGATTTTGGGGGAAAACCCTTTGGGATTGGGAATCCTAATTGTAGATTAAAAGTAAGTGTAGATGTGATGTGAGGCTAAGAACTCTTAGAGAGATCTTAGATTAGGGTATTCACAAAGTGATCGAACCATAGTCGAAATCGAGGGAAATGAGATTATTTGATGATTGAAAGAATGAGCTTGAGGCTGATAGACTATTAGTTATATGTATACCGATAGTCAAAATGATTACTAGATTCTTTAATGTACTCGGAGATATAGATGATTTGTGTAGTGAAAGATTCCTACACAAACTCTTGGGTGATAGCCCTAATGTTGAATATATATAGGTATAGATATATACATATGGTTTTGGGAGACTATTCATCATAGGAAAATGATCGAATATGTTTCAAGTATGGGATTATATTCACGTATCGAGGTAAATTAAAGGAATTGTGGTGACGGCTTGTATATTGAGGACTATGTATACTTATAGCCAGGTATATATATATCTTATACATATGAACGAGAATTAGTTTATGTATATAGATATAAGGATATGTGTATATGTGTTGTTATATATCCGTATGTATATAAATGTATGGATATATTTATGTTATGAACATACATGGTATGGATACTTAAACCGTATATGGTGGTTTATTATTTGATCCCATAATTGGATCATATGGATGTATATATATATATTGTGCATGTGAATAATACATATACTTAATTGGTTAAGCATACCCCGCTCATGCTATCATTGGGAAGTTGCGCGCGTAGAGGGTGAGCATCCTGGCATATAATGCAGGGTGTGGATATTCCCCAGGTCATAGTCGTCCCTTGTGATTATTATACATATAGATATATATTTTTGGGATGAGACGTGGTGGGTATGTTTCGTCTCATTGCCGGTTGGAACTATGACCGCTTCCCGGGACGTCGTGTGCGTGTGTTTACCACGAGATGGGTGTCGTTTAGTCCCACCATGGTGGCCCCAATATTGCTACGTGAGCCGGGCACTGGGAAGATGATAGCACTGATGCAGTTTATCGGCGATATATATAGCCGGGTATATTATGTGCATGGCCTTGTACAACATATGTAGTATGTACATTTGGCTATTGGATTGATGATGATATATATACGGTTAGAAATAAATACCTATATATATATATATATATATATTTATATATATATATATATATCCTATAGATGAAAGGATATGGACTTTTATGAAGTACATCTTAGATGATTATGGTGTACTAGATTGATGGGGGTTGATGTATCGCACATAAGGTATTATTTCGGTTACATCATCCCAAGGATATTATTGGAGGTTCTTTTATTTTATCTTATTTGTTTTCTTTCTTTTCTTTTCTTCTTTCTTTCTTTAGGAGTTATAGTTTAATAGTAATGTTAGTATATACTTGTATGTTGAGGATTATGGATCTCTAGGATCGACATTGCCCAGGAGTAGTGTAACGAGGCGGTTCCTTGTTTGGATTTCGCTTTGCGAGACACCTCACGCACGAAACGCAGTGCCATGTCGAGATTTGAGAGAAGTAATTCCATAGGTGGCATCTCGGATCTCTGGTCTTGACCTTGTCAGGAGTAGTGTAACGGGGCGGTTCCTTGTTTGGATTTCGCTTTGCGAGACTCCCCACGCACGAAACGTAGTACAATTTTGGGATTAGAGAGAAGTCTTGCCAATATTCCATGTGCATATTATTAAGTATATTAATTCTTACGTTTTTAGCCTATATAGGTATATATATATATATGTATATGTATAGGGGTAATGCTTTAGGAATTATGATAATTATAATTCATGAGTTTATTAAATCGGAATTCATTAAGCCTTTTATGGCATAATTGTTGTAATCATAATCTAATAGGATTAGAAATGGGTAGATCCTTAGATTATGACGGGAAGGTAGCTCTCGTGGATATAGGCTAGGCCTGATAAGTTAGGTTGTCCTAAAATCAATGGGGGTAATTTAACTAAAATTTGAGGACGCGAATAGGTGCGCGCCTTTAGATGAGAGGTGAGTTGGGGTTCCACGAGAGTGCGGTCTCACTTATTTATGAAATTAAGTACACCGGTATTTATTATGCACGGTTAACACACTTGCTAAATATTTTACACATTCGGGGCTCTGACCCGTTTTCTTTTCTCTCCTCCTTGTATATATATATGTTACCACAGGTATCCTACCGCATGGATGCCGAATGACCTTCTATCCTGAGTCTTGGGAGCCGTGACAGGTGCGGACTGTTGCGGGATGTTTCATGTAGCCGCTTCCTACTTCTTTAAAAAAAATTCTAGGTAGGATTCATGTTGTATATCGGGTTTGTACCCAAGGGATATTTATACATATGTTTATATTCATTCCATTTCAGTTATTGTATTTGCTGTGATCCGACAGCTTATTCGGATCTACTTTTTGTAGTACATTCGGTTGTATTTAATTGGTTCATTTTATTTCTAGCATTTTATTTATTATAGTTCCTTCCTGCATCTCTCCTATTCATTAGTAGTTTTATAGTGTTGGGTTGTTGTATGTTGCAAGTTTTAATTTATTATAACATCTCGCTTATATGATTTCGGGTAGCTAGTCCTATATTATATAGTACCGTTAGTTGATGTTGAGACTGGACCATCTGGAATTCCTGATTTAATATAGTATAGGGCTGGCCACCCGTTATTATTTTAGGCGGGTTGTTACATCTATTCTACACTATTTACTTTGTACACTCTTTTTATATTTGAAGCGGTGAAGTTAATCGTTAAAGCTGAGTAAAGGAGGGTGCATGTGATATTGAGGAAGACATAACAATGTGGATAGAATTTGGAACATGTGGCATCGATATTCGGAACACGAGCATGTTTGGTTTGCAACTATAATTCTATTTTTTATGTTTAAATATAATTTTGATAAAAATCTGGGTTTGGCAACCTGTTTTTAAACACAGAATTATAATATTCCTATGTTATAATCAAGTTTTTAAGAAAACATGTTTAGGGTGTTTTATAACTTTTGTTTTTTTTATTTTTCAACTCAAAGTTATTCATTACTAATATTTTAATGCAGTTATACCTTAATATATTAATATGTATGTAATTCTTATAAATAAAATTTATATATGTACATGTACATAAAATTACGTATGGAATAATATAAAGTTAAATAATATTATCAATAGATACATGATACTTATATATAGTTTTATACCTGTATTCTTAATGTATGGAATAATATAAAATATACATATAGTACATATGTATTAAAAAATATTATCAATTCATGTATGTATATAATTTTATAGTGAATTATACATGTAATATCATTATACACACACACACACACACACACACATATATAAACATGATTTCCAATTCTGTCAATTTTTCAAAAAACTGTATTTAAAAACAAGTTTACTTAACGCACACCAATAATTATAAACACAAAAAACTGAATTTTAAAATTGTATTTAAAAACCATGTTTAAATCAAGTTTTCTGAGTAGCGAACCAAACGGGTGTCAATGTTATTTTTTTGTTAATATCCAAGTTTTGATGAAGAGCACTCAAGGAGGTTTTTATGTTGTTCTTCAGAAGAATGTCAGCGAATGCCTTCCTCCATTGGTAAATTTTCCCTCAATTTCTCTACCCTTGGTTATATTATGTACAAATTTTATTATTGAATAAAATGATATGAATAAGAAATTTTAATTTTTTTCAATGTTGAGACAAATAGGTTGCATATATAAATATATATACGAGTGACAAATAGGTGTGTGCATTATGTATTGTTTAGCGATTGGTTTGATTAGTCATGTGGTATTAATATTTGGTTTACACCTTCATATTTTAAATAGATTTCATCCAGCCAGCATATATTTATACCTATTACTATGCAAGCTCTGTTTTGTTCAACTGTTAAAAAATGATGAAGGAAGAAACAGGCAATGACTATGATAACCAATTATTCGCTTGAATTTTTGTGATGATACTTTTATTTGGAATATTTTTTTATTGAGGTGTTCGAGCACTTGAGTTGTGTGAATTGTGTTATTAAGCCTTATTGGATTAACACAATGTCTTTGGGGCACAAATATTTTATACAAATATCTTTTTTCATTTGGGTAGGTGAAAAAATTCAGTCATTAAGAGATTAACTTTGTCTACTATGTTGATTTTGTTTTCATCATCTTATTATTATTATTATTATTATTATTATTATTATTATTATTAATATTATTATTATTATTATTATTATTATTATTATTGTTATTATTATTATTATTATTATTATTATTATTATTATTATTATTATTATTATTATTATTATTATTATTATTTTCTCTTTTTTGTTTTGGGCATTCCACAAAAAAATTTAGTTATACTGGTTTCAAGATTGTATTGAATTCTAAATAATTGTATCACCATTTTGGATGTGGGCACTCTGTTTCAGTTGTTTGATAAATATTAATACATCACTTATGTTAAGAAAGCAAATTGTTTGGTAAGCGTTACTCTTATTATCTCAATTTCTATAATCTCTGTAGCAATGTCAAGTAAGAGTGAGCCTATAATCTCCGGATTCCTCTTTTTACTTCATATTTTTTATGATTTTCGAAAATAATAGTCAACAACTGTCTTTATGGATTTTAATGGTTGTTTCCATAGATATTTCTGTCATTAATTCCTTTCTATTATGTTTATACATCGTATTATGTGGCCATGTCATGAAATATTAACCCTTATTGATATGTGGGAATTAATTTTGGCCTTAACAAGTGGAGCTTTTAAATGACACCACCGAAGCGTTCAACTCACCCTCATTTACTCTCATACCAAAACTTATAATTAAATTAAAACTATGGCGACATTCAAGTTTTAGTGGATGCAATTAAAAGTTCACTAAAAAGTAGTGTATTTACATGTGTAGTACTGTAATTTGTCTGTCTATAATTTTCAGTATAAAGACGTGGACTTGCAAGTCAGTATTAAAATATTTCATTGGATTACGTTTTCAAATTAATTTACTATCGTGAATGATATATAGAATTATTTCATATGGAAAATTATCCACCCCTTTTGTAAGTGTTTAAATTGTGTGTTGACTTGAGTTTTGCCTTTTTAGGGATGTTTGGAGTTCAAATCGATTTTATGAATTTATGATTAAAATTTATTTTTCCATTTTGTTTCTGTCACCCTCTTTAGGTCCGATGTTTAGTTCAAAGGATATGGGGTTAATGTGTATTTGAAAGTGGTTATGCCTTTGTGTGCTTGGTGTTCTTTAATCAATAAATGCTGCTGATAGAGGTGTTTAGTCGAATTGTAGTGGAATTTTAAATATGTCATGTGTATATATTTGGAAGAAAGTAATGAGTGTTATTAAAAATGTCTATTTCATTTGCTTTACCAATTCATTAATTTTTTAGGTACTGAAAAATCGTGGTTTATCATTATCATCCCAAGGTTTTGTATCCTTCTCATGATGAAAATTTGCAATCTTTGGTGTTAATATAATTTGTTTGCACATCAAAAGTTTGATGTCCCATTTTTGTGGAAAAATGATAGGAAAAAAAGGTTGGTAATTTAATGCCAAATCTCAATGGGTTTTAATATCAGGTATGAGAATGATACATTTTCCTTCTATTTTTGTTGATTTGGTGTCTTATATTATGTAGCGGTGTTAATTTGTGATTTTGCGTAGCAGTTTGGGCTAACAGGACAAGGATTATTTTCGACTCGAACACGACAAGACATGACATTGTGTTTTTGTTACCTGACACTAACATACGACCCGACATTACTAACACAATTTATTAAATGTTATTCTGAATTGGATACAAATAGGCACAATAATGTGAATACGATTGACACAACAATACACGATAACACGACCCAAAATATTAATGAGTGCACATGCCTAACCCGGATCATAATTGTTGTGATTAGAAACGGCTAAATCAAGTCTTTTCTAGAATATGAACATAGAAGTAGCTAAATCAAGTCCTGTAAGATCCCACATCTGTCGCACCTTCGATATCTGAAATGAGATCACACTTAGTGTCTCTGTGGCTGGACACCTAAAAGGTTTTGAAAATAAATTTGATACGCGTCAAAGCCCAAATATTTTCGAAAACATTTTGCAAGTAATTAAAATGCATCAATAAAATATGTGTGCATTCTTCCATATTTAAACTGGTACCTCACTCTCATGTAACAATACTCACCCCTCAACTATAGTACGCACCTAACGTATGTATTTTACCCACCTAGTTATGATACCCCGCATAACTAGTCTCCAAGTATCCTTAAGTCCATACGCTACCCTATGTCCCGCGTATTTTATAAATTTATCTTTCACATTCGCTTAACCATTATAATTCTCAATTATAATTTATAAATTCATTTCAAATAAATTTTAACAATTATAATTCTCATTTACAATTTATTACTTTATTTCCAATAACTTTCACTAGTTAATTAAACATTACTCACACTTAATGTCTTTAGCCCGTTTATTTTTCTGTACATTTATATACGTAATAATATACTATAACAAGCACCCATATATCATGTAAAACCGCCATCCCTGAGAGTAATAGCTCACTAGATGCGGGTCTCTACAGTGTTATTATACTCGAGGGCATACTCACATCATCCTCGTTACCGAGGGTCGGACTCTCATACTGACTCGATAAAATTGTAAACATATTGGAGGCAGTCATAATCCTTCAATAGTGACTCATAACCATACCCAAAATTACCTCACTTCAAATTTCAACCTCACAGGGGACATACACGGTGCTATAACCTGGGGTCGATACTTAGCCTATTGTTTTTTGCTAGAGAAGATCACCCACATCGCGCAACCTCCACTGATAGCACTAGAGTGGTATGTTCACATAATTATATCATGCACGTAGATATATATATATATATATATACTGCCTCTATACCCGTATATGTATTCTCAATAATTTCGGCTAACCGTGCCTATCACTCGTAGCACTCGCCCAACATTTTTGAATATCATTTCCATTCTCAATTATTTAATTATTCACTTTAATTAATTGATTTTAAAAATATTAAATTCTGAACACATATAACTCTCAATCAGTCTGCATACCTATTTTCTCGAATTTTCCATCACAAGTTCATTAAAAACTCCCCGAGTATAATTCACCTCAAATACTTTAAATTTCACCACAAATAAAAATTCCAAGTAATCTAAGCAATAATATCAATAAATATAATTTTTTAGAAGTCCTAAATTATCCCCCGAACATCATAAGTTAATCCCCGAATTTAAATTATAAAGATTTTTCATCAAATAAGACAAACTGAAAGTAACGGGGCAGTCGAACCAGTTCACCCATGCTAATTGCCCACGTTATCCCCCAAAAATCGATTTTTATCAAATTAAATCCAACAGCATCAATCCCAATTCGTATCTCAGCAATATTCATCAATTCTCATGAATCCCAAGTATAAAACAACTCCAATTTTATCTAAAATTCAACTACACATGATGGTTATATGGGATTTGTGCTTAATCTCCAATTAACGTAAAATTCTCACAATCTCACCTTAAATCATATTTTCTCAACCCTTTAAATTGCATAATTAAGCTATCTACATGAGATTTAAATTTCCTGATTTCAATCCTTATATATCACACATATTTTTCTATGAAATCATTTGTTCAAAACCCCATTTGCATATGAATCCCACCCAAAACCATTTCCCCATCATGATATGAATTGAAATTGAACATATAAATATTTAGAAAGATAATCACTTGCCTTTAAATTCGTAGAGTCTGAATTCAATTGATGATGATGATGATGATGAAAAATCCCAAAATCCCTTCCAAATTATTCAATCATCTTGAGTTCTTGAGTTTTCTTCTACTTTCTTTTCACTTTCCTCTTGAACTCTTGAGTTTGTCTTCTAGTTTCTCTTCACTTTCTCTCTAAACTTTGGTGTGACTCAACTAAAACCTTTGGATTTGTGAATGATTAATCATCTTACCTTAACTCTTCATTATATAATTGTAATCCCAAAATTTATTTTTCATGTTCTAATAAAATGATCACATTACCCTTATATTAATCTCGACTAGTCTAAAAATCCCCAAAGATCGAAACACTACCGCCGGGTACTTTATTTGGACTATTTTGACCCATTCTTCATCAACCGTACACTCGAAATCATCACCCAAGTCACTAATCAATATTTTCCCATCTCAACCAAAAATAACTTACACAAATGTGTCCCGATTGAGATACTATCAAATCATGTCATGTTTACTCACTAATAAATAAATAAATAAATAAATATATATATATATATATATATATATATATATATATTAATCCAATTCACTTTAATTAAAATTTATTTACTTTCTCATTGTTTCTCAATTTAATTAAATTACGTGCACGCATGTAATTTAAATGCCCAAATAAATATATTCAAAACTACGGGGCATTACACCTTGATACTAACGTAGACCCATTGATCGACTTCAATGGAGATGTAGAGACTCCTTCAGGAAAATCAAGTTATCGGTCAAGATCGGTCTAACTAACAAGGAAGTCAAATTCCACGTGATCCAATCAGAGTTTCCCTACAATGCCATACTGGGTAGAGGATGGATACATGATATGATGGTTATCCCCTCTTCACTTCATCAGAAGCTCAAATTTGTGATGACCAGGGAGTGACATAAATCAGAGAAGAAAAAATAGTGGCACAAAATTGTTTTGTTTCTGCCATCAAGGCAAAGCAGGACGATTCTAAGAATAGTCAAGACGGAGACAACTCGAAGGACGATTAGCCTAAGTAGCAATCAAAGGGTGCTCGAACGTGAGTTAAATAAACTCGATTGACTCCAGCTAAATGCGCATTAGAAGAACTTATCTATGTTCCTCTGAATGCATCAGAGCCAGAAAAGACCTTTATCATAATATCGGAGCTTCCTAAAGATAAAGCAGAATAATTTTCTCACTTCCTTATAGTAAACGCAGACATCTTCACTTGGTAGCCATATGATCTCCTGGAAATAGACATAGAGATTACTTGATATCGATTACACATAAAACCAAGCATCAAGTCAATCCAAAAGAAACCCAGGAAGTCATTCCCAAAGAAGTTAAGGGTTGTGGAAGCTGAAGTTGACAACCTACTCCAGATCGGCTCAATCAGGGAGGTCCAATTCCTAAATTTAATCTCTAACATTATTGTCATCAATAAAAATAACAACAAATGGAGGATTTAGGTGTAATTCATCGATCTCAACAGGCACTACCTTAATGACAGTTTCTTATTGCCCTAGATACATTAACTCGTGGATTCCATAGCAGGATATCAACGCATTATTTTATAGATGCACACTCCGGCTACCACTAGATACCCATATTCAGCCCAGAACAAGAGAAGACCCAGTTCATCACAATCGTAAGGCTTTAGTTTATAAGGTCTTACCCTTTGGTTTGAAGAACATAGGGGAAAATTATCAAAGGCTAGTTACCAAGATGTTCAAGAGTTTGATTAGCTCCACCATGAAGGTATGCATTGATGATATGCTCGTTAAGAGAAAGTATTTGGTTGATCATCTAAGAGACCTTGTAACTACATTTAACGTTATCAAAGAGTAAAAAATGAAGCTCAACTCTTCCAAATGTGTATTCGATGTGAGCTCTAGTAAGTTTCTAGAATAATTGGTGACTCAAAGGGGTATGGAGGCGAATTCAGATCAGATCAAGACTCTACAAGATTTCAAAATGCTGACCACTATTAGAGATATCCAAGTCATTATTGTAATGTTAACATCCCTTAATCATTTACTTTAAAAATCATCTGACAAATGTCGACTATTTTTCCAAGCTTTGAGAAAGCAATCCCCACAATCATGATAGAAGAATGTGATCGATCTCTAGGATATATTCGATGGTACTTGGGATCCCCTTTATTGATGTTAACTCCCAAAGAAGGAGACAGCATGTACCTTTATTTGGTTATTTCAAGGCATGCGACTAGTGCAGTATTGATTGTGACAATCCGCTCCAAATAATAACGGGTGGCCAGCCCTATACTACATAAATCAGGTATCTCAGATGGTACAGTCTTAACATCAACAACTAAACACAGTAATATAAGGCTAACTACCCGAAATCATAAAGTGCGAATCGCCAAAAATTTAAAACTTTTATTTTACAACAACAACAAAACCAATAATGCATACACACAACAATAAACATCTATCTATACTGTGGAAAGTGCATGATCCAATAATGAAAGAGTACAATACATTGTACAACAAAAATCCCAACAATGAAATACCCGAATATGCTGTCGGCCAACAGACAATACAATAAACAGATAATTAAAACACATGAAAGTGTTAATCTATAACACTTGAATACTAACTCAATACAACTGAATCCTAATCTAGATATACAAAGATAGGAATCGACTAAGACCAAGTGCCGCAACAGTCCGCTACTGCCACAGCTCCACAAATCCTGAATGGAGGGATAATAAAGGCGTCCTTGCGGGGGAACACCTGAAGTAATACAATATATATGTGCATGGGGGAGGGGAAATGTAAACGGGTCAGAACCCGAGTGCGAAAAACATTTATAGCAAGTGTATTAAAATGCATAATAATTATAAATGCATTATTACATGATTTAGCTGGAATCGAACACTCCATAGAAATTCAACTCACCTCTCATCTAAAGCGCGCACTAAGCGTATGCACGTGTCTCCCAAAAAGGATGTTCGATTCTAATTAGGTAAGAGGATTCTAACTTAAACCCAAATAAAGTATTTAAGTGAAACCATCTACCTAACACCCGATTCTACATATAATCCATTTCTAATAGTTATAATTATTATCTTATATATAAACATTACGCTTATCTTTATAATGTTCTTTTGTTGAACATATAAAGTTACATGATCCAATCATGCTCAATCATCACAGGACATTAACAATATCATGTACTAGATTTATTCTAGTGATGCCCAATAAGGCAAGAAACCATATATATAAATAATAATAGATGAGTTATTATCATCAAGAACTAAGGACTAAACTCCTCCCAATTTTCAACACGATACTGCGTTTCGTGCGTGGGGCGTCTCGCCGAAGCGAAATCCAAACAAGGAACCCCCCGTTACACTACTCCTGGCCGTATCGATCCTCGGGGCTCATTATGCCCTCAATGCAAGATGCATGTAACCCAAATGATTAGTATCCAATTTTAATTAATTAATATTCCCAATTCTCAACAGTACATGGCGTTTCATGCGTGGGACGTCTCGCCGAAGCGAAATCCAAACAAGGAACCCCCCCGTTACACTACTCCTGGCACTGTCGATTGTCGGGATAGGTGATAGATATATAATATAATATAATGATGAGCATTAAGGACTAAACTTATCCCCAAGTTCCAACATTACACTACGGTTCGTGCGTGGGACGTCTCGCCGAAGCGAAATCCAAACAAGGAACCCCCCCGATACACTAATCCTGGCAATGTAGGTCATTAAGGTCTGTTATGCCCTTGACACCCAAATACAAGCACAAGCAAATAATAACCATCCAACCGAGCTATAAATCGAAGGACGCATGCTCACATGCTATCATCATCCAGCAGCCCATAAGCGTAGCAAACCGGGGTCACCTGGTGGGGTTCAACGACACCCACCTCGTGATCTACTCACGCACACACGTCCGGGAAGCGGTCATAGTTCCTAACCGGCAAGTGAGAGCGTCACATACCCCGACCTCTCACCCCCAAAATAAGTAAATATATATATATGTCATTTTCTGACCACAGAGGACGACTATGACCTGGGGAATATCCACACCCTGCATATTTGTCAGGATGCTCACCCTCAACGCACGAAACTTCCCAATGATAGCAAGGAGGGGGTATGCTTAACATGTATATACACCATATATAAGGTCTACAAACATCCCACATAATAAAGATACACCATTATATAAGGTATACCTGAAACATCACATTCATGTTTATTATACGCACTTAGGCGCAGTTAAATTACATCATAGTTTAGTATACTCTCTCATGATATACTAATCGTTAATACTCACACACGTTACCCCCACTTAGTATATGCTATACTAATTCTCGCTTGAAGCTCTCGCGACGCTTCTAATAATGAATTGCCTTTCAATACAATTTAGTTAGGGATATTCTATATCCTATTGCACCTTAATGCATTTCTCACAATGTGAGATATCTCCCAATTCAATCGTCAATAAGGATAATTCCATATTCAAAGGTACATCAAATAGCATTAGTAAACATCCACTCATAACATGGTTCATTTCATTTAAGAATCCCTTAAAGTCATCCCAAATGAAAGTGGGCTCCCCCACTTAGAAAATACCAAATTCTCTAATCGGAAATCCCCAAATTAAGTCTACATGACTCCAATAATATTTGCGGGGGAAACTCTCTAAAAGTCTCCAAAACATATTCCAAACGTCTCCTATAGAGATCCCCGATCGATAACCTCGAATGAAGCGGAAAGAAATTCTCCTTAGAAAAACTTTCCCTCAAAAGCCCTGTTTCCGAATCGATTCGGGCCTATTCCGAATCGATTCGGCCCAGCGAATCGATTCGGCCAGGAAGGCGAATCGATTCGGGTCAAAAGACCTGGGACTCTGCCTCAGGCCGAATCGATTCGGCTGGAGTCCGAATCGATTCGGTCACTAAGACCTGGGCAACTGCATATTTCCGAATCGATTCGGCTAGGGGGCCGAATCGATTCGGCCCTGCTGAACCTCGAAAATGGCTACTATTTAAGTAAGCCAAAATACCCAAAAATCATAATAATGGTTTTCTCTCCATTTCTCTTCAACCCAAACACAAATATACCATTAATATTCATCCTAGAATACATATAAACTAATTTCTAACCTTAAATCCATTTAATACAATACAAATCTAAGGTTTTTCCCAAAAGTTAGGTTTTAACATTTTAAACCTAAAACTCAAAAATCAATCCACAAATCATGCAATAAATGGTACACAACAATTATTTAGCAAGTTTAATCACTTGCCTCGGGTTCGTAGGGTCTGAATCCGCCGGAAAATCCTCTTTCTCCCTTTTTCTCCTTCCTTTTCTTCTTTCTTCTTCTTCTCTCTTCTTTCTTTCCTTTTCTCTTTCTCTCTTTTGGGAGAAATATCTCCCGTAGGCTTTTTAAGCCTAAATCCGAAAATACACATCTTTAAATGATAATACACACTTTAAATGACTCGGTGACTTTAATTCGAGTCAAACGGTCCTAATTTATTTCGGAACCCAAATAGACCCCAAGTATAGTCATTTCGACTTTCTCGACCCTTCCGGAAACAATGGTACCCTTGGAAATTCCATTCGAGACACTTTCTAACAACTCCAAATTCTGACCTCAATTGCCAATTTTATTATTTCTCCAATAAAATATTATTTATCTCTCCCGAAATAAATAAATTATCGTCTCCGAGACCTCGGGTTGTTACAAACTGCCCCACTTACAAGAATTTTGTCCTCGAAATTTAGCTAAACCTAATTCTCCCAAAGCTCAACTAGTCCTAATCTACCCATTATTACTAATCCTATCTCCACACTTCTAACTTCCCACGACGAATTGATTTAATTTGTTTTATTATTAAGCTAATTATGAAGTAAACAAAACCTATTTCCATAACAAGGGCGCCCATACACCCTTTATAATTGAGCTTTATGCTCACAACCATCATAATAAGGCTTATTTGCCTCGAAAGTTCCACATTTCCAACAATGAGTAAGACTAAAATTTTAATAGAACAAAAATTTGAATGGTCCAAATAAATAACTCCTCTCAATTCCTGACGATCTCCAATTTCGTGTGGGGGACGTCTCGCAAAAGCGAAATCCAAACAAGGAACCCTCCCAATACACTACTGTGTGACGACGTCGGGGATTGAGAGTTTGTTAGATCCGGACTAGAGTTTGAAAACATTTTTGTGGAAAAAAAAAAATAGTTTGCGAGGGCCCGGAGGCCGATAAAAGTTTTATTTTGAAAATAGTTTATTTTGAAAACAATTTATATATATATACTCTAATATAAAATGCCTTATGTCCAACACAATGTCTTTTAGTTCATCATATGCATAACATATAGCTCACAAATATCATCATAATCAGGAGCTAAAATTTTACCTGCATCCCATCAAACCACAATCACTTCAAACATAAACAACATCTTACATCATCTTAATATACTGCCATATATAAGGCAATTCCATAACTGGAATACAACAATTATAATAGTCCATCACGACTACATAAAAAGAAGTAGCTTCTATCATTACTACTTACCACCATTACCAAGATAATAGAATAAGAGCATATCTTGCTCAAAAGTCCCCCTTTAGGGTCATTACCTACCATACATAAACAAAAAGGGCTAAAGCACTACCCGATTCACATGTATTTCCCATACGATATTTCCAAAACTTCATATAGTAATAATCCCTATAGTAAGGAAAATTACTTACAACATTCATCTCTAGTCCGATTGCCCATCCTCATCAACAGGCTCCCAAACATAGTCCCCCGGTCTAAAGCGACCTCGAATTTGCTGTAGGGGTTGCACTTCCAAAATTTCATCAACTTGCGGTCCTTTACCTCTTTGAGGACAATCTCTCTTTTTATGACCTGTTTCTTTACAAGAGAAACACTTGCCCATGAACTCTTCCTGCCCACTCGCATTACTGGCGCTCTCTTCGCCAAACTTACTTGATGAACTCGAATCTCCAAAGTTCTTACCCTCTTGAGAACGAAAACGATACTCTCGACACTTTACTAGTGCTGCATTTACAACCTCGACGAAAGTCATTAACTTAGGGCCTTCTAACAAATGTTATTGGATTTTCCAATCTAAACCTCGAACAAACTTCGATATACGTTTCTCTTCCGTATCTACCTCATTAGGTACTAATCTCGCCCATAGAGAAAAATCTTCTTCATATTCTGCCACTGTCCTATTTCCTTGAAAAATTCCCATATCCTGCGTAGGGAAAAGCAAATACCTATGATCAAAAAGTCCCCAAAATTCTTTGATAGGAAAAGTATCTCTCTGTTCAGATGTGGTGACAGACTCCCACCAATGAAGAGCTGCACCCGATAACTTAAAGGTGACTAAAAATTGTTTCTGCACCTCACTGCACTCAACCATACGAAGATGCCTTTGCATACCATTTTTCCATGCACTTGCAGCCATTGCATCAACTTCCCCGGCAAACTCGGGAGGATGCCCCTTACTAAAATCTTCTTTCACTCTCTCCCAAGAGGACAATTCTAAATGGGGTGGGGCTGCTCGAGCGACAGGTTGCTGAGCCATCGTAGAAACGGCTGCAGTTACTGCTTGTGCCACTATATTGGCAACATCGTCCGTAGTCATGTTCATTTGAGGAAATTCTTTCCTTGCCTTGGCTGAACGACCTCCCTTCGGTGGCATCTGAAACAAGAACAATTGGATCAGAACGCCTTTCAAATATTTTCGATTCACAGAAAGATATGGACGTATGAATGTAACCGTCCTAGCAATAAGGCTCTACACCAAGAACGCTTTCGAAAGACCGTAGTAACGTACACAGATCCTAAAGACACTAGAACCTGATGCTCTGATACCATCTGTGATAACCCGCTCCAAATAATAACGGGTGGCCAGCCCTATACTACATAAATCAGGTATCTCAGATGGTACAGTCTTAACATCAACAACTAAACACAGTAATATAAGGCTAACTACCCGAAATCATAAAGTGCGAATCGCCAAAAATTTAAAACTTTTATTTTACAACAACAACAAAACCAATAATGCATACACACAACAATAAACATCTATCTATACTGTGGAAAGTGCATGATCCAATAATGAAAGAGTACAATACATTGTACAACAAAAATCCCAACAATGAAATACCCGAATATGCTGTCGGGCAACAGACAATACAATAAACAGATAATTAAAACACATGAAAGTGATAATCTATAACACTTGAATACTAACTCAATACAACTGAATCCTAATCTAGATATACAAAGATAGGAATCGACTAAAACCAAGTGCCGCAACAGTCCGCTACTGCCACAGCTCCACAAATCCTGAATGGAGGGATAATAAAGGCGTCCTTGCGGGGGAACACCTGAAGTAATACAATATAAATGTGCATGGGGGAGGGGAAATGTAAACGGGTCAGAACCCGAGTGCAAAAAACATTTATAGCAAGTGTATTAAAATGCATAATAATTATAAATGCATTATTACATGATTTAGCTGGAATCGAACACTCCATAGAAATTCAACTCACCTCTCATCTAAAGCGCGCACTAAGCGTATGCACGTGTCTCCCAAAAAGAATGTTCGATTCTAATTAGGTAAGAGGATTCTAACTTAAACCCAAATAAAGTATTTAAGTGAAACCATCTACCTAACACCCGATTCTACATATAATCCATTTCTAATAGTTATAATTATTATCTTATATATAAACATTACGCTTATCTTTATAATGTTCTTTTGTTGAACATATAAAGTTACATGATCCAATCATGCTCAATCATCACAGGACATTAACAATATCATGTACTAGATTTATTCTAGTGATGCCCAATAAGGCAAGAAACCATATATATAAATAATAATAGATGAGTTATTAGCATCAAGAACTAAGGACTAAACTCCTCCCAATTTTCAACACGGTACTGCGTTTCGTGCGTGGGGCGTCTCGCCGAAGCGAAATCCAAACAAGGAACCCCCCTGTTACACTACTCCTGGCCGTATCAATCCTCGGGGCTCATTATGCCCTCAATGCAAGATGCATGTAACCCAAATGATTAGTATCCAATTTTAATTAATTAATATTCCCAATTCTCAACAGTACATGGCGTTTCATGCGTGGGACGTCTCGCCGAAGCGAAATCCAAACAAGGAACCCCCCCGTTACACTACTCCTGGCACTGTCGATTGTCGGGATAGGTGATAGATATATAATATAATATAATGATGAGCATTAAGGACTAAACTTATCCCCAAGTTCCAACATTACACTGCGGTTCGTGCGTGGGACGTCTCGCCGAAGCGAAATCCAAACAAGGAACCCCCCCGATACACTAATCCTGGCAATGTAGGTCATTAAGGTCTGTTATGCCCTTGACACCCAAATACAAGCACAAGCAAATAATAACCATCCAACCGAGCTATAACTCGAAGGACGCAGGCTCACATGCTATCATCATCCAGCAGCCCATAAGCGTAGCAAACCGGGGTCACCTGGTGGGGTTCAACGACACCCACCTCGTGATCTACTCACGCACACACGTCCGGGAAGCGGTCATAGTTCCTAACCGGCAAGTGAGAGCGCACATACCCCGACCTCTCACCCCCAAAATAAGTAAATATATATATATGTCATTTTCTGACCACAGAGGACGACTATGACCTGGGGAATATCCACACCCTGCATATTTGTCAGGATGCTCACCCTCAACGCACGAAACTTCCCAATGATAGCAAGGAGGGGGTATGCTTAACATGTATATACACCATATATAAGGTCTACATACATCCCACATAATAAAGATACACCATTATATAAGGTAAACCTGAAACATCACATTCATGTTTATTATACGCACTTAGGCGCAGTTAAATTACATCATAGTTTAGTATACTCTCTCATGATATACTAATCGTTAATACTCACACACGTTACCCCCACTTAGTATATGCTATACTAATTCTCGCTTGAAGCTCTCGCGACGCTTCTAATAATGAATTGCCTTTCAATACAATTTAGTTAGGGATATTCTATATCCTATTGCACCTTAATGCATTTCTCACAATGTGAGATATCTCCCAATTCAATCGTCAATAAGGATAATTCCATATTCAAAGGTACATCAAATAGCATTAGTAAACATCCACTCATAACATGGTTCATTTCATTTAAGAATCCCTTAAAGTCATCCCAAATGAAAGTGGGCTCCCCCACTTAGAAAATACCAAATTCTCTAATTGGAAATCCCCAAATTAAGTCTACATGACTCCAATAATATTTACGGGGGAAACTCTCTAAAAGTCTCCAAAACATATTCCAAACGTCTCCTATAGAGATCCCCGATCGATAACCTCGAATGAAGCGGAAAGAAATTCTCCTTAGAAAAACTTTCCCTCAAAAGCCCTGTTTCCGAATCGATTCGAGCCTATTCCGAATCGATTCGGCCCAGCGAATCGATTCGGCCAGGAAGGCGAATCGATTCGGGTCAAAAGACCTGGGACTCTGCCTCAGGCCGAATCGATTCGGCTGGAGTCCGAATCGATTCGGTCACTAAGACCTGGGCAACTGCATATTTCCGAATCGATTCGGCTAGGGGGCCGAATCGATTCGGCCCTGCTGAACCTCGAAAATGGCTACTGTTTAAGTAAGCCAAAATACCCAAAAATCATAATAATGGTTTTCTCTCCATTTCTCTTCAACCCAAACACAAATATACCATTAATATTCATCCTAGAATACATATAAACTAATTTCTAACCTTAAATCCATTTAATACAATACAAATCTAAGGTTTTTCCAAAAGTTAGGTTTTAACATTTTAAACCTAAAACTCAAAAATCAATCCACAAATCATGCAATAAATGGTACACAACAATTATTTAGCAAGTTTAATCACTTGCCTCGGGTTCGTAGGGTCTGAATCCGCCGGAAAATCCTCTTTCTCCCTTTTTCTCCTTCCTTTTCTTCTTCCTTCTTCTTCTCTCTTCTTTCTTTCCTTTTCTCTTTCTCTCTTTTGGGAGAAATATCTCCCGTAGGCTTTTTAAGCCTAAATCCGAAAATACACATCTTTAAATGATAATACACACTTTAAATGACTCGGTGACTTTAATTCGAGTCAAACGGTCCTAATTTATTTCGGAACCCAAATAGACCCCAAGTACAGTCATTTCGACTTTCTCGACCCTTCCGGAAACAATGGTACCCTCAGAAATTCCATTCGAGACACTTTCTAACAACTCCAAATTCTGACCTCAATTGCCAATTTTATTATTTCTCCAATAAAATATTATTTATCTCTCCCGAAATAAATAAATTATCGTCTCCGAGACCTCGGGTTGTTACATTGATCTGTCTACATGACGAAGAGCAGAGACTGATCTACTACATGAGCCACACCCTTATTAAAGTAGAACTCGGGTATAGGCCTATAGAAAATATGGTTTTAGCACTAATGATAGCCACAAGTAAGTTAAATTACTACTTTGACTCTAACACGGTAGTTGTCTTGACAACTTACCCCCTAAAGGATGATCTCCGAAAGGACGACCTCTCCAATAGAATTACCAAGTGGTCCCTTAAATTAGCCCAATTCAACATCATGCACGAGCCTAAAACAACGTTTAAGGTTCAAGTTTTCTCATAATTTTCGACATCACCAAGGGAAAATGATGAACAACCTCACCCTATCCTATAGTCATTGGTGGTCGACAAGGGCAAGCAGCCTTGGAAGCTCTTTATTGATAGATCATCAAATGAGAAGTGAAAATGAGTAGGGATAATGTTTGTGACACCACAAGACGAACTTATTAAGCAAGACATGAGGTTGGGATTTGAAGGCTTAAACTATGAGGTTGGGCAACTAGTTTGGGTTATCGTCACATCATTATATTTTGTCACTCCGAATTGATCGCAAACTAACTCAATGAGGAATATGAAGCAATGGATCCTAGGATGATAACTTACAGGAACAAGGCCAAATGCCTTATTCAAAAGTTTAAGTTTGCCTTAGTTGAGCAGCTCCCGAGGAACGACAATAGCTATGCAGATGTTATTTTCACCTTGGCCTCCGTTATAGATATCAATCTTAAAAAAACAATCAAGGTGAAATATATAGGCCAACCAAGCATTGAAGATGCAGAAAAGGATGTGAGAATTCTCCAAGTAGGGTTGGCCCCATCCTGGATAGACCTCGTCATATCCTACTTAAAAACTAGTGAGCTACCCTCATAAGAAAAGGCAATGCATAAGTTAAAGATCAAGTCAACAAGGTTTTGTATAATTCATATAGGAAGCCCTATGAATGATCATTCAACAATCCATTGCTCAAGTGAGTTCACTCTGATCAAATGGAAGGAATTTTGAGCGAAATGTACTAAGGAATATGTTAAGCACACACGAGTGGAAGATCGCTCTTTTATAGGGCAATCTCTCAAGGATATTATGTCTATCTATGCTAAAAAAACTCAATAAGGTTTGCTAGAAAGTTCCCAAAGTAAAAAAATGTTCTCACCAGTTATCAAGCAGCCTGCGAGAGATTTAAACCCTCTCACAAGCCTATAGGCATTCACTAAATAAGGCATAAATATAGTGAGGCCATTACCAGTTGTGCCAGGAAATAAAAAGTACCTAATAGAGATGAAAGAATACTTCACTAAGTGGGTTGAGACCGAACCACTCATCCATATTAGAGAGCCATATGTCGAGAGATTCATTTGGAGGAATCTCATTACGTTGATTGGCATCCCAAAAGAACTGGTAACAGATAATGGAACTAAGTTCAATAATGATTCATTTCTCTACTTTTGCACCAAACACGGAGTTGGGATCCATTATGCATTAGTAGTCTCCCCCCAGTGCAATGGGAAAGCAGATATTACTAACAAAACCCTTATGTCATTAAGTGTGGATTAAAGAATGCCAAAGGGTGATGGGTAGATGAACTTCCATTTGTTCTATGGGAATATAAGGCGATCCATATAAAGTATATGAAAGAAACTTTGTATTCCCTTGCTTACGACATGGAGGTCATAATCCCCTTGGAGATCGGACTACAAACACTTAGATCATAGATATTTTGAGGACAGCTAAAATAATGACTAAATAACTCGTGATTTGAATATAGCCTAGGAAAGAAGGGAGCAAGCTCTGATACATTTAGCCGCCTATCGATAAGAACTGATAAAGCAACATGACAAGAAGGTCAAGATTAGAGAATTTCATATCGGTGACCTGGTCCTCAGAAAGTTATTGCCCAATGTAAAGAAGCCATCAGATTGAAATCTAGCGCCGAACTGGCAGAGAGCTTACATCATAGCTTCAAAAGGAGGTGGGGCCATACCACTTATAAGGGGTAGATGGGAAGATAGTCCCAAGTTCATTGAATGTCGTGAACCTTAGGAAGTTTTGTCATTAGATAGTAAGGAAAATAATTTTTTACTTTTATTAATGCACAATAAAATGAACTACGATTAGTTACTTAGAATTACGTAAAATACCTATTCGATTTATTAGTTATCAAACCCCACTCATTAAGTCGTATGATCTAAAGTAGATTGACCTAGAGAGGTATAAAACCCACTTGCATAAGCGGTACGATCTGAGGCGGATCGGTGAAACCCTACTCATGGACCGTTATGATCTAAAGTATATCAGCTTGGAGAGGTATAAAACCATCTTGCATAAGTGGTACGATTTGAGGAAAATCGATGAAAACCCATTGATGGAGTGGTATGATCTAAAGTATATCAAGGTAGAGAGGCACGAAATGTGACACCCTGTATATTCTAATACTGGGTGCCTAATCCTTTATTAAAATAAAACAAGAATCCAGTGTGATTCCATTCTCAACATCATTTTTGCAACAAAAAAATATAAATATAAATGAATAAAAACCATATAACTAAAGGAGAAGAATAAACAACATGAATAAATAAATAAATGTGAACCGAATAAACCATTGGTCTCTAACAGTAATCATCCCACTAAAGCAAAAACTAAATACTGAAATAACATCTTTAACATAAATATAAGACCTATCTAACTACGGGAAACATGCCACAAAAGGAAAATACTGGAATGAAAAGAATTCTATCTAGATAAAAAGAGCTAAGGCGTTTAAGTCAATCTGATAGCTTCCACACCTATTGCAAGGGCAAGAAAGATTTATCCATGTTGTCCCTCCTGCTGCACACGTGGAGTTTTTAAAAGAAAACAAGATAATAAATTTGCCCGCGGGTCAAAGCCCGAAAATATTTGAAAATATTTTTGCAACTAATTAAATGCTTTAATAAACAAAACATATAGTGTATTAATTTCACAATTAATTAGGCAGTCGCATTCACATGAGATATAACTTGACCTCTCATCTACAGAGCACACCTAACTCGTTCTTTTTATTATCCTAATTATGTTACCCAGTCTAACTAGGACAATAATCACTATCAAAGCCCAAACCCACTAATAGTCATCATTAGCTAAGTATATACTACTCTCACTAGGTATACATACATAAAAAATATCATAGCGACATACGTGCTATAAAGGAACATTCACACGTTATAATAACATAGTTACACTCGTGTTATAAATAGTTATACACACTATATCATACAACGTGCATATATATCGCTCGCTATCTATGTATAACAGTACCCCCAGAGTACAGACCTAGCGGATACATCCGTCATGTGCCATCACACTCCTAGCATATCAAGCATCACACAGAGCCATCAGGTCGTAATCTCGCCATCAAACCCAACATAAACTCAGACAAATGGAGGCGGTCATGAACATATGATCGGCGGTCGCAACCATACCACATTGCACCCAATCGGTCTCCAAACCAACATCTAACCTCACACATGGATAGTGGCCATGCAACAGTACTATGACAAAGGGAATCAATGCAACACTTGTTGGTTAACGCTAGGGTGGACTGCCCGCTACGCGCGGCCTCCTAACGACAGCACTACCAAGTAGGTATGTTCAATATAAACAAGTAACAAACATACATATATATACTAGTGGTAACCCGTGCGATTCACGGGATGGTGTAACACGTTTTTAACCATTATAACACGTTTTTTACCATTATAACACGTTTTTAACTATTATAACATACATTTGTGAAATTATCATAATATTTAATTATTAGAACATACAGTTTATTAGAACATACACTTATGAAATTATCATACTATTTAATTATTAGAGCATACCCTCGTGAAATTGTGACAACAGTTAGATATCTGTGATGTTAATCATATCCCTACACATGAAAAATGAATTACAATAAATCCATTAAATTTTTTTAATATTACCATTAGAAATAGTCCCTAAAAATAGATTTTTAAAATAAACATTCTGTAAATCTAAGTAAAGAAAACATTTGAGAACACACTATATATTGACTTACTTGAGTCTACATATATAGGAGTTCCAACTAATTTGGATATCTAGACAAAATAGATTAGATTTTTTATGAGAACTCCATCTCCTCAAAGGTACAAGCTCAAAGAAGAAATTATGTCCAAGAGAACCATCAAAGGGAAGTTAATTCTAACCTTAAAACCACAAATAGGACACACATTATGCATCATACATATCACCTATTTGCGTTAATGGTTCTTCAACACTTCAAGTCATTTTAAATTCAATTTAATTCAATTCAAATCATTTTATATATTTTTAAATAATTTTCAAATGATTTTTGAAGTAATTAAAAAATGTTTTTAAAAGTGTTGTGGGTAATATTTGAATTTCAGGAAGCTAATTTCCTTGTTGATTGTTTATCTGGGTAGAATCCAAAAGCGCTAGAGAATTCAGGGTAGGCTTTGTAATTATTTTCATACTTGCATTTTTACCTTCATCCTGTGCGTACGCGTGTTGGTAGCCTATCGATTGGATTTGTTTTTTCTCAAAGACTCATTATGTATATCCAATATCAACCCTTGGACCAACCTTATCAACGTTATGTATGTGTTGAGAGTCAATCTGCGTGAACCCAGTTTAAACCAATCACCAAACGTTTAACCGACCGCTTGTGATGAACCGTTGGATTAAAGTTAATCAGTCAAGCTTCAATCCTAGCCATTGGATTAAGCTCAAGGTTCTGGATCCTTCTTCGACTAGTATAAAAAGGACCCAAGCCTCAGCATTTTGAGACTTTTTCCATTTCGTTAAATTTGAGAGAAAAGAGAGAGAAGGGAGAAGAGAGGGAAAGAAAAGAGAGAGATTCGAAAGAAAAAAAACCCTAGTTTTCTTCATAGTTCAAACCTCTCAGAGTTTTCTCCCAACGCAAACACCAAAACCTAAAAGTCCCACACACCAGAAAAGCCATATTTTTTAGAGTTAGATCCTTCTATGGTTTTTGTGTTTTTGGTGTTATGATTTCATTTGAAGACCTCTTCAAATCTTTGATTCTCTCAGAACTCCTCTCTAAGAGAGACTTAAGTTTCATTGTTGAAACTAAGTTTTTCTAAAAGAGAACATCACACGATTTATTTTCTGTTCTCTTTTTAGATCTGGCATTTTAGATCTATTTTGTTTCAACAAATTTTGAAATAAAAATGTTTAAGTTTTAAAATATTTTTCAGATCTAGTGAGTTATGTGTTTCTAGTCTTCTATTTCATATTTTATGAAATACTGGTGTACAAAAATAAAAGGAACACAACGAACTCTTGCTAAAATTTTAAGGCGTAACCATAGATCTGAAAAGAAGTTTTATCACTAAATATGTCGAATCAGTCTCTTTATGTTAAGCCTGAATCTGCTTTAATAAAGTAGACTTCTAGTCTAGTTTGGATCCCAATTGGAGGTTTATAATTTCAAAAATATTTTCAAAATACTGAATTTTTTTAAGATCTTGAACTGTCTTGTGAGCAAGGTATCCTTGAGATTTGTGGATAAATAAAAGATCAAGAAGTCTTGGCTTGAAAAATCAGATTCAGAAGTAACCTATCATTTTAGAACTGTTGTAATTTGTTAGGAAAGTTTGTATAAATCTTGAGAGGGTGAGTAGCATGTTTTCATGTAGTAGCACATCACAAACACTATCTCACATGAACACTTAGACATTGTGGTTCTGTCTGAGAATCTTGGATTTTGAAAGAATTGCTGGAATCAGAATTCAAAGAGAAGGAGATCAAGGAAAAAGCAAAGAAGCGGAAAGAAAAGATCAGTCCAATTCAGATTACCTTTGGAGTGGAGAATCTCAAGTAGGTATATTCTGAACTTAGGTTAGGATCTTTGTGGTTTGCTTAAAGTGTTGTAACTTGATTCTTTATTCTAGTGGATTTTTATTTTGTACCGTAGAGGTCATCGTGGATGTTTCCCTTGCTTAAGGGTTTTACCACGTTAAAAGTCCTTTGTCTATTTCTTTGAATGTTCTTAACTATTGTTGTGATTGGGACTGCATGGTAACTTTAGTAGATTTTTATTAAAAATTAAAAAGAAGGTAACCAACTATAAAATTCAAACCATACATTCAGAAAGTCTTTTATAACACATCTTGTGTTTTTCAAAAAGAGTTTTGCCTAAAAAGTTTATTCGAAGTTTACACAACTTATAACAGTTCATTATTAATCTTGTAAACAATATTATAACCCTAAAGAGTTCCTTCGACATTATTACTTGATAAAATACTTAATCAAATCGAGAAGTAGTTGCAACCGTGAAACATTTCTTTCATGAAGATGCGTCAATGATACCCATTGTTGTTGAGCCACAACAAATACATATTTTCCTTGTATTTATATGCCAAAAATCCATATTTTAAATAAAACCTTTTGAATGTAAACCTCTTGATTTAAACTCTTTTACTGAGTTGATGAATAACTACCCCTATATGATAATATAGAAAAATAAAAATAATATCGTGGGCATGAATGTAACATTAAATGCTAACATAGCATTTTTTTAATTCTAGGCATGTCATACCTCATTTTTATTATTTGTAGGAGAATAACATTGTTTTCGGTTGTCATTGAAGAAGCATAAAGTTAAATAAATGACATGAAATTAGAAATAATAAATAAATTATTATAGTAGAAATATTTAATTCCATACTTGTTCAAAAATGTACTTAAACATTCATCTTATTGTTTTGTTGGAAATAAATAAAAATGCTCAAGAAATTAAGTGAATTGGGGATCGTAAATTTTTTTGTAGATTAATGATAATTTAACAACAAATAATTTTCCTAATGAATTATTATGTCTAATTGTGTTTAAAACACGATCCAATTAAAAAATGATCAATATGATAGAAATATAATATATTAATATAAAACAATTCTATTTAGAATATAAAGTATTAAATTGAAATTCCTAGTTTTTCAACAAAATTTTGATTTTAGAAACTAAATTATTGTAAATATTTCCCCAATGGGATTTTTTTTAGGATACCATAGATTTGTGCGGGGTGAAAAAACTCTGGCTGAAATGATCAACTCTAAAACCAAACACCGGAGGGAACAAATTACCGGTCGGACTAAACAAACTCAAGCCGGGGTGACTACAGGCCGAAAACAAATGGGTTTTATCTCACAAATTATATAAGCTTATATAAATAAAATACAAAGTACTGTTTTTAACAATCCTTTTGTCCCCACTATAATTTTTTTGAATACAGAATATGAGATGTGTGGGGAAGGTTTATTTTAGGTGAAATAATATAAAGATTCCAAGATAGTCATGGACGATTTTAATTATGGATGGCTGATCGTGGCTCAGATTTCTTCTATCTCAGAGGTCGAATCTGGGTTCAGTGAAATCAAAACTTGTGGTATGGTACATAATCTGTTGGATAACTTTCAATATAATATAATATTTTAATTATATTATTGATGTTCAATTTTCAGTTGTTAATATTTTATTATATTATTGGTGTTTTAATTTAAACATAGTTTGGGTTTTATTTTAGAAGGTAGAAGCATGAGCAAATGGGTGTGAAAGATATGGGAGTGCTCAAAATTCCATATTGTCCCACATTGGAAGAATACTACAAAAATTAGTGGTATATCAACTATAGGACAACTAAGATTCTTAGTTGACAAGTCAAATAAGAGGCTATGATCCTACGCATTGTGGTGGTGCTTAAGCACCACCAATCGCGACACGCATAAGCGTGACACGCGACGCGCGAAAGTACGATTGGGTGACTTAGGGCGCATTGCGCACTTTCGTGTAGGGGATGTCCATTCGCTTACGATGGGATGCCCAATCTGAACCGTTAGATCGAAGTTGTTCCAAACAGGCACGATCCAACGGCTGCCGAGTCACTACATGAAGAGTTGTGACTGTAGAAGAACAATCACATAAATGGCTATAAAAAGAGTTCCAGTCCTCTATTTTGGACACCGGAAATTGTTAATTTCTCCTCTCTTCGTCCTCTACCTCTTGGCATTATCAAGTTAAAAATTTAGAGTGTTCTCGGTTTGATCAAACAGTACATAGTTTGAATCAAACAAACTATTCATACACTGCATTGTATCCTGAAGGCAAATTCTATAAAACCCATTGTGTACTCGCGGTTCTGTCTCAACCGGATTGGGAGAAATATTGCCTAAAAGAAAGCGTTCCAAGAACGTACCTTATAGAAATTAATTAATATATTTCGTTATTTCCATTACAAAACTCCAACAGTTTTAGGAAATATCTTATATTCTTATAACACCACTCAAATGGAAGGAATAGTGGCACAATCTATTCAAGTCATGAGTCAAGACTTAATCCAACTCGACCGTTTTGATGGAGAAAATTTCACCCGTCGGCAAGAGAAAATTATGTTCTTTCTCACATCACTAAAACTAGCATACATTCTAGATGACAACCTTGAACAAATTCCCGACCCCACACCCGAAGACACCGAAGAAATAAACAAAAGCGTGTGAAGAGGAAAGAAGACAAATTTATGTGTCGAGGACATATTCTCAATGCTTTGTCTAAAACTGTTTATAGCGCTCATCGAATGAATCCTACGGCAAAGGAGTTATGGAAGGATTTGGAGACAAAGTATCAAAACGAGGAAGCGAGCAACCGTAAGTTTCTAATTTCAAACAATATGAATTTTAGAATGAGTAATGATAAATTTGTCGTTGCACAAGCACATGAACTCCAACAAATTGTTGGTGACCTTAAAGCTGCTGGAATTAATCTTCAAGATGAATTTCAAGTAAGGGTGATTGTTTCAAAACTTCCATCCTCTTGGAATGGCTTTAAGAAGAAAATTAATCATGATAAAAAGACTTATACTGTGGAATCCCTTCTTCGTCACCATCGTAATGAAGATGATACTCGTATTCGAGAAAAGAAGGATGAACAAGGTGAGGGTCATTCAAAAACTAATATGGCTGAGGATCAAAAAGCCAAGATTATCAAAGACTCAAAATTTAAAGCAAATAATGATTCAAAATTCAAGAACCAAAGTGCAAATAAGAAAAATAAGGGAAAATATTTCTTCTGTGACAAACCGGGCCATTATTCTCGAGAATGTGTCTTAAAAAGAAGGCATTTAAGGAAAAATAAGGGTCGAAGGAAACCAACAATGTTGAAGATCTTATTGCTATTGTACGCGAAGCAAATTCAATTGATAATGAAAGTGGATGGTGGCTGGATATCAGCGCAACGGTTCACATATGCAAAGACCGATCTTCATTCAAAACATATCAAGAAATTGATGGAAAAGAAGTGAAGATGGCAAATAATCTTCGCACAAATGTAGTTAGGAAAGGCACTGTGGAATTGAAGCTAACTTCTGGAAAGACACTTACTCTAATTGATGTACTTCATGTACCTGATATGTGTAAAAATCTTGTGTCTGGGGACCTTCTCAATAAGAGAGGTTTCAAACTATTATATGAGTCTGATAAGTTTGTCTTGTCAAAGAATGGCCAATTTATTGGCAAAGGGTACTCTTGTAACGGCATGATCAAAATTAATGTAATTAATAATAATTGTTCTGCTTATATAGTTGAGTCTATTTCTTTATAGCATAGTAGATTAGGTCATGTGAATTATAAAAGTATAAAAAATATGACTAATCTCGAATTGTAAATTTGATAACCTTTCTAAATGTGAAATTTGTGCTCAATCGAAGATAACTAGAAAGTCGTTTAAATCTGTTGAGAAGACATCCGAAATGCTTGATATTATTCATAGTGATGTATGTGATATGAAGAGTAATATGACTCGTAGTGGAAATAAATATTTATTAACTTTTATTGATGATTACTCTAAGTATGCATATACATATTTACTTAAAAGTAAAGATGAAGTTTTCGAGAAATTTCTAATTTTTAAAGCAGAAGTTGAAACTCAACAAAATCGAAAAATTAAAGTCCTACGATCCGATAGGGGTGGTGAATATTACCCAAATGAGCTTATACAATTTTGTAATACTCATGGAATAATCCATCAAGTTACGGCACCTTATACACCCCAACAAAATGGAACGGCGGAAAGAAAAAATATGACTTTAGTTGAAATGATAAATGCAATGTTATTCTGGTTTACCATTGTCGATGTGGGGAGAAGCGGTTTTATCCGCGTGTTATATTTTAAATAGAGTTCCATTGAAAAATAAGGATGTTACACCATAAGAATTATGGTTTAATCGTAAGCCTAATCTTAGTCATCTTAAAGTTTGCGGATGTCTTGCTTATGTAAGAAAACCCGAACCTAAAAGACCTAAACTAGGAAATAGGACTTACAAATGTGTTTTATTGGATACTCTAGTAATAGTACGACTTATAGATTTTTAAATCTTGAAACTCAAGAAATCATTGAGTCGATAGATGTACAATTCTTTGAACATCTAACAAAGTTTAGTACTTTGAATCAAGGTTTAGAAAATAATAATCCGACTGTTGACTCCTCAACTTTAGAAAAAAATTCACAACCTATATCTTCTTCGGAAACAACGAATGACGTTGAACCACGAAGGAGTAAAAGACAAAGAACTGAAAAAACATTTGGACCTGACTTTGTTATTTATTTAGTTGAAGGAGATTTAAATGAGATTAAGAACAAAACTAAATTTGTTCTTAATGTAGAAGATGAACCGACAACATTTCATGAAGCGGTAACATCTAGGGATTCTGTCTTTTAGAAAGAAGCAATAAATGATGACATGAATTCAATTTTGTCCAATAAAACTTAGGTTATTTCCGATCTTCCCACCGAGACTAAACTTATTGGGTGCAAATGGATATTTAAAAGAAAATTAAATCTGGATGGTTATATAAATAAATTTAAGGCAAGACTAGTAGTTAAAGGCTATAAGCAAAAACATGGAATTGATTACTTTGATACATATGCTCCTGTTGCTCGAATCACTTCCATTAGGATATTAATATCTCTTGCTTCTATTCATAATTTAGTTATTCATCAAATGGATGTTAAAACTGCATTTTTAAAATGGTGATTTAGAAGAAGGGATTTATATTGAACAACCCGAAGGGTTTGTTTTGTCTGGCCAAGAAAAGAAAGTGTGTAAACTGGTTAAATCTCTTTATGGCCTTAAACAAGCTCCTATGCAATGGCATGAGAAGTTTAATAATATTATTATATCCCATGGATATAAAGTTAATGATGCCGACAAATGTATATATAGTAAATTTAAAAATGGTGTTAGTGTTATTATTTGCTTATATGTGGATGACATGTTAATATTTGGGTCTAATCTTAAATATGTTGAAGAAACCAAAAGGTTTCTTTCATCAAAATTTGATATGAAAGATCTTGGAGAAGCTGATGTGATTTTAGGGATCAAAATTGTGAGAAATTTTAATTCTTTAGCATTATCTCAATCTCATTTCTTAAAAGATTTAATCATTTTGAACTTAAGCCAGTTGCTACACCAGTGGATCCTAGTATCAAATTAATGAAAAATATTGGGCGTGCTATGGACCAACTTAAATATGCTAGTATTATCGGGAGTCTAATGTATGTCATGCATTGCACTAGACCAGACATTGCTTATGCAGTGAGTGTCTTGTGTAGATTTACAAGTAATCCAGGACAAGAGCACTAGAGTGCGATTTCTAGGGTACTTAAATACCTGAAGAGGACTTCGGATTATGGCTTACATTATGTAGGATATCCATCTATTTTAGAAGGATATAGTGATTCAAGTTGGAATAATCTTGAATCAAAATCCAAGTCAACTACTGGTTGGATTTTTACGCTAGGAGGAGAAGCTATCTCTTGGAGATCCAAGAAACAAACATGTGTGTCAGATTCAACAATGCAATCTGAATTTATAGCCCTAGAAGATGCATGTAAAGAAGCAGAATGGATTAGAAATGTATTATATGATATTCCTTTATGGAAAAAGCCATCTCCTTCTATTATGATAAGTTATGATAATCAAGCCATAATTTATAAAGTTTCGAACAAAGCTTACAACGGAAAATCTAGACACATTATTCTAAGGCATCAAATTATAAGAAAATTACTCAAAGAAGGAGTAGTTACAGTCGACTATGTTAAAATGAACAAGAATTTAGCATATCCTCTGACTAAAGGTCTTGTTAGGGAGATGATATATATCACCTCAAAAGGAATGGGACTACGATCTATTAAATAAACACAACTATATTTAATGGGAACCCAACTCATATCTTGAAAATATAGATAGAGTTCAATGTGGTACTAACAAGTTAAATTATAGTTATGGAACACTAGGAATTTTATACAAAAGTTCCATTCCTATGTGCCTAGTGTTGGTTTTCTGCATGTTAGAGGATGAAGGTTACTTCTTAATAAATCATATAAGTGTGACTCGCTGAATAACTAAAGTTGATTTACCTATACGAGTATCAAAAGTGTGGCCGCTTTCTATGGAATCAAGACCGATCCTAAAGCGCTCGTGAAATCAGGATTAGCACAAGGCCATAAAAGTTCATGCTAGAAGAACACTCATAAACTCATAAATCGGTATGTGTGATAGTTTCGGCTAGTCTTAAAAGGTCCTTGCTTCAAGATATGTTCACCACAACACCTTGACGAAGCTTTCAAGTATTTAAACTATATGGAAATTCAAGTCCGAAAGAGACTTCTCATTTATGTACTAGATTTTAGCGATAATGCCAAAAGTTACTTATTGTCCTTTTTGCTTTGCTCTCTCGTGTATATTGAAATTGTTGGGGGAATGTTGGATAAATTTTAATATAATATAATATTTTAATTATATTATTGATGTTTTATTTTTAGTTGTTAATATTTTATTATATTATTGGTGTTTTAATTTAAACATAGTTTGGGTTTTATTTTAGAAAGTAGAAACATGAGCAAATGGGTGTGAAAGATATGGGTGTGCTCAAATCCCATATTGTCCCACATTGGAAGAATACTACAAAAAGTAGTGGTATATCAACTAAAGGATAACTAAGATTCTTAGTTGACAAGTCAAATAAGAGGATATGATCCTACGCATTGTGGTTGTGCTTAAGCACCACCAATCGCGACACGCCTAAGCGCAACACGCGGCGCGCGAAAGTGCGATGGGGCGACTTAGGGCGCATTGCGCGCTTTGACGCGCACTTCCACGTGCGCATCGTCGCTTGGAGCATGGGAGCTTAAAGTTTTGACGAGGTAAAACAGATCAACGGTTGTGATTAAACGATCCGATCAAAGGGTTTAAAATCCGAAACGACTTGATCTAAACCGTTAGATGAACTCGTGGCATTTCGTGTAGGGATGTCCATTCACTTACGATGGGATGCCCAATCTGAACCGATAGATTGAAGCTGTTCCAAACAGGCACGATCCAACGGCTACTGAGTCACTACATGAAGAGCTGTGACTGTTGAAGAACAGTCACAGAAATGGCTATAAAAAGAGTTCTAGGCCTCTATTTTGGACACCGAAAATTGCTAATTTCTCCTCTCTTCATCCTCTACCTCTTAGCATTATCAAGTTACAAATTTAGAGTGTTCTCGATTTGATCAAACAGTACATAGTTTCAATTAAACAAACTATTAATACACTGCATTGTATCCTGTAGGCAGATTCTATAAAACCCATTGTGTACTCGCGGTGCTGTCTCAACCGGATTGGGAGAAATATTGCCTAAAAGAAAGCGTTCCAAGAACGTACCTTGTAGAAATTAATTAATATATTTCGTTATTTCCATTACAAAACTCCAACAGTTTTAGGAAATATCTTATATTCTTATAACACCACTCAAATGGAAGGAACAGTGGCACAATCTATTCAAGTCATGAGTCAAGACTTAATCCGACTCGACCGTTTTGATGGAGAAAATATCACCCGTTGGCAAGAGAAAATTATGTTCTTTCTCACATCACTAAAACTAGCATACATTCTAGATGACAACCTTGAACAAATTCCCGACCCCACACCCGAAGACACCGAAGAAATAAACAAAAGCGTGTGAAGAGGAAAGAAGATGAATTTATGTGTCAAGGACATATTCTCAATGCTTTGTCTAAAACTGTTTATAGCGCTCATCGAATGATTCCTACGGGAAAGGAGTTATGGAAGGATTTGGAGACAAAGTATCAAAACGAGGAAGCGAGCAACCGTAAGTTTCTAATTTCAAACTATATGAATTTTAGAATGAGTAATGATAAATTTGTCGTTCCACAAGCACATGAACTCCAATAAATTGTTGGTGACCTTAAAGCTGCTGGAATTAATCTTCAAGATGAATTTCAAGTAGGGGTGATTGTTTCAAAACTTCCATCCTCTTGGAATGGCTTTAAGAAGAAAATTAATCATGATGAAAAGACTTATACTGTGGAATCACTTTTTCGTCACCTTCGTATTGAAGATGATACTCGTATTCGAGAAAAGAAGGATGAACAAGGGGAGGGTCATTCAAAAGCTAATATGGTTGAGGATCAAAAATCCAAGATTATCAAAGACTCAAAATTTAAAGCAAAGAATGATTCAAAATTCAAGAACCAAAGTGCAAATAAAAAAAGAAGGGAAAATGTTTCTTCTGTGACAAACCGTGCCATTATTCTCGAGAATGTCGTCTTAAAAAGAAGGCAATTAAGGAAAAACAAGGGTCGAAGGAAACCAACAATGTTAAAGATCGTATTGCTACTGTATGTGAAGCAAATTCAATTGATAATGAAAGTGGATGGTGGCTGGATACCGGCGCAACGGTCCACATATGCAAAGACCGATCTTCATTCAAAACATATCAAGAAATTAATGGAAAAAAAGTGAAGATGGCAAATAATCTTCGCACAAATGTAGTTGGGAAAGGCACTGTGGAATTGAAGCTAACTTCTGGAAAGACACTTACTCTAATTGATGTACTTCATGTACTTGATATGTGTAAAAATCTTGTGTCTGGGGACCTTCTCAATAAGAGAGGTTTCAAACTAGTTTATGAGTCTGATAAGTTTGTCTTGTCAAAGAATAGACAATTTATTGGCAAAGGGTACTCTTGTGACGGCATGATCAAAATTAATGTAATCAATAATATTAGTTATGCTTATATGGTTGAGTCTATTTCTTTATGGAATAGTAGATTAGGTCATGTGAATTATGAAAGTATAAAATATATGACTAATCTCGGCTTAATCTCGGATTGTAAATTTGATAACCTTTCTAAATGTGAAATTTGTGATCAATCGAAGATAACTGGAAAGTCGTTTAAATCTATCGAGAGGACATCTGAAATGCTTGATCTTATTCATAATGATGTATGTGATATGAAGAGTAATATGACTCGTGGTGGAAATAAATATTTCTTAACTTTTATTGATGATTACTCTAAGTATGCATATACATATTTACTTAAAAGTAAAGATGAAGTTTTCGAGAAATTTCTAATTTTTAAAGCAGAAGTTGAAACTCAAAAAAATCGAAAAATTAATGTCCTACGATCCTACAGGGGTGGTGAATATTACCCAAATGAGTTTATACAATTTTTTAATACTCATGGAACAATCCATCAAGCTACGGCACCTTATACGCCACAACAAAATGGAACGGCAGAAAGAAAAAATAGGACTTTAGTTGAAATGATAAATGCAATGTTAATCAGTTCTGGTTTACCTTTGTCGATGTGGGGAGAAGTAGTTTTATCCCCCTGTTATATTTTGAATAGAGTTCCATTGAAAAACAAGGATGTTATACCATATGAATTATGGTTTAATCGTAAGCCTAATCTTAGACGTCTTAAAGTTTGGGGATGTCTTGCTTATGTAAGAAAACCCCAACCTAAAAGACCTAAACTAGGAAATAGGACTTACAAATGTGTTTTATTGGATACTCTAGTAATAGTACAACTTATAGATTTTTAAATCTTGAAACTCAAGAAATCATTGAGTCAGTAGATGTACAATGCTTTGAACATCTTACAAAGTTTAGTACTTTGAATCAAGGTTTAGAAAATAATAATCCGACTGTTGAGCCCTTAAATTTAGAAGAAAATTCACAACCTATATCTTCTTCGAAAATAAGGAATGACGTTGAACCATGGAGTAAAAGACAAAGAACTGAAAAAACATTTGGGCCTGACTTTGTTATTATTTAGTTAAAGGAGATTTAAATGAGACTAAGAACCAAAATAAATTTGTTCTTAATGTAGAAGATGAACCGACAACATTTCATGGAGCGATAACATCTTGGGATTCTGTCTTTTGGAAAGAAGCAATAAATGATGAAATGAATTCAATTTTGTCAAATCAAACTTGGGTTATTTCCGACCATCCCCTCGGGACTAAACCTATTGGGTGGAAATGGATATTTTAAAGAAAATTAAATCTGAATGGTTCTATAAATAAATTTAAGGCAAGACTAGTTGCTAAAGGCTATAAGCAAAAACATGGAATTGATTACTTTGATACATATGCTCCTGTTGCTCGAATCACTTCCATTAGGATATTAATATCTCTTGCTTCTATTCATAATTTAGTTATTCATCAAATGGAAGTTAAAACTTCATTTTTAAATGGTGATTTAGAAGAGGAAATTTGTATGGAACAACCCGAAGGGTTTGTTTTATCTGGCCAAGAAAAGAAAGTGTGTAAACTGGTTAAATCTCTTTATGGCCTTAAACAATCTCCTATGTGTAGACACCCCATTCCGTTACCCCCCAAACTCTCCTTAGGTCCCTAGTACCTACCTTCATCACCACAAACCTAGGTCATGTCCCGAGTACTGACCTAGAAGCCATCGGGCACTCCCCGACTCAGTTTGACCATAAAGTCAAACTCTTCATCTAGACTGAGACTGAATGAATCTTCGAAGGGCACTGAATACCCTTTCCAACGGTTCATCCCGTGCGCGATTCTGACTTACCATGCAGACGAAGGATTCGTTTGCGTCCGAAACTTAACCTAGAGGCCACCGGGCGCTCCCAGACTCTGTTTGATCTATGTCAACTCTTCAGCTCGATCGAGGCTGAATGAATCTTTGAAGGCCAATGAATTCCCTTTCCAACGTTCCATCCCGTGCACGATTCTGACTTTTCATACGGACAAACGATCCGTTTGACTCCGAGAGGTCACCGAATGCTTCCCGAGCCTGGTTGACCAAAGTCAACTCCCCAAACCGGGTCAAACTCTTTGGAATGTCTTAGTACATCTCCTAACCTTTCCAATGGTCTAACCCATGCGCAATTTGGACTTACCATGCGGATGAACGAGCCGTTTGCGTCCGAGCGATTCCCCGTCTAATGGACCAACGAACGCTTTCGAGCCATATTTGATCCAAAGTTAACTCCCTAACCCGGGAGTAGTACAAAGTACTTTCAAAGGTTTCTGAATTACCTTTCCAACGGAATGCCATGTGCGCAATTCTGAGCAACGGTTTACCCTCAGCAGCCGATTTTCCGAAAAAGCCTGAAGCGCACTGCCAAATGTCAGGTTCCAGACCCTGCCTATCGGCACCTGCCGATAGGCAAGAACAGGTCTATGCCGATCGGTAGCTACTTGAGCCTATAAAATAATGGCCTTCACCTTATTTGCAAGGGGAGCCCAGATCTGATAAAATTCACTCTCAACGAATCCCAAAAACCTCTCTCAAAGGTAGCTTGATTTCAACTTCCAAATCCCTTTTTTACTTCCACTTTTCATCAAACTTGGTGAATTAGTCATTCTCCATCATCATCCAAGTGCAAGGGCTACTCTCCCACATTCAAGATCAAGCTCGAGATCTTCAAGAAGGTCCATCTTTCTCACCTTTCTCTTCAAATTCTCTTAAATTCGCAATAACTTGTCTTATTTCTTAGCACTTTTTATTATCTCATCTCACACATCCTAATATACTTTTTATTTACTATTATTGCATATCTCTTATTTTCATATAAATAATAAACCCAAAAAAACAAGAAAAAGAAGGTTTGCTCATAAATTCCAAATAGGGATTCTCATACCTTTCCCACACTTTTCTCACAACTAAAACACTTTTTCTACACACACACACATTCACAAATAAGAGATCCCCCATTTGGGTTTATGAGATAAACCCCACCCCTCATTTTGTATGCGAACTACATGGACTTTGATGCCTTTATAGGCTACGTAGGCTTCTTGGGGTAAAACCCGAGACTCGAGTCCTTTTTCTCGCTTTTTCTCTCATTTTCTCTAAATTTAATTTTCTTACATTACATATCTATATATTTGTTCTTAGTGACGTATTACTCCATATGCGTTATCATTCCATTATAACGATCAACGTAAGGGTAATCGCGTAAATCTTATTTTCTAATATTATTCTTATACCTTCCTACAGATGACTCGCTTTATCTTTTCCATGATACAAGTCGAGGATTCCTACCTCCATTATATATATATACATGCACACATATCACAGGGTGAAATATAAAGGAAAATAGCAAATATCCATGAGAGACCGAAAGGGCAGAATGGGTGCCTAACACCTTCCCATTTCGTAACTAAGCCTCCGAACCCTTCTCGAATCATCTTGGTTTTGCATGCACCAGTATGTCTTTGGATGACATCCCTCGGGGTGGATTCCCCTTTTTCTTTTGTCTGTTTTGAGTAAAATAGACTGGCGACTCTGAATCTCTCTACATTTTTACACCACATCTCAAATGACGCCGGCCGAAGCGCTCCCGAGAGGGATGCGCGGGACCCGGGGATCCTTCCTCCAAGCGCCCGCCCGCCTTGGCGAGGATCGGGGATGGCCACAGTGGCGACTCCGCTGGGGAAGTGCATTTTATTTTGAGGGCTTGACTCTATTTGCATGGATGCTATATTTGTTCATATTCCCCCTATATCTGCATGTTCCCCCTTTTCCATGTATATCCCATAATTATGCCTATGTTCACACACTTGTAGAAAATTCTCCGTGTACATTTCACACCACGTGCACCTAAGATCACATATATCCGTATGTTGCACGCATCACATATCCATACTTGGTGTACCTTGGGTACTTGTAATTTGCTCCCTGTTTGGCATAATCAAGAAATGCATTCTCATCATAAGACACTAATAAGAAAATCATGCATGATTCACACGACATCACCAAAAAGCATTGCTATTGACCAAATTTTACCCAGTAACTGGAGGGTCACTTCGTGATGGGCGCTGGTCCGGTAGGTCACAGTTAGCCTAAGCGATATGACTCTCACCTTCCATTGGCCAAGTACCTTCAACGTATATCGAACGGTTCCCCCGCATCGTACCGCTTGACCGAAGTCATGACGGGAGGTATATCGCAGGAAATTCATTCACGTACGCCGAGTATATCGAATTCTCTCTCACACGTACCGTCCCCACGAGGTATATGGTGAGGCAATTCACATACACTCAGGTATATCAAATGGCTTGTCCACACGTATCGATTGCCCGTAAGAGCAAGACGTATATCGTGGAAGTCACACCAAAGGGGGGAACCCATGCCGATTCACCCAACCAACTGCATACCCGCATATAGGTGTCAAACCTAGGACACGCACTTTAGATTGTCGGTTTCAACCCGAAACTCTGTCGAAATTCCGGATCGGCCTGTCGCCCAATTTTCGCGCATTTTTAAAACGGGACCCTGTACAAGTCTAAATCGTGTCTTTGATATATTAAAACCCACACTTTTCCAGGCTCGGGTCCCATCCGTCATTGCATTTAGGAGAATTAAATACAAGTGAGAACATAATAATCATGCTGAGTTCTGTCTCCAAAAACATTTTTCCCTTCTTTATCAAAAAAATTCAAAAACATTTTTCCTTCTTTATCAAAAATCCAAAAACATTTCTCCCTTATTTCCAAAAATAGGTTCTTCCCTTTTTCTCTAAAAATAAATCTCATCCTACATCTTCTCAGGTCGATCGCAAGCCCTTGGCCTGGCTCTCTATTGGCTTCGATCTTCAGTCAAATCACCCCGGAGTTTCGTCTATTACTCTACTACTTTTTTCAAGTCCGAAATCCATCCACTTTCTATGGAGAATACTGATCAAGCACCAGTCATACAGTCGGACCTGACGACAGTCCTATCTCAGCTAGTGTCCAAGATTGACAACCTCCAAACTGAGGTCCGAGAGATGCAACGAAATCAGGTTCCAATTCCTCAAGAGCCCGAGGCCCTATTCCCTCGTGCAATGGGTCCACCCGAGCCTATATGGGTTTCAAAAGAATATCAGCACGCTCCACGTGCCCCTCCTGCCAATAGGCTGCCGCCTGCCCAGCTCCCAATGCCCAACATTGCCCAGCCTATGGCTAACATACCTATGGTCGTTAATCCAGAGGAGGAGGAGTTAAAAAGTCAAAGAGGATCTCAAGATGCTCACCAATAAGTTTGACCAAGTCAGGATCTCTGGGAATTACATGGACTACACCCACATGTCTCCTTATCCTAAAGCGACATTGCCCGAGAAGTTCAAGATGCGAATATCGAGAAGTTCGGGGGAAGTGGGCCCCCGATTGTTCATCTTCGCATTTATCATTGTTCCATGGCTCTACTAGGGGCTTCTGATGAAGTGATGGCCTAATTGTTTCAGCAAACTTTGAAGGATAGTGCCCTCCGATGGTTTTTGTCTCTTGAAGAATCCAGAGTCCGTAGTTGGGAGGATGTAGCCCGAGAATTCATGTCACAATATAAATAAAATGAAGAGCTTGAGGTCACCCATCATGATTTAGAGCTGCTCAAACAGAATCCAGGAGAATCAGTCAGTAACTTCATAACCCGATGGAGGGAAGTGGCAGCTACCATGACTAATCGGCCATCCGAGGAAGAACAGGTCAGCATAGTGAAGAAGAACTTCTTACCCCATGTCCGAGCAACGATGGGAGGACAATACTATCCCCACTTCCGAGCTCTCAGAGAGGCTGGAGTGGAAATCGAGGAAAGCCTCATTAAAACAGAGGTTGAACCGAAGAAGGTGTCCGGACAGTGCACTCCTAGAAAGTATGACAAGCCTGCCAGTGCTACAGTCTCAACCATCAACCACATCTCTTAACCAACCACATCATGGGCACCAGAAAGTCGCCCTGCCCCCATCCGAAGGGAATACACTGAGCTACATACTCCCCTCTCCAAAGTTTATCAAGCCCTGTTAAGACGAAACCTCATCAAACCCTTGGATCCACGTCCATTGCCAAATCCACTCCCAAGAAACTTCAAGACCGATGCTCATTGCGCCTTTCATCAAATTGTCGATCATACCACCGACCAATGCTTTCACCTTCGAAACATAATCCAAGATCTCATTGACCGGGGTACCATCACTCCACCAGCCAATCCTAAACCAAACACTACTCACAATCCACTTCTGAATCAAGCTAATGCCATCTTCTTAGAAGAAAACCCAAATTTCGATCCCTCAACCCAAATCACACCCATGTACTCTCCTAAACCTCTTCAAATTTGCCCATATTTCCTCCTACACCCTACTAGCCTCACTGATCAGACACTGTCACTCCTTACCAGAGCATGCATCGCTATCCGTACCCGTTCTAAAAATGAAAATATGGAATTGTCAGAGGTGTTAAACCAACTCCTAGAGTTTGGGCTGAAATTGCCCTCACAGTTGATCATCGATTGCCAGAGATTTAGTACACTATTCTTGGAAGCACGAAAGTGGGCCTAAGATTCAGACAAATGAGTGGTACCAACCGATGAAGTCAGCCTAGATGATGTTGTCCAGATTATGGCAGAGTTATTCGAGCAAACCAACAGCATTTTCAGTATCACCGGATTACTTGACGCTTTGAAGCTACAAGGGCGTTTAGTCCCTTCAATCACACATATCCCCACAGAATGGGAGGACCTGTATGAAGAAGCCATTGAGGTTGTGGAATGCATTGACTTTACATGGAAAGACAGAATTTTTGCCACCGGATGGGGGGAAGAATTCAAAGATTCAAGCAAAGAACAAGTTCCAGAAAGAAATGGCCCAGTGGCCGATATATGTGGGGTGATATCATTTGAAGAACTCCTCGGAGAAATAAATAGGGTGACGGAACAACCTGAGATTGATGAGGAAATGAGATTCATGTTCTTTCCTCCTTCAGTAAATCACATGACCAGATCAGGGAGACATTACCAGGTTCCAAGCTCACTACCAGCAAATGACAAAGGGAAGGGCGTTGAAAACCTTCCTATGCCCGAGATGACCATTGAGGAGAGCAAGATCCTTGATCAACTAAAGAAAACTCAAGCTAACATCACTCTATGGGGGCTTTTCATGTCTTCCCAGCTACACAGAAATGCTTTAATCAAGATGTTCACTAGACCCGCAGTTCCTCCTTCTAACACACCAGAAGAAGCGGTAAATCTGGTCGGATCTTTGACCTCTACCCTAGTGCCATCATTTTCTGAAGAAGAAATCCCCAGAATTGCACCGAATCACAATCATGCACTCAATATCTCTATCGAAGTTATGGGGAAGGCAGTGCCACTCTCTCTTATTGATAATGGATACGCCTTGAATGTGTGCCCTCGTAGGACCTTCAAGTGTTTAGGCCTGAAAGAAAGCGACCTCTCTCCAACCTCCGCCGCTGTACGTGCCTAAGACAATACCCATCGTGAGGTGATGGGATCCATAAAACTTGTAATAGGGGTTGGCCCTATAAACCCTATCGTTGAATTCCAAGTCATAGACATCCCAGCTTGTTTCAACCTGTTGCTCGGACGACCCTGGCTCCACAATATCAAGGGTGTGTCTTCCTCACTCCATCATAAATTGAAATTCTTCGTCGACGGGCGAATTATCACCATTTTGGGCGACAACGAAAATATCAAGGGTGCAAGCACCAGCAGTCCGATTATTGAGATAAATCACTGGTCAAGTGATATGCTCCTATTAGGATTTCGGGTTGAGCCACTCCTCCTCCCGGCAAGGGACGGTTTCAAAGAAAGGGTTTGTCCAGAATATGACCCTCATGGCAATGTCAATGTTATTCAGATGTTCAAAAACATGCACTTCATGCCCGGACTGGGCTAGGACAAAGGCAGCAAGGGATACTTGAGCCTATTGAACTGAAGAAAGCTTTCCCTCCTTATGGCTTGGGGTATTAACCATCAGAACAAGAACTCAGAATGATCCACCAGTCTCGGCCAAAGAGAAGATTAGACTACATCCCGACTATCTCAGGAGACTCCTTGAATGGACGATTCATCAAAGAAGGCGAGGACTTTTCCTTTTACGGTTTTCCAGAACCATGGTATGACCACACAGACAAGAAGATGAAGCCTGGAATGGAGCTCTTTTTCCAAGATAGCTACCCATGGGCCAAAAGTTTCCAACACCGCGTACAACCGCTCATCAAAGATACCGAAGAGACTGAGGAAAGTGGTTCCGAATATTCCTTCAACTTGCAGACACTGGGGTTGGCATTCTGCATGATTCATTCAGGCACTACATCTATGGATCCATCCCATCTGATTAACGTTGTTGATACACGCCTCCTCAACTGGCATGCTGTGTGCCAGTTCTGCCTCTTGAAATCTCCCCTAATCCCAATGTTTACCCTATTTCTTATTCTGTTGTCTATCCTTGTTCAAATGTAATCGAGACCTCTTTTGATGAGGTTCTCAATGCTATTTTTTCTATCAATGAAATAAATGAAGATTTTGAGTACCTTGCTGTGCCTTACATTAACTGCTTGGATTCTAATCAAACTTTTGATGATGATGATTTTGCAAATGAACAATTCTTAACTGATCTAAATAAGGTTAATAATAAATAACATAACCGCGTTCAAGTTAATGAAGAAGAGACTATTGTTATTAATCTCGGTTCTAGTAGCCAACTGCGCGAGATTAGGATAGGGGCCACCCTCGACGAGCATGAGCGCGCAGAACTCGAAGAATTAATGAAGGAGTTCGTGGATGTCTTCACATGGTCCTATGATGATATGCCCGACATTGATCCTGAAATAGCTCAGCACGAGATCCCCACTCTCCCAGATTACAAGACGGTTAAATAAAAATTGAGAAAACTCTACACCGAATGGTCGCTCAAGGTCAAAGAAGAGGTGGTCAAACAGTTGAACGTGGGTTTTATTCGAGTGATCGAATATCCCACATGGCTAGCCAACATTGTACCTGTGCCGAAATCAGGAGGGAAGGTTCGAATGTGTGTAGACTATCGAGATTTGAACAAAGCTTCTCCAAAGGATGATTATCCGCTACCCAATATCGACATGATCGTGGACAACACTGCCTCAAGTCATTCATCGACGGGTTTTCCAGATACAACCAAATCAAGATGCACCCAGACCACTAAGAAAAACCCGCATTCATCACCCCATGGGGAACCGTTTGCTACACCGTCATGCCATTTGGTCTCAAGAACACTGGGGCTACCTACCAAAGGGCGGCCACAACCATCCTGTATGATCTGATTCACAAAGAGGTCGAGGTTTATATGGATGATATGATTATCAAGTCTAAAATGAGAAAAGGTCATGTTCCCGCTCTCCGAAAGTTCTTCGAACGACTACGATGGTATCAGATGAGACTTAATCCACAGAAGAGTGTCTTTGGCGTTACAAAGGGAAAACTCTTGGGATTCATGGTCAGCAAAAAGGGGATAGAAGCAGATCCTGCAAAGCTGAAGGCCATACTTGAGATGCCACCGCCCCAAACAGAGAAAGAAGTCCGAGGTTTTCTTGGGAAATTGTAATACATCAGCCGATTTATCAGCCAGCTAACCTCCATCTATGAATCGATCTTCAAGCTCCTCCTAAAAGATTCAACCAAGGTTTGGAACGAGGCCTGCCAAGAAGCTTTTGACCGAATCAAACAATACCTGATCCAACCTCCAGTGCTCATGCCACCACAACCTTCGAATTCCCAGATGAAAATATCCTCAGCACCGATCAAGACCGCCTTCGATGGAAAATGTTCTTTAACGGTGCTGGCAACAAAAAGGGATATGGCATTGAGATCCTCCTGATCTCCCCAGTGACTCCCACACTCCCATCGCCATTAAATTGGATTTCCCTTGCACCAATAACATGACGAAATACGAGGCATGCAGAGTGGGCCTCAAAGTTGCTCTCAAGAAAGGTATTCAATACCTTGACATCTACGGGGATTCTTCCCTTATCATCGGTCAAGTGCTCAGAAAGTGGAAAGTCAAGGACGAAAAACTCCAACCCTTTCATTCCCAATTAGAGGAGTTAGCCTCCCGATTCTGAGATATTACCTTCCATTACCTACCCCGAGCAAAGAATAACCTAGTCGATGCCCTCGCTGCCTTGGCCTCCATGGTCGACATGCCCGAGGGAATAATAATGACCCTTTTCCTAGTTCAAAAGCAAGACAAACCGACCCACTGCTACCATATTGAGCTTGTCTGCACCGAAAATCCCGAACTAGCCGATTGCTAGTACTATGATATTTGGTGCCTCTTCAAACATGGTAGGTATCCCAAGGGTTCCAACAAGAAAGGCCGAATAACCCTCCGAAGACTGGTCGCCCAGTACATCATCTATCATAACACTCTACTCAAGAGGAACTTCGATGGAACTCATCTACACTGTATCACAGGGCCTGAGATTGAGAAAATAATGCAGAAAATCCACAGCGGGGAATGCGGACCCCACATGAACGGTCACATGCTTGCCAAGAAAATCATCCGACAGGGCTACTACTGGACCACCATGACCCAGGACTGCACTGCCTATGTCCGGAGATGCCTCAAATGCCAATAATTCTCCAATCTTCAACACCTGCCTCCGCAAAAATTATACAACATGACCTCTCACTGGTCGTTCTCCACTTGGGGTGTCAACATCATAGGGAAGGTTATGCCAAAGGCTTCAAACGGACATGAGTTCAGCCTAGTTGCCATTAATTACTTCATCAAATGGGTCTAAGTTGAGTCATACGCGGTATTGAACGCCAAGAAAGCGGCCAAATTCCTCAAGAAAAATATCATCTGCCGATATGGGGTCCCGCACGAGCTAGTGTCAGATAACGGGTTGCATTTCGAAGCAGAAGTCATAAAAATAGTCAACAAGTACGGGATTCAGAGACATGAATCTTCTCACTACCGACCTCAGACCAATGGTGCAGTGGAGGCCGCCAACAAAAACCTCAAAGCTATCATCAGTAAGATGACCAAAAGTTGTAGGGATTGGGCCAATCGGATCCTGTATGCCCTCTGGGGCTATCGAACCTCAATCCGAACCTCTACTGGGGCTACCCCTTACTCCTTAGTCTATGACATGGAAGCAGACCTACCTGTGGAGCTGGAAATACCCTCGCTACGCGTCATGCTCGAAAGCAAAGTTAGCAAAGAAGACTGGTGCCAAAGCCATCTTGATGAGCTAGCCCTCCTAGATGAAAGAAGATTGAAAGATCTTTACCACATACAGGGGTACCATCGCCGAATAGCGCGATCATTCAATAAGAGAGTCAAGGACCACGGCGTCCGGGAGGGGGATTTATCCCTCAAGGAGATTATAGAACCCATCTGGGACCCCAGAGGGAAATTCAAGCCCAATTGGAGCGGCCCCTACATCGTGAAGAAAATCTTATTCGACAGTGCCGCCATGCTCACTGACCTAGATGGGGAAGAGATGGCTCGTCCAGTCAATCTGGACCGTCTCAAGAAATTCTATCCCTAGTCCAAAATCTCGGCGCGCTACGACTCTTCTCATCCCCCTTCTATTCTAGAAAGAACAAAAAAACTCTTCATTTCCCTCTACCCAGAACTACGTGGGCCTGATCCTCTGCAAAAACTATTTTCACACACAAAAAAAAACTTTTCAAAAACCCCAGAGGTACATAGGCAGCTCATGCACCTCACATGAGTGCGGCCCTTTCTTTCTCACAAAAATACTATTCTTTTCTTACCTCCGAGAACGGCAGTTCATTCTACAAATACTTGAACAAAGGATTATGTATGCCTTAGCGATCAGTATAGATAATTCAAAATACAAAATTCATCGAAAGGCACAGCTGGATGATCAGAAACTTGTTTATTTCATAAATAAGAAATTACAGTACGGATTACATAAGAAAAGGAACGGATAACTCCCTTCCCCCTACTACCATAAAATCCAAATAAAATCCTCACATCCATTCTCTATCACATAAATTAACTCCCCAGGAGTCCTACCCACAGCTACCAGAGGAGCCTGCACCCTCATCATCTACATCCTGAGGTCCTCAAGTTTCCCCTGCCAGAATAGAGTGCCGTAAACATTCCATAGACCGATGAGCCTGGACCATCTTCGAAAAGACCACAACACCCCCTTCCATGGTGTTGGATAAAACAAACCATCTTTGTCCAATCTCCACTGCCAACATCTTGCTGACTACTTTCCTCCACAACCACTTCATATAATCTGTGGGGACATGCTAAACTTTCCCGATTGGGTAGCACGGGTCGATGGACGTCGATTTTCCCACAGAGATCCAAGCAACAAACGTAGGCGCTCAGTCAAGTCTTCTACTGGAAACAAATTTGAGGTCCGAGGTGGCACGACCTGTGCCCAGCCAAATTGGCGCAGAAACCGCCAAGGGAAATAAAAAGAGGTCTGCCTGAGACCAACCAGCCACACATATGAATACTCTCCTAGCTCCAGAACGGGCTGCAACTGCCCCCACCAAGGCACTGACTAATACAGCCCACGAGCCCCATGCTACATAAACCAATGCTCCCAGTTCTTAACATACAAGCCAGTGCTGATGAAGTAACGTGAAAAGAAGTTGGGTACGACCGACAAGGGTTATTCTGGAGGAGTCGCCAAGCAAAATCTTTCAGACAACCACATGAACAGCATCACGGGGCTACCCCTCAAAAAGTCAAAATGACCTTCTCTCCAGGCATCTAGGCCATTCAAGGTCTCCGCCAGTATCACCGCCGTAGGATTGCAAATATATGACATCCATGAAGTAATAGCTACAAGTTGGGGGTCCACCTGCAGTTCCCCAGTCACCAGTAGCAATTTGGAAACTAGACACAGAACAACGGCTCCAGTATAGCCCGTATCACCTACTTCCTGCTAATGCACAGACTGCAGCACTTCCAGGAGGGAGATCATTCCTCCAACAACCAATGATCTGGCCGCCAAAGGCAAAATATGAAGAAGTGGGTCCAACAAATCCCTGAGAGAGCGAGAAAATTCGGGCAAAGCTGCAGCAACACTAGGATTTTCACCCAGTATGGCGGAAAATTCCTCATAGGTAGGACAAACTTCTTCCAACCCAAAGCGAAATACATGGTCTTCGGGGTACCAGAATTGTACCGCCGCCATCAGCACGTTCCACTCAATAGGACGATTGCGCCACAGGGAGACTCGACGCATGTTGAAAGCATCATAGTCGACGTTATAAGAGCACATTGCTTCCAAGGCTTCGAGGTAGTTGACAAACTCAATGCTACCAGGGAGATCCATCTTACAAGGCTAAGAGATAGTGGGCAGGTAAGTGAAAATGCAAAGGTGTGATGAAAACACTCCACCCTTACCCCTTTTTATACTTGAGAACCCTCACAAGAGACATAATCCCTGCAGAAATCGGAGGGAATCCTACCCCATAAGGTACCAAAGGCTGAAGAGGGTACCAATCAAAACTTTGAATTGATGGGACTGGACTGAACTACCGATAGGCAGGTCAGGGTGCTTGCCGATTCGCAACCCCCCCATATTAGAAATTTCCTCTTTTCCTCTTTTGTCAAATCAGAAAACTCAATAAAATTAAATTGATATTCTCAACAGAATTTCAAAATCACTTTAATTTCCCCTTTTTATCAAAAACATTCTTTCAAAAAAAATCAAAAAATATTCCTTTTTACGGTCTCAGCAGCAAAGTAAAAAGCACATGTGCATGCATTCATTCATCATTAATAAAAGATAATCAAAAAACTCCATTGCATTGCATCAATTTGTGTTACGTGTTACAGGAAATAAAAAGAAAAAGCAAAAACAACGGGACTCAGCCCGAACCCACATTATTTCTCTCTCTCTCTCAAGAGCTTCCACCCCTGCGACGTGCTCTCTTCCCCCTACGGCGAGACGATGCGCCACCACTACCCAAGCCCGAGTCCTCTCCAGACGAAGCAGACGGCACCAAGCAAGAAGGAATAGGAACCGCATCCCGAATATGGGTAGTCGCCGAAGATATCCAGTCTCTGATGTCCCTTAGCCAAGTGGTCGAGAAAAAGGCAAAATCAGTATCAAAGCAGAGATGACCAAAACAGAAAAGAAAGAAAGAGAGGAACATAAAGGTATACCGCAGGTCGGAGGACCTCCTCTGTCAAACCCAACTCCTCCGAATCCATCGCATGAGGATGGTGAAGCATAGGCACCATCCCTCCATCAGCCCACCAAATATTGTACGAAGGGGTATGCAACCGCACAAAAGGGACCTTCGAGGTCGTCGCCGCCGCAGATGTTGACGGACCACCGTCGCTGTGGGAAGATCCCACCGCCCTACTCGAACCCGCAGGAGGGAAAGGCAGGGCATCATATATGTTGGGCGCCATCAACCAGCTCGTCACAAAGTTCATATAATCATACGGCGTAGCCGTATCGGTGTATAGCAAATAGGACTCGCCAATCATTACCGCCATCCTCTCATCCTCCGACAGTAGTCGTTCCCGCCTCATAGACGTAGGAGGCTGTGCAGGTGGCACCACCACCGACTCCTCGGCAATCTGATGAACCCCCCTATCCCCGAGATACCAGGAACGGCCGAACTCATGCACCAATAAACGCCTCATTCGCGCGTTCACCCCAGTCGCCCCCGCATCCTGAATGGCTGTCCCCCAGGGATAAAAAGTCATCTGAAAATCTCCAAGCGAGCATAAATCAATGCAAGATCAGAAGGTGTAAAAACCAAGATTGAAATGGAAAGAATCTTACCCTACCACTGGTCAGGTCATTCAAAACCCGACGCACCGCCTCTAGGGAGAGAGATCCCTTCGACTGCCGATTGGCCTTACGCCATCAATACAATCGGTAGAAGTCCCCAACAGTGTCGTCTTCAAAGCAATCAGTGGGGTGTTGCACCCAATCACCTCATAGAACCACGTCTGAATTCACAAGCAAAGAGAGACGCGTAAGGAAAATGCGAATGCATGAAAGGAAAATGTGAATGCATGAAAAGAAATGCGCAAACTGAAGAATACCTCACGAAGGTACGTGGACCCAGTAAAAGTCTGCCGGCAGCACCGACTGAATGAATCCAGAGAAGAATAAAGGGTCACCAAAGTCAGAATCCCCCAATCATAGAAAGGCATGTTTGAAAACATCCTCAAGTACGGAAGGAACCACAAATGATCGACGTTGCTGCTCGATGCCACCATGAAACCTCCTAACACCAGCAGAATAAATAACCGGGCCATATGCCTCACTTGCAGCCCATCCTCCACATCAATCACCCTGCTCAGCAAAACATCCTTTAGCAGGGACAGTCAGATGGAATCCCCAGAAACTATCCTCCCTACATCACCAACTGTCGCACGCACTTCCTCCGATCTCACCCATAAAGAGTGATCCACCTCTATCTGCTCTCCATCACAATCCATCCCCAGCAACTGCTGCACGTCTATGGGAGTCACAGTCATCTCCTCGAAGCTGAAATGGAAGGTGTGGGTAGTATCCCACCACCTCTCTCCCAAAGCGCACAAGACCGCTATCGAACGAGGCGTCTCATCCAGCACCGATGCCAACCTCCCAAAACTCGCTGATGATACCACCCAACGCACCACACCCAGACATCCCTGAGCCCCATCGTCCCACGGGCGCGCATGTTCTTCAAAGAAATATCAGACTGGAAAAAAGGAAAAGTCTCATCAAAAGTCAAGAAAGAAAAATCACCAAAAAGAAAGGAATGCCAAAGGTCGGGTTACATACATGATCGCCGGGGATCACTCTCGAAGAGCGATGACGCGATGGCTCCCCAAGCAAGGTCCGCTCATCCGCAACAGACTCAAAAGCATCAAAGGAGTTCTCACTCCCCAAAGCAAGAGGCGCTCTAGCCCTCCACTCCACGTTCGCCCAGTCATCAACGGTCAACCACTCCTGATGGACTGCAGTGCTCACAAAAGAGGCCATTTCTTAAAGATCGGAATGCTAGAACGATTTGCAGAGGAATCACAGAGAGAGAGAGAAGGCAAAGAGGCTATGAAAAAATGGGGGGATTCGCCCCCTTTATATAGGATGCCAAGCGCCATGCCGATCGGCACTTCCCCCTACCATACCGATCGGCACTGACTCCTCACCTTCCCGAGGTAGCCCAAAAGTCCGTGCCACTGCCGAATGGCACCCTTCATATTATGCCGATCGGCATCCCCATTAAAATTTCGTACAGAAATTCCCAAAAAATACCAGAAAACCTTCAAAAATCCTCGGAAAACTCCTAAAAATCCCAGGATGGATTTAAAGCCTTTTCATCAAGAAAAACTTCATGTTCCCTATAGCAGAACCCCTCTTTCCTAATAAAATACTCAAAAACCAAGTGAAAACTCCTCCCGAAAAAGCTCCGGAGGATCTCTAAGGATCACCTGATCACTTCCCCAGCGGAATTCTCTTACAGCACCCAAAATAGGTTGTTCCCCCCGTGCGGTCTCCTAATGAAATAAAACCTTCCCCAGCTATCAGTTCCCCAGCTCAAATCAAAATCACAAAGCACTTTCTCCAGCGAAATCAAAATCCAATCTTTATCTACTCTTAGGTCAGAATTGACCTCGGCCTTGGATCGTCACCTGAGTTGGGTCAGAATTGACCCCGGTCCTCGGTCATCACCACTCTTTAGGTCATAATTGACCTCGGTCTTAGATCGTCACCTGAGTTGGGTCAGAATTGACCCCGGTCCTCGGTCGTCACCACTCTTTAGGTCAGAATTAACCTCGGTCTTGGATCATCACCTGAGTTGGGTCAGAATTGACCCTGGTCCTCAGTCGTCACCACTCTTTAGGTCAGAATTGACCTCGGTCTTGGATCGTCACATGAGTTGGGTCAGAATTGACCCCGGTCCTCGGTCGTCACCACTCTTTAGGTCAGAATTTACCTCGGTCTTAGATCGTCACCTGAGTTGGGTCAAAATTGACCCCGGTCCTCAGTCGTCACCACTCTTTAGTTCAGAATTGACCTCGGTCTTGGATCGTCACCTGAGTTGGGTCAGAATTGACCCCGGTCCTCAATCGTCACCACTCTTTAGGTCATAATTGACCTCGGTCTTGGATCATCACCTGAGTTGGGTCAGAATTGACCCCGGTCCTCGGTCGTCACCACTCTTTAGGTCTAAATTGACCTCGATCTTGGATCATCACCGGAGTTGGGTCAGAATTGACCTCGGTCCTTGGTCGTCACCACTCTTTAGGTCATAATTATCCTCGATCTTGGATCATCACCTGAGTTGGGTCAGAATTGACCCTGGTCCTCGGTCCTCACCACTCTTTAGGTCAGAATTGACCTCAGTCTTGGATCGTCACCTGAGTTGGGTCAGAATTGACCCCAATCCTCAGTCGTCACCACTCTTTAGGTCAGAATTGACCTCGGTCTTAGATCGTCACCTGAGTTGGGTCAGAATTGACCCCGGTCCTCAGTCGTCACCACTCTTTAGGTCAGAATTGACCTCGGTCTTGGATCATCACCTGAGTTGGGTAAGAATTGACCCTGATCCTCGGTCTTCACCACTCTTTAGGTCAGAATTGACCTCGGTCTTGGATCGTCACCGGAGTTGGGTCAGAATTGACCCCTGTCCTCGGTCGTCATCACTCTTTAGGTCATAATTGACCTCGGTCTTGGATCATCACCTGAGTTGGGTCAGAATTGATCCTGATCTTCGGTCGTCACCACTCTTAGGTCAGAATTGACCTCGGTTATTAGATCTTCACCCTAAGCCCGCAGATTTGGCTTCGACCCGCAGAATTGGTCATCCCCCCAACACCACTTCAGGTCCTCAGAATCTACCTAAACCTTGGATCATCATTCCATCCCCATCACACTCCTTAGATCCTCAAAATCGGCCTCGACCCTCTGAATCGGTCGTACTCCCTCAAAAGCATCATGTGGTGTTTATTCGACGGTCATCATTTATTCTAAACTCACCCATCGAGGGTCTCTGTAGACGCCCCATTCCATTACCCCCCAAACTCTCTTTAGGTCCCTAGTACCTCCCTTCATCACCACAAACCTAGGTCATGTCCCGAGTACTGACCTAGAAGCCATCGGGCACTCCCCGGCTCAGTTTGACCAAAAAGTCAAATTCTTCATCTCGACTGAGAATGAATGAATCTTCGAAGGGCACTGAATACCCTTTCCAATGGTCCATTTCGTGCACAATTCTGACTTACCATGCGGACGAACGATCCGTTTGCGTCTGAAACTTGACCTAGAGGCCACCGGGCGCTCCCGGACTCTGTTTGACCTATGTCAACTCTTTAGCTAGATCGAGGCTATTGAATCTTTGAAGGGAACTGAATCCCCTTTCCAATGGTCCATCCCGTGCGTGATTCAAACTTCCCATACGGACGAATGATCCGTTTGACTCCGAGAGGTCACCGAATGCTTCCCGAGCCTGGTTGACCAAAGTCAACTCCCCAAACTGGGTCAAACTCTTTGGAATGTCGCATTACATCTCCTAACCTTTCCAATGGTCCACCCCGTGCATGATTTGGACTTACCATACGGACGAACGATCCATTTGCGTCCGAGCGATTCCCCGTCCAATTGACCAACAAACGCTTCCGAGCCATATTTGACCCAAAGTCAACTCCCGAACCCGGGAGCACTTTTGAAGTTCTCTAAATTACCTTTCCAATGGTATGCCCCGTACGCGATTCTGACCAACGGTTTCCCCTCGGCAACTGATTTTCTAAAAAATCCTGAAGCGCACTGCCAAATGGAAGGTTCCAGACCCTGCCTATCGGCACCTGTAGATAGGCAGGAATAGGTCTATGCCGATCGACAGTGACCTGAGCCTATAAAATTAGGTCTTCACCTCATTTGCAGGGGGAGCCCAGATCTAATAAAATTCACATTCAATGAATCCCAGAAACCTCTCTCGAAGGCACCGAGATTTGAACTTCCAAATCCCTTTTTTACTTCCACTTTTCATCATCCTTTTCATCAAACTTGGTGAATTATTCATTCTCCATCATCATCCAAGTGCAAGGGCTGCTCTCCCACATTCAAGATCAAGCTCGAGATCTTCAAGAAGGTTCATCTTTCTCACTTTTCTCTTCAAATTCTCTTAAATTCGCAATAACTTGTCTTATTTCTTAGCACTTTTTATTATCTCATCTCACACATCCTAATATATTTTTTATTTACTATTATTGCATATCTCTTATTTTCATAAAATAAAAAAACCCAAAAAAACAAGAAAAAGAGGGTTTACTCATAAATTCCAAATAGGGATTCTCATACCTTTCCCACACTTTTCTCACAACTAAAACACTTTTTCTACACACACACACACATTCACAAATAAGAGATCCCCCATTTGGATTTATGAGATAAACCCCACCCCTCATTTTGTATGCGAACTACGTGGACTTTGATGCCTTCATAGGCTACGTAAGCGTCTCGGGGTAAAACTCGAGACTCGAGTCCTTTTTCCCGATTTTTCTCTCATTTTCTCTAAATTCAATTTTCTTACATTATATATCTATATATTTGTTCTTAGTGACGTATTACTCCATATGCGTTATCGTTCCGTTATAACGATCAACATATGGGTAATCGCATAAATCTTATTTTCTAATATTATTCTTACACCTTCCTACGGATGACTCGCTTTATCTTTTCCATGATACAAGTCGAGGATTCCTACCTCCATTATATATATACACATGGACACATGTCACAGGGGGAAATATAAAGGAAAATAGCAAATATCCATGAGAGATCGAAAGGGCGGAATGGGTGCCTAACACCTTCCCATTTCGTAACTAAGCCTCCGAACCCTTATCGAATCATCTTGGTTTCGCATGCACCAGTATGTCTTTGGATGCTATCCCACGGGGTGGCTTCCCCTTTTTCTTTTGTCTATTTTGAGTAAAATAGACTGGCGACTCTTAATCTCTCTTTAATTTTACACCACATCTCAAACGACGCCGGCCGAAGTGCTCCCGAGAGGGATGCGCGGGACCTGAGGATCCTTCCTCCAAGCGCCCGCCCGCCTTGGCGAGGATCGGGATGGCCACACTATGCAATGGCATGAGAAGTTTAATAAAATTGTTATAACCCATGGATATAAAGTTAATGATGCCGACAAAAGTATATATAGTAAATTTGAAAATGGTGTTAGTGTTATTATTTGCTTATATGTGGATGACATGTTAATATTTGGGTCTAATCTCAAATATGTTGAAGAAACAAAAAGGTTTCTTTCATCAAAATTTGATATGAAAGATCTTGGAGAAGCTGATGTGATTTTAGGGATCAAAATTGTGAGAAAGTTTAATTCTTTAGCGTTATCTCAATCTCATTGTACAGAAAAAGTTCTTAAAAGATATAATCATTTTGAACTTAAGCCAGTTGCTACATCAGTGGATCCTAGTATCAAATTAATGAAAAATACTGGGCGTGCTATGGACCAACTTAAATATGCTAGTATTATCGGGAGTCTAATGTATGTCATGCATTGCACTAGACCAAACATTGCTTATGCAGTGAGTGTCTTGTGTAGATTTACAAGTAATCCAGGACAAGAGCACTAGAGTGCGATTTCTAGGGTACTTAAATACCTGAAGAGGACTTCAGATTATGGCTTACATTATGTAGGATATCCATCTATTTTAAAAGGATATAGTGATTCAAGTTGGAATAATCTTGAATCAAAATCCAAGTCAACTACTGGTTGGATTTTTACGCTATGAGGAGCAGCTATCTCTTGGGAATCCAAGAAATAAACATATATGTCAGATTCAATAATACAACCTGAATTTATAGCCCTAGCAGATGCAGGTAAAGAAGAAGAATGACTTAGGAATGTGTTGTATGATATTCCTTTATGGAAAAAGCCATCTCCTTCTATTATGATAAGCTGTGATAATCAAGCCATAATTTATAAAGTTTCGAACGAAACTTACAACAAAAAATCTGAACACATTAGTCTAAGGCATCAAATTATAAGAAAATTACTCAAAGAAGGAGTAATTACAATCGACTATGTTAAAACGAACCAGAATTTAGCAGATCCTCTGACTAAAGGTCTTGTTAGGGAGATGATATATATCACCTCAAAAGAAATGAAACTAAGGTCTAATAAACAAACACAACTATATTTAATGGGAACCCAACTCATATCTTGAAAATATAGATAGAGTTCAATGTGGTACTAACAAGTTAAATTATAGTTATGGAACACTAGGAATTTTATACAAAAGTTCCATTCGTATGTCACTAGTGTTGGTTTTCTGCATGTTAGAGGATGAAGGTTACTTCTTAATAAATCATATAAGTGTGACTTGCAGAATCACTAAAGTTGATTTACCTATACGAGTATCGAAAGTGTGGCCGCTTTCTATGGAATCAAGACCGATCCTAAAGTGCTCGTGAAATCGGGATTAGCACAAGGCCATAAAACTGCATGCTAGAAGAACACTCATAAACTCAGAAATCGGTATGTGTGATAGTTTCGGCTAGTCTTAAAAGGTCCTTGGTTCAAGATATGTTCACCACAGCACCTTGATGAAGCTTTGAAGTATTTACACTGTATGGAAGTTCACGTATGAAAGACACTTCTCATTTATGTACTAGATTTTAGCGATAATGCCAAAAGTTACTTATTGTCCTTTTTGCTTTGTTCTCTCGTGTATATTGAAATTGGAGGGGTTATGTTGGATAAATTTCAATATAATATAATATTTTAATTATATTATTGATGTTTTATTTTAGTTGTTAATATTTAATTATATTATTGGTGTTTTAATTTAAACATAGTTTGGGTTTTATTTTAGAAGGTAGAAACATGAGCAAATGGGTGTGAAAGATATGGGAGTGCTCAAAATCCGATATTGTCCCACATTGGAAGAATACTATAAAAAGTAGTGGTATATCAACTAAAGGACAACTAAGATTCTTAGTTAACAGGTCAAATAAGAGGCTATGATCCTACGCATTGTGGTGGTACTTAAGCACCACCAATCGCGACACGCGGTGCGCGAAAGTGAGATTGGGCGACTTAGGTCACATTGCGCGCTTTGACGCGCACTTGGCACTTTGCACGTGCGCGTCGTCGCTTGGAGCGTGGGCGCCTAAAGTTTTGACAAGGTAAAATAGATCAATGGTTGTGATTAAACGATCCGATCAAAGGGTTTAAAATCCAAAATGACTTGATCTGAACGGTTAGATAAACTCGTAGCGTTTCGTGTAGGGGATGTCCATTCACTTACGATGGGATGCCCAATATGAACCGTTAGATCGAAGTTGTTCCAAACAACCACGATCCAACGACTGCTGAGTCACTACATGAAGAGTTGTGACTGTTGAAGAACAGTCACAGAAATGGCTATAAAAAGAGTTCCACGCCTCTGTTTTGGACACCGGAAATTGCTAATTTCTCCTCTCTTCGTCCTCTACCTGTTGGCATTATCAAGTTATAAATTTAGAGTGTTCTCGGTTTGATCAAATAGTACATAGTTTGAATCAAATAAATTGTTCATACACTGCATTGTATCCTGAAGACAGATTCTATAAAACCGATTGTGTACTCGCGGTCCTGTCTCAACCGGATTGGGAGAAATATTGCCTAAAAGAAAGCGGTCCAATAACGTACCTTGCAGAAATTAATTAATACATTTCGTTCTTTCCATTTCAAAACTCCAACAGTTTTAGGCAATATCTTATATTCTTATTACTCCACTTAAAAGGAAGGAACAGTGGCACAGTCTATTCAAGTCATGAGTCAAGACTTAATCCGACTCGACCGTTTTGATGGCAGAAATTTCACCCATTGGCAAGAGAAAGTTATGTTCTTCCTCACATCACTAAAACTGGCATACATTCTAGATGATAACCTTGAACAAATTCCCGACCCCACACCCGAAGACACCAAAGAAATAAATCAAAAATGTGTGAAGAGGAAATAAGATGAATTTATGTGTCGAGGACATATTCCCAATGATTTGTTTCAAATTGTTTATGGCGCTCATCGAATGATTCCGACGGCAAAGGAATTATGGAAGGCTTTGGAGATAAAGTATCAAAATGAGGAAGCGAGCAACCGTGAGTTTCTAATTTCAAACTATATGAATTTTAGAATGAGTAATGATAAATCTGTCGTTGCACAAGCACATGAACTCCAACAAATTGTTGGTGACCTTAAAGCCGCTGGAATTAATCTTCAAGATGAATTTCAAGTAGGGGTGATTATTTCAAAACTTCCATCCTCTTGGAATGGCTTTAAGAAGAAAATTAATCATGAATAAAAGACTGTAACACCATGCCTAATTAAATACCGGGTGATCGGTCCTATATCCAATTAAAATAGGTTTCTCATCTGGTTCATTCTTAGCATCACTGTCGAAAACTTTTTAAAACATTACTAACCACCTAGTATTCAAAAAGCCGATGTCAAAATTTTAATCTTTTTATTTAACAATCAACAACAAGAAATTATTACATAAATACATCCCGTGCAATAGTAATATAAATCCATCCATAATATAAAAGACTGGAATGAAATAATACCGAATAAACCATCGGTTACAAAATCCAAAATAAATTCCAACCTGCATAAAAGTCTGAATACAAGGTCTGACTGTCATAAATGAAATAACTGTGGGCAACATGCCCGAATAAAGTACTGCCCTGCACCCTATACTAGGAGTGAAGTAACTGAATCGTCTAAGTCCAAATCCTGCAAGCATCCACAAGTGCTGCAGCTACGCATCCCTATAATAGATCATCCTGCTTGGCGTCCCTGTGGATGGACACCTAAAAGGTTTTGGGAAAAGGTTTTGCAAGTACGGGTCAGAGCCCAAGTAAAAATCATTTAAAAATATTTAGCAGTAATTAAATAACAGTTTAAATGAACAGTTATTAGATACACATGTTAGGTTGCGAACACTCCCTTGAGTTCCTCATCTCTCATCTATAATGCGCACCTAACGTTTGCTACTCAACCCCACCTAGTCAATTCTAGCCAATCTAACTAGGCATCCATTATCTAATAAACCCAAATCAATATAGCTCCTTCGTACCGCCCATACAGTACGCTATCGAATACCCTTAATAATTAACATCTCTCTTATGTTATTATTAAACCCCAGTTACCCTTTCTACGTAGGTTATTGTTCAAACTTTACCATTTAAGTTTCTCTACTTAAACTTTATTGTAGATATTCACTAACTATCTTCCTACTATTCACACATTAGTAGCTTCGTCATTATATAGATATACCCTATCTAAGCTCCCTACTAATTACTCTTTTAGTAGATTAATCGTTCATTAGATACATACTATCTCGTCTCTCTACTAGCACACATAAGTAGATTATTCGTGTTGTATATATATTTTACACACCATATATAATATAAGTACACACTCTGCTATTATATCCTTGTATCACACATTAAGGGCTATTGGTTCGTAATGTTACCCCGACCCCAATAGTTATTCCATATGTATTGGTTCGGAATGTTACCTCGACCCCAATATTCAGATTACTTTTAGTTTAGATACACACAACTAACTAGTTTGAAATCATAAGTCTGCTACCCATAACTGATAGCGTCCACCCTTATTTCCATGCCAATACATTTATTAAATATATATATCAATTTCTCTTTAATATGGGCAAGGTTTTTCAAATTTTAGGATTAAGTGTTCACATAGTTAAGTCAAATAAGATTTCACTACCTTTCTCGTCCATTAATTTTACACAATAGATAACATAACAAGTATATATATATATATAACACGACACCTCCCAGACCCAGCTGCGGTGCATACTGTAAAAATATCAAAGGTATATATATTTATCATCCATTATATCTATACTAGTACGGCACCCCTAGGCACAGCTGCGGTGCATGCATACTCTGCTATCATGTTCGGGTACATCTCTCGTTGTACAAGGGACTATTGGTTCGTCTTCTCTCACTAACCATATATATCAAATCACACATATTGGAGGCGAACATAGTTCACATATCCATGGGTCACGCACATACCTACGCTCCCACAGTCAGCAGACTTATTGACTCACAAATAAGCCCTTCACAGTCCTATGTTCTTGAGGTACCAAATCTAAAATTCCCCCGAAGGCAACACAGGATAAGATTGTCTCTTTCGAACGCCAACCTCCCGTGATAGCAAGTATGGTAGGTATGTCATACACATAATAAACAATAATATAGGTACACAATCCACCTATATAAATATAACATCAGCGAGGTATTCACACAACCATATAATAACGATGGGTATTCACTCCACCTATATATATATATATATATATATAATAACAATAGGGCATACACACATCCCATATCACAAGCCTCATACATAGTATATTTATATCCCGAATATTCTACGTATTCCATAATTTATAACTTCGTTTATTACCATACATTCCCGGTTATTTCTCACGACGCGAAGGGTATCCTTTATTCCACATATAATATCAGAAGATAAACTCTTTACTCTCTACCCCCTACTGGTCTAAGTCCTTGTTCCTCTCGAATTCTCTTAACTCGAATTATCCTTCAATTTAGATTTTTTCTCTCTATAAATCCAAATTAATTTAGCCCTTAAACTTCCCTCGTAGGCCATGCCTAAAATCTATAATAGGCCTACTGGTGTTTAAATATAGTTCCCTTATATTAGAAATTAAATCCCACAAATTAATTCCAAAATATTTCCAAAGGTCCTAAACAAAAAGTAAATTATTGGCCAAAACTGGGCAACCGAATCGATTAGAAAATTGTCTGGCAGATTAAACACCCTGTAGTAAAATATCGATTACTCCCTCTAAAGAATTCCGATTGACCTAATTCAAAGCTCATTTGAAATATAAGACATAGATATTTCCAAGAATGTATGGATCTCACTCTAATTCTAAGTACAACTTAAATGGCAAACGTTTAAAGTTACGTCAAAAATTTTGGCAGTTACTATGCTGGCAGATCAAACACCCTATAGTAAAACATCGATTTCTCTGTCTACGGAACTCCGATTGACCTGATTCAAAGCTCATTAGAAAGCCAAGACAAATAAATTTCTAAAAATGTATGGCTATAACTTTAATTCTAAGTAAAATTAAAATGGCATACGTTTAAAATTACGTTAATAATTCTGGCAGATTGACATCTTGTGATCATCAATTAAATCCTAAGTCATTCAAGATTCATATTCTTCAATCAAGAACCCATCAAGATTCAATATTAATCATCAAATATATTATAATATCCTTTTATCTTCACATAAGGATAATTTCCAATGAATAGTTTACACAAAAACATCAAAGATTCAATCTAAGAATCAAATTCTCCTTTGATAAACATAGAACCCTAGTTTTCTCTTGTTCATCATCTTTATTAATCAAGAACTCAGATTTCTATCCTATTAATAAACCAAAAACCATTTTATTTGTATTATCATCATTAAGGAACATCTCTACATTCATTCATACTTTAGTTTATGAATTAAATCCTCCCAAATTCATATAAGACTTCCAAAAGCATGAAATCAATCCCTAATCTACATGGGTATTATAACATACTTAATATAAATTGCCATTTAAATACTTGCCTCTCAATAGCAGGTCTGAATTTCATTAATATGATGGTGTGGTTGTTCTCCCCTCGCTTCGATCTCGATTCCGTTGCGTTCGGGGCGAAAAACTGTGTAGGAATCTTTGGCCTTCTCTTTTTCTTCCTCTTCCTCTTCAATGGCCTCTCTTCTATTGTAATTGTGTTAACCCTAGCCCCTTATCTCTAATGTCAGATATACACTTAATATTTTCGGAGTTCTCTAAGCCTCCAACTCCCGAATGATCGAAATACCCTTAAACGATGCCGGGTTGGTCCAAAATCATCCCGGGACCCAAATTGTACACCCGAGTACACTTTTTTGACTATTTTGACCCTTTCGGAACCAATCGTAACCTCAAAATACCCATCTGAGTCACTTTAAAAAATTATTTTAATTCCACCTCAAAATATCGAACGCCTGAAAATAAACTTAAACTGAACTGATTTACTCTCAATCACCGAATTAAATAATTTCTCTAAATTAAATAAATTCTAAATCACCGAATCAAATAAATTCCAAATCATCGATTTAATTAAATCCTAGATCACCAATTTAATTTAATTAAATATCCTCAGAAATATGGGGTATTACAAAGACTTATAGTGTGGAATCCCTTCTTCGTCACCTTCGTATTAAAGATGATACTCGTATTCGAGAAAAGAAGGATGAACAAGGTGAGGGTCATTCAAAAACTAATATGGCTGAGGATCAAAAAGCCAAGATTATCAAAGACTCAAAATTTAAAGCAAATAATGATTCAAAATTCAAGAACCAAAGTGCAAATAAGAAAAATAAGGGAAAATATTTCTTCTGTGACAAACCGGGCCATTATTCTCGAGAATGTGTCTTAAAAAGAAGGCATTTAAGGAAAAATAAGGGTCGAAGGAAACCAACAATGTTGAAGATCTTATTACTATTGTACGCGAAGCAAATTCAATTGATAATGAAAGTGGATGGTGGCTGGATATCAGCGCAACGGTCCACATATGCAAAGACCGATCTTCATTCAAAACATATCAAGAAATTGATGGAAAAGAAGTGAAGATGGCAAATATATTCGCACAAATGTAGTTGGGAAAGGCACTGTGGAATTGAAGCTAACTTCTGGAAAGACACTTACTCTAATTGATGTACTTCATGTACCTGATATGTGTAAAAATCTTGTGTCTGGGGACCTTCTCAATAATAGAGGTTTCAAACTAGTGTATGAGTCTGATAAGTTTCTCTTGTCAAAGAATGGCCAATTTATTGGCAAAGGGTACTCTTGTAACGGTATGATCAAAATTAATGTAATCAATAATATTAGTTTTGCTTATATGGTTGAGCCTATTTCTTTATGGCATAGTAGATTAGGTCATGTGAATTATAAAATTATAAAAAATATGACTAATCTTGACTTAATCTCGGATTGTAAATTTGATAACGTTTCTAAATGTGAAATTTGTGCTCAATCGAAGATAACTAGAAAGTCGTTTAAATCTGTTAAGAGGACATCCGAAATGCTTGATCTTATTCATAGTGATTTATGTGATATGAAGAGTAATATGACTCGTGGTGGAAATAAATATTTCTTAACTTTTATTGATGATTACTCTAAGTATGCATATACATATTTACTTAAAAGTAAAGATGAAGTTTTCAAGAAATTTCTAATTTATAAAGCAGAAGTTGAAACTCAACAAAATCGAAAAATTAAAGTCCTACGATCCGATAGGGGTGGTGAATATTACCCAAATGAGTTTATACAATTTTGTAATACTCATGGAACAATCCATCAAGTTATGGCACCTTATACGCCACAACAAAATGGAACGGCGAAAAGAAAAAATAGGACTTTAGTTAAAATTATAAATGCAATGTTAATCAGTTATGGTTTACCTTTGTCGATGTGGGGAGAAGCGGTTTTATCCGCATCTTATATTTTAAATAGAGCTCCATTGAAAAACAAGGATGTTACCCATACGAATTATGGTTTAATAGTAAACCTAATCTTAGACGTCTTAAAGTTTTTGGATGTCTTGCTTATGTAAGAAAACCCGAACCTAAAAGACCTAAACTAGGAAATAGGACTTACAAATGTGTTTTTATTGGATACTCTAGTAATGGTATGACTTGTACATTTTTAAATCTTCAAACTCAAGAAATCATTGAGTCGGTAGATGTACAATTCTTTGAACATCTAACAAAGTTTAGTACTTTGAATCAAGGTTTAGAAAATAATAATTCAACTATTGACTCCTCAACTTTAGAAGAACATTCACAACCTATATCTTCTTCGAAAACAACGAATGACGTTGAACCACGAAGGAGTAAAAGACAAAGAACTGAAAAAACATTTGGGCCTGACTTTGTTATTTATTTAGTTGAAGGAGATTTAAATGTGTAAGGACACAAATTTCCAATTGAGTCCATGTATTGTGTTGGCTCAATTCCGAACAAAAACATTTATTCATTGGATAGTATGTAACTGTAGTACTCTCAAGCCTATGAAGTGTTTGTTGAAGACGTAGCGGCAAAGAGTATAAAGCTTCATCAATATGCCGGTTTGCGTGCCTCGTTTCTACGTCATCAACTACGGTTCCATGCTCCCAAGGTATGAATGCAATATTATATATAGGAGCTTGGAACAAGTTTTATTGGGTGTTAGGTTTAATAAAAACTGTGTTTTATTTTCAGAAAGAATTCATTAGAACTTTAAAATAAGTTTATAAAGTTTCTCTGGGCTAAAATCAAATTTTTCAAAATTCTGGAAGTTCGTTCGATATGTCATTCGAACGAGATTTTCGTTCGAACCAGATGTCGTCCGAACGAGTTTGCCAACGAGGTTCCAGTATAGGCCTCTGTCAAATGTCGTTCGATATGTCGTTCGAACGAACCTTCTGTTCGAACGAGGTATCCAACGAGTTTCTAACGAGTTCAATCTGGAACGTCGTTAGAAGTCTCGTTCGAACGAGATTTCTTTCGAACGAAATGTCGTTCGAACGAGATGCCAGGTGGGAACAGTTTTTGGCAGTTTTTTGGCAGTTTTTCACCCACTTCCCCACTTAGTTTTTAACCAACTTTTTCAGACTTTATCAAGTGCAGGAAGAATATTTTCCAACTTAACATTTCCATAACTTTTCCATCCTAGTTTATCTCTTAGAGAGAGTTTGAGAGAAAAATTGTTTTAGAAAAATGTTCATGTTTTGAGTGAGAATTTTAAAGAAAAATATCCATCACTCTAGTGTTTACACCCAAAGAAGTTTTTTCCAAGTTCTTATATACTTATCAATTTCTTGGAGTTTGGCACCGGTTTTCTCTACACCGAGTTTGAAGAGAAGTTTGCATTTATTTACCCACACGGAGAAAGGCTCCATGTACGGGTGACGGTGACCATATAAAGTCCTATCGGAGGATTCCGAGACCGCGGTGGTGTTCCAAGGTTATTCGATAGGAAGAGGTGTCTACAAGAAGAAGCGTCGAGGCTTGAGAGGGATCGAGTCGTGTGTTGTAAGTCTTTTGTCTTGTACTTGTAATTCCGTATCTAGTGAATTTGTCTCTAGGGCCGTCCGAGGTTGTTTCCCGTCTTGGGTTTTTCCTCGTACATCGCGGCGTAGTGTGATTGGTTTATTTTATCTTGCACAATAATTTAGAACGCATGCTTAGGATAATTCAAGATAAATTTTGGTTTAATTATCACACTCAATTTAATTTGGTTCTAAATTAAATATCGGGTAAATTTGGTTTATTCAAAGTCATTTGCTAAAATTTGGTTTGACCTAACTTTGGAATATGGATAATTATGACTTGGGCAAATTCTAGGACTTGAATTGAAATATTTGGTTGAATTTAATTTGTTTAAGAAAATTAATATTTGGTATGAATTTGTTTTAGTTGAACCATCACATCTTTTTACGCTTCCGCAGCATCTCGAGTTTTATAAAGGAAATTATAAGTTTATTTTGATTATGAAAATTTATAAACCCGGGAAAATCCACACCCTTTACAAAATGAGACTAAGAACAAAACTAAATTTGTTCTTAATGTAGAAGATGAACCGACAACATTTCATGAAGCGATAACATCTAGGTATGCTGTCTTTTGAAAAGAAGCAATAAATGATGAAATGAATTCAATTTTGTCAAATCAAACTTAGGTTATTTCCGATCTTCCCCCCGGGACTAAACCTATTGGGTGCAAATGGATATTTAAAAGAAAATTAAATTCGGATGGTTCTATAAATAAATTTAAGGCAAGACTAGTGGCTAAAGGCTATAAGCAAAAACATGGAATTGATTACTTTGATACATATGCTCCTGTTGCTCGAATCACTTCCATTAGGATATTAATATCTCTTGCTTCTATTCATAATTTAGTTATTTATCAAATGGATGTTAAAACTGCATTTTTAAATGGTGATTTAGAAGAAGGGATTTATATTGAACAACCCGAAGGGGTTGTTTTGTCTGGCCAAGAAAAGAAAGTGTGTAAACTGGTTAAATCTCTTTATGGCCTTAAACAAGCTCCTATGCAATGGCATGAGAAGTTTAATAATATTGTTATATCCCATGGATATAAAGTTAATGATGCCGACAAATGTATATATAGTAAATTTGAAAATGGTGTTAGTGTTATTATTTGCTTATATGTGGATGACATGTTAATATTTGGGTCTAATCTCAAATATATTGAAGAAACCAAAAGGTTTCTTTCATCAAAATTTGATATGAAAGATCTTGGAGAAGATGATGTTATTTTAGGAATCAAAATTGTGAGAAAGGATAATTCTTTAGCGTTATCTCAATCTCATTATATAGAAAAAGTTCTTAAAAGATATAATAATTTTGAACTTAAGCCAGTTGCTACACCAGTGGATCCTAGTATCAAATTAATGAAAAATACTGGGCGTGCTATGGACCAACTTGAATATACTAGTATTATTGGGAGTCTAATGTATGTCATGCATTGCACTAGACCAGACATTGCTTATGCACTGAGTGTCTTGTGTAGATTTACAAGTAATCTAGGAAAAGAGCACTGGAATGCGATTTCTAGGGTACTTAGATACTTGAAGAGGACATTGGATTATGGATTACATTATGTAGGATATCCATCTATTTTAGAAGGATATAATGATTCAAGTTGGAATAATCTTGAATCAAAATCCAAGTCAACTACTGGTTGGATTTTTACGCTAGGAGGAGCAGCTATCTCTTGGAGATCCAAGAAACAAACATGTGTGTCAGATTCAATAATGCAATCTAAATTTATAGCCCTAGCAGATGCATGTAAAGAAGCAGAATGGATTAGAAATGTATTGTATGATATTCCTTTATGGAAAAAGCCATCTCCTTCTATTATGATAAGTTATGATAATCAAGCCATAATTTATAAAGTTTCGAACAAAGCTTACAACGGAAAATCTAAACACATTAGTCTAAGGCATCAAATTATAGGAAAATTACTCAAAGAAGGAGTAATTACCGTCGACAATGTTAAAATGAACAAGAATTTAGCAGATCCTCTGACTAAAGGTCTTGTTAGGGAGATGATATATATCACCTCAAAAGGAATGGGACTAAGGTCTATTAAATTAACACAACTATATTTAATGGGAACCCAACTCATATCTTGAAAATATAGATAGAGTTCAATGTGGTACTAACAAGTTAAATTATAGTTATGGAACACTAGGAATTTCATACAAAAGTTCAATTCCCATGTGCCTAGTGTTGGTTTTCTGCACGTTAGAGGATGAAGGTTACTTCTTAATAAATCATATAAGTGTGACTCGCAGAATCACTAAAGTTGATTTTCCTATAGGAGTATCGAAAGTGTGGCCGCTTTCTATGGAATCAAGACCGATCCTAAAGCACTCGTGAAATTAGGATTATCACAAGGCCATAAAAGTGTATGCTAGAAGAACACTCATAAACTCAGAAATCGGTATGTGTGATAGTTTCAGCTAGTCTTAAAAGGTCCTTAGTTCAATATTTGTTCACCACAGCACCTTGATGAAGCTTTGAAGTATTTACACTATATGTAAGTTCAAGTCTGAAAGACACTTCTCATTTATGTACTAGATTTTAGCGATAATGCTAAAAGTTACTTATTGTCCTTTTTGCTTTGCTCTCTCGTGTATATAGAAATTGGTGGGGGAATGTTGGATAAATTTCAATATAATATAATATTTTAATTATATTAATGATGTTTTATTTTTAGTTGTTAATATTTTATTATATTATTGGTGTTTTAATTTAAACATAGTTTGGGTTTTATTTTAGAAGGTAGAAACATGAGCAAATGGATGTGAAAGATATGGGAGTGCTCAGAATCCCATATTGTCCCACATTGGAAGAATACTACAAAAAGTAGTGGTATATCAACTAAAGGATAACTAAGATTCTTAGTTGACAAGTCAAATAAGAGGTTATGATCCAACGCATTGTGGTGGTGCTTAAGCACCACCAATCGCGACACGCGTAAGCTCGACACACGGCGCGCGAATGTGCGATTGGGTGACTTTGGGCGCATTGTCTACTTTGACGCGCACTTGGCACTTCACATTACGTATCGTCGCTTAGAGCGTGCGAGTCTAAAGTTTTGAGGGGGTAAAACAGATCAACGGTTGTGATTAAACGATCCGATCAAAGGGTTTAAAATTCAAAACGACTTGATCTGAACCGTTAGATGAACTTGTAGCGTTTCGTGTAGGAGATGTCCATTCACTTATGATGGGACGCCCAATCTGAACCGTTAGATCGAAGTTTTTCCAAACAGGCACGATCCAACGGCTGCTGAGTCACTACAAGAAGAGTTGTGACTGTTGAAGAACAGACACAGAAATGGCTATAAAAAGCGTTCCAGGCCTCTGTTTTGGACACCGAAAATTGCTAATTTATCCTCTCTTCGTCCTCTACCTCTTGGCATTATCAAGTTACAAATTTAGAGTGTTCTCGATTTGATCAAATAGTACATAATTTGAATCAAATAAACTGTTCATACACTGCATTGTATCCTGAAGGCAGATTCTATAAAACCTATTGTGTACTCGCGGTTCTGTCTCAATCTGATTGGGAGAAATATTGCCTAAAAGAAAGCTTTCCAAGAACGTACCTTGCAAAAATTACTTAATATATTTCGTTCTTTCCATTACAAAACTCCAACATAATCTAGTCTTCTCTTTGTTAATTGTTTTGATTGGTTGAGGTAGCCAGTGATGGGTTTTGGAGACACAAGTCGACCACTTTCTCTGCCAGGTCTGATACGCTAATTTTATGCTATGTTCGATTTCCTTTTCCAATCATGAGTCACTTTTAGGTACACCCATTTCTGGTGGATTTCTTGTAATTGTTGATCCTTGGTGATTTATGGGTGAAAGATGATAGACTTGATGTATTTTTGCTAAAAGTTGACTTATTTGATGATGGCCCTAATGTAATCTTTGGCCGACCCACGATTAATTGTGAGCAGTTTATGGCAACTGTAAACTCGTTGGTCTTCTGGGATTTCATTCAATAGTAGACAGTGGTATTTTTCGGGGATGATATGATCTAAATCTGACCTACAATTGGTCTGCAAAAGACCCAGGCTAATCCATTCATCCATTCTTTTTTAGTGACAAATTTCACCCCATGAGTACACATTTGATGATGAATTTTGTGCTTGATCAATGGTTATAAGAGAAGACAAGCGCTCTGGGTTCCAACCATAACCATGTCACATTCTTTGACCGTTTCTTTGAACATCTTTGAGTTAAGGCAAAATGCTTCCCAGTTAAAGGAATAATGCATGCCCACTAGTTTTAGATATTCATGCTCTATCACCATAGGCTTTGAAAAATAGCCCAATAAAACGACGCCATTATTAAAAATTGGTATTTCACCTTTTTCGATCGCTCATTTATTTTGTGGACAACAAATTTGACATGGTCAAATGTGTGAGGAAGGTGTGTATAAAAGAGAGGAAATCGTGGTGGGCAATTATGGGGTAGTTTTCAACTATACATTTGTAGTGGGTTGTTGTAAGTTTTAAATTTAAAAATTGAAATCATGCATGCGGTTTATGTTTTCATATTATGTTGGTTAAGAATAAGAGTCCCATATGGGAACACGTGTTATTTTATAATTTTAAAAAGTTAAAAAACTGAGAAAATTGGATTTGAGATTTGGGAGAATCTTAGCATTTAAACTTCATAGGTATATATATATATACGCAATTCTCACAGCATACCAATCTACAAATCCCGAAGTCCAAATCGACATTCCAATTATACATATAAGTTTTCACTCACTTAAATTCCTAGTACGTCTCACCTAAACCCATCTATCCGTTGTCCTAACACACATACCAAACCCTGGAAATATACCCCAGTAGTCCCATTCTACCCCGGAATCCCATACGCTCATCCCCCAAACTGTAACAGGTTAAAATATCACATAAACAAAATCTGGGCAGGCCAATAAACTGAACTTGTTCACTTAGCAGACCAAATCGGTTCAGTCAAACAAATTGATTCTCTCCCCCAGCAAACCGGTTCCGTTTTATCGGCTACCAATCGTCTTCTTCCTCGGGTTTCATCCTCCAAGACCCTCTAATGGAGTTCCGAAGCTTCCCAAAACATGAAATTAACATCATACATCCATATATTTACATTGTAGGAGAATTCTAACATTAATTCAAATCCAAATCCCTCATCTAAACACAAAGATTCTTAATTGTTCATCAATCCTAATAACCCATAATTAATTAAACCTTATCTTCCATTGATTTCTAACAACCTATCACCAAGTTCATGTTCATCCCAGAAACCCAAAATTTAACTATGAATTTCTCATCCATTTACAATCAATCAATCTCGTTTAAAATTGGAGGTCCAATCATACTTTAAACCTTGTTCAACTGATTACCAAAGTTCACGTCTTTAATCTCAAATTTAGTTCTTAATTAACTATGAAGGTAATTAACAACATAACTACATCTAAAGCAAGTAAATACTTTCCTTTAACGATATGAATCTGAAGTTTCATTTGTTGGAATGGTTTGAATCTTGATATTTCCTATTTTTTCTCTTCTCCAAGTTTTTCTATCCCCTTTTCTTCCCTTTACTCTTCTTTTAAGCTCTCTTTAAATCGCAATTATGCAGAGATTGAAAAGTGGACTACTATCCACCTCCATAATACTTAAATACCCTCTAAACACAACATAATCCCGTTTTTAGGTTAAATCGTAGGTGTAAGAAGACCACTATACTCCCGTATGATAACTGTTATGTCTAAAAAGTTTCCAAACCCCAATCATAACACCCAAGCACCTACTCTGAGCTATTTTGTCCCATTCCGGATCACCGGTGCACTCAAAAAGGTCATCCGAGTCACCCAACTGCAAATACATCAACATCTCATTAACCGGTTCTGACACATGCGTATAATACGTATTGCCCATAAAATATACAAATCCTTCAATATAACTCTCTATCGATATAATATGATAAATCGTCGCTTTTCACTCATAAATGGCATATAATAAATCATATCTCTATTTACTTATCACACGAAAGTAAATAATAAATATTAATACTTATCGCACTAATTTATATTTACCAAAACCCAATTTAATTTTCCCTAATTGAATTAATAATTATAAGCACATGAAAATTAAATAATCATCAAGGTACGAGGTATTAAATTCTCCCCCTAATAACAAATTTTGTTCTCAAAATTCGAACGTACCTTCCACAAAGAATTTGGACTCTTTTCATGCATGTCATCCTCTCGCTCCCACGATGACTTGACAATATTATGGTGTTCCCACTGTACGCGCTCTAACGGTACCACCTTTGACTTAAGCTTTCACTCACTATGGCCCAAAATAGCGATAGGTCTCTTCTGCTAAGAAATGTCGGGTTGAAAGTCAATTTCCTCCAATGCTATATACCGGTAAGCCAAGTCATCCTCGAGATACCTCCTCAGTGATGAAACACATCATGAATTCACTACAAGTGCTCTGATAAAGTGAGCTTATACACAATTGGCCTTACCCTCTTAATGATGGGAAAAGGCCCCACATACCTAGGCACCAACTTCCCCTTCCTATCGAATCGCATCACTCCTTTCATGGTGGATACCCGCGGCAACACCTGATCACCCACGTCAAACTCCAAAAATTTCCGATTCGCATCGACGTAACTTTTCTGCCAGTCATGAGCTACTTGAATATAACTCCTATTAACTCGATCTATGTTGACGTCTCCTGAATCAAGTCCGGTTCGAGAAGCTTGTTGCCCCCAGATGTCCCCCACCTTTAACCAATAAGTGGGTGAATGACAATGTCTTTCGTTCAAAGCCTCAAATGGTTCCATGATAATAGTAAACTTGTACGAGTTATTATACGCAACCTCTACCAAAGGTAATTATGGCTCCCAGTTAACCTTAAAGTCCAAAATGCACATCCTCGACATATTCTCTAACATCGGTTTCATCCTCTCCATTTTCCCATCAGTCTGCGGGTGATATGATGCACTCAAATGCAAATCCATCCCCATCTCCTCCTAAAAACTCCGCCAGATGTGGGACAAAATGATTCCTGATCTGAAATAATGTTGAGTGGAACCCCGTACAATCTCACTATCTCTACTACGAAAAGTTATACATATTGTCTTGTCGTGTAATTCACTCAAACTAGCAAGAAATGAGCTACCTTGGCCAACCGATCCATAATGACCCAGATGGAATCATGGCCCCTTTGTGACATACGTAACCCTATGATGAAGTCCATCAAAATACTCTCGCATTTCCATACCAAAATCTCCAATGACTGCAATAACCAGGTTGGTCTCTGATGATCAACCTTCGCCATATGACAAGTGGTTCACTTTGAGACAAACTTTGTTATGTCCCACTACATACTGACCCACCAATACTGCTTTTTATATATTATGCCCTACATAATGCACCAAGAATAATGACCCATGAACCTCCTCCATACCTGTGCGCTATAGGTACTCGTCTCTAAAATAATCATCCTCCCATTGGAGCATAACCCACCCTCAGAATTAAGTGAGTAAGACTTCTCTCCACTTGCTAATAACTGTTGAATCCTCTCCTAACAATAATGATCCCCTATATGTTCCTTCACAACACTCAAAATGATCACAGGTGTGATGATTATCACTGCTATGTAGGCCCTAACAACCTCATCCTCCGGACGAAGCTCAGCCAACTTCACCTTATACACTGCTGACAACTGCCCTATCAATATACGGCTCAACGCATCTGTCACCACATTAGCCTTCCCCGGATGGTACTAGATGTCGAAGTCATAATCCTTCATGAACTCAAACCTACGCTACCTAGTATTCATCTCCTTCTATATGAAAAGATACAGCATTAACTTGTGGTCGATGAAAAATCGAAACTTCTCCCCCAATAGATAGTGCCTCAAATCCTCAAGGCAAAGACAATTTTAATTACCTCTAAATCATGTATAGGATAGTTCTTATCGTGGGGCTTAAGCTTGCGAAATGCATAGGCTACAGGCCGCTCCTCCTGCTATAAAACTCCCCCAAATCCCTATAACGACGCATCAATAAAAACAAAGTACTCCACTCTTCCCCTAGCCAATGCGAGCAGTAGTGCTGAAATTAACTTATCTTTTAGCTCATTGAAAGCTAACTGAGAATGGTCATCCCAACTATAAAGTACTCCCATATGAGTCAAATTCTTCAAGGAACTCACAATTTTAAAAATCCTCTGATAAATTGGCAGTAGTAACCCGTTAATCCTAAAAAACTACAAACCTCCATCGGTGTTGTGGACTGGCCCCACTCCCTCACTGTGATACCTTAATCAAAGATCCCTCTCTCAGAGACTATGGGACCTAAGAACAGCACTTCCCATAACCAGAATCCACATTTCTCAAACTTGTCATACAATTGGTCGTCCGGTAAAGTCTAAAGAACTATACGCAAATGCTCTGTGTGCTCGCCCTCTATTTGAGAATAAATCAAGATGTCCTTTATGAACACAATGACAAACTAATACAAGAAATCCATGAACATCCCGTGCATGAGATCTATGAAAACTATTAATGTATTAGTTAGCCCAGACTGCATAACCCTGAACTCATAAGACCCGTATCTCATAAAAAACACAGTCCTAAGGACATCCTGATCCTTGATACATAACTGATGGTACCCTGATCTTATATCAATCTTAGAGAAGTAGGATGCTCCTCTCAATTGATCGAAAAAGTCATCGACACATGGCAATGAATACTTGTTTCGAATTATGACCTTGTTTAACTCCCTATAGTCGATCCACAATCTCAATAGCCCATTCTTCTTCTTCATAAATAGAACTCGGGAACCCTAAGGTGTTCCTATGAATAAAACCCTTCCCTAAAAGTTGTTGAATCTGATCTCTCAACTCTAGTATATTTAAAGTAGCCATGTGGTATAGTGATCGCGCTATTAGTTTAGTCCCCCATGCTAAGTCAATCACAAACTCAATCTCCTGACTCGACGGTTGCCTCGGTATCTCCTAAAATAAATCGACAATATCCCTAACCATAAGGATCGAATATAATGAGATGACTATACCCTTCGAACTATATTCCTTGGTATAATACAAATGTGTGATCGACGCTCCCTCTGGATGAGGCATCACTAGAAGAAACATCTCATGCCCTGAAATAGCTAAAATGATAATCTTATTGTAAAAGTCCACCATCTCTTTGTATGTTGCTAACTAGTACATACCCAGAATAATATCATACTCGTACAATTCCAAAACGATCATATCCGCTACTAAGCAAAACTTCCAAATGCCCACACTCGCTCCCCTACATATGGAACAAATGAGAGCCTCGTTACTCAATGGTGAATCTATAGTCATAATAATATCGTCTAATGTGTTCACTAAACCTGTCTCATGCATGAACCTTGTGCTAACAAAAGAGTGTGACGCTCCCATATCAAAGAAAATCATCCCATATTTCCATGGATAGAAAACATACCCTCAACTGGTGGTGTTGGTGGTGGTAAAAGTGGCCCACGAACGTTACAGACATGCCCAATCTGTAACTTCCTCAGTGGAGGTGGAAATGCTAGAACTGTTGGTGGGGCTATAAGTTGTTGTAACTGCTACCCCAATTGGGCATCCTACTACTAACCCCTGGTCCTATTCTAGAATGTATGTAGTATGTGTCCATGCTCCCCACATACGAAACATGTTCATGTGAATTTTTCTAACCTATGGCCCTATTAGCCCTGATAACTCCGGCCCTATTGGCCTCTAGTATGGTTCCCCTTGACCTGTTGGTCCTGAGGAGCATTATTGGACCTGCCTAAAATTACCGTTATTCAACCTGAATCTTTTAGCCGAGTACCCCTACTAGGAACCCCAATCCTACTGTCTACCATGATGTTGTGGCCCCTCACTGGCATCGTTGCCCCCAGTCTTGCCCTACTGGCTCGAATCTCCTATCCTCTTCGCTCCCCTCATATGGAAGTGATGGTTCTGGTGGTGGAGAAATGTGGAATCAATGATCTCAGTGTAAATCCTCAACGCCGATTTCCCCCAAAAATACAAGCAGATGCTCCAAGTAAGTCCGTCCGTAAAGTTAAGATCATCTTCTCATCAGTGTTGACCTCGTCGGACATAAAGTTTTACAAGAGAGGGAACTCCTCCTCATACTCAGCCAGAGTTCGCCCCTCCCATATGAGATCTAGAAATTTCTTTCTCATCTTTGTCTTTACATTCGATGAAAAGAACTTGCGATCAAACTGCACACGGAACTCCAAAATCGTCATAACATCTATGTCTTTCGAGGTGGTAACCGACTTCCACCACTGAAGAGCTGATCCTACCATATTAAACATAGCTAATAACTTATTTTAAGTGTCCATGCACTCAACCATACGTAGATGTGTCTGGATGCCTTTCTTCCATTGGCTAGCTTCTACTACATGTTCACTACCCTGAAACTCTGGCAGATGCTCCTTTCGAAGGCCTCCCTGTCTCATTCCCATATTGACAGAATTGGGTAAGTTTGTAGTGTTGTTGCCACTGATGGTTGTGGTTGTGCTTAGGGAAAGTGTTGTTCCAAGGCGGTCATGGCGGCATTAACTGCCTATGTTACTATGGTTGTGATTTTTATTGCAGTCACAACCCCCTGAGTGACCTGTGGATCTAATTGAGCCTCCCCTTTTAGGGCCCTCCTCGCTGCACGTGATGCTCTACCTCTCTTGGTGTTTGGCATCTAAAAAAATACCGAAAATGTATGAGAATCAATTCAAATATAAATAATAGTAAAAGAATGTAATGTGTAATATAAATCAACATTCCTAAGCATAGGGATACATATCAAAGAAACGTAACGCTGATGACGTAGCAAGTCCGCACAGATACTAAAGGACACTAGAACCTCATTCTCTAATACCAATTGTGATAACTCACCTATTCTAATACCGGGTGGCCAACCCTTTATCAAAATAAAACAGGAATCCAGTATGATTTCATTCTTGACATCATTGTCACAACAAGCAATAAAAATATAAACGAATAAAAACCATATAAATAAAGGAACAAAATAGACGACATGCATAAATAAATAAATGTAAAATATAAAACCCATCATTCAGACACTAATCATCCCACTGAAATAAAAACTGAATAATGAAATAACATCTCTGCATTAATGTAAGTCCTATCCAACAACAGGCAACATGCCCAAAAATGAAAATAGTGGAATGAAAATAATCTTATGTAGATAGAAAGAGTTTAGGCGTTTAAGTCAATATCATAACCTCCACAACTACTACAACAATAAGAAAGACATATCCCTATTATCCCTGCTAGTTCTGTACACCTGGGGTTTTTAAAATAAAATAAGAAAACAGATTTGCCCGTGGGTCAAAGCTCGAAAACATTCAAAAATATTTTGCAAGTAATTAAATACTTTAAATTAATAAAACACGTAGTGTATTACTTTCACAATTAATTAACCAGTCGTACTCACATGAGATATAACCCCGCCTCTCATTTGTAGTGCGCACCTGATGCATTCATTTTATTATCTTAGTTATGTTGCCCAATCTAACTAGGGATATAATCGTTATCAAATCCCAAACCCGCTAATAGTCACCATTACCTAAGTATATACTACCATCACTAGGCATACATATATAAATAATATCATAACGACACACGTGCTGTAAAGGAATGTTCACACGTTAGTATAGCATAGCTATACCCATGCTATAAAGCAATATACATGTTATATAATATAACATACATATACATCGCTCGCTATATACGTATAATCGTATCCCCATAGCATGGACCTCGCAGATATACCCCTCGTGTGTTATCATGCTCCAAGAATATAACGCATCACACTGAGCCACTGGGTTGAAATCTCATCACTGAGCCCAATGTAAACAAAAAAATGGAGGCGATAATAAACATACGTCTAGGGATAGCAACCATACCGCATCGCACCTAACCGGTCTCCAAACCAACACATATACTCACACATGGATAGTGGCCATGCAACTATGACCTGGAAGTCAATCCAACACCAATTGGTCAATGCTAGTGTGGATAGCACACTATGTGCGACCTCTTAACGAAAGCACTATCGAGTAGGTATGAAGGTTCGATATACACAAGTAACCAATACACGTGTGTGTGTGTGTGTGTGTGTGTGTGTATGTGTGTGTGTGCGTGTGTGTATGTGTATAAGTCATCCCAATACGTATATATAAAGTACTAACTTTTTACGCAATTCTCACAGCGTACCGGTCTACGAATCCCGAACCTATTTTTGGATTATACATATAAGTGTTCACTCACTTGAATTCTTAGTCTGTTTCACTCAAACCCATATCTCTTATGACTTAACACATCTACCAGACCCTGTAAATATTCCCCAGTAGTCCCACTCTACACCGAAAGCACCTACGTTGATCCCTCAAACTCTAACGGGTCAAGCACACATGTTCAATTTGTTGGGCTGCCAATCGTCTTCTTCATTGGGTTTTCTCCATCAAAATCCTCTAATTGGGGTCCCAAGGTTCCCAAAACATGCAATTAACATCCTACATTCATATATTAACATTCCAAAAGAATTCTAACATTAATTCAATCCCAAATCCCACATCTAAACACAAGGACTCCTAATAGTGCATTAATCCAAACATCCTAGAATTAATTAAACCTTGACTTTTATTGATATGTAACAACCTATCAACAAGTTCTTGTTCATTCTGATAAACCCAAAATTTAATAACAAATTTTTCATCCATTTACCATCAATCAATCTCAATTAAAATCAGAGGTTCGGTCATATTTTAAATCTTTTCCAATTGATTACCAGTGTTCACATCTTTAATATCAAATTTAGTTCTTAATTAACTATTAAGGTAATTAACTGAAAAATTGCATCTAAAACAAGTAAATACGTGCCTTTAAGGATTTGAGTCTGGAGTTTCATTTGTTGGAATGGTTTGACTCCGAAGATTGCATCTTCTCTTATTTTCTCCAAGTTCTTCTATCCCATTTTCTTCCTTTTTCTCTTCTTTTAAACTCTCTCTAAATCACAATTATGCAAAGATCAAAATATGGGTTGTCATCCATCTTCCCAATCTTTAAATACCCTCTAAACATACCCTAATACTGTTTTTAGGTTAAACCCTAGGTGCAAAGAGGCGATTATACCCCCATACGAGTCTTGCTATGTCTAAAAAGCCTCTGGAACCCAATTATAATGCTTGAGTATTGATTTTGGACTATTTCAACCCATTTCGGATCACTGGTGTACTCAGAAATGTCATCTGAGTCACCCAACTACAAATACACCAATATCTCATTAACTAATCCTGAAACGTGCATATGGTACGCGTCGCACATAAATTATACAAATCCACCGTCGTAACTTTCTATCGACATAATATAATAAATCGTCGTTTTTCACTCATAAATGACATACAATAAATCACATCTCTATTTACTTATCACAGGCAAGTAAATAATAATGATAATAAATATTAATCTTTATCTCACTAATTAATGTTTATCAAAACTGAATTTAATTTCCCCCAATTAAATTAATAATTATAAGCATATGGAAATTAAATAATCATAAAAGTACGGGGTATTACACAAAACCCATTTGCATAAGTGGTATGTTTTGAGTTAGGACAGTCAAAACCCACTCAAGGAATGGTATGAACCAAATAGTGGTTAAAAACTTGTATGAATAACTACAAAGATAGTTTATTCCTTTATTTGCTTAAGACTTTAAAAATAGTGTGATCTAAGGGAAAGGCCTTAGCTGCAAATAACTTGAAGCAAGCAAATCAATAATATCTAACGACGATATAAAAATGAAAAGGAACATAGAAACTTCTTCATTAAAATAAAAAAATCATGTCTCGCGGTCTAAAAGAGGACCACCAGGGGTCAAGAAAAAGAAAAATACTAGAATAAAAATGTATTAAGACTAGTCGACCGCTGCATCAATTGATTGAGGAGCAACCTGTTCAATAACAAAAATAGGAGGATCGATGGAGGTCGGGGCCGACGTGTCTCTAAGAAGGTCCGCTAAAGGATTAAAATTTAGGGGATGTTCAGCGTAGGCGGGGTCGCCTTCGCCGACATAATCCCTGGTCAGATCGACTACCCAACTTTATTAAAAGCGACGTACTTATAATAGTCTAACTCGGCTGCAACCTCATAGACGAGCACTTAGTAGACATCATTATATGATTTCTGCATATCGGCCTCCCGAGTTTTCTCCATCTGGCTCCTTATCCTTTGAAGGATAAGCTTCTCTGGGATAGTATGCTTATGAGTAGTCTTCACCTTGGACAAATCGAGAGTCCACCCGAAATAACTCTTTTTGAGTTAGTTCGGCCTCTTCCACCGCTTTCCTCTTGGCAAAAACATCCTCATTCTTCTTCTTACTTAGGTCCTCAAGATCCTTGTACTGGTTTTCGACCTGGACCTTTAGGGTGACATTTTCCTTGGAAGAGGTCTTCAATGACTTACAATAGCAATTAGCTCAATCGACGACCTTATGTTGAATTTACATGTTGTGTACCAAATAGAAAAGAAATTATGAACTTCTTGTGGAAAATGATCAAACTGAAGGCATATATACTTAGCAACACACTGTGATGTAGGCCCTTTTTATGGATCCTTTACAGGGTAAAGCCCCTCAATTCTTCATATCATATGGTAGCATGGGCAAACATTGAAGGCCACCTACAGATCCCGATGGGTCAAATTGGCCTTCGTTATTGGCTCCTTCCCTTTGATCAAGGAGATTTCCCACTATCGATTACGACTCGTTTGAGTGTGTGGAGTATTTTATCGGAGCCATTTCTCTACTCGGGCTTATTTATTTTAACTGGTTGGTTGGGCTGGGGGTGGTGTTTTGTAACCACCACTGACCGATATCTTGTTGGCCCTTTTTTAGCTTGTTTGGCCTTCGCCCACTAGAGCTCTAGCTCCCATAACCCCTTCCCCCTAAGAGAGATCAGTTTTCTTTTTCATTGATCATCGATAGAGGTAAATTAATCATCCCATGTGGTAGCAGATGATTGTTTATTCAACTTATCTCTCGTAGCAGCAGGGTCGACTGGTTTCCTTGATCGTATACTCATTTTGTCGAGGTCATATGGGATTAGGGGAATTAGAAGTCCTAAAAATAAAAGTCCTCTCCAGCACCTACCTCTTCCCAAGGATGACCAAATACATTGGCTTCGTAAGAAAAAAGTGGATCAAAATCGTTAGAATGTATTAAGGTCTTCCTCTTCCTCTTCTTCTTCCTCTTCCTCTTCCTGGTCATCCTCCTCTTCCTCTCCTTTTTCTCCTAGATCAGAGTCAGAATCTGTTGAGATCATGTATGGTGTAGCTATAATGGAATTGTGATGACTTAGACATCTGGGATGACTATGAAGTTGGTGAAGGAATGGTAAGTTAGATCGTAATCGAGAAAAATGCAAGTAGCTCTCTATTGGGGATGAACTACAGGGGATCAACCTCCTCTAAAAAAATTCCAAATCTCTAAGATTAACTTGATATTCAAAAGGTTTGGTTTTCAAAAAGCGATCTACAATGAAAAATTAAATTGGTCAGTAGTAATCAAAACTTAACATTAAATGAAGTTGTTTATAGGTGACCTACTAAGCGCACCCTTATGGTAGGAACCCCAAGTCCATCATAACCTTCACCATATATTGAAATCACGAGGACGTTTTTCTCAGTGTCCTTTTGGGATCTGGACAAATAGGTGACCAAATTACAGGCCTTCTCCCTAGCTTGGAGGCGGTACTACCCAGTGCTTGGGGAAGACCTCAAGTCATAGCAGCACCTAATCTCCTCATGACTTAGGTTAGTCCCACAAATTTAGTTTATTTCAACTCTCCCCACCATAATTTCATAGAATTTATTATTTGCTTTAATAAGGAGTATTTTGTATTAACAGAGCATCCCTACCAATAATTGGTAAAGGGGAAAGAAAACTCCCTCTTCTAATATGGCTATTATAGAAAAAGGCAACTTCCCCAAAGGGAAGGTCACGAATGTCATCCTCCTCTGGGAAAACTCAGGTTGACACTATCAGGAATTTCACATTGATTACAGAACTCAAAATTTATCAGCCACCGAGTTATTTTATTTTCTTTCATATCTAGACATGGCAGAAGAAATGAGGAAGATGGAGAAAATAGAAATGAAATCAATGAAAGCTAGAGAAAGAGAAGTGGAAATACATTAGCAAATGGAGAAAGTGCCAAAAGTACCAACCAAATGTTTCCTAAGATAGGCATTAAATAAATGAACATCAAAAGTAAAGTACTAGCAAAAAATTTATATGTATCATAGGATTAAATGCAAAGTGGCTCTTGTACCTATCATAAATACTGGGGAGGGATATTTGTGTGACATTATTAGACCTAAAATCAAAAGGGAAAATGTAACAGCCCTTACTTTTGAAATTTTTATTTTATATTAATTTATTGTGTGAAGTAATTATATAAAATAATGGATGATGGAGTAAATATCAATTAAGTGAGTTAATAAAGAATATTTACTAGATTGTTGCATATTTACTGTTACGTATATGTAAATATCATCATGTTACGTTTTATAGTGTCGTGTGCGTTAAACGACATTTATGGTATAAATGAAGCCGGGACTTGAAGTGATTTAAATATTTTCGAATGTTTATTTAGGGGGGGTAGTTAGTCCCGAAATATGCGAGATAGTACAAATAAGTGCCATATTGTATTTTTGGGTTTCGGGTACTTTTGACTGGTTATGACTTAGATGTGTAGTTACGAGTCATTTGAATGTGGTTTTGACACTTAAATATGGGAATTAGGGATAGAGGCATGTTTAAGTCTTCCACCTCATTTTATTCTCTTAAGTGTGTATTTACTAAACCTAGAGAGAAAGAGAGAAGAAAAGAATCGTGGAGAAAAGAGGAGAAAAGGAAGAGATAGAAGATTTGGGATTTGATCTTGCATTCATCTTCCAAGAATCTAAGATTTCAGTTTAAGGCAAGTTTCTTACTTGCTAATATATGATTTGAGATGAATAAATTGTATTGATAGTTATGTATGGGTATCAATTGAACAAATGGGGAAATTAAGGATTTTGTGGTGTTTGAGCCCATTAATCATAGTTTAAATAAATGTTGTGTGGAAAATTGGAGTTAATATTCATGTAGGATGGTTTTGGTTAGCTTAATGGTGGTTGATCTGTGTAGAAATGGAGGAGAATTGGGGTTTGGGAAAAACTAGGGTTCATAACCCGTACCCCCATTCTTGGCAGATTCGGTAGGGTGAATCGATTCGCTAAGAAGGCAGGGTACAGGTCAGGTTGGACCAAATCGATTCCTCCTATCTGAATCGATTCGGTAGTTTGCAGAAATTCGGGTCTTCCTGTCCGAATCGATTCGGCCAGGGCGAATCGATTCGAAATTTCTGCTGTTTTGAGTTACTTTTCTAACTCAATCTTAACCTTATTCCTTTAGGCTTAGGACTTAGGAACCTTCTTATATGAAGTAAACTTAGTGTCCTATAATCTTATATTAGTTAGGCAACTACCTTATGTTAGTAGGGGAGTAGTTGGGGCTTATTTTGGGGATTAGTAAATAGATGATTAGGTATTTCTTTTCCTTAACAAGTTATTTTGATATTAAGAGATGTAGAATTAAATAATTGTAGAACTTTCGACACGTTATTGGGACAAGCTAGATTTGGTGGTTTATAATAACACCATAAAATTCTTGGAGAATGAGTTAGGGGTCTATCAATCATTGAGGATATAATAATGGTCTAAATTACATGTGGCTCCTGATAAAATGTGAAGTATATATTAAAATGGGAATGAAAAGATTTTAAATGATAATTTACTTAATCACACCTCTCTAAATGCTATCATAAGGGAAGCACGCGCATGAGTTGAAGTCCCCTGGCTAGTGAATGCAGGGTGAATATAGTCCTCCACCATAGGACCGGTCATTATGTATTGTGTATTTATTGTTCGAAGTGAGGTAATTTCGGGTATGGTTATGACTCACTGTCAAAGGTATATGGCCACTTCCCGACGTTGCGTTGTAGGGTGCCGAGGTTGTCTTGTTTGATAGGCCCTCACTACAAGAAAACTAATTTTTTTCGGCATTTTTTTCTCGGTATTATTTTAAAATGCAGAGAATTTTCTTTTTACCAGTATTTTTTTACAAGTATTGAAAATTTACAGCATTTATATTGATGTGCCGCATAAATAAATCTTTTTTTGAATTAATACTAAAATAAATGTGGTATTTTTTAGACATTTTATAACTAATGCCACTAAAAGTAGAAAAAAAAAAGCGCCTCTCTCAAGTTTTTGGCGAGGGTTTGTTTTTTTGTTAAAAAAAAATACACACTTTCTCTCTCCCATCACGCTCGTCTGTATCTCCCTCAATCTCTCCCCCGTCACGTTCTCATCTCTCACGTATTAGCCTCCATCTCATAAACCTAATCCTCTCCCAACTTGGCTCGGTATCAACCAACCCAATACCCCTCAATCTCGTCTTCTTTTTCCTCTATTAAAAGAACCCCTCAATCTCGTCTTCTTTTTCCCTTATTAAAAGAAGGAAGAGGGAACGGTGCTATCATCCATTCAGTTTTACCACTAGCTCGGATAATCACTGGGTTTTGATTTTGAAGCTTAAGGTAAATTGCGTTTTTTTTTATTTCAATGTATGCATCAATGGCTGGTAGATTGTGTTTTTTAAACATAAATTTGCGTTTTTAGTTACTGAGAATCACTGTGTTTTTTTAATCATAAAATGCGTTTTTGATTTTTAAAGATTTAAGCTTTAAGGTAAACTACCAATACGACGATGGATGATAGCTCGTTCAGTGTATGTTGCGGTGATAATAATCAATGGGTTTTAATTTTATTTCAGTGTATGCATAATGGGTTGTTCATGTCACTTTTTTTTCTTTCATTATTTGATAACTTGACAATAAGGTGATAATTTATTTAGTGGATTTATACATTCTGAATTCTATCTTATCAAATTATATCTGAGCTTTGGTAATATATTGTATGGGTACTGAACTGAGGCAAGCAGTACTTGGTGGTATATTGCATATTTTTTTTAAAAATTTATTTCGGTGTATTTTTTTTATGTTGCATATATTGGGTTTTGATTGGCTTCTCTCTCTCTCTCTCTCTATATATATATATATATCGCACCTTGCTAAGTTTCAGTCATGAGGCTGCCACCTATATTTTTGGTACAACTGATCCGGATGGCCATTCTTCTTGCAGTTGAACTCATTTTGTATAAATGGACATGACGTCGTATCGTAGAGAGGGTAGGATGCGTCAAACATCCAGCTCCCCTAAAATCACAAATATAATATAAAACTAAAAATTGAATGCACTAAGATTAATACTTTGAGGGGAAAAAATACAAATCTTACCTTGATATTAACACAGGGGCAAAACTATTGGCTGAGCCTAATTTGGGCGGGTCAAATATGGATTGGACTAAATGTGGGTTGGGCCAAATATGGGTCAGTCTAAATGTGGGTTGGGTCAAATATGGGCAGACCAAATGTGGACTAGGCCAACCCATTTTTATTCTACTAAAGTAAGTATTACAATTCCAGGTATATGTAAAAAAAATCATATTTTACTCACAATTTTTAAAAATGAACTTTATATTTGACTCTTAGCTTTTAAGATTGGGCTCCATATTTGATTTATAGCTTTCAAATATGGGCCCCATATTTGACTCATAACTTTTAAATATGGACCCCTTATTAAACTCATAGTTTTTAAATATGGGCGCCATATTTAAAAGACTGGGCTAATATGGGTTGTTTTATATTTGGGCCACATTTTGCCACTACAACTTGGTATGATGGGGTTAGACTATAGAAAACACATTCATGTGACACTTGAAAAATCAATAATAGAATTTTTATGTTATGAGTGAGTTTTTTTAATTGTTGTCAACTAATTAAGGTTAAAATATATTGATTGTTAAGTTTTCTCATATTATATGAGTAAATATTGGTAGTTTTCATATTAGGCCATATGCAAGTGGTGTTATAATTAAAGTCTTACTATTTATAAATTTACATAGTTTTGAAGGAACATATTAATTATTTATGGTTTAACATTTTGTTTATTTATTGTATTTTTTTATGAATTTTTCCTAATGAATCTAACAACAATTTTGTGATAGTGTGAGGTAATCAACAATCTTTTCAAATGGATAGCGATAAGAGTTGGATGGAGTTGTCAAGAGTTTCTCTACCTTATATTAAAGGAGTTAATGAGTTTCTTGACTTTGCATTTGCCAATAAATACCCCGAACTAGTGATCAAGTGCCCATGTAAGAAATGTCGAAATACCATTAGCCATAAAAGAGAAGTTGTTTATGAGCATCTGATCGTACATGGGTTTGTTAAGAATTACACTAGGTGGATTTATCACGTAAAAGGTGCTCCATACACAATGGGAATTAGTGGAGCGGATGAAGTGCATGACTCGAATACAATAGATAATATGTGTGGACTACTACATGATATATTCGAAAATCGAAGTGAAGAGGGTATGCGATGTAACGACCCGTACGAAGACCAGGATGGGATGGATGAAAATGCATCAGCATTTTTCAAGTTGTTGAAAGACGGGGAACGCGAGTTGTACCCTGGTTGCAAATCTTTCTCATCACTTTCATTTATTGTTCGGCTATTTCATATGAAAACACTTTATACGTGGAGCCACACGTCGTTTACAGCATTGCTTCAATTCTTAAAAGAGGCACTTCCGGAGGGTGAGAAACTACCAGGTTCATACTCTCAAGTAAGAAAGATGGTTAATGATTTGGGGTTTGATTATCAAAAAATTCATGCATGTCCAAATGATTGTATGCTGTATTGGAAAGAGAACAAAGATCGTGAGGATTGCATAGTATGTCATACTTCAAGATGGAAGCAATTTTCGGGTGAGACTGATGATGAAGAAGCTAGGGGTCGAAAAATTCCCGCAAAGGTTGTTAGGTACTTTCCACTGAAACCAAGGCTTCAGAGATTTTTTATGTCATTGAAAACATCCTCCCTCATGAGATGGCATGCGGAGGAATGCGATGACGACGGCATATTAAGACACCCGGCTGATTCTAAAGCATGGAAAACCTTCGATCAACAAAATCCAAATTTTTCTAGTGACTCGCGCAATGTTCGGCTCGAACTAGCAGCCGATGGCTTCAATCCTTTTAGAACAATGAGAATATCTCATAGCACGTGGCCCGTTGTTTTGATGATATACAACTTGCCTCCGTGGATGTGTATGAAACAACCTTATCTTATACTGTCTACGTTGATTGATGGTCCACGCGGCCCAGGAAATAATATTGATGTTTACTTGCAGCCTCTCATTGACGAATTGAAGGAATTGTGGAATGATGGCATACTTACTTACGATGCATCGTCTGAAAAAATGTTTTGTATGCGTGCAACGTTAATGTGGACAATTAATGACTTTCCTGCGTATGCAAACTTGTCAGGTTGGAGTACAAAAGGGAGATTGGCTTGTCCTTGTTGCAACAAGAATACTCGTTCACAGTGGTTAAAGAATGGGAAGAAATTTTGCTATATGGGTCATCGTCGGTGGTTGGATCACAACCATAAATTTAGAAATGATACCGTAGCTTTTTATGGGAAAGTTGAAAGAGAAGTCAAGCCCACTTAAGTATCCGGGGGTGATATCTTGGAGCAATTAGAGGCAATGGAAAGAAATAATGAGAAGGGTCACTCATCGACAATGAAGAAGAGAAAAACGAGTATCGACGGTGAAGGGAATTGTGATAGTTCTCTAAATTGGAAGAAAAAAAGCATATTCTTTCAGTTGCCATACTAGAAGGATCACTTGATTCGTCACAATCTTGATGTTATGCATGTAGAGAAAAATGTGTGCGATAACATACTTTGGACATTGTTAAATGTTGATGGAAAGTCAAAAGATAATATAAAGGCTCGTCGAGACCTTGAGAACATGGGTATTCGAAAATCATTGCACCCTAAGAGCTTGCCAGATAGCAAAGTATATTTACCACCAGCATGCTTCACAATGAGTAAAAGTGATAAAGACATATTTTGTAAGGTTTTAAAGAATATCAAAGTCCCAGATGGTTATGCATCTAATATTTCACGGCGTGTAAACATTAAAGGCCGGAATATTTCTGGACTTAAGAGCCACGGTAATCATATCATAATGCAACAACTACTCCCGTTAGCAGTACGAAAATCATTGCCTACGAATGTAGCAAGGTCTTTGATCGAATTATGTAATTTTTATCGGCAACTCTGTTCAAAGACAATGACCGTCAAAGATTATGAATATTTGCAAGATCGTGTTGCTCTTACACTCTGTCATCTAGAGAAAATATTCCCCCCAAATTTTTTCGATGTTATGGAGCATTTGACAATCCATTTAGCTGAGGAGGCAATGATTGCTGGACCAGTACAATTTCGATGGATGTATCCCATCGAGAGGTATATTTCATGTATGCATTATGTATGTGTCATCTAAATTAATGCATATAAATACTATAATTTTTTTACAATGACGAACAGGTTTTTATTCACACTAAAAGAATATGTTCGTAACCGAAGTCGTCCAGAAGGTTCAATTGCTGAAGGATACCTAGCAGAGGAATGTACAACATTTTGTGCGAGGTACCTGGGTGATGTTGAGAGTAAGTTAAATCGACCTTTACGAAATGATGAAGCCGATGAAAACTCAAGTTCAATAGGTCGTACATTAGGTAAAGGAGTAGCATTTATGCTTGATGACACTTCGTTTTCACAAGCACATCGTTATGTGTTATTTGACTCCGCCGCAGTGAAGCCTTTTCGCGAGTAAGATAACATTTGAATGGATTTTAAACTTTATGTAATTAAATATCCCTCTACGTTATACAATTTATACATACATGTTTTACAGGAAACATATAACAATTATAAAACAGGAGAGACCTCGTGTGGGACACTACGAAATTAATCGCATTCACAACGAAACGTTTCACAAGTGGTTTGGGGATGATGTAAGTCATCTTTGTATTTATATGTAACCACATTTTAATATGCTAATGACACATTTAATTTTTACACATCTAATTTTTATTACTCAATCATATGAAAAAATTAGGTACGGAATCTAAGTGAGGGAAAGGTGTCAAAGGAAGTTACAATTTTGGCTTCAGGCCCCTCCCAATGGGCTAAAGATATACGGGATATATTGTAAATGGGTTTAGGTTTCGCACAAAGCAGCGTGAGAGAAGATTGAATACTCAGAATAGTGGAGTTATGCTTGATGCCACCACCGAAAGTTTTGCAAGTGCAAAGGACAAGCGACCTGTTTCCGGGGATGTAACATATTATGGAGTATTAACAGATATATTTGAATTGCGCTATTCAAATGATTTCAAGTTTGTGCTATTCAAGTGTGATTGGGTTGATACGCATTCGGGGACGACCAAGGATGATTTTGAGTTCACATTAGTGAACTTCAAACATTCACTATACAAGCATAATCGACTGTCAGATGAACCGTTTATATTATCATCTCAGGCCAAACAAATTTGGTATGTGCGAGACCCGATTGAAGAAGATTGGCATGCTGTCGTGAAGATGACACCAAGAGATTTTTATGGCATGTATGGTAAAGATACTTATGGAGATGACACAATAGACGCAGAAGTTGAGCCATACAATATCCAACAATTGGATGACACTCTAATCAACCATGATGGGGATATTACATGGGTTAGGGCTGGTGTGGAGGGAACGACTGTTGACAATATAGTTGATATTGATGGCGGTGATGATATTTGTGTTGATATTAATGAGGATTCTTCTGAGACAGAGACTTATGAAGATGATTCAGAGGCGGACGAGGAAGCTAATGAGAGTGATATAGATGAAAGTGATGAAAATGAGGAGACCAGTGATGATTATGATACTGACATGGATGAAGATGACAATTGACGCGAATTTTTCAATTATGAATGGTTTTATTTGTAAGGATGCTTAGATGTTCTTAGTTCAATATTTTATAAGTGACTAATGACTGAATGCATTTTATTTGTTTCATATCATATATATGAATGGATAAATAATGATGGAGAGCTATGTTCTTTTTGTTTTCAATTTTATTTATGTGTTTATTGATGATTAATGAATGACTGCGTTTTTTAATGATGATGAGTATTGATTATTGAGTTTGACATTCTTTTCGTATATGCCTTTTTATTCTTGATGATGATGCCTGAGTCTTATGCTTTCTTGTGCCTGAGTATTTTTTTCCTCATTTTTCCTAAGTATCATTAATATTGCCTTAGCAGTATGTTCTGATTGTTTAGGAATTATAACTACAAGTATAGATATTAACAAGTGTGGGAATGAGTTGTAGGATAATAGGGATCAAATTGAAAGACAAACATTAGGAAGGCCACTATAGTGTCTACAAGTAGAGGCAGACCTATTTGCAACCTTCATTTTATTAATTTTGCAACTGATACTTGGCTTGGCAAATAGGAAGTCCAACAGGGTACATATATTAGAGAACATTCACAAAAGAATACAAAAGATAGGATTGCAACATTCACAAAATTAAAACATGAAGGTGCTGATCTTACCCTCGGAACTCTTAGTGTCTGCAGTATCGAAAGAATTGCAACATTTTGTAAAAAAAGAATATGCTAGTTGAAACAGCATATACCAAAGGTACTATGCATAACTAACTGATGCAGAGATCACACACACATGTTAAATATGCTGTTTCAACTTTGTTCAAATATTCATATATTCATATATAATTCTTTTACAACATTGTAAATAGTCTCAGCTATAATGTCCCAACAAGACTTGTAAAAAATCCCAGTGAAGCCATCAGGGCCAGGAGCTGGATTGATGGTCATGTCGAGGTTTTCCTGACACATGTGGTTACTGGTGTAGTTAAAAATTTCTATTAACACAACAAAACCTTTGTATAGAGTTTGAGCTCTTATATGACCAAACATAAAAAAAACATATAAGAATGTAAGAGGAGGAGAATAATAATTTTTGAGAGCCCACTTTCAGTGCGGGCATTTGATCATATCTCCCCCTGTCTAAATACAGATGTTTTTACGAGTGTATTAAATCCTTGATGATGAAAATTCCATGTTCATACAGTAACAACTCGTTGATTTAAAATGTATAGGATATATGAAGTTGTTAATACGAAATGGAAAACTAAATACATTTTAAACTTCTCTTGTTCACAGGAACCGCAGTGTTTCAGTACATGTTTACAAAAGTATGTTATCTTTATTATCTTCAAATTGGGGGGTAGCAAGGTCAAATGTACTAATTGGGAGTCCATTAAGTGAAGCGTAAAACTGCAACGTATAGCAGAGCATAGTGCATGTTTTAATATGGGCATTCATACAGTCGACTATTATTCAGTAGATTATATGACTGTAAATCTGTGATAGCTATGATAAGGCCGAAAGAACTGCTGATTAGGGCATGGGTTGTTTAAGGAGGATGAGTAATTTGAAGTAATTTCCCAGCATTGACTTTGTCATGGGTGTGTTGTTCTAGTCTAAAAGACTTGTATTATAGTAACATAACTAAAAGGAGAATTGTTCAAAGTGAGATTTAGACTTGTATTATAGTAACATAACTAAAAGGAAACGAAATCACATTCATACGAAGCACACAATTATATGTTTTTTTCTGTAAGAGGGGTCATGACAAAGATAACTTTTCACGTCATCTCTATCCTTTCTCTCTAGCTTCCCAATCCTTTAATTCCCCTCCACACCTATTGAATAAAATGTGCCAATTAATAAGGAATCCCCTCGTATTATCTTCAAACTATAGATTCTTTCAATGGCCCCTCTCATTTTGTCTCCACTTCTTCATATCTATTTTAGTCTAAGTACTGCTCGGATGTTCAGTGAGAATAAGCGTGACTACAATTGTAAAGAAAGGGAAGTTGTGGAGAAGTGCTGGACCATATGGGCAATGCAATTTACTTTTTTATATTCGTGTAAAAAAGTACTGTAATTTCAGCATTTTATGTTGGTAAAGAAGTGAAATGTGGGGGGTTGTTTGAAGTTTGTTAGGGGTAGATTTTTTAGAGTTGGGGGCACTTGGATTGAATTTGTTGTTGAATTTTGGGTAATTTGGAGCAGGTGACATAGTTGTAATGGGCTCTATTTAAATCAATTTTCGGATATAGATCTGGGCTCTATTCAAATCAATTTTTGTATATAGGTTAGTTTCTATGAGGTTATTTTGTTAATTATTTGTTTTTCTAGATTACTGTAATTTACCATTATTTCTTATTGAAACTCTAATTTTAAAGGCTTATGTTGATAGAGAAGGGAATTGTTGAGGTTGTGTTGTTTTAGTTTTGTTATGGTTTTGTGAGAGTGGGGATAGTTTGTACTTGAATTTAAGGTAATTTGTGGAAGTTCGAGAACAGAACATAGAAATAATGGGCTCAAATTTACACAAATTTCTATACTATATTGGACTAATTTACCACAACTTTTTACTTTACATTTTGAAAATACCATAAATTATGAGGTTATGTTTAGTTTCTTGAGGTTTTTACGAGAGGGGCATTTGGGGGAAATTAGTTGAATTTTGGTTAAATCTTAGGGAATCAGACACAAAGGAGTTGAGAATGAAAAAAAAAAGAGTTGTAATGGGCTTAATTTTAATGAGTTTTTGGATAATAGTTTAGTTTTGATGTATTTTTTTCTTTTATCATTCTGTTTGGTGTACATGTATACGACTGTTGAGAGTATGAAGGCCCGCATTTAAGGAATATTTGTCACCTTAATAACCATTCTCGTATGCAAACCTCTCTTCTTCAAGTAGGCATATGTTGCTTCACATACCATTTACTATTGTTAAGACCTATTTTGTTGTTACAATTATGACTCCTGCTACATCTTCTGGTTGAGTTATGTATATTAGAATTTTCATTATCATTTTGCCTTGAATTTTCAGAAAGGATGTGGCGGGAGAACAGCTGGGCCGAGTTTGGAAATTTACCAGTGGCTTGAAACCGAGGGAAATTTACAATTGGTTTGAACTTACCTTTAGGGCTTATGGCAGCTTACGCCTACCGGTAAAAATGATGGAACTCCGACAGGTAAAAATAACATTTGTTTCTCAAATTTACATTACGAGTATTAAAGATCTCAAGTATTGATTACTTGTTGTTTGTTATTGACTTTCAACTACTTTGACCTCTGTTATATAAGTCCGTTATGGTAAATTGGCAAATTGTTCTCTTTATTATAGCAACCAACCTCTGTTATTCAAGCTGTAGGTAGACACACAGCCATTTTGATCCAAATAAGTTTGGTGACAGTCAAAAGCTTAACATTTTATGATATTGAGTTATGTGGGCAATAGTTACTAGATTTAAGTCCAGATCAATTCTTCAGATGCCTCTGTTTACTTTCTTACGATACCTTTTATATGTAGTATTGGTTAGTTGTCATCTATTATTGCACTTTAGCTATTATGAGCAACTGTATTACTAATTTGCCATAAGTTTGACTACTGCGAACTTTTATCCTAGTAAAATTCGAGTGTTATGTTAGGCATGAATACTCTCAAAAAAGAAAATTTGGCTTTTTTGGGTTGTGTTGTTGGACGGAGTACACTCAGATATGGGACTGATTATTGGTGATAGGTAAATTGTTTTATGTGAGCATGGGGTATACTTATTGTATTGCTGCGAGAGATAGTACTATAACAACTGGATCCAGCAGTGAAGTTGTGTAGATGAATATTCGATATTCATCTAGTGGATAAAAAGTGGAGGGGGAAGGTTGTGAATAAATAGTGAAAAGAAATGAAATAAAATTAACAAAATCTATAAACATGAAGAACTAAAATGTCTCTATTATTACAAGCCACTGCAAAGTCCATTTAGGGGGCCAACCAATGAAATCCAAAGAGCTATAAGGCATGATTAGAAATTCTATCTACTCGAAAATTTTTGTCTCTGAAAATAATAGAAATCATTATGTCCATAGATGTTTCCTTTCGAAGGAATTTGATCCACCAACCTCTTCATTCCCTTAGGGAAAAGTATTTTGAGTGCAAGAAGCACTACAGAACTGTCATTGAATCTATCTCAATCCACAGCTGGTGACATCCCTTAGCATAATTGATGTCAATAGCAGCAAGAGCTGCAGAAAATTATGAATAAATAGTTATCCTCTCATCTACTTTTCTGAAAATATATACATTTCACAAACCAATGAGGTGAATCAGTTATCTAGATCCTATGATAGCGAGTCGTTGGGGGTGTGTCGTGATAAGATAAACAGATCTAGTGGTCGAATCTCTTCTTATCCCTCTATTGATATTCAAATATGTTTGGTTTTCTCGAAGCGTTGAATCGAGAGATCCTTTATAATTACTAATGAGCTTTTGGTGGTTGCTATTCTAATTTGCGGGCACATTTACCACGCCGAGTGCTTAGAGAATATGACACCCAAAATTAGTAACTGTGACTCAACTTGCCCTGTTTGCACTTTTGGGGAGAAGCAGGTACTGAAGTTTTAAGAGAAAGCTTTGAGAGCTGAAATGGATTAGAAGTCTAAGAACAAGAAGAAGTGGACAGTTTCCTAATGCTCACATGGCAGAAGTCCCCAATTTCTAAAGGTCATACTAGGTCGTGAATAAAAAGTGGAGGGGGAAGGTTGTGAATAAATAGTGAAAAGAAATGAAATAAAATTAACAAAATCTATAAACATGAAGAACTAAAATGTCTCTATTATTAAAAAGCCACTGCAAAGTCCATTTAGGGGGCCAACCAATGAAATCCAAAGAGCTATAACGCATGATTAGAAATTCTATCTACTCGAAAAATTTTGTCTCTGAAAATAATAGAAATCATTATGTCCATAGATGTTTCCTTTCGAAGGAATTTGATCCACCAACCTCTTCATTCCCTTAGGGAAAAGTATTTTGAGTGCAAGAAGCACTACAGAACTGTCATTGAATCTATCTCAATCCACAGCTGGTGACATCCCTTAGCATAATTGATGTCAATAGCAGCAAGAGCTGCAGAAAATTATGAATAAATAGTTATCCTCTCATCTACTTTTCTGAAAATATATACATTTCACAAACCAATGAGGTGAATCAGTTATCTAGATCCTATGATAGCGAGTCGTTGGGGGTGTGTCGTGATAAGATAAACAGATCTAGTGGTCGAATCTCTTCTTATCCCTCTATTGATATTCAAATATGTTTGGTTTTCTCGAAGCGTTGAACCGAGAGATCCTTTATAATTACTAATGAGCTTTTGGTGGTTGCTATTCTAATTTGCGGGCACATTTACCACGCCGAGTGCTTAGAGAATATGACACCCAAAATTAGTAACTGTGACTCAACTTGCCCTGTTTGCACTTTTGGGGAGAAGCAGGTACTGAAGTTTTCAGAGAAAGCTTTGAGAGATGAAATGGATTGGAAGTCTAAGAACAAGAAGAAGTGGAAAGTTTCCTAATGCTCACATGGCAGAAGTCCCCAATTTCTAAAGGTCATACTAGGTCGTGAATAAAAAGTGAAGGGGGAAGGTTGTGAATAAATAGTGAAAAGAAATGAAATAAAATTAACAAAATCTATAAACATGAAGAACTAAAATGTCTCTATTATTACAAGCCACTGCAAAGTCCATTTAGGGGGCCAACCAATGAAATCCAAAGAGCTATAAGGCATGATTAGAAATTCTATCTACTCGAAAATTTTTGTCTCTGAAAATAATAGAAATCATTATGTCCATAGATGTTTCCTTTCGAAGGAATTTGATCCACCAACCTCTTCATTCCCTTAGGGAAAAGTATTTTGAGTGCAAGAAGCACTACAAAACTGTCATTGAATCTATCTCAATCCACAGCTGGTGACATCCCTTAGCATAATTGATGTCAATAGCAGCAAGAGCTGCAGAAAATTATGAATAAATAGTTATCCTCTCATCTACTTTTTTGAAAATATATACATTTCACAAACCAATGAGGTGAATCAGTTATCTAGATCCTATGATAGCGAGTCGTTGGGGGTGTGTCGTGATAAGATAAACAGATCTAGTGGTCGAATCTCTTCTTATCCCTCTATTGATATTCAAATATGTTTGGTTTTCTCGAAGCGTTGAACCGAGAGATCCTTTATAATTACTAATGAGCTTTTGGTGGTTGCTATTCTAATTTGCGGGCACATTTACCACGCCGAGTGCTTAAAGAATATGACACCCAAAATTAGTAACTGTGACTCAACTTGCCCTGTTTGCACTTTTGGGGAGAAGCAGGTACTGAAGTTTTCAGAGAAAGCTTTGAGAGCTGAAATGGATTGGAAGTCTAAGAACAAGAAGAAGTGGACAGTTTCCTAATGCTCACATGGCAGAAGTCCCCAATTTCTAAAGGTCATACTAGGTCGTGAATAAAAAGTGGAGGGGGAAGGTTGTGAATAAATAGTGAAAAGAAATGAAATAAAATTAACAAAACCTATAAACATGAAGAACTAAAATGTCTCTATTATTACAAGCCACTGCAAAGTCCATTTAGGGGGCCAACCAATGAAATCCAAAGAGCTGTAAGGCATGATTAGAAATTCTATCTACTCGAAAAATTTTGTCTCTGAAAATAATAGAAATCATTATGTCCATAGATGTTTCCTTTCGAAGGAATTTGATCCACTAACCTCTTCATTCCCTTAGGGAAAAGTATTTTGAGTGCAAGAAGCACTACAGAACTGTCATTGAATCTATCTCAATCCACAGCTGGTGACATCCCTTAGCATAATTGATGTCAATAGCAGCAAGAGCTGCAGAAAATTATGAATAAATAGTTATCCTCTCATCTACTTTTCTAAAAATATATACATTTCACAAACCAATGAGGTGAATCAGTTATCTAGATCCTATGATAGCGAGTCGTTGGGGGTGTGTCGTGATAAGATAAACAGATCTAGTGGTCGAATCTCTTCTTATCCCTCTATTGATATTCAAATATGTTTGGTTTTCTCGAAGCGTTGAACCGAGAGATCCTTTATAATTACTAATGAGCTTTTGGTGGTTGCTATTCTAATTTGCGGGCACATTTACCACGCCGAGTGCTTAGAGAATATGACACCCAAAATTAGTAACTGTGACTCAACTTGCCCTGTTTGCACTTTTGGGGAGAAGCAGGTACTGAAGTTTTCAGAGAAAGCTTTGAGAGCTGAAATGGATTGGAAGTCTAAGAACAAGAAGAAGTGGACAGTTTCCTAATGCTCACATGGCAGAAGTCCCCAATTTCTAAAGGTCATACTAGGTCGTGAATAAAAAGTGGAGGGGGAAGGTTGTGAATAAATAGTGAAAAGAAATGAAATAAAATTAACAAAATCTATAAACATGAAGAACTAAAATGTCTCTATTATTACAAGCCACTGCAAAGTCCATTTAGGGGGCCAACCAATGAAATCCAAAGAGCTATAAGGCATGATTAGAAATTCTATCTACTCGAAAAATTTTGTCTTTGAAAATAATAGAAATCATTATGTCCATAGATGTTTCCTTTCGAAGGAATTTGATCCACCAACCTCTTCATTCCCTTAGGGAAAAGTATTTTGAGTGCAAGAAGCACTACAGAACTATCATTGAATCTATCTCAATCCACAGCTGGTGACATCCCTTAGCATAATTGATGTCAATAGCAGCAAGAGCTGCAGAAAATTATGAATAAATAGTTATCCTCTCATCTACTTTTCTGAAAATATATACATTTCACAAACCAATGAGGTGAATCAGTTATCTAGATCCTATGATAGCGAGTCGTTGGGGGTGTGTCATGATAAGATAAACAGATCTAGTGGTCGAATCTCTTCTTATCCCTCTATTGATATTCAAATATGTTTGGTTTTCTCGAAGCGTTGAACCGAGAGATCCTTTATAATTACTAATGAGCTTTTGGTGGTTGCTATTCTAATTTGCGGGCACATTTACCACGCCGAGTGCTTAGAGAATATGACACCCAAAATTAGTAACTGTGACTCAACTTGCCCTGTTTGCACTTTTGGGGAGAAGCAGGTACTGAAGTTTTCAGAGAAAGCTTTGAGAGCTGAAATGGATTGGAAGTCTAAGAACAAGAAGAAGTGGACAGTTTCCTAATGCTCACATGGCAGAAGTCCCCAATTTCTAAAGGTCATACTAGGTCGTGAATAAAAAGTGGAGGGGGAAGGTTGTGAATAAATAGTGAAAAGAAATGAAATAAAATTAACAAAATCTATAAACATGAAGAACTAAAATGTCTCTATTATTACAAGCCACTGCAAAGTCCATTTAGGGGGCCAACCAATGAAATCCAAAGAGCTATAAGGCATGATTAGAAATTCTATCTACTCGAAAAATTTTGTCTTTGAAAATAATAGAAATCATTATGTCCATAGATGTTTCCTTTCGAAGGAATTTGATCCACCAACCTCTTCATTCCCTTAGGGAAAAGTATTTTGAGTGCAAGAAGCACTACAGAACTATCATTGAATCTATCTCAATCCACAGCTGGTGACATCCCTTAGCATAATTGATGTCAATAGCAGCAAGAGCTGCAAAAAATTATGAATAAATAGTTATCCTCTCATCTACTTTTCTGAAAATATATACATTTCACAAACCAATGAGGTGAATCAGTTATCTAGATCCTATGATAGCGAGTCGTTGGGGGTGTGTCGTGATAAGATTAACAGATCTAGTGGTCGAATCTCTTCTTATCCCTCTATTGATATTCAAATATGTTTGGTTTTCTTGAAGCGTTGAACCGAGAGATCCTTTATAATTACTAATGAGATTTTGGTGGTTGCTATTCTAATTTGCGGGCACATTTACCACGCCGAGTGCTTAGAGAATATGACACCCAAAATTAGTAACTGTGACTCAACTTGCCCTGTTTGCACTTTTGGGGGTCGGGTGAATTCAATATTCAATAATAGACGCCTGTTGGCATTCCAGCCTTCCTTCGCCTTTCAGGGCCTATCCGAAAGAGAATCCAGTACTTCTTGGTCGTGAATATCTGAACTGGTTGTTCGCTGTTCAAGAATTCTTGTTTAGGCAGTTCATACCATCCATACAGAGTGTTTTGATCTAAGATTTGAAGCTGCGGGTTCGAGCCCCGTCAGTCCCGACGGATCCAATAAGTACATCAATTAATCTCTCCCCTTTCTGTGAAAGGGGGGACAGGAAGCAGAATTTCATTCCCAAGGGGGTTCTTTTTTCTTTGCCGTTTCGCATTTCTCATCAAACAAATAGGGGAATTTTAACTAGTACCGATTGGTAAGAGAAAGGCATATACATAATTGGCGAATTCGTAGGTTCAATTCCTACTGGATGCACGCCAATGGGACCCTCCAATAAGTCTATTGGAATTGGCTCTAATCCTCTGAGCTACAGGCCCCACCCCGTCTCCACTGGATCTGTTCCCGGGAGTACCCTCAAAAAAAGGAACCTTTCCTCTCCCCAGCCATTTCGGGTTAAGAAGATGCGAAAGCGCCAACAAGAAGAAGTGGACAGTTTCCTAATGCTCACATGGCAGAAGTCCCCAATTTCTAAAGGTCATACTAGGTCGTGAATAAAAAGTGGAGGGGGAAGGTTGTGAATAAATAGTGAAAAGAAATGAAATAAAATTAACAAAATCTATAAACATGAAGAACTAAAATGTCTCTATTATTACAAGCCACTGCAAAGTCCATTTAGGGGGCCAACCAATGAAATCCAAAGAGCTATAAGGCATGATTAGAAATTCTATCTACTCGAAAAATTTTGTCTTTGAAAATAATAGAAATCATTATGTCCATAGATGTTTCCTTTCGAAGGAATTTGATCCACCAACCTCTTCATTCCCTTAGGGAAAAGTATTTTGAGTGCAAGAAGCACTACAGAACTGTCATTGAATCTATCTCAATCCACAGCTGGTGACAGCCCTTAGCATAATTGATGTCAATAGCAGCAAGAGCTGCAGAAAATTATGAATAAATAGTTATCCTCTCATCTACTTTTCTGAAAATATATACATTTCACAAACCAATGAGGTGAATCAGTTATCTAGATCCTATGATAGCGAGTCGTTGGGGGTGTTTCGTGATAAGATAAACAGATCTAGTGGTCGAATCTCTTCTTATCCCTCTATTGATATTCAAATATGTTTGGTTTTCTCGAAGCGTTGAACCGAGAGATCCTTTATAATTACTAATGAGCTTTTGGTGGTTGCTATTCTAATTTGCGGGCACATTTACCACGCCTAGTGCTTAGAGAATATGACACCCAAAATTAGTAACTGTGACTCAACTTGCCCTGTTTGCACTTTTGGGGAGAAGCAGGTACTGAAGTTTTCAGAGAAAGCTTCGAGAGATGAAATGGATTGGAAGTCTAAGAACAAGAAGAAGTGGAGCAGGATGGGACTAATTTAACTGAGATGTTCTATTTCTGCAACTTGGTTGTATTATTTGAGATTTTGACATGCTGGTTCCAGAACTAAGCTTGTTCAGTCTATTTTTGAAAAACATTTATCACCATTTATTCTATAAGGTTTATTGAAGATTCATATTCAATGCTAACTCTGTTACAACTGTTTGTTTTATTATTAGTCCATTTTGAAATCTGAAGTTTAAACAAGATACTTGAACGATGTTGAATACCCATATCTTAAGATTCATATCAAATTTGCTGAATACCCATATCTTATTAGAGATTTTGGTATAGCCATAATCACATAGCAGTTTAAGTTTGATACTGTCTAACTTATTATTATTGGCCATAGGTTCAAGAACTGCTAAAAGAGGAATTTTATAGCTTTTCATTAGGCTTTTACGTCTTCTAACAGTTGGGTTGTTTGAAAAAGTCTTGCTGTTATTCCCAGAAAAGGAATTTGAGAATTGGTCTTAAGCCCACTCAATTTTTTAGTATTATGAATCAAGAATGCAGTAGGATCTGTAGATTAAGTACAAAACACATTAAAAGTGCCTCTAATAACATAACTGTGCACGAAAATAATTCTTCTGATATATTAGCAGCTGCAAACCTTAAGAGAAACATTATGACAACATGCCACTCCTGCACATATGTACCTCGTTTAACATACTTAAAATCATATAATTCCTTCGGGGGTAAAGGAGACCATCTCAACAAAATTTTTTCAAAAAATTAAACCATTTAGTGAATGAAATGCAAATTGAATAATGTACGGGGAAAAATTCCTGTACTAGAAGGAAACAATCCCACAACAAGCTAAAGAATGTAAACGGAAATAAATCACACACAAGACAACGACGAACATGGTTCGGCAAACTTAACAACGTCCACGGTGGTACTGCAGTCTCTTGCTAAAAGATGTGTTTTTACGTTGACAGTCCTTCAATACAATTATGTTTTTTTCAAAACGCTATTTGTATATAAGTCCCTTTAAAATATGTAATCTAATTTTGAACATTGTATACGTTCGTAGTTGAGAAATGTCATTCTAGTTGCTAGATGGGAGGGAGACGTGTAGTATGTTTCACGATTATTGTCATAGATGAGTTGGGACTGTAGAATATTGTATGAGATACACTATTGTTATTGAGACATTCATATTCCAGGAGTTGGAGTTTTATTTTTGTTATTCGATCGTATCAAGGAAGTTTTAAATTTGTTCAGCATTTATTAAAATATATATATATATATAACTCTTGTAAACTCAGTGGTGAATTTTTATTATTGCAGGTTGCTATGACATCACAGAGGCACAGTAAATCCCTCTCACGGGCACATTCCCGTTAACGGTCTCGATTGCACTCGCAATCCAATCTCCAACCACCATTTCAACCACAATCTCAGCCCAGTTCTCATTCCCTTTCAGATTCTAGCTCGACCGAACGATCAAACTCAAGTGACTGTGAAAGCGATAGTAGCTCGACGGAGAGTGAGCCGTTACATAACCAAGATGCCCATTCACATGAAGAAGGTAATTAAAGTTATTTGATTTATATGTGATTATTTAACTGTGTAGATTGAAGTTTACCTATTTTTTCAATTTTTACGATTTAGCTTCAGCACAATATGCCACTAAACGTAGAGGCATTGCGAAGTTGGGTGAATTATGGGGTACGGGGAAACGCTTAGAGCTTCACTTCAACGATTTCTATCAGCCAGTCGGAGATACCGCAGATAGACTATCTACCCATTTAGGCATTTTAGTTCGTGATGGGAACATGTAAAGTTTCTTTTGTAAATTTTTATATAACACAACTCTTATTAGAATACTCTTTGCAATACTGTATGTTATCTATTGACAATATAAAGATGATTATTTAATCGATGTAAAAGGTTACTAATTTATTATTATATCGATGCTGAACAGGTTACCGTTGGCTTTCAAAGATTGGCGATGCAAGGAGTTATACCCATACAAGGAACATGTTTGGCGAGAGGTGAAGGTAAAATCAAAAGATACCATAATTTGTGGCAAATGAAAATTTTGAATTCTTTAGGTAAAAGTCAACTATGCATGGGTTGTCTTGGCAATCACAACAAAGTCAATAATAGCTCAACTCATAACTTTGAACATGATAAAACATAATTCAAGCTAAACTCATGTGTAGTAGATGACTTGTTTTTCTATACATTGTAATTATATAGGAGAACACTGATGCCCCTGAAGAATTCAAAAAAATGTGCATGTAGAAGGTTGGAAAGATATGGAATAATTGGAAAGCAGAGGTGAAGAAACATTATCGTGCCTTTGATACCGACGAAGAGAGATTGAAATATTGTCCACCTAGAGTAAAGCTAGAGCAGTGGTCACAACTTGTTAAGTATTGGGGAACTCGCGAGGCAAGGGTATGAATGTATTACTACCGATAAAGTTTTATAAATTCAAGTTAAACATTTATTTTAAATATATTTTTGTAACAGAAAATGAGTCGAAGAAATCGTCGAACTCGTAAGAAGCAAAGAACACCACATACTTCTGGAAGAAAGAGTCATGCGAATGTTGCTCATAAGGTGTTTTATAAAAGATTTTGATTGTGAATATTATTTTAGGTTTTCAAACTTATTTATGTAACGACTTACGAGTCATTGGGTTTATGCAGATGGAGGCTGATCAAGGGAAAAAGGTTTCGTTGGTTGATGTTTACATCAAAACACATGAGAGGAGCGATGGCTCAGCCATCGATAAGGATTCCTCTGAAGCAATGGTACAAAAATATCATCCATGTTCCTTCCCTTATTTCTTAGAAAATCTCAACGACGTCATTTTACCTATTAATCAAAATTCTTATTCTATTTATCAACCATTATAAAAGGCAACATGCATGAGATTGTGTCATATTATTAAAAGCATAAATATATCATACACGGATGAGGATTAAATTAACAATTAAATAAGTTTATTATTATTTATGAAATTTAAAATTATGCATGAAATTATTATGTTAATAAGAATCGTTTCATTTCAGTCAAAAATGAGGCAAAAAGTAGATCAACTTCCGTCAGATTGTAATGAATCCGTCAGTTGTAAAGATGAGATATTTTATGAAGTCCTATGACCTGATAAACACGGTCATTGTCGAGCTTATGGGCATGGACCATCTCCAACTGATGTGCATGGAACTAAGCACCCGAAGGTTAATGAAAAAGAGTATGAGCGACTAAGATCTGAGATTCGATCTGAATTTCAGGATAAATTTGATCATTTAGAGGCTCAGTTTGAGTTGATACGCACACACATGATGACTTGCCCTTCCGTTGTATCCAAACAGGTTAATAAGTACACACTTTTATCTTTTGTGCTTAATTATCGTGTATTTATATAAATGTATGTTCTAGTATTAAATTATGCTATTAACAGGTTCCTCAATCCTCCAACGAGCAAAACATACCATCATATAGGTCTATTTTGCAACCGGAGCAACAATTAGAAGAAACCAACCAATTTCAACCTGTAGTGGTACCACAATCAAATCACCATTTAACTCCATCTCAACAGGCAAGTAGATAACTACTTTTTAAAATCATAATTTATGACTATATGTTTTCATGACTGAAATAATTCATTTTTTGTAGATTGCAAATTCTCAACACTTGGATGCCCCCGAGACCGCTGCTCGTGTTAGTGAACAAACGAATGCTACTTCAATTCAGGTATGTTACTAATTTAAAGGATTTTAAAGGGAACAATATATCTGCGCTTTCTTGGAGAGTTTATGTATACTTGACATTAAGTTGTTGGCATATTTGGTTGTATATAGTCTTAAAATTATTGGGATGCCTTAAAAATAAATAAAACTCTGCCGATTTTTTTCCAGAAATATATGGTTGATGACATATTCATCTTGTTTGAAGAAAGAACCATCAAAGAAGAAGAAGAAGCACCATCAACCACGACAAAGGGTCTCAAATAATGCACTTCCTAAAATTGTAGACCTTCTTACTTCCGGACTTCCAAAAGTGGTTGTGGCACGTGGATTCATTGTGAGCAAGGACCCTTCAACAAAAGTAGGGGGTACGCAACTGGGTGAAGACTTTTGGGAAGTATATATTGAGAAAACATTTGTAACAAATGAATCATTGCCTAGACCTTATGGAAACAAGTCCACAATTGGAGATGCACATCATTCAACAGTAGCGTGGCATATTGCTAATGTACTAATTTTTTATTTTAATTTTTTAATTAAAATACTAAAGAATAAGTATCAATGGCTAACAATTGAATTTTTTATTTTGTAGGTTGAAGAGGATGTTTGACTTTAATGAAGAAGGATCGTACATTATATAAAATTTAGTTTTCCTGTTTCCCCCCTTTTTCTTATTGGACAAGTGATACATTTTATTTTGTGAATGGATAATTGTTCCAAGCACAATTATATTTATTTACGATGAATACTATTGGTTTTAATTTAATGACGTTTTAATTTGATTACTGCCCTCTGAATTTAATGTTATGGTAATGTATTTTCACATAAATACAATACTTCTTATAATTGATTTTTTTAACACCTGTTCCCAGTCATATATTACAAAATAATGTCAACATTTTGTTTGATGCCGCTATATTTATTCTCAGCATTTTTTTAGTGCTGCCAAAAGTGTGTTGAACATTTAATAGGTGTTGCAAAAGATTATTATCAACATTTTTTAATGCCGTTAAAAGGTTATTACCAGCATTAATATAAATGCTTAAAAGTGTTGCTAACTTTTTGCCGCATTTTTTAAAGTGTCGTTGTTCTTTTACCACATTGGCTATCGCACTTGTGGAAATGCCGCTATAAGTGCCGCTAACTTTTCGCGGCATTTTTTAAAATGCCGTTGTTCTTTTACCACATTGGCTACTGCACTTGTGGAAATGCCGCTATAAGTGCCGCTAACTTTTCGCGGCATTTTTAAAAATGCCGTTGTTCTTTTACCACATTGGCTATTACCGCACTTGTAGAAATGCCGCAAAAAGTGCCGCAAAAAGCGTTACCGGCATTTTTAGTGCTTTTTTCGGCATTTAATTTATGCTGGAAAAAATCAATATTCCTGTAGTGCCTGGAAGATGATAGTCATTTAGGGGCGCGTCCAGTGGAAAAACTCAGAAGGACGGTCTTACAATCGTTATATGTAGTTGAATATAAATATTCTTATTCAAGTGGGACTTGATTTATGATAAAGTGCTCTAAGAATTAAAGGACTTTGAATACGTTTCCTAATGAGATACGGAAAGATAAAATGAAACAGTGTAAAGGATGGAAATTCTTAGTGAATAATATTCATTTATATCCTCTTGTGAAACTGAATTAAAGTTATGGTCATTTTAATTGCCTTAGTTTATTCTCTTAAATTGAGTAGTTAGATTCTTATCATTAATATTGATTAACTGCTCATCACGGTCATACTCTTTATTCATCTGGTGGTCATATAAAATCGGGCCCTAACCCGTTCATATTTCTTGTTGCGCATGAATCCGATATTAGCTCAGGTGCTCCACCGCAAGGACGCCCGTATTGATCTCCCCCATTCTTGTGTCTCGGAGCTGCAACACTTTGCGGTTGTTATGGGATATTTTGTCATAGACGCCTTGATTTTTGTACTCTAGTTATGATCGGGTTATGTACTCGGGGGAGTGGCCTAAGCTTTTGTACTTGCCTACTGTCATATATTATGTAACTTAATTAAATTGTTGAAAATACGTTGTATGAGACTGTTAACCGACAGCTTATTCAGTCATTGTGTTATATATGTACTGTTCAGTTTTATTCTTGTAGATTTTATCCACCTTCTTTTGAGTTTGGGTTGTTTAAATGCTTTCTTTAACTTATAAAATAAAATTTTGGCAAACCGTTTTTGGTAATATTGGGTGGTTATCCCGTATACTTATTATATTATTGTGATGCTGAGAATGGTCCATCTATGATTCCGGTTATTATCGGTGTATCTGGTTAGCCACCTCTAATTTTTGATAAGCGGGTTGTCACAGATGGTATCAGAGCATCAGGTTCTAGTGTCCTTAGGAATCTGTGCGGACGTACTATGCCTTCAGCATTTCTTTTGAATTGATGTAGAGCCTTAGGATTAAGATCATTGATTTCTCTTGTGAGATATCGTTCTCCTGTCATAATGCAAACTGTTAGTAAATCTTTTTCATGAGCGTTTGAGATTCGTGTGTTGATTTGAGAAGGCGAACAGGGAAGGCCGTTATGAGGGTGCCCAGAGACGGGGCTTAGTTAGGACTGTAAATTGAAATCGGGGATGAGGACCGTATCATAGGTCACCCATTTCGTGGCATTTTCTTGGATTTCTACAACGGCTACAAGGATATAGTAGCTATAATTTCCCAAGTACCGTTACAATAAGAGAGTGGTACTAAACTTGGATTATTTAATAAAGATAAATTGGGAAAAATATTTGACACGCCCTTGATAAGGACCATATGTTGAATTTAAGTCATGAGGAGGCAGTGTAGCCTTATTCGGTGGAAGTATAAGGATCATAAGCTTTGGTTGAGAGAGGGGTATAGGAATACCCCAACGTGAAAATTTAAGGAAAAGTTTTCCACCGATAAGAGTAACGTTGAAATGGTAGGAACGGTAGTCCCCATATTTGAAGGAGCACGAGGTTTTGCTCGTAGAGGAACCTTATAAATGGTTCTAACAGTTAGTTCCTTTGATTTTTCAGGGCTAAGGGGAAAGCAACTTTTCAAGTACTACCGTGAGGGTCGGTTAGAGGCTGACAGTAAAAGAAAGAGATATATGGTTAAGGAAAACCCTGAACCGAAGTAAGGTAGGCACAAGGAAGAAAGATTCCTTTAATGTAATGATGGCTCTCTAGCAGATGTTGCTAACCCTTATTGAGAAGTCGTGTTGGTGAAACCTCATTGATGGACTTCCACCCAAGGAGATTCATGGAAATAAGGCAGTTGAGGCTGGTAGCAGGTTTTCCTTTGTTGGGGGAGTTTAGAGAACTACGAGGGTGATTGTCAGGATCGAGGCTATGGAACATAAGATACTGAAAACTTTAACATGGTCGGGGTGTACAGAGATGGGGAATGATTGCAATGAGGAATATAGAACCACTAACCTTGATGTTTTCCGGTGGGAGTTAAAGGACAAGGATAGGGTGCCTAGATGGGGCATTGATTGAAGTAGTTTTTGGTACAGATAGAACAAGGATATTGTATTTGGGAACTCTTTGGAGCAGCCAGGGAAGTTAGCAAGAATGTTGTTGTGAGTTTCACCTCGGATAAGGGAAGTGTGTTTTGTGGGGCAAGGTTGAGCCTTAGTATTTTATTAACCCTAAACTCGGGTGTGTAATTCGAGCTTTGTGGTAGTATTGATATTAATATAGAGGTTATATCTATATGTTTTCCTTGGTGATGAGGTTCTATTTTCTGTCATCCATTACGAATGGATGAAAATAATTGAAAATCTTGTTTGGACTGTACTACTCGTTATGCTTCTGTAATACGAGTATAAAACATTATATTTCAAATATTATAGGCTTATGATTGTGAGAATATCATAAGAGTGGAACTAATTATTCTGTAATGGAGATTTTGTAGAAATGGTTCAATGTATATATGAATTGTTATTTTACTTGTTTTATGCTACCATATCTCCACGACCAACAAAGTTAAGTAGTAGTGTATCGGAGGGGTTCCTTGTTTGGATTTTGCTTGCGAGACACTCCACGCATGAAACTTAACGACGTTGGGAGTGGAGAGATGCAACTTTATGTTAGGATGTTGGTTTTGATGAGATTAGCCGATAGTCAAGTGATTGATTTAAGGGCTAAAAGTTAATGTGCGGTGCCGAAGCACTAGAAATAATTCTCTCACTTGATAGATGTGGACGAGAAAAAAGTAAGAAAGTCAGATTAAGGCTTATAGCCAGGCCGTGATTAAAAGGCAAATCAAAGTGATATATGTATATATAATTGGGCAGAGTATTCGTAATACTTTGCAGAAAGTAGGTACCTGACTAGTTAGTTTATTTTATTTTACTTCATTTTATTTAATTAATTTATTTCGCTGAAAGGGTAAGACCTAGAAGTAGAAGCGTGTTAGTAGAGTTAAGAGTTTATATTCTTAGTGGTCCCGGGTAGATGCCTTAGGCCATTATCTCGATGATGGTCGGTGCGAGGTAGTAGTGTAACGGGAGGGTTCCTTGTCTGGGTTTCGCTTTACGAGACCTCCCACGCATGAAACCGAGCGAATGTCAGAAATTAAGAAAGGTCTTGGGCCCTAGGTACATTGTTAGTATAGTACTTATTTCACGTGGGTAGGAAACACTTCAACCTTAAGATTATTAGGATGTAAATCAAATGGGACATATGGTATTGTCTTAGGAATGTTGTACTGAGTTAACCATGAAAAGATTGGTGGGTTGTCACAAATTAGGTTTCGAGAATAAGAAGTATGGAATTTTGAGTAACTCGGGCCATCAACCCAAGAAGAATGTGAGGCCCATATTTAGAGAAACTGTTACGTTAATGACATGGCTTTTGATGAGCTGAAGGAAAAGTTGACTCCTACTCCTAATTTGGCATTGCTAAGTTTGGGAGTGAACTATTTGGTTATTATAGATGTGTCTCCGTAAGAATGGAGCGGTGTATTACTTCAGGAGCATGGGATCATTGCGTATGTACATCTTAGGGCTTGAACCCTATGAGGAGGACTATCCCATGCAAGACTAAGAGCACGCCGAAATAGTGTTCGCCTAAAGGGGTGTAGAAGCACTATCTCCTAGGAGGGGAAATTAAGTCTTATCACGGATCACAAGTTGATACAACATTTTTTTTCACAGAAAGATCAAATTGTGCGGTGAAATAAGAAGTTAGATTTCGTGATAGACTATCAATTTGACATTCATTATCACCCAGTAAAAGTAAATGTGGTAGCGATTATGCTGAGTAGAAAACCCGTGGGGGAAAACTAGCGAAGGCATGGAAAGCCAAATGGAAGGAGCTCAGTCAAGAAGATGTGGTTGTTAGAGCATTTATGTCGGTGTTGACCGTTACGCCTACGATAGTGTAAAGGGTTGTTGAAGCTCAAGGAAGGGACAAAGTTTGTCAGGACCGTATACGCCAATTGTTGACAGATGGAGCAAAATCTTACTCTATAAGCTCTGAGGGTGGGGTACGTTTCCATGGGAGACTCATTGTCCCGGACGAAGGGGATTTAAGACGGGCCATGATGACATAATCACATGGATCTAAGTTTATAGTACATCCAGGTAATGAAAAAATGTACCAAGACATGCGCCGCCAGTATTGGTGGCCAGGCATGAAACGGGACATTTCTGAAAATGTTTCCCAATTAACCACTTGTAAACTAGTGAAAGTAGATCATCAAAGACCAACGGGGTTGTTACAACCATTGGAAATACCGTTATGGAAATGGGAAAGTATCTCGTTGAACTTTATCACGGGATTACCAACGTCGCAGAGAGGTCACGATTCCATTTGGGTTATTGTTGATCGTTTGACTAAGTCGGCACACTTCCTACCCGTACGCACAGATTATAATACTGCTCGTTATGCCCAGCTATTTATCGCAGAAGTTGTTAGACTTCACGGGGTGCCCATAAATATAGTCTCTAATAGAGATAAGATTTTGTTTCCCACTTTTGGCAAAGTTTCCAAGAAGCTATGGGAACCGAATTGAAGTTGAGCACCTCTTATCACCCTCAAACAGATGGGCAGACAGAAAGAGTTAACCAAATGTTGGAGGACATGCTCCGAATGTGTGTGCTTGATTTCAAGGGGGGTTGGGAATAATATCTCCCTTTGGCCGAATTTGCTCATAATAATTCGTACCAATTCACTATTGGGATGGAACCCTATGAGGCACTTTATGGTAGGCCATGTAGATCACCCACTTGTTGGTTGGACATGGGGGATAATAAATTTCTTGGACCTGAAATGATCCAAGACACTTCGTCAAAGATTGAACTCATTCGAAATTGCATCCGAATAGATCAAGATCGACAAAAGAGTTATGCCTATGCGAATAGAAGGCGTGTAGAGTTGGAGGTTAGAGATCAAGTGTTGGTGCGAGTATCGTCGATGAAAGGTATAAAGCGATTTGGGAAGAAAAGGAAAGCTTTTGGCGGGCTATGTTGGACCTTTTCCCATTATTTCCAAGGTAGGCCCAGTGGCGTATCAACTTTCCTTACCGGAACACTTACAACAAATTCATGATGTGTTTCATGTTTCATCTTTGAAAAAGTATAAGAGGTGTGAAGGAGCTCATTGGCATATTCCTTTGGATGATATCGAATTAAAACCCGATATTTTGTATAAGGAACAACCAGTTGCAATCTTAGAGCATGGGGAGCGAAGACTGAGATCTCGAGTGGTGCCCTTGGTTTGTGCTCAATGGGGTCATCACAATGCCAGGGAATCAACGTGAGAGCGTGAGGACGATATGCGGGATAGTATCCACATCTCTTTTTGCAAGGTACTCCTGAATTTTGAGGGCAAAATTCCCCCATAAGGGGGGGAGTATTTAACAACCCTTACTTTTGAAAATTTTATTTTATATTAATTTACTATGTGAAGTAATTATATAAAATAATGGATGATGGAGTAAGTATCAATTAAGTGAGTTAATAAAGAATATTTACTAAATTGTTGCATATTTACTGTTACATATATGTAAATATCACCATGTTACGTTTTATAGTGTCGTGTGCTTTAAACAACATTTATGGTATAAATAAAGCCGGGACTTGAAGTGATTTAAATATTTTCGAATGTTTGTTTAGGGGGCGTAGTTAGTCCCGAAATATGCAAGATAGTCAAAATAAGTGCCATATTGTATTTTTGGGTTTCGGGAACTTTTGACTGGTTATGGCTTAGATGCGTAGTTACGAGTCATTTTAATGTCGTATTGACACTTAAAGATGGGAATTAGGGATAGAGGCACGTTTAAGTCTTGCACCTCATTTTATTCTCTTAAGTGTGTATTTACTAAACCTAGAGAGAAAGAGAGAAGAAAATAATTGTGGAGAAAAGAGGAGAAAAGGAAGAGATAGAAGATTTGGGATTTGATCTTGAATTCATCTTCCAAGAATCTAAGATTTCAGTTTAAGGCAAGTTTCTTACTTGATAATATATGATTTGAGATTAATAAATTGTATTGATAGTTATATATGGGTATCAATTGAACAAATGGGGAATTTAAGGATTTTGTGATGTTTGAGCCCATTAATCATAGTTTAAATTTATGTTGTGTGGAAAATTGGGTTTGATATTCATGTTTGGTTAGCTTAATGGTGGTTGATGTGTGTAGAAATGGAGGAGAATTGGGGTTTGGGAAAAACTAGGGTCCATGACCCGTAGCTCCATTCTTGGTAGATTCGCCAGGGGGAATCGATTCGCCCCTAGCGAATCGATTCGCTAAGAAGGCAGAGTACAGGTCTGATTGGACCGAATCGATTCGGCCTATCCGAATCAATTTGGCACTTTATAGAAAGTCAGGTCTTCCTGTCCGAATCGATTCGGCTGATCCTAATCGATTCTCTTTCAGGACCGAATCGATTCGGCCAGGGCGAATCGATTCGGAATTTCTGTTGTATGAGTTACTTTTCAAACTCAATCTTAACCCTTTTCCTTTAGGCTTAGCACTTAGTAACCTTCTTATATGAAGTAAACTTAGTGTCCTAGAGTCTTATATTAGTTAGGCAACTACCTTATGTTAGTAGGGGAGTAGTTAGGGCTTATTTTGGGGATTAGTAAATAGATGATTAGGTATTTCTTTTCCTTAACAAGTTAGTTTGATATTAAGATATGTAGAATTAAATAATTATAGAACTTTCGACGCGTTATTGGGATAAGCTAGATTTGGTGGTTTATAATAACACCATAAAATTCTTGGAGAATGAGTTAGGGTCTATCAATCATTGAGGATATAATGATGGTATATTAAAATGGGAATGAAAAGATTGTAAATGATAATTTACTTAAACACACCTCTCTAAATTCTATCAAAGGGAAGCACGCGCATGAGGTGAAGTCCCCTGGCTAGTGAATGCAGGGTGAATATAGTCCTCGACTATAGGACCGGTCATTATGTATTATGTATTTATTGTTCGAAGTGAGGTAATTCTGGGTGTGGTTATGACTCACTGTCGAAGGTATATGGCCACTTCCCGACGTTACGTTGTAGGATGCCCAGGTTGTCTTGTTTGATACGCCCTGGAAGATGATAGCCATTTAGGGGCGCGTCCAGTGGGGAAACTCGGAAGGGCGGTCTTAGAATTGTTATATGTAGTTGAATATAACTATTCTTATTTAAGTGGGACTTGATTTATGATAAAGTGCTCTAAGAATTAAAGGACTTTGAATACGTTTCCTAATGAGATACGAAAAGATAAAATGAAACAGTGTAAAGGATGGAAATTCTTAGTGAATAATATTCATTTATATCCTCTTGTGAAACCGAATTAAAGTTATGGTCATTTTAATTGCCTTAGTTTATTCTTTTAAATTGAGTAGTTAGATTCTTATCATTAATGTTGATTAACTTCTCATGACTGTCATACTCTTTATTCATCTGGTGATCATATAAAATCGGGCCCTAATCCGTTCATATTTCTTGTTGTGCATGAATCCTATATTCGCTCAGGTGCTCCGCCGCAAGGACGCCCGTATTGATCTCCCCCATTCTTATGTCTCGGAGCTGCAACACTTTGCGGTTGTTGCGGGATATTTTGTCATAGACGCCTTTATTTTTGTACTCTAGTTATGATCGGGTTATGTACTCGGGCGAGTGTCCCAAGCTTTTGTACTTGCCTACTGTCATGTATTATGTAACTTAATTAAATTTTTTAAAATACGTTGTATGAGACTGTTAACCGACAGCTTATTCAGTCATTGTGTTATATATGTACTGTTCAGTTTTATTCTTGTAGATTCTATCCACCTTCTTTTCAGTTTGGGTTGTTTAAATGCTTTCTTTAACTTATAAAATAATATTTTGGCAAACTGTTTTCGAAAATATTGGGTGGTTATCCCGTATACTTATTATATTATTGTGATGCTGAGAATGGTCCATCTATGATGCATGTTATTATCGGAGTATCTGGCTGGCCACCTCTTATTCTTTATAAGCGGGTTGTCACAGAAAATGGCTAAAAAATAAGAGAAATAGTATCCGAGCTCATGCTCGTGCGTCGCCTATTCAGCTTGAATAATCGTATCGTGGATTAAATAATCAAAAGAAAGTTATTGAGTGCCATACAAAGTCCAATTCTAAGCATTTGTTTCTATTTCATTTGCAATATAAGACTTGAAAGAGAATCATCTTGCGTATCGTTGAGTAGGTAAATACAATAGCGACAGTATTGTGTATAAAATATGGCTTCGTGATTCCGTCTTGGAGTGTGGTTAGCATGAGCATGTCTCTATTTAGTATTTTAGCTTAAATAATGGCTTTCTTAGGATATCAGTTATTTGTATTGAGACTTCTCTATGCAAAAGATCGGTTTTGGAGGATTAGCCGATCATTCTCCAACGCGATTACCAATCTCATCATCTTATTTGACATTATCCATATGGATTAATTATGCATCATACAAACTCTCATGCCATAGTAATTACTCCTGCCTAAAATTATAGGTTTTAAAATGTATGAAAAATGGTGTTTGTCCATTCAAATGAAACAAAGCTAATGCAACTAAACCGCCTTCTAAAAATGCTAAGCGATACATGGTCGACCGAGTCCAACTAAAGAATAATAGCTTTTGGAATTATGTTAGGAAATATGATATCATGAACATTTGATTATATTTTAGATTGCTTGATGCTTTAGACATTATTTATATTTAATGCAGAATATAGTTTGTGTTGATTTATTTTCTATATTATCTTTAGATACCACACGCACATATTTTAATGTATTTACAATTACTTATATAATTATTGAAAATCAAAGCGTATCTTATGATACAATATGATACACAATACGATACCCATATTTTATGAAAACGATACGGGTTTGATACGTATTTTGACAACCTTGTATGATCTACGCAAAATTGAACAATTATTAAGAAAAATATTAGTACAATTTAAGTTTGACTTTTAAATAAGCAGTAACTATGCATAAACCACTTACCCCTTTAAAAGTGCTTCAGTTCTACTCACACCCAATCAAATTAGTAGTCAAGGAGAGGATCCTCAAAGCCTTTTTTGCAAATTCGTTGTATAATTCCCATAGTTGGACAACCATCCAACTCGGCACTAAATTTTTATATTCAGTAATGTAATTAATTATAAATCATAAATAATATAAATTTGAAATGAATAATTAAATTATTAATCGGATTGAAACTTTCATCATTATTGGCACACCCTACTTTGGTCAAGCTTCTTTCAAACCCACCCTCATTTCTCATGTACTTCAATAACTCCACATTTATCACATGATCTTGAATATTAAAGTTGTCAGGAAACAACTTCTTAACACAATTAATGATCCCATCCATTGAGTCATTTTATAACATGGTTCAAAGATTTGGCCTCGATCCCTGTATTGGACACCCAATTTATGACCGAAATAAAAATTGTGTCTGATACTTTGTATCATTGTTTAAAGTCTCGGTATTGGTTGCATTATTAGGCAATACATATCGATAACCTATTTAGAGAACTCAAAAAAAACAAAAAATATTTAGAATTAAAAAAAATAGGACTAACATTGTGGATCAATTAGAAAAGTTCAAAATTATCCTTTAATATATACAACATTGTCTAATTGAATATACTGACTTGTCGGACCTGCAACTCAATATCGTAATTTATTACCATTTTGTTCAAAAAATACCATTTTAAAATAATGTTGTAAAAATTTAGTACCATTTTTTTTAATGGACTATTGTTAATCTGGTAATTATTACCAATTTTTTTATATTTTTTAGGTTTTTTTTTTACTTAACCCCCACTTTTTTAATATGCTATTTGGCTTAAGTCAATTGCTATATTCATTATTTTGAGATAACATATTACAAAGAGGGGCTTAGGTCAGATAGCATATTAAAAAGTGGAGGTTATGTAAAAAAAGCCAAATTTGTTAACTAAAAAAGATGTGCAAATACATTTTAAGAAGCTAAAAATATCAATACATTTTAATTAAAAGAGTTGTAAAGATTAATATTCCATAACTGTAATAATAATTATTTTGTTAAAAAAATTATGGGAATATACATTTTAAAAACTATTTGCTTGCCACCCGCTCTTTTACCACAATTATATTCACACAAACAGAAAACAAACAGTACAAAACTCATATCTCCTCTTCTTTTTTCTTTATTCTTTTCACCAAGATTCAGTCCCTGCGACATTGATGAAGACTATACCACCACAACTAGTATTGTCTCAGTCAGTATCTCTGAGGTCTCGAATGTATCGAACATATCGTTTAAATGTCAACCAATATATCATTGGTATCCCACGATTTCATCATAAAATCAAATCGCAACTCGGAATTTTATCGTCACCCTTCGAGATCAAGTCAAATCAATCGATCCCGGGTTGACTTAACCAGTACTTTGAACCATGTTTTGTATGCTTGAATCTTTATATAAGTAGAAAGGATTCAATAGGTATGGTGACAAATGTAGTGGACTATCAAGCCGACCTTTGGATTTTGCATCAATGATCTAAAAAACTGGACGGTAGTGAACCTCAATATTTTGTAATGCCTCTATAATATCTTCTCGTACTTGTTTTAAATCACTATATACAAATTTTATCAATGTCTTTCTATTCCCATCAAAATGGCAAAGCACCCTCACCAATGGGACAAAAACTTCCAAGCATAGTTCTACCCTGTTCCATAAGGACATGTTCAACAAGGTTGTAACACCCTGCGCAATCTGACAAGCGAGGTGGCCAGTCGTCGCTGCCAAACTACGTCGAGCGTAACTAAATAGGTAATCATTATTAGCATGTGACACATATGAGACATATAAAATTTCATTCCACAAAATAATAATCAGATTGATCCAATAATAATAACCATTCATGCAATAATAAAATTCATAACCATGCTAATCTCCAAATTTAAATCCAACTCCGAATAATATAATCCCAAATACATGATCCAACTATAAATATCTAAATAAAAATCATAAACAACCGTGGAACCGATTGGCCCACTAAATACATAATAAGAGTCTCATAATAATGCGACGAAATAGAAAATAAATCCTAAACAATTAAAGCATTTAAAATAAATAAGTCTGCAGCTATACGTCCAATAATATCTCCAATACTCCTATGCAGCTACTCCAGCACTATACCTGAAATGTTAGTAAACGCAATGGGTCAAAGCCCACCGCATGAATACAAGCTACTCTCCCCAATTAGGGTCCGTTAACCCAAATAGTAGCATTATACATAATAAATACCACAACTATATATTTTAAATTTAAACGCGATAGTTAATAACTTTGGAGTTAAATAACTGGCTCACACCTAATCACGTAATTACGCTACCCCAAAGTTAAGTTCAACTTATGTTATCACGATTCGGTAATTATTTCTAAAATCACCATCTTTATTTAAATTGATTTATCTCATTATTATCATTTTTGTAGCGGTGTCGTCATAGCCAGCGGACCCTACTATATGTCTTGCACTTATTAGAGCCCGTTTAAAGTTTTACACCACACCCATTCCCCTCGTAATAGCCAATCAATCCATATTCTATCAACCCTGCACTTATTGGCGGGGTTTCACGCACGACACGTCATAATCGCTAGCCAGTCCATATTCTGTTAGCCCTACACTTTGTGATGATGTCAACACACTCACACACCGCAATAGCCATCCAACCTGTATTATGTCAGTCCTGCACTCATTAACAACTCTAATATATTTTAATACCCGTTTATTATCATAGGCATTAATTCTCCAATTTCTCAAGTTCTTACTATTTTAAATTAGCCCCACCCTATTATAGAGCATAATCCTCAAATCTACCCCTAGTCCCATACCTAAAGATCTCTAAAATACAAACACATCATATCCTATTTTGTAGGATGAATTTATGTCATATATATCTCCCTAGTCTCGCGCCTAGGTTATCCAAATCAACGGAACGACACCAAATCATCCCCACCATGGAATATCTCATCCGTAAAAACCTACACTAGCTAGTCCCATACCTAGAAAGTGTTAACCGCAACTAAGTCAAACTCACTAGTCCCATACCTAGAAAGTACTCCTAAAATTAAGGTGAGAGAATACTATCCAAAATCCCGTCGTTCCCACGATGTCAACAATAATTAAAACAATAAGTCATATAAACCAATATATCCACAATTCTACAAATTTCTCATGTGGTCACAATTTACTTTAATTTAATTCGTTCAATACATCCTCGTAATTAACACAATTTATTTTATTCAATAATTATAATCTCAACATCATGCGATCTTAAAAAGCATACATCAATAATTTACTTTTATTATGCCTCCATAATTTCATATGATTTCACAAGTCTCTTTTTCATTTAAATAACGTAATTATAATTTTCTACATGCAAACCTACCCCCATAATGACAAAACTAAATCTCTATCCTAAGCACACAAGGGTTATGAGTCTTAATTTAGATTAAGATTTTTCACTAAACAATCACAAATTAGATTTCACTTTCCCTAATTAAGGTTACTAATTTATTTTAAGAAAAACATGTAAATTAATGTTTAGACGACATTTAAAACGCATAATACTAAAGAGAGAGAATCGAAGTATTCATGTCTGCTAAAACGTTAGTTGAACATTCTGATTAGATGGTTGCGTTCCTCTAAAAAAATTAAGAAAGATTCGTTCTTGAACAATCTTGAGAAAACACTGATTAAGCCTTCAAAACTTGAGTTAAATCTTGATTAAATTTGGGGCTAGGGTCTGTAGGTGAAAGGTGGTAAAGATGTAGAAGTCTTATAGTTGAAAAGTTGGTGGAAAAGTGTTTAGAAAAGTCTAACCCGTGTTAATTTTATATGGAAAGGGACTATGAGTTTGAATGTAAATAGAATTCTATTAAAACCACAAAACTACCAAACCTGACCATTCCAAAACGATTCCCTCTCCAGGCTGAATCGATTCAGTCTGTTTAGGTGCCCCAAAATACCAAGTTTTTATACAAGTTAAATAAAATCCTGATTTCTCCCCCGATTTCAATTCTGATTAAAATCCTACTTTGAATAATTGAAATCCAACATTTTAAACTGTTAAAAATAGTTAAATCTAAAAAATTTATTTTTTCAAATTTCGAAGAAAGTTAATTATTACCGGTTTCAAATTACGGGGTGTTACAAAGGTGACATTGCACTAGTTAGAATTGTCCTCAAACTTCTCTTTTCTCCACCAAACTTTACAAAGTTAGGGTGTAGGTTGTAAATATAGAGACTCCCGACCTCACAATGTCACTTTTTTAGTAAATCTCTTCATTATTATCAAATTTTTTATATGTGGGTAAATGAAGATAGTGAAGACCTTTGACATCTTAATCACTCCTTTAAACTTTTGTTAATTCCCAATCCCTTCAAGAATGAGGTTCATTGTGTGGGTGGAACATGCAAAAAGATGTTCGGTCTCTTCACCATCGTCAAATTCGTGACTGCCATATTCTTCAAAGCATTATCTTTCACTATTTATTTACATTAGTTACCAACTTCTTCAATGCACTTCTAAACATAGCGGAAGGTATACTTCCAGGTATGTGCCTCCTTGTAATCTTATTTTGAAGAAATAAAAGTTGTTCCCTTCTATAAATTCACACCTAAACTAATCATGCTTTTTCTTTTGCGATCCTTCCAAACATCAGTCACTATCGAATAACTATTCGAAGCCCACTCTTCTTGCTTCTTAGGTGATTTTTAGTTCTCTCTATCTGTATATGGCCTTTTATTACTAGGTGCTTATGTTAGTTCTATTTACTTTGTTCATTTGATTTCTAGAATTTCCTTTCAATTAAACCTTCCTTTAATGAAAGCTCCCTTATTTGGTATTCACTCAAAGGTTGGTAAACCGGACCAAATTGAATAATGAGGAATACCCTATTTATAAACCGTCAAGATGATTACTGATACACGTATGCTTTGTCCTTCCAAAGTGCAACACGAATGTTTTTTTATCACGTCCTCTTGCTCGGATCTTTGTTAGGATTGATACCAGAAGAAAATTTATTCGTAGGCCCAAGGAAGTGAAGTGAGGAATTTTTGTTGGCCCTACCTCCGACTCATCCACTTTTTCATATCCTTCATCAACATTAATAATTTTAACTTGTTATTGATTTTTTACGTCATCATTTTTCTTTGTTGCCTTCTTTTTCTTAATTTTATCAAGTGCCTCTCTTCCCTTAGCTTTGGCTTGGTTGTGAACCATTAGGCATGGCGTAATATTCCCTAAGATGTTCGCAATATGATGTTGAAATGTATGAATTCCATTGGTTAAACCTTTGTCACATAGCACACATTTCAATGTAACCAAATTAATGGGATCTACCAAAGTTGCATACTCCCACCAACCATCTTTAGATGAATGTTTCAAAGGTATCACCAGCACCAACCATCCCAAGTTACCCAGCTTCACACACACAAAAATAAATAAAACCGTAATCAATTATCAATATAATTAATAGTTAACATAAAAAGCTAAAAAAATCACTAATAACGGTTAACATTTAATAAAAATTTAAATACTATTAACAGTTAAACTAATAACAAAGTCTAAACTACAATAAGTCAAGCCATGACAAGAGAAAGAGATAGAGTAGCAACAGGCGAGCCTATGGTATATGATAGAAAAAGATGGGGAGGTATACGAGGTATATGATAGAAAGATATGGAGTACGAGGAATGAGGTGGGTTTAATCTTTTCTGAGTTTAAATTGAAAGGATTTTTATTTTAAATATAGAAAGAGGGCATTAAAAGGAGTCATTTAGGGGTTCCAACAAAATTTAAAAAACTGACAAATGTTAAAAATTTAAACAACCCCCGTAGTTTAAATGACACTAGACAGTATAACGGAGCAAGCAGGTTAAATGGGCTCCAACCATTTAAATGACCCTATAATTTCAAAGCATTTTAATTAACTGATTTTTTTATTTTATTACATGGTGAACCACCTTATACCATTTAGAAGGCGATTAATCGATATTTCAGGCCGTTACATAGAACACTGCAATTAAAAATATTAAACACTTTTCTGAGAGGAGAGGTTGGGGGATATATAAATATAATAAAGGGTAATATTGACATAACTTCATGCGATAATAGCATATTTAGACAAAAAAAACATAATAAAAAAGAGACTTTCCACCCAAGTGAAGAACATTAGGTCTAATTTTATTTTTATTGAGTTTTGAAGTGACATGTTTTTCATTGTAGGGGGATAGTGTTGTTGCATTTTTCATGGAGTTGTGTCTAAATAATGGACTTTGGGGGGTTACATCTGAATATGATATTATCATGAGGGGTTATATAAAAAACAATAATAAATTATATATACAAACCATAGTAAATTAAACTTTATAAAGTTCAAGGCATCTCTAAATACCATTGCGTAGAAAAGAAGTCAAGTGAAAGGAAATTTCATAACTTAAGGTGGAGTTATGCAATCCTTTTATATATTGATTCCGTGTGGTTGATATAAACTCACGGCTGCGAGACAAAGTAGGTGTATTGATATTGATGTTAGTTATAACCCATGCCTACAACAAAACACATGAATATTTTCAATTTTTCAAGGACAGCAGAGGAATGAATTAAAGTTCATGGCATCCTTAATAGGATAAAAATCCACTCACCGTAATTGAATTTTAAATATAATACAAAACCATGAAGATATAGCTTGGATATCCTTTACGAAATTGGGTATAACATATATAAAGAGTAGTCTTTTCCATTATGCCCGTATTGAAGTTCTTGACAGATGTTTTCGTAAGTTCACTTTTTTCAGAAAAGCATAATGATTTAAGCATTTCGAATAAATTGAATGTTAACTAAGGAATTTTACTTGAGAATTCATTAGCAAAATCTCATCCATTTTGTTAAATGATCTCGAGGATTTTCCTCACCCCCACTTGGAATCTTTGTTGATTATGGTCATGATATATTTTGTAAGGAGGGAGCCTAGTGTCAGAATGGAATCGAAATCCACTTTCTCATGATTTGATGTGAAGAGCTTTTTATGAATGAAATTGTATATGTTTCTTACACGATCTATTCTATGTTGTATTTCTTGTAAATATATTTATACTGTTGATAGTACGGTATGTATGGTTTGACACATATTATATCACGATACATATGTGTGTTCGATTTTGAGAAGAAGGACATCGATCAGCAATTGAAAAAAAAGGTCTCGAGAAGAGAAAAGGGAAAAGGGTCCGTCTTTCAAGCTTTGTTTGAGAAGAGAGATCAGGAAGCTGGGGCTATGATTTCTTCATTTTTTGGCATTCAATAGTTCGATTCAGGTGCAATATCATGATCTACATTTTGCAATTTTTGTCTCTCATTTCTTCTTCGTATGTTTTTCCTCTTTTCCCTCTATGTGTTTCTCCTCTTTTTCATATCGTATACCTCTACGCACCTCTATCAAACCCAGAGATGTATGTGAAGTATATATATTATACTAAAATAGAGTTGTATAGGGCTATCATTATAACTTTATATATATATATATATATATATACATGCAGACACAATGTTGTGTCATATGTATTACTACTAGAATATTAGTATATTAAAACAGAGATATATGTTTACGGTTATGCCAATAATTTAATATACTGTATACTCTTTTATCACGTGTAGTACATATATAATGATATATAAGAATGAGTGAGAGTTATGATTTATTAGTTAGCATGGACAAAATATTTGTTCTCATGGTTATAGGAGTGGTAGTCCAAATATGATTTCTTAAAGCGTCTAAAGATAACAGTGGTGATATAAATACCCCTGCGCCTTTGAGATATTAATACCAATGCATAAAGGTATTTCATTTTTGTTTGGAAGAGTATAAGGAAGGCAAACTCCTGACCAAGCAGCCTCAACATCTTTTAAAATAGTCTAGGAATAATAGTTATTGGTATATTGATATGAAATATCAAATGTCGCTTAATGATATTTGAGTTTTTTTAATCTTTCTCTCTCACTGTGTGTGTGTGTGTGAGAGAGAGAGAGAGAGAAAGAGAGAGATTTTGAATGTGTGCATGCCATTGACATTTGTGCGTTATTTTTGCACGGTTATGAGAAAGAAACTAACTAGTGTAGTGTAATGTGAGATTGAATGCATGTATGAGAAGCTAAAATTATTCTAAACTCTTTCTTAGTATGGATGGTTTGTAATTTTATTAATCATGATTACAAAAATTGTTGATGTTTATATACTAAACTTGCTTGTTTGTGAAAGTCATTCGAACTATGTGTTATTGTGTCTGCTCTTGTAGCTTCCACATTTGATCCAATGCCTGCTCGACATGTTATTTTTGAAAAAGTACAAAAGGGTCAATTAAAATGTGACACCCCGCCTAGTCTAATACCGGTTGATCAGGCCTTTATTAAATTAAATGGGAATCATATATGATTTCATTTTTAGCAACCAATTGATTAAGCTAATAACCTATTAAGTCGGGTGTCCATTTTAAAATCTTATTAACATGCATAATTATACCATTCTAAAATATAAACATAAACATCTACATTGGCTCAAACGTAAAGAACAATAATATCATAAATAACTAAACCGAATAAATCCTCGGTCTCCAGAATAAAATAATCCAAATACTAAAACTTGTGTTCTAAAAGGCGCGCCTAGGCGGATCCTAGGTGTGCCTAGGCTTGAATCTTGAGAGAAACGCATCGCCTACGCCTTATTCTTGGTAAAAGGCTTAAAGCGCACTTTTTTTAAAAATAAACATGCTTAGTGAAATCAAATCGCCATTTAAAGACTTTTTTTACGAATCAGGCCAATATCTCCTCCAAAACAATCAAAATACATTTTATATATTGATTATGGAGCATAAATATGAGAAAGATGGCTACCAAACATACGGATATGTTTTCAAAATTCAAGGTATGTATTATTTTATTATATTATAAGCCTTAGAATAATTAAAATAATAAAAAAAGGAAAAACGCCTTTTTACGCCTAGGCTCGTAAGGATTGAGGCTTGACCTCTACGCCTTGACCACGCCTCGCTCCTTTTAGAAACTTGACTAAAACTAAGAAATGTAAATAATGTTTTATAACAAAACTGTCCAATTGTGGGCAACATGCCATAATATGGAATGTCTATCACTGGTGACCAGTGGCTGATCACCTAAAAGATTTTAAAAATATTTTTGATACGGGTTAGCGCCCAAAATATTAAAAAAACATTTGGAAGTATTTAAATGAAATAATAATAAAGCAATATGAAATATTCATATTAACTCAGTGTCACACTCACATTAGATTATCCTCGCCGCTCCTCTATATTGCGCACCTATCTATTTCATTCTCCTAGTATGCTACCTCGCCTAACTAGTCTAACCAACCTTAACATACTTTAATCCACTAACATATAGCCCATATGTACCCCCCACACGATAACTCATACTGTGTATTACAAAACTAACACATAATACATAACTTAGGGCTTCTCAATTGTATTTATCATTGCATAAGCAACGTAACCGTACAATAAGAATAACCTGATATCCACACAACCATTTAAGCACATATACATATATCACTCTTTATATGTATATAAATAGAATCCCCAAGCGGGACTTCTCACACGCATCCCTAATATGATATCAGGCACCATGTACATCACGTACCACTCCTGGGCCACCGGGTCGGGATCTCACCATCGATCCCAAAACTTAAACATATAATGGAGGCAGTCATACACGTACATCTGTGAGTCGTAACCATACCACATCACACCCAACTAGATTCGAAACCAACACCTATCAAATGTAATATGGCCTAGGGAAAATAATCCAACACTTATTAGTCAATGCCAGGGTGGATCTCTCACTACGCCCAACCTCCAACGATAGCATATTAGAGTAGGTAGGTTCACATAAGATCAACCACACATAGGCATATATATACTGGTCACACTTGATTAATAAATACACACACACACACACACACACACACACACACACACACACATATATATATATATATATATATATATATACAGAGAGAGAGAGAGAGAGAGAGAGAGAGAAAGTCAGCTAACGTACATAACATCTCTCGAAGTACCAGCCTACCAAATCCCAAAGTCTAATCTAACTTCCCAATTTTATCTAAGTATTCCCACACTTATAATCTATGTCACTAATTATATATTTCTCTCCAAAATACTGATAACACCAACCACTAGCCTAACCATCCAAAATCCTAACCCAATTTCCCGATTCCCACTCATGAACATTTCACTCATTTATTCGCGTCTTCCCTTACGCAACCTCCATCATCGATTAGCCTATAACTCTTCCTAACCCTCATAATAAATTACCATAAACCTAAACTCATCCCCGGATCCAAGATTCAGTGACCAATACTCAAACGGACCAAAAAACTACACAAAACCAAAAGTGGCAGGCCAGTAAAATCGAACCGATTCGCTCACAGGGCCGAACCAATTTGGTAAGTGTAAGAGAAAATATTCTAATATTACTTGTAGCTAGGCCTCTTTATATATTGGTCTTAGTTTGGCATATCCCATTAAAAATCGTCACGCATCACAACGGTAACCAAATCCAACAAATAAAGTTCAGACTCCTACGCATGTCGAGGAGAACAAAAATTCTCCTTAGAGAATCAAAACGTCGTTTTATATTTCTGTGATTGTGTATTGTTTATTAAAAAACAAAAAGGCGCTTTATTTTTTTAAAGAAAATATTGTTATTAAACTCGTTCTAATGAGACTCTATAAGGACACAAATTTCTAAATGAGTCCTTTGTAGTTTTGGCTCAATTTCGGACAAAAATGTTTGAGTCAATTGATAGTGTTAAAGTGTATCCATCCAAGCCTATGACGTGTTAGATGAAGACGTAGCGGCCAAGATTGTAAAGCTTCACCATTGCCGGTTTATTGTGCCTCGTTTATACGTGAACAACATTGGTTCCAATGCTCCTAAGGTATGAATTCATTACATATATATATAGGATCTTGGAACATTGTTTATTGGGTGTAACTTTATTTTAAAATAAATTTAATTTTTAGAAGGTTTCTTTAGAAATTTAAAATAAAGTTTTGGGGCTTAAAATCGAAATATAAAGAATATGTCACTTCCTTCGATATTGACGTTCGAACGAGAATGTCATTCGAATGAGTTTGCCAATGACTTTTCCCCATTGGCCACTAGAACTTCGTTTGAAGGGTCGTTCAAACGAGACTTCATTCGAACGAAAATCTCGTTCGAACGAGATTTCCGATCGGAAATTTATTTGGCAGTTTTTGGGCAGTTTTCTCTATCTTCCCACTAATTTTTGATAGAATTAATATGTGCGGGAACCAACCTTTTAAAACTAACTTTTTAATATTCTTCCATCTCCTTGAGAGAGTTTTGAAAGCTTAATTTTTCCATGAAAAGGTTCAAGTTTTGAGTGTTTTATTTTTCGAGAAATCATCCTTAAACACTTTTGGTTTACACCCATATTAGTTTATTCCAAGTTCCTTAATATATATCCTTGCTTGGAGTGTTTGGCACCGGGTTTATCTCTACACCTCAAAGAAGAGAAGTTTGGGTTTACTTTTATATCCCACAAAGAAGTTTGTTTGTTGTGACATACCCACTTGGAGAAAGGCTCCTTATTCGGGTGGCGGTGACCAGAAAAGTCCGATCGGTGGATTCGGAGACCGCGGTGGAACTCCTTGGTTATTCGCTAGGCAGAGGTGGGTACAAGAAGAAGCGTCAGGGCTTGGACGAAGTCAAGTCGGGTGTTGTAAGCCTTTTTCTCTTGTATTTGTAAAACCGTACTTAGTGGATTTGAGGCTAGGGCCGTCCAAGATTTTTTCCCGTTGTGAGTTTTTCCTCTTACATCGTGGCGTAGTGGTTGTTTACTTATTTTATCTTTTGCTATATCACATTAGATGCATGCTTAGGTAAAAAGATAAAAATTGGTATATTTAATTTGGTGCTAATTTAATTTGGGTAAAAATTAATTTAATTTAAGTCATTACTTTATTTTGATAAATTTTGCTTTGGCCTAATTTTCAAAAATGGATTAATTAATTATGCTAGGAAAATTTCTAGGACTTGGGTTAAAATTGGATTAAGTGAATATTTTGTGTTGTCTAATTTAAAATTCACTTTGTATATTAAGTTTAATTATAATTTAAAAGAGATTAAAATTTGTTATAAGTTGTTTATGTGTTTGAACCATCCTCATTCCGCTCCAAAGGAAATTGATTTTAAATGAATTTTAAATTTGGGGGTCTACATTTCTAACAAGTGATATCAAAGCCAAAACGATAAATTACTTCGTTAAATCCTTTTAAATATTTTGGCTAAAAATGGAATTTTTTCCATTTTTAAAATTTCCTATTTTCGATGGTTCTAACTACGCGTATTGGAAAGCGCGGATGAAATTAGCGCTAAAATCTATCGACGAGAGGGTTTGGTTGTATGTTGCTAACGGGTGGTCCCCACCCACACATTTGGTAGATAATGAGCGTGTTCCCAAACCCACCGATAGATGGAGTGAGAATGAATTTAAACTTGCAAATTTTAATTCCCGTGATTTAAATGCCTTGTTTAGCGCAGTCACACCGGATGAATTTCGACGCATTATGATGTGTGAAACCGCTAAAAAAGCTTGGAATATTTTACAGCTCACTCACGATGGAACTAGTGTCGTAAAAGCTTCGAAACTCCAAAACCTCACCGCTCAATTTGAAACAATCAAAATGAATGAAAAAGAAACTTTTGATGAATTTTATACTAGACATTTCGATATAGTTAACTCATCTTTTAATTTGGGAGAGAAAATACCCGACAACCAAGTTGTAAAGAAAATTTTGAGGTCTCTACCTGATAGATTTATTTCAAAAGTGATCGTTTTAAATTCTTTACCCACTTTAGCCTATGTGAAATTAGAAGAGCTTGTAGGTGATTTACAAACCTATGAACTAGACATGTTTCCCTCCAAAACATAAAAGAAAATAGATAAGGGCATTGCTTTGAAAGCCCGAAAGGAGGAAAAATAAGTAGTAGAGAGTGAAAGTGATAGTGACTCGGAAGATATGGCTATGTTTGCTAGGAATTTAGTAAATTTATTAAATTTAACAAAGATAAATTTATAAATTAGTTTAAGAAATTTGAAAATTCTACGCATGACAAAGCCGAAAAGTTCCCTAAAAATGTTAATGAAAATTTAAATAGGGACGAGTCAAATAAGTGTTATGGTTGTGAAGGGTATGGCCATAGGGTGAGAGAGTGCCCCACTAAACTAAGGAGAGAGGGTAAGCAACCAATTTCCTATAATGCAACCCTTAGTGATAGTGATAAGGAAGAGGGACCCGATTCCCCCACTAAGACCAACTTTGTGGCTTTTATGGCAAGTTATGTGAGCACCGACGATGAATCTTCCCATGAAGATATACAAATACATGACACTTCCGAGGTCAAAGTTTATGATTGCCTTGTTTTTTATGGTTGTGAGAGTAAAGAAGCGAGAGAGAGTGTGAAAAGGAAGAAGAGGTTAATCTGAGTGAACTTCAAAATGCTTTTCAAGAACTGTATGAAGAATCTATTAAATTAAAAAGAGCAAATTTGAAGTTAGAAGCTAGTTTAAGAGAGCGTGTCAAGGTCGTTGATGATAGTGTGTTAGTTGAAGACCTTAGGACACGAGAGAGAGCTATTCGAGAGAAGCTTGAATATATAGAAGGCGGGAGAGATAGCCTTAGAGGTTTAACGGAGTCAATGAAAAATGAGCTTCCTGTGTTTGAAGAGAGAAATGTTTTATTATAGTCTCACATTTTAGATTTAGAAAATAAATTAAAAGACTCTAGTAAAGGCAAATTTGATTTGGAGTGTCGTTCGGAGAAATTAGATAAAATATTAGGAACGGTCCAAATTAAAAATGACACTTGTGGTTTAGGCTTCGATACTTGTAATGAATAATCTCATAAAGCCAAAACCAATGTTTTAAGAGAATCACCTAGGAAAACTTTTAGAGATCAATCCTTAGGTACCAACTTTCGACGTGTTTTTAATTGTTCACATTGTGGTTGAAAGGTCATATTAAGAAATTATGTTTTGATCTTAAAAGATTTCCTAGAAAATCCCAACGTAAGGCAACCGAGGTAGCCAAGATTCCTACACCCCGAGCTCATCATTCGTCACTAGTTTGGGTTAGGAGATCCGATGTGGTAGCTTTACAAGATAGGATTTTTTATTCTCATTTACTTTCACATGCTTCCTCACTTGATAAATCTAAAGGTTGAATGTCTTAGTTGTTTGCATACTTTAGCTTTTGTACTTCATGCTACATTATCATGCTAAATGTATGCTTGTTTAATCATGTTCTAGTCTATGCTCCATGCTTAATCACATGCTAGAATTATGATTTTGTTTATATTTTGTATTATATTTCTTTCAGTTTAGTTGGCATTAAAAGAAAAATACCAAAAGATTTTGTTTGTCTTTTGAGTAAATATTTTTATTTGTTTGGTTAAAATTTTCAAAAACTCAAAAAGATTTTTGTTTTTGTGTGTATTTTAGTTTGACACAATTTATGTGGCATATACTTGTGTTTGAATCCCTTCTTTTTTGCTTCCATGTGGCTAGAACTTTTGGTTAAGATTGACAATCCTTAAAATGTTCTTTACCATGCTTACATGGAGTAGTTGGATTTTGTGTTGCTTAAATGGATTCTATTTTTATATGCCTCAATTCACACATGCACGAGCTCACTTGAAATTTCAACTTCACATGTTATATTTGAGCTTTTGTGAGGTGTTCTCGTACCTATCTACATATTTTTTACCTAGGAGGACTAGTGCATGTTAAAATCCGTTGCACGTGAGAGTTGAGTGATAAAAATGATATATATATATATAAATGTGCACGGTGAAAGGCTCCGAAAGGAAATATCATCCTTTGCGAGTAAGCCACCGTTTGAAATGGACCTAAAAGAAATACGTGGTCCAAAGGCCTAAAAATAAAATATGGCAATAAAAGAAAAAATATTTTGCCAAGGCCTATTATGTTTAATTGATATAGTCATTCAAAACTACATATGATTATTTTGAGGGAGTTTGGATGGTATATCAACGGTTTGCACAATTCTCGTTTATCCTAGTTGTACTTTCAATGTCATGACTCTATTGGTTTATAGAATCCTCAAAATTCTAGGCTTGTATGCATTTTGTATGTTTGTTTATTGAGTTCAATTTATATTGTCACATGAGGTTATATTCAAATGTGATAAAGTTTGCAATCAAATGAGAACTCCTTGAACATGTTTTTAAGTGACTGGGTCTAAATTTAATCGTTTCTAGTTTACACCCCTTCACTTCCGTTTCCATATGACACATTTTTGCCATACGAGTGTGAAAAGCTTAATGTATTTTGTGTCATGTGTAATGTCTATACCTATATATGCGACTATACGATATTGATATTCATTATGTCTTCATATATATGGTATTTTTTGTCTTTGCCTTGCTTTCTAGTCCATATATTCTTCTAGTTCATAATTGGTATCTATCTTGTTGCATATTATTGTTGATAACCCATGCTTAGTATCTTATGTATTATATTGGTATCAGTTTTTTTGCATCATTCGTTGGTATCCTTTATCATTTGAATGGATTAGTCGTGATTTTGTTGCCCATGTGCTTTCATTCCCTTTCCTCTTTAAGCATCATCGTGTTCCAATTAGTTATTTTATCCTTTGTTTATTCCTGAACAAAACGAGGGATAATGCTAGGGGAGAAATGGTATATATTCATATTATTATCGTATCTTTGTTTGGGTGATTTATCTTAGGGGGAGACGTCTTTCTAAATATGTCATTGCTAGACAAAAAGGGGAGAATTAATTTAGGGGGAGTAATTATTTTAATTGCATTTAATATTCTTGATACTCCCTATGCGTTTGATAGTTTGCTTAAGTGTGTAGGAAATCTTCTAAGTGGCAACTTTCATCGGCAAAGATATTGATCCTTGGATCTTAAGTCAAGTTTTAGTCTAGTAGAGCTTGACAACCCTTTAGGATTTTTGTTTTGGTTTTTGTCCCGGAATAGCCAAAGAGGGATATTTCAAAGGACACAAATTTCCAACTGAGTCCTTTGTAGTTTTGGCTCAATTCCGGACAAAAACATTTGAGTCATAGGATAGTGTTCAAGTGTATCCATCCAAGCCTATGACGTGTTAGTTGAAGATGTAGCGGCTAAGATTGTAAAGCTTCACCATTGCCGGTTTATTGTGCCTCGTTTCTACATCAACAACATTGGTTCCAATGCTCCTAAGGTATGAATGCATTACATATATATATAGGAGCTTGGAACATTGTTTATTGGGTGTAACTTTATTTTAAAATAAATTTAATTTTCAGAAGGTTTCTTCAGAAATTTAAAATAAAGTTTTTGGGCTTAAAATCGAAATATAAAAAATATGTCACTTCGTTCGATATTGTCGTTCGAACGAGAATGTCGTTCGAACGAGTTTGCCAATGAATTTTCCCAATTGGCCACTGGAACTTCGTTAGAAGGGTTGTTCGAACGAGACTTTGTTCGAACAAAAATCTCGTTCGATAGAGATTTTCGACGGGAAATTTATTTGGCAGTTTTTAGTTGTTTTCTCCATCTTCCCACTACTTTTGGACATAATTAATACATGCGGGAACCAACCTTTTAAAACTAACTTTTTCATGTTCTTCCATCTCCTTGAGAGAGTTTTTAGAGCTTAATTTTTCCATGAAAAGGTTCAAGTTTTGAGTGTTTTGTTTTTCGAGAAAGTCATCCTTAAACACTTTTGGTTTACACCCATATTAGTTTATTCCAAGTTCCTTAATATATATCCTTGATTGGAGTGTTTGGCACCGGGTTTATCTATACACCTCAAAGAAGAGAAGTTTGGGTTTACTTCTATATCCCACAAAGAATAAGTTTGTTTGCTGTGACATACCCACTTGGAGAAAGGCTCCTTGTTCGGGTGGCAGTGACTAGAAAAGTCCGATCGGTGGATTCCGAGATCGCGGTGAACCTCTGTGGTTATTCACTAAGCAGAGGTGGGTACAATAAGAAGCGTCAGGGCTTGGACAGAGTCAAGTCGGGTGTTGTAAGTCTTTTTGTCTTGTATTTGTAAAACCATATTTAATGGATTTGAGGCTAGGGCCGTCCGAGGTTTTTTCCCGTTGTGAGTTTTTCCTCGTACATCGCGACGTAGTGGTTGTTTACTTATTTTATCTTTTGATATATCACATTAGATGCATGCTTAGGTAAAAATATGAAAATTGGTATATTTAATTTGGTGCTAATTTAATTTGGGTAAAAATTAATTTAATTCAAATCATTACTTTTTTTTGATAAAATTTGGTTTGGCCTAATTTGCAAAAATGGATTAATTAATTATGGTAGGCAAATTTCTAGGACTTGGGTTAAAATTGGATTAAGTGAATATTTTGTGTTGTCTAATTTAAAATTCACTTTGTATATTAAGTTTAATTATAATTTGAAAGAGATTAAAATTTGTTATAAGTTATTTATGTGTTTGAACCATCCTCATTCCGCACTAAAGGAAATTGATTTTAAATGAATTTTAAATTTGGGGGTCTACATTTCCAATAAGTGGTATCAGAGCCAAAACGATAAATTACTTCGTTAAGATCCTTTTAAATATTTTTGGCTAAAAATGGAATTTTCTCCATTTTCAAAATTTCCTATTTTCGATGGTTCTAACTATGCGTATTAGAAGGCGCGGATGAAATCATCACTAAAATCTATCGACGAGAGGGTTTGGTTGTCTGTTGCTAATGGGTGGTCTCCACCCACACATTTGGTAGATAATGAGCGTGTTCCCAAACCCACCGATAGATGGAGTGAGAATGAATTTAAACTTGCAAATTTTAATTCCCATAGTTTAAATGTCTTGTTTAGCGCGGTCACACCGGATGAATTCCGACGCATTATGACGTGTGAAACCGCTAAAGAAGCTTGAGATATTTTACAACTCACTCACGAGGGAGCTAGTGTCGTAAAAGCTTCGAAACTCCAAAACCTCACCGCTCAATTTGAAACCATCAAAATGAATGAAAAAGAAACTTTTGATGAATTTTATGCTAGACTTTTCGATATAGTTAATTCATCTTTTAATTTGGGAGACAAAATACCCAACAACCAAGTTGTAAAGAAAATTTTGAGGTCTCTACCCGATAGATTTATTCCAAAAGTTACCGTTTTAAATTCTTTACCCACTTTAGCCTCTGCAAAATTAGAAGAGCTTGTAGGTGATTTACAAACCTATGAACTAGACATGTTTCCCTCCAAAACTGAAAAGAAAATAGATAAGGGCGTTGCTTTGAAATCCCGAAAGGAGGAAAAATAAGTTGTAGAGAGTGAAAGTGATAGTGACTCGGAAGATATGGCTGTGTTTGCTAGGAAGTTTCGTAAATTTATTAAATTTTACAAAGATAAATTTATAAATGAGTTTAAGAAATTTGAATATTCTAAGCATGACAAAGCCGAAAAGTTTCCTAAAACTGTTAATGAAAATTTAAATAGGGATGAGTCAAATAGGTGTTATGGTTGTGAAGGGTATGGCCATAGGGTGAGAGAGTGCCCCACTAAACTATGGAGAGAGGGTAAGAAACCAATTTCCTATAATGCAACCCTTAGTGATAGTGATAAGGAAGAGGGACCCGATTTGTTGTGATTAGACTTCTAATTAAATAAGTTACTGCGTAAAGATCGCGCAAAGCGCGCTTTCAAATTGGTATTAGTGCGGGTTATACGATTTTACCGCGTGATCAATTTTTTCCTAATTTTTTATACCTCTTTTTTAAGAAATTGTTGATCTTTGAAATGGTCGAATTTTTATGAATAACTTTTATAATCGAATGCCTATTTTTTATGGAACAAATTATGCCTATTGGAGAGAGAATGAAATACTCTTTGAAAACTATCGACGAATGTGTTTGGTTAGCTTGTGAAAGAGGGTGGTCACCACCCACTATCACAGTTGATAACGTTTAAAGTTCCAAACCCATCGTACAATGGAGTGACGACGATTTTAAATGGAGTAATTACAACTCTCGTGACCTAAGTTCTATTTCTATAGTCATCACCCTGATAAGTTACGTCGTATCATGATGTGTACCACTCCTAAGGAGGCTTGGGATATTCTCCATCATACACATGAGGGTACAAATGTTGTTAAGGCATCAAAACTCTAAAATTTGAGCACCTAATTTGAGACCCTTATTATGTTAGAGTCTGAGTGTTTTGATGACTTGTATTCACGTCTATCAGACATAGTTAACACTAGCTTTAATTTGGGTGAGAGAATTCCTGGGATAAGGGTTGCTAAGAAGTAACTAAGGTCACTCCCCGATAGATTTATTCCCAAGGTTTCGGTCGTTAACTCTTTAGGATTTTAAACACTCTTAGGCTAGAATAACTTGTAAGAGATCTTCAAACTTACGAGATAGACATGTTCCCTAATACTATTAAACTGAAGGATATAGGGATATTATTAAAGACTCAAACTGAGAAAAAGAAACAGGAGAGTGTGACTGAGTCTGAAAGTGAGATAGACTTTGAGTTTAATGATATGGCCCTTTTTCCAAAAAAAATCAAAAAGTTTCTCAAATTTTCCAAAGAAAATTCTTCCAATGAAAATTTGAGAAAAATAAAAATAAAAATGAGGGCACAAGGGAGGGAGAGAAAGAGGAGGAAATTAGGTGTTATGAGTGCAAGGGTAAAGGGCACAAGGCACATGAGTGTACCACTAGGATAAAGAGAAAGGGCAATAAGGTTGCACATAAGGCCACTCTTAGCGAAATGACATCGAGTAGGTTGATTCAGGGGAGAATCACTGCATGAAACGTGTGTTGCATTCATGGCTAGTTACGTTGGTACCACTAGTTTGTCCCTTGACAGTCAGGACACATCTAAATGTTAAAACCTCGATGAAGTTTTGAGCCACTCGGGAGATAGTGAGAATGAGGTTGATAGTGAGGGGAAAGGCGATATCTAAAAAGTGTTTAGTGATTTATCCACCGAGACGCTAAAAACCAAAAGGTTGAATAAAGATTTGTCTCTTAGACTGTTATAATTAGAGAGATAGGTGAAATATTTGAGGGTGTGTGGTGCGTTGGCGAGTTTACTCAAGAAGGTCAAGGTTTCTTTAAGTAAGCAGTTGATTGTCTTACGAAGAGAAAATACAGATTTGACCAACATTGTGGCTATTCTTAGGGGAGATCTTCAATCTTCATTGGAGACTCGTGAGAAACTTGAAGCCCATGTATCCCAACTCGAGAGAGATCTCGAACGTGCCCGGGAGGTCAAAGTAACTTTAGAGGACACATCCAAGAAGGTTGGAAAGATTCTCCTCGGTCCCGTATTAGGTAATGTAAAGAGTCTAAGAATAGGTTATAATAGTGCATCCACTTCCCACGTAGCACCCAAGCTAGTTCCCGAGTTTGTGTTAGATCAATATATCTCTCAACTTAACCCACTTAGGCGTCCGAACCCATGTAGGAGAGCTCGTCCTAGACATTTTAAACAAGTAGACCCAAGCCCGTGTATGTTTGTTCCGATTGAGAGCAAAGAGGTCACTGTTGATGTAAAAAACTAGATTGCTCTAATTATTCAATCACAGATAAATAAATAAGACTAAGATTTTTAAAGTGGTTCGGCTAGGAATAAAGCCTACGTCCACTGTTATGTTATTGCTGAGTGTTTGTGGAATTCTTGATTACAAGTTCTTTCAAGCAATTCCGGTCCCCCTTTGAATGAGGATGATACAAGGTATTTATAGCCTTGAGGCTGTACATGAAAGGTCCGATACATTAAATGAAATACATATGAAAGGGTAATACATTTAATGCAGCGTGCACGTCAAGAATACAAGCATTTAATGAATAGTTGAACAGTTGTCCGTCTGGTAATTAATTACACGACCGAGATGCAGCTCCGACCGCCTTAGTTGCTCGCTGATCAAAAGTTCCTCGGAGCGTTGGAGTACCTCGGAGCGTTGGAGTTCCTCGGAGCGTTGGAGTTCTTCGGTGTACTAGAGTTCCTCGTTCTTATTGTGCCAGGTAGGTTGACACGTGTCTTCATATTATTCGTCCACATCAGCCTATTAATTTTGGTATCAACAGAAGCCCCCAATGTTTCATATTTCGAACTTTGAGGAGTATGGAATATTTTTTTCTCGGTATGTAGCAATATTGAATGATCTTCCTGGGTTTTAGGAGCATCGTATTTGAATTTATTTCCAAAGTCATAGAATCCGCCTTTTTTCGAATTTTTGATAGCGCTTCGATCTCTGTACATTTTTTGTCCTTTTAGCCGCCGGAAGTTCAGTAGTTTCTTTTTGGTAATCATTTCTTTCGCCGCTTCCCAATGCAGAGTATTTAAAATTCTTGGGTAACCATATCGTCTTCTACTTTTCCCAATTTTCTGTGTTCAAGCTTTCTATTCTCTTTCAGTCTTGTGCGTTCGTCCTTGTTTTCGTTCGTCAGCTCTCCTTTCTTCCTGTAAGCTTTTTCTTCCTACCTCTTTTACTCATCATGGTTTATGTTATTGAATCTGTTGAAAAATTCCGCTCTGATTTTTCCATCCCATCTTGGGTAATTTTGGAGGAGTTTGCTGGAACTCAAGATTATTTTCATTTGGCTGAGGGACATTGGTTCCCAAGTCTTTTTATTGCTGAATGTGGTTTTTCCTTTCCACCAAACCCATTGAGTCTCGAATTTTGTCAATATTTTGATCTTGTCCCTGCAAGAATAGCCCCCAATTCATGGAGAATAATTAATGGGGTGCACAAATTAAATCTAACTCATGGGACTCGTATTGGGATCCCTGAGATTATGTATTGCTATAAGTGGGCTACTCTAGATAATATTTATTATTTAAAAACTAGGTTTCTGAATAGAGCCCTTGTAGTTAACCTCCCTGACTCAAATAGAGATTATTTTGAGCATGGGTTGGTTATAAAAAATTGGCAACATGCCCCTTTAGCTGAAGATGGCGTATACAATGGTCCCAGATGCCCTCCATATGGCAATGGGATAGGTTTATTTTTCATTTTATTTTACTTATGAAATTATGCTTTCATCATGTTTGACAAAATGTATGATTGATATCTCGTTATGTATTTATTTGCAGTTGATAGCAAAAGAAAAACTCCAAAGGAAACAGAGGTGAATATCAAACATCTGAAACTTATCTGGGGTTTGCATAAGAACATTGCAGACGAGCACATAAGGTCTGCATCATATTTGTTGCAGTATAGGAGTTACACAACCTCTTATACTGCTCGCCCTGTTGAACCAGCTTCAACTCCAGAAGGTTCATCTTCAGATTCTCATATCCCTTTATCTCAAAGAATGGGCAAGAAAAGAGCTCCTCCTGCTCTATTTGATGAAATTTCTTCTGCTGTTGGAGCCAAGAAAGGCAAAACTGATGTCCCATAAGGGACTAAAAAAGTAGATGCTGGGTCCTCCAAAGCTGCCGAGAAGCCCCCAGTGGCCCCGAGCAAGAAAAATGCTCCTGCTGATGTAATTACAATCTCTCCGACCAAGACTTCTTCCTTGGTTGATGCTGCTGACCCTCCTTTGAAGAGATTGAGGAAATCATCCTCAGTTAATCTTGCTGGAACTGCATCTTCTCTACCCGCTGGTGGTAGTAGTGTTTCAAACATCATTCTTCCGAGTTCTTCAATGAGCTCAGTTATACCCGAAGTTCTCGGGGTTGATGAAAAAATTCCTAGGGATACACTGACATCCCTAGCTGCTCGTCATCTTTCTTCAGTAAATTTCTCATACCTTTGGTCTCTCTTTCTTTCTCTGAAAGCTTGCATTTTGTATTGACTTTGCTCTTTCTCTTATCTTTCAGCTGGTGAACTGCTTCAATACCATCGTGAAGAAAGATCAAGTTATTAAAGCTTCTAGTTCCTCGTCCGATGTTGACGATGCTTTGTTGGGTTTAGCCCAATCTGTGAAGGAATCTCGCCAACAGTACATCGAGGAGAAAACTGTTTGGGAGAAAAAGCTGGCTGTGGCTGAGGCTGATAAGATGAAGATGGCTGAAACCTCCAAGAATTTGGAGGAGAAAGTTAAAGTTTTGGTGGTTAAACATCAGGTCTCTGATGATAAGTTGAAGAAGGCAGAGGAAGAATTATCTACTCTGTGGGATATCAAGGTTAAGAAAGAGGAATTGGAAGTGAAACTCTCCTCGGAGAGATTGAGGAGAAAGGTCGCAATCAAGAAAAATTTCAGTGCTGGTTGGGAGAAAGGATGGGAGAGAGGGATAGCTGCAATGACATCCCAAGTCCAATATGGGAAGTCGAAATACTTCCATGAAGGCTGGGTAGCTTCTCTGCAAGAGCTAAAGGTCCAAGACGGTTCTGATCTATTCCAACAACATCTCCCTGATCCTCCTCCCCCAATTGTGGAAGAAGAAGAAGATGAGCCTGCCTCAGATGAGTCTTCTATGGCTATGGGTGATCAAGTTTCTGCCTCTCAACCCTCTGCCACCGAGGACGTTTCTTCCATGCCTCCTCCTCCCGAGAAGATTCCTACCGATCAAGCTGTTGTTACCACCGAGCAACCGAGCTCCTCGTCCCAGCCTCCCGAGAAAGTCTTGGGGGACAAGGAAAAGGTGTGAAGTTGTTCGGTATCATTTCTATATTTCCTTGTAATCGAATAATGTAACTTTTTGATGATCTAATAAAATATATCTTTGCTCATCTCTGTTGTTGATAACTTGTTTTTGTTGATTGTTGTCTTTTTCTCGTCTTTAGTTTGTTGCTAGAATGGAATTGATCTCTTCACATGATACCGAGCTGATGCAGCAATGTCATCAATACTATAAAGCTGGTCATACAGACCTTAGTACATCGGAAATTGCTGATATCCTTGGTCATGGTGCTTCAGAACAGGTTATTGAAGCTTATTGGTACTTGAAAGATTTACTCGACCGAGCTGTGGCCAACAATGTCGCTTATTATGACTTGATTGAAGAGCTGCATTGTTCCTTAGAGGATCTCCAAGGTCAGCATAATGAATCAATGGCTTTGTTACACAAAGATTATGAAAATAGATACCAACAACTTTCTTCTGAAACAGGCCATAAGAAGATCATTGCTGGATATGATATTAGGGAAAGGACCCTAAACAGTGAAGTTGAAGCTTGCAGGCAGATTGCCGAGATCCTGGAGCAAGAAAATAATAATCTGCAGAAAAAATTGGCTCAGTATGAATCTGTTGCCTCCTCTTCCACTACATTAGTACCTGTTACTGATGAAGGCTTCTCATTCTTAGAGGTCAAAAACGCCAAACTAAGGCAAGAGCTGGAGGACTTAAGAAGATCTGCCATTTCTGGAACTGCTCGGGGACGAGGAAGAGGTTCTCGGGGGCGAGGAAGAATCCCCAGCCAAAATGTTGAAGAGGCTCGCACTCAGTCTACTCTGGAAACTCAAGCATTCCAGTTGAAAGTAAAAGACCGTGCTCTGACTGAAATGTCCAATAAAAATCTGTCTCTGGAAGATCAGCTTACATCGACGAAATCTGCTTTGCATAATAAGGATCTTTTTGCCAAAAGCCTTCATGAACAATTGGATAGATTAACCTTCCAATTGCATAAACAGCCAAGGGAATTCTGGATGGCTGGATACAATGAAGCCCTTGTTCACCTGGATGCTCGTATTGAACATGCCAACAATGAAGGTTACAAGCAAGGATGGTTGAATGCACTGGGTGTGTTAAAATTGGAGCAAGGGCATTTTTTATGGGACTATCATGCTCCATCATTATTAGACCTGCCTGTACCACCTTTCAAATTGGACATGGCATGGATCCCAGCTCGTTCCATTCCTCGCAGCCTAATTTCAAAATACATTGGTGATTATAGCCTTCATTCCCAAGTTGAATTATCTCGTCCTGAGCATCTTTTGGATACACCTTCTGTGATGAACGTCAGAATGCTCAGAGATGTTAATTTCATCAATTCTCCCCTTTGCCTAGAAGACCCTCCTGTCGGCGAGGAACCTGTTTCTAAAGCAGAGGGCAAAAAACCAATAGAATAGTAATATCCATGTAACAATTTAGTACATTCTTGTATCCTGTAATCTTAAATTTAATGAAAGAATTTCATTTTCTATTTGCCAATTTTGCTATTGTCTTGTGTTTATCATACACCTTTATATTTGCACATATGTATCTGTTAAAAAGATAACAATAATATTGTTCATTAAGCAACTTAATAAAAAGTTACAAGTATCAGGGTTGTTTAATCACTTAATAATAAAGTAATGAATATAAATTGTTCAAATTGTTTCCAACCAACCAAGGTAGATAAACAATGTTTGTCGACCAACTATAATTGATGGGTTTTTATCCCTGACCAATTATACTTGGTTCAATTTATAAAAATGCGTCCGACCAATTAAGATCAATAATTTGTCCTCGCCGACCAACTACAGTTATTGGGTTTTTACCTCCCGACCAACTAAAGTTGTAATATGAGAGTATATTTTTATCTTACCAACCGTAATTGATCACGCTGGTGTCCTCCTAACCAAAGGAGGTTGGCTACTTATAGTACTTTTGCTCCGTAGAGCTGTCCTCCTAACCAAAGGAGGTTGGCTACTTATAGCACTTTTACTCCGTAGAGCTGTCCTCCTAACCAAAGGAGGTTGGCTACTTATAGCACTTTTGCTCCGTAGAGCTGTCCTCCTAACCAAAGGAGGTTGGCTACTTATAGCACTTTTGCTCCGTAGAGCTGTCCTCCTAACCAAAGGAGGTTGGCTACTTATAGCACTTTTGCTCCGTAGAGCTGTCCTCCTAACCAAAGGAGGTTGGCTACTTATAGCACTTTTGCTCCGTAGAGCTGTCCTCCTAACCAAAGGAGGTTGGCTCCTTAGAGCACTTTTGTTGTGTAGTGTATTACACTAGTATTCCCCGAAAAACTTTCAACCAGAAAGAAAATGATTAAACATCCTCGTTTTATTCATAATGAAAGAAATGCTTTACATTTGACATCACTGATAATACTTGCGCAGGTGTTCAGCATTCCATGCGTTCTTAAATTCCTCTCCTTCTAGAGTTGCTATTCTGTAAGTTCCTGGTCGAACAACCTCTGTAACTCGGTAAGGTCCATGCCAGTTTGCTTCTAGTTTATTCTGCTTCTGAATGACCTTCTTTAGCACATAATCCCCTTCTTTTAGATCACATTTCTTTACCCTTTTGTTGTAAAACAGAGCTGTTCGTTGTTGATAAGCAGCATTCCTAATGGCTGCCTCTTCTCTGACTTCTTCGAGCATATCCAAATCCAGTCTTCTCATCAAATCACTGATCGGAGAATTGAAATTTAACACCCTGTGTGTTGGTAGGCCCAACTCGGCAGGTATCACAGCCTCACTTCCAAATGCTAGCATATATGGTGATTCTCCTGTTGCTGCTCGGGGAGTTGTTCGGTAAGCCCACAAAACTGACTGTAGCTCATTAATCCAATTTGCTTTAGCCTCACTTAACCTCTTCTTCAACCCATTTAGTAATGTTCTGTTCATCACCTCAGTCTGTCCATTGCTTTGGGGATGGCCTGGTGCTGAATGAAACTTCAAGACATTCGACTGATGGCAATAGGCAGCAAATTCTTCATTATCAAATTGTGTTCCATGGTCTGTGATGAAAGCGTGAGGGAGACCATATCGACAAATGATATTCTTCCATATGAACTGATACACCTTCTCGTACGTCATATCAATTAGTGGTTCAGCTTCCACCCACTTAGTAAAATAGTCTACTGCTACGACGAGATACTTGAACCTTCCTCGGGTCGTCGGCAGGGGTCCAACCAGATCAATTCCCCACATGGCAAATGGCCAAGGTGATGTTATGGGTGTCAACAATGCCTGTGGAGTTCTTCGGATGGAGGAAAAACGTTGGCACTTGTCACACTTCTTAGCATACGCTATACAATCAGCCCTCATCGTCGGCCAGTAATATCCTTGTGTCATCACCCTTTGCAAAAGAGTCCGACCTGCTACATGAGCTCCGCATGATCCTTCATGGATTTCTTCAATCAATTCCCTGACCTCTGATGGATGTACGCATCTCTGCAAACCTGCCATAATTCCCCGTCTATACAAAACACCATTAATTAATATATACCGAGCAGCTTTATACTTCAGCTTCTTAGCAATGAGCTTATCCTCCGGTAGCACTCCTTCTTCAATGTATGCTCTGATAGGATCCATCCAAGATGGTCCTAAATCAAGGGTAATAATCTTCACCGTCAGATCTTCTTCTATGCTCCGACTTTCTAATATTTCAATTGGTATTGTTCTTCGCAGCTCGGTGCGCGTAGCTGACGCTAGTCGGGCCAATGCGTCTGCTCTAGCATTCTCCAATCTCGGTATCCTCACCAATTGAATAGCATCAAATTCTGTCAATAACTCCATCACTTTTGCATGGTACTTCACCATTAACTCTCCTTTCACTGCATATATTCCCATCATTTGATTCATAATTAATTGAGAATCACTGAAAACAATTACTTGTCGTGCCTCCATAACTTTCGCCAAATGAAAACCTGCTATCATAGCCTCATATTCAGCCTCATTATTGGAAGCTTTGAATTGGAATCTCAAGGCATACTCCATGTCAATATCATCTGGAGAGTTTAAAACAATCCCTGCTCCACAACCAGCCGTGCAAGATGATCCATCTACATATAATCTCCATGTATGTAACTCGTCTTCAAATTTCTTATCTGTTAGAGTTCCTCGGTGAAATATCATCTGTTTTCTTTCATCATCCCCGGGTATCCTTCGTTCCTCGTTGGTCATTTGTTCGCGCCCTTCTACCAACCGGAGTTGGTCGGGGTTTGAATATGATGATTTTTCTACATCCACAAATCCTTTTACCAACCTTGGTTGGTCTGGATCTGTGTCTGTTGATCCTGTATCGTCCACAGGTAGGTCAGCAAGCACCTTTTGCTCCTCGGGGGTATCCGGGTATGTGAACTCTTCAATAAAATCTGCCACGGCTTGCCCCTTCAACGATGATCTGGGTTCATACACAATATCATATTCACCGAGCTCTATTGCCCAGTACATCAATCTTCCTGATTTTTCTGGCTTGTGAAGGGCTTGTCTTAACGGCATGTCGGTATACACAATGATGGTATGGGCCTGGAAGTATGGCCTCATTCTTCTACTTGCTTCAATTAATGCTAATGCCAATTTTTCCAGCTTTGGGTATCTGATTTCCGCACCTCGGAAGGCCTTGCTTGTGTAATAAATTGGCTTCTGGATTCCATTCTCCAATCTGATCAACGCCGAGCTAACTGCATTTTCTGATACTGCCAAATACAAGTACAGCTTCTCTCCAGTTATTGGCCTAGACAATAATGGTGGGGCTCCCAAATACTTCTTCAAATATTGAAAGGCTTTCTCACATTCATCAGTCCACTCAAAACTTTTTCGCAGTGTTTTGAAGAATGGGAGGCATTTATCAGTTGCTCTGGATACAAATCTGTTGAGGGCTGCAACTCGTCCGGTAAGACTCTGTACTTCTTTCCTCGTCGTTGGGGATCGCAGCCCTAAAAGAGCTTTGATATTTTCTGGATTTGCCTCAATACCTCGTTGGTTGACGATGTATCCGAGGAACATTCCTTCTCGTACTCCAAAAGTACACTTCGTCGGGTTAAGCTTCATCTGGTATTTATCCAGTTGATCAAAAGTTTGACTCAAGTCAACCAAATGATCTGCAGCTCTCTTGCTTTTGGTGAGCATGTCGTCGACATAGACCTCCATATTGCGGCTGATTTGTTCGGTAAAAACCTTGTTCATCAACCGCTGATATGTTTCACCTTCATTTTTTAAACCAAAAGGCATAACATTATAACAATAAGTTCCCCTTGGGGTAATAAAAGAAGTACTTTCCCTATCATCAGGTTTCATTTTGATCTGGTTGTAGCCAGAATAAGCATCCATGAAGCTGAGTAGCTCGTGTCCCGAGGTAGCATCCACTAGTTGATCAATTCTGGGCAATGGAAAATGATCTTTTGGACATGCCTTGTTGAGATCAGTAAAATCAACACACATTCTCCATTTATTGTTCTTCTTCTTTACCATCACCACATTTGCCAACCAATCTGGATATTTCACATCTTCAATGAATTGGGCTTTCTGGAGTTTCTCGACCTCCTCTTGTATGGCCTGGTTCTTCTCGGGACTAAACACTCTTCTTCTTTGCTTCACAGGCTTGATCTCCTTATTCACATTGAGTTCATGACATAAGAAGTTTGGATCTATTCCTGGCATGTCTTCATGACTCCAAGCAAAAGTATTCTTCCTGTTTCTCAAGAAAGTTATCAACTCCTGTTTTATTGAAACATCCAACGACGATCCTATCTGAGTTACTCGTTCAGGATGATCGTCGTCCAGGATAACAATTTCTGTGGATTCCACAACCTGCCCCTTTACGAGTTGAGATTCATCCCTAGGGTCAAGAGTTTCAATTTCTGTGCCTTCCTCCACTTGGTAAGTAGTAGTCTTTTTCCTTGACTCTTCAAGTTCCTCTTGCTCGGCAGACGAATAATAGCATTCCCGAGCTACTTTTTGATCACCTTTCATAATTCCTACTCCAAAATTCGTTGGGAATTTCAAACACTGATGTACTGTAGATGGAACTGCTTCGAATTTCTTCAATCCAACTCTTCCCATGATGATGTTGTAGGCGGACTGCACATTCTTATCCATCACAAAAAAGCGTATTCTTTCTGTTCGACAAGCAGGCCAAGTTCCAATGAGTATATCCAACTTGATCGTCCCAAGTGGAAAAACTTTCTCGCCAGCAAAACCCAGAAGGGGTCTGTGATAAGGTTCTAATTGAGATAATTTTAAATTCAAACTATCAAAGCATGAATAGTACATTATGTCTGCCGAACTACCATTGTCTACTAACACCCTTGAAATGACCACATCCTTCATCCTCATTTTGATCACCAAAGGATCATCATGAGGGTAAAGAACACCTGCCAGGTCGTTTTTTGAAAAACCAATCACTAGCTTCTCTTTGTTTACCTTCCTCGGACGATCATCCTCGGCCAGGTTTATTCGCTGAATGTACGAACAAGCTTGAGCCTCTCCGAGGTAAGCTTTTCTTTCTGCAGTAAGGTCTCCTCCTCCTGCATCTCCTCCTGTTATAACATTACAATCAAATGACCCAAAACGTATGGAAAATACCTCTCGTTCAGGTTTCCTTGGCTTCTTGGGAAGATCGGGGTCATCATCTGGATCCTCTTCATGGTCCCTCCTCTTTTTCTCCTCTGCACGACGAGGAGATCTAGATCTCTCTCTAGTTCTATCATCATTCTTTCTTTCACCTCTGCGATCTACATACTTTGATAATTTCCCTCTTCGGATGAGTGTTTCAATCTCGTTCTGAAGGGCTATACAATTTTTGGTCATATGGCCATGATCTTTGTGAAACTCGCAATATTTGGCCTTATTCCTCAGGTCGGGATTTGTCTTCAGTTTCTCTGGCCACTTGATTTCCTCGTTATTCCTGATTTCTTCCAAAACATGATTAATACCCATTTTCAATGGAGTATAATTATCATACTTCTTTAGGACTTCCAACTTCATCCTGTTATTCCTGGAATGTTTATCACCACCATTACCTTTCTGATCTTTCTTCTTAGAGTTGTCGACCTCCACTTTAACTTCTTTATCCATATTCTTTTTCGCAGCCATAGCCTCCTCGGCATTCATGATTTTGGCCGCCTTTACCATCAACTCCGACATATTTTTAGGTGGATCTTTGGCCAAAGTGTAGTACAGCTTGTTAGGCAGCAAACCACTCATCAGAGCAGTGATTGCTGTCTTTTCTTCATAATCTATGACTTCCAATTTCTCGTTATTGAAACGAGTTATGTAATCTCTAGTACTCTCACCAGATTTTTTTCTAACACTTAGCAAGTGTGCTACTCGCTTTACCGGCTTTGCTCCAAAACAAAAATTGCCAATGAACAATTCGGCTAACTGAATAAAAGTTGAAATCTTACCCCGAGGAAGATTATTGTACCATATCTGTGCAGATCCGGTAAGAGTTCCCGAGAATGCTCTACACCTCATCTCGTCGGGGACAGCGTAGATATCTGCAGCAGCTTGGTATTGTTCTATATGAAGCACGGGATCTGTTTTTCCATCGTACTTGGGGGTCACTACAGGTGCTTTGAATTTTGACGGTGTAGGGAAATCCACAATGGCTTGCACAAAAGGTGTTCCTTGAACAAAAGTTCTCTGTAAGGGGTTCCTCGCCTTAGCCATTTCTCCCAGTCTATCCTCCAACCGTTGGATGGAACCTTTCCATGCTTCATTCCCTTCCTCGGGCCGCCTAGTCCGAGCAACTGATCGCTCCGACGTAGCTTCCTGAGATTTATCTCGACGAGTGGATGGTCGAGATTGTGCAGATCCTTCTCTTAAATCTGGTGGTAGCCGAAAACTTTTTGATGGAGCTCTAGGTGGACTCATGTTCCTCCTTGGTCCTAATCGACTGAAAGGAGACGCCCTGCTTTATCTTTCCAAAGCGCTGGTTCTTTCCGGAGAGAGTGTGACACGTTGATCTGTATCCGTAGCCCGTATCGATGATGTTCGCCCAGGTTGATACGTAGAATCAGTAGACTCCCCATTACGATATGACCCAGTACGTCTGGATTGTGACTGCCCACGATCACTCCTATACCCTGAATAGGTAGGTGCACCGCCTTGAAGAGTTTGAATGAGTTGCCTCACAGATTCTTGCATGGCGGTTTGTCCTTGAGCCAGATTTGTCATAATTCCAGCCAGATCTGGAGGTGCAGATGGATTCGGAAGATTCCCAGTATTTCCAGTATTTCGATTACTGGATTCGGGATCATCTGCCATTGATAACAAATGATTTTTGGTGAAAAACGATTGCAACAGTCGTTCCCACAGACGGCGCCAATCTGTTGATGTAAAAAACTAGATTGCTCTAATTATTCAATCACAGATAAATAAATAAGACTAAGATTTTTAAAGTGGTTCGGCTAGGAATAAAGCCTACGTCCACTGTTATGTTATTGCTGAGTGTTTGTGGAATTCTTGATTACAAATTCTTTCAAGCAATTCCGGTCCCCCTTTGAATGAGGATGATACAAGGTATTTATAGCCTTGAGGCTGTACATGAAAGGTCCGATACATTAAATGAAATACATATGAAAGGGTAATACATTTAATGCAGCGTGCACATCAAGAATACAAGCATTCAATGAATAGTTGAACAGTTGTCCGTCTGGTAATTAATTACATGACCGAGATGCAGCTCGGACCGCCTTAGTTGCTCGCTGATCAAAAGTTCCTCGGAGCGTTGGAGTACCTCGGAGCGTTGGAGTTCCTCGGAGCGTTGGAGTTCTTCGGTGTACTAGAGTTCCTCGTTCTTATTGTGCCAGGTAGGTTGACACGTGTCTTCATATTATTCGTCCACATCAGCCTATTAATTTTGGTATCAACAGCCACCTTAGGGAATTTTTCTTTAAGTTAGGTAGAGTGTCTAATAGGTACCTTCCTCATTATTCTACCGCACGATTACCTATATGAGTCCCCACATGCACGCCCATGTGTGTTCTTCCGCATGCTCCCGTGCATCACTTGAGAAATTTTGAGAGTTTTAAAGAGCAAGTGGAATTTTTAGTCAAAACCTCTAAATGTTTAATGGAGGAATTTCATAGGGTGTCATCTCATGTGGAGAAGTCCTTCGGGCCAAATGATTGAGGTTGAGATGTGTCATTAGAATAGGGTGCTTTTCTTGATCATATCATATATCCCTACGTCTAGTGTGTACTATTATTGTATTATATTTTTTCTTTTCATATATTTTTCGAAAAATACAAAAAGAGTTTTGTTTTTATTGAAATTTTTTGTAAAAATACAAAAAGATTTTAGTTTTTTATAAAAAAAAATTGGAAAGAGTTTTATACTTTGTTTACCACCGTATATAGATGAGAATTTACAAGCTCTGAATCACCCCTTCATTCCATAACTACGTGGCTCTTTAATAGAGTTTTGATGTGACATCACTTCATTCTGTGCTTAATAAAGTTTGGAGTCTTTGCATTGTCATTTGATGATTACTTGCTTTTTGATAGACTCCTTACCACCTTCACCGCACACGTACACGAGCCTTTATGAAAATTTCACTTTTCTTATCACGTGTCGAACTTTGTGTTGTCATCTTAAATTTTCTTTAAAAACAAAAATGATGTAACAAATGTGATAATAAAATATGTGCTTGTAAGAACCATTGCCCAGAATTTTTCTGAAAAATTTAGGTATATTTTAAGCAATGGAAAGGGGCAACTAAGGTTCAAAGAGACTTGCATTAAAATCCACCATTTTCATTTTAAAAGAGCCAAAAATATTAATGACACAAAAAATAAAAGTGCGAGGCCAAATTTTTTTATCATTGATGCTTTGATACAAATGGGCATTAATTCTTTTTAAAATGAAATTGAGAGCTTTAGATTGTGAGATTTTGAGGGAGTTAGTCGAAAATCAATGGGTTTGCACTTTCTTTAAAATCTCGTAAAAGCATTAAGTAGTTTTGGCATCTTTGATGTGCGACTCACCTAGTTCTTGACTAGTTGTATGAGTCAATCCACTTTTCACATAGGTTCACCAATTTTTATACCTAAGGTTGATTTTGAGTTCTTTCATTAAAATTGTATCTCAAATATACGAGCACATATGTCATGATTGTTATTATTGATTATCCTACTAGATATTTTTACACCCCTACCTTTCGCATTCACGATTCGGGGTTCTTAGGGTAAATTTATGGTGTAGTGAATGTTGTATAATTTTCTTGAAAAAAAAATAGTTTGTGAGTTAACCATTGAGATTATCATTACATATGCTTTACTTATATCTTTATGTGATGATATCTTTCTTTATTCATGATGCCTTATTTTAGCGATTATGTTTCTACTCCTTTGTCTATTACAAACAAAAAAGGGAAGAACAAATTAAAGAGTTAGGGGGAGTTTTATTTTATTTTAAACTATATTCCCATCACGATATTTGATTTGTTTCATTTGTGTAGGTACATCATAATTAAATCAAGACGCAAGGATGAAGTAAAAGAATCCCAAAGGAAATGCAAGAAGAGTTTGAAGACAAAGAGTCTTACACCACTCCATTCTAGGGTTGGGAATGTTGTTAGAATTCTATGTCATTTTATAGGAGTTTTTGTATTTTTTTTATTAATTTGGTTTTCGGTTAAGATTGTTAGGTTTGTACCGGAATAGCCAAAGGGGGAGATTTGTAAGAGCAAATAGTCTAATATTGCTCATAGATAGGCCTCTTTATGTATTAGGTGTGACACCCCGCCTAATTAATCCCGGGTGATCAGTCCTAAATCAAGTTAGAGCAGGTTTCTCAGTTGGTTCATTCTTAGCATCACTGTCTTCTTTTTAATTACTAACCACCTAAGTGAGAAAAGTAGACTGGTGCCAATTTTTATCTTTCAATGAATTAAATAAAACTCATGCGAAACATAAAATAATACACAATCACAGTTAACTAAAATAACCATCCACAATTAAAATACCTAACCGAATAAACCATCGGTCCAAATATCCAATACAAGTAAAGATAAGAAGACAATCTCAGCAAGTCTAATACTAATAAATGAACTGTGAGCGACATGCTCAAATAACTACTAGAGAGTCTCTACACGAATGAAAGAAGGAGGCGTCTATCAAAAACCCCGCAACATCCACATGTGCTGCAGCAACGGATACCTGGAATGGAGTCAAGCCTGGCGTCCCTGTGGCTGGACACCTAAAAGGTTTTTAAAAAAATTTATAGCAAGGGTTAGTACCCAAAAATATTTGAAAACATTTAACAAATGATTAAGTTGCAGTAATAAATAAATATGCATGCTCTTCATATTTTAGTTAGTGTCGCACTCCCTTGAGGACATTCTCACCCCTCCTCTAATGTGCACCACTAACGCCTTAAATAAATTCACCTAGTTTTTTCCTCTTATGACTAGATAAATAATCAAGACCCTTGTAAACACCCTACTCTAACCGAGTATGCCTTAATTATGATTTTTAAGTTATTATCGTCATGAACTTAATTAAATCATTTCCCTTTTTAATTTCATAACACTTTCACATCTGTTATACATATAATACAACTCACCTTTGTATTAATCTGCCCGTATATAATTATTTACCTAATTATATACTCAGTTACATTACAGTATTCACAACCATGCGAATATAACATTTAATAATAGCATTTTTCCCGAGTAAAGTCGCACCGGGTAATAGTCCTCTAAAATGCTATCTCACTAGGAATATTCGTGTAACATAGTTACCCCAAGTCAGAATTTCTCCCTGGCTTGGTTATAATATAAATATTGGAGGCGGTCATATTCCTTCCCTGAAAGTGAGATGCCCCTCACCCATATTACGGACGCTATGACCTGGGATTATACTCACCCTACTCCTCAAGCTAGGGGATTCATCCACTACGCGCAACCTCCCCCTATAGCACTAGAGAATATAATAATAATAATAATAATAATAATAATAATAATAATAATAATAATAATAATAATAATAATAATAATAATAATAATAATAATAATATCTACCATTGATCTTATAGCACGCCCATATATATATACATATACTATCGCACACTGTATATATATATATACATATATATAAAATTATCCCGGCTATACCATGTACTATCCGTGACACAAGCCTATTCCGTTATATAACGAGTTTGTGGCCCAACTCGAAGTATTAATTAATTTTCACATTAATTTCTTTTGGTATCACCCTAACCAATATATCCGGATTTACTTTAGTGGCCTGAATTAACATTACCCGAGTCTCAATCCCCGACTCTAAATTATTTAGCCTATGCCTAAATAAAATTTATATCTCGGTATTTCTCAACCGTTACTCCTGGACTTGTTCACTAAATCCATAATTAATTCTTTCGAACAAACTTCCCATAATTCAATCTTAGTGTGTCACACCTAATTTATCCAAAACACTTTAAATTATGATGTCACACTATGCCGTCTTCAACTCCTAATTAATTTTATTCACCATTAATTCGATGTTTAAATCCATGTATTAAGTACTCATCAAATTTAAGACATGGAAAATATTAAATTGAAATTATCTCCATATAAAGGAAAACTGGGCGAACTGCCAGAATCTGCCGACCATCGATCGATCGACCCTAGACCTTCGATCGATCGATCGATTAGGTCTTCGTCTTCTTCGCGAAGACAGATTCAGCCATGGATGAATTTTCTCAAACCCTAATTTTCTCTACCAGGAGCCTAAAGCCCTCTTAACATTAATACATGTTAGGAACCTTATTTGGAACCTCCAGAATGTCCACCAACATTATTAATTCGTCCATTAACTACAATTTTGGGATTTGGGGAAAAATTTATCTTTAACCCTTTACCCATTTACACTCCAAATTCCTTCACCAAATTCATTTCTAATTATCCAGATATAATCCCTACCAGATATGTATCAATTTATAATATCAGATTTTACATGAATCCTCATTCAAATTCGTAAATCAGATTATTATTTTCAACAACCTCATGTTTATGCCATGAATACCTAAAACAAATTTCACTCAGTCACATCACACGAATATGAATTGAAAAACAGATTCAATACTATTGCAAGTTATCCACTTGCCTTAGGTTTCATAGTGTCTGATTTGGAGATGAATTCCAAGGTTGAAGATGACCCTTCTTGGCCCTCTAGTGATCCCAAAACTGCCTTTAACAGCTATTAGGGTTCCTTAACACACTTAGCCTTTTTCTAAACTCCTCTCAATCGTTTCCTTATTTCTTCTAATTTAACAATTTACCTAAATCCCTTTTTTGCCTAATGGGCCAAGCCCAAGTGACCCAAATGCCCCCGTGTGGGCCCGGCTATGTCTAAAAATGCCCCATGACCCGTTTGCAACCCCCGGGTACACTTTTTCGATTATCTCGATCCATTCGGACTCAATTGTACACTCAGAATTGGCATCTGAATAATTTATAAAAATACTTATCCCCCCACCCCCTTTAGTCTATACCGACTCCCGGTTGGGATAAGTGCATACTCCGTCATTAATACTCGAAATGACGTAAATAAGTTATTACTATTCACTTAGTAAATAAATTCCCCTAAATATTAACCATTTACTCCCCGATTAATATTTAAATATATTTTGCCATAATTAATTCATTTAAAATTACAACACACTAGTAACTTAGAATTCCCGAATTAATTAAATATTAAATGCACCAAAAATACGGGGTGTTACATTAGGCTTAGTTTGTCATATCATGTAATAAAATGGCATGCATAATCGTGGAAACCAAATCCAACAACTCAAGTCAAGACTCTTACGCATCTCGAGAATAAGGAAAATTCTCCTTAGAGAATTAAATACTTCGTTTTATATTTCTAGGATTGTGTATTGTTTATTAAAAAATGAACAAGATCAATATTTTTAAAAGAAAATATTTTTTATTAAACTCATTCTAACGAGACTCTATTCTCGTTCGAACGAAGTAGGGTTTTTGTTCGAGGCCTCATTCGATATATACTTCAAATGAACATCTAACGACTGTTATGGGTCTTCTGTTTCAACGTCGTTAGAAGCTCGCTAGAAGTTTCATCAAACGAGATTATTGACTCATTCTAACGACATTCCAGTTTCGTTCTAACGAGATGACATTCTAGTTCGAACAAGCTTGGATTTCGTTTGAACGACTTTTCTACCTTAATTTGTGTGTTGCCCTATAAATACGTGTTTCGTGTTTTCTTTTCTAAGAACTTTTGCAAAAGCATAACGGCGAATCTGCAGCAAAAGCTTTTCACCCTTTTTGTGTTCTAAACACCTTTAAAGATTCACAATCACATCCCAAATATAAAGTGAATCATTTAAAACCCTTTGAAAACTTATTCTTCTTCTAGAGCGCGACTCTACTACAGAACTCGTGAACTTCGAGGGATCACGGCTGAAGACTGGAGGCTGAAGGTTGATCGAATTTTTCGCTTGTGGACTGCTTGGCAATAAGTGGCATTCTTTAGAGATCTTGAAAAGACTACGCAGTATGCTTATGGCTGGTATCAAGTAGTATTATAAGTCGACTATCCTGTACTTTTTCTAAAGAGATGTAATAAAAAGGTTTTGCCCTGTAAAGGGATTTTTTCCTCAGTTGTTGTGTGTTTGATTTATTTTATCACCTAAGATTGTGTTTGTTCAACAGGTTCTTATTTGGAAATGTGAAAATTACTTTCGAAAGAATGAAGTCTCATTTTCAAGTATTGGCATGAAGAGTACTTTTGGGAGAATAATATGTTTAGAACTTTGATGATGTTAGACTTCGTTTCAAGTTTATTGTTAAAAGTTAGATGGTTTATCTTGTACTATTTTTTGTTTAGGAATTTTTGTGGTTATGAGTGAAATATAGTTTTAGGTCGCTTCAATATCACTGAACCGTAGTGTCACTGATTTTGTCACGTGAGTTTTGGAATTATGTTTAATTAAAATTTGTCGGCTTTGGTTCTGCATTGCCATTTGTTGAGCACGATTTATTACTAGTGTAGTTATATTTGTTTGATGAGAAATTAATATTTTTAAAAATATAATAATATTGCTAACGGAATTTAACCGTTACAAATAAAACGTCAATTACAAATATATGACACCTCCAACTCGTTACAATGTATTTTATAATGATTTTTATCCGTTACAAAATCTATATTTGTAATGTGTATAAACCAATACAATTTAGTAAATCCGTTACTAATATATGGTATATTGTACTAATGCCAAATCCGTTACAACATAAAATGCAACAAGCATGTTATTCTACACCAAGGTTTGCATGGATAAATGTAACTACAAAAGATTATCAAAGCAAGCAAATACTTGCCTTAAAGATTATGAATTCTGAGTTTCTCTTTCTAAATCACTTTTTCAGATAAAGATCAACAACCTGAAGATTCTAACTTTCCTTCCACGATCCTTTCTTCTTCCTCTTTTCTCCCTTTCTCTTATCCTTTCTCACTATATCATAAACCTTATCCGTTTTGGGTGGATATATAATAGCCTTCCTCTATACACCTTCATTAAATATCATCCCCGAACTATCTCCCCCAGTTAAAATGACATGTATGCCCTCTTACGGTTCACACTTAGTTTAAAAAGCCACCAAAAACCCAGCTATAACCCCGGTACCTATTCTGGAATATTTTGACTCATTCCAGACCATCGATGCACTCAAAGCTACCATCCGAGTCACCTAAGATAAAATTTCATCTCATTCACGACACGACTCTGCCCGCATCTTTCGAATGGAATACTGATATAATCGTCACCTTAACTCACTTCTGATGTAACAAAATTTAATACGGTATCATTTACTCATCACACAAGTAAATATAAATATAGATAAATATTCATACTTTTATTCAATAATTAATATTTATCTGAGCCAATTTATTTTTCGATTAAATTAAAATTATGAGCACACGAATATACTAAAATACTTTTAAAATATGAGATGTTACATAAAATTTCAAAAACATGAACGATCAAGCAGAATTTGCTACATGAGTTCAGTTACAGTTATTTCACTTTGCAATGCCACTCTCAAATGTTAATGTTACGAAATCCACCATCATAAATCAACACATACACACATGCACACACCCGACAAACCTCACCTCATGATCCCACCACCAAACTTCCAACCTTGAAAATCCTCCCACTAACTCTTGGGAACAAACCCCCCTCTCCCCCTATCTCTCTCTCTCTCTCTCTCTCTCTCTCTCTCTCTCTCTCTCTCTCACACACGCAAACACCTGATTTTCAAATCAAAACAGGCAGTTTTGGTGGGCTATACTTTGTTTGATTTTTAGATCTATGGCTATAATCAATTTGTTTGATTTTGATTTTAAATTATCCTAAATTCCAAGTGGTGTTGGTGGGTTTTACAGGTTGTGTTAGTGGTTTTGAAGGTGGTAGGCAGAGTTTGGGGGGGTGGGCTAATGATAAGGGGTTTGCGGTGTTGAGTTGGGGACTCTCGGGCTGGGGAAGGAGGTGAGGGAGGGGTTCTAGGCTATAGAGGGAGGGGCATGGCGGGGGTAGGATGGGGAGAGTGAGGGTGGTGGGTGGGCGCCCGTGGGAGGGGCCGATGTGGAATTTTTTTCTATTGTCGGTGGCAATGGATTCCTCGTGAGAGGGGATTGCGAGGAGACAATTTTGTTTTGCTTTTTTTTTCTTTTTATCGTTTTGGAAAAAAAAATTAATTCAAATTGTATTTTTAATATATTTTTCTATTCTTATATTTATGAGGATTTTTTAAATCATTTTACTGAAAATGCCACATGTCTGTTCAGATTAACATAATTTGTAACGATTTTTGGGCAAACTAAATTTTTTAATTAAAATTGTATTTAAGTCCAAAATCTAGAATTAGTAATGTATTCAAGTAAAAATAAAATATGAGCCCTAAAGTTTATTTATATGTAATATAGTCAACATTATAGTGAACCCAAAATTACTATAATACATCTATGGAAATTTTATTATTGAGCAAAATAAATGAAGAGTAAATCACTATAATATCTAAAAAACAATTTTTTAAGAATATTTTTATACAATAAATTATAATGTTTTTTAATTAAAAATTATCTTTTGAAATATTAAGTTATTATTATATATATATATATATATATATATATATATATATATATAAAGAGAGAGAGAGAGAGAGAGACTCATATACATCATACTTTCTACATCAGCCACACATCACATTTAGTTCTGGGCCCTAAAAAAAGAAATTCATTTTTTATTTTGCTCGTGGAGTTAACCTTCCACCCCAACACATGTTCAAAAAATGAGGTTAAAATACAATTTTTGACAATTTTTAAAAAATTCAACAAAAAACAGCTAAAAATTCATTATTTATAGGGGTCTCCACCAACACATTTTTGTAAAAGAAAAGCTAGAAAATGTTTTTTGACCTATTTTTTGTAACATGTGTTGATTGAAAGGTTAATATCTATATAAATAATTTAAAAAATATGAATAAAACATCTCCTAGTGCCCAGAACTAGGAGTAATATATGGTGTGATGTATAAAGTGTGATATATGACAACCACTTTCTCTCTCATTATCTCTCTATTCAGAGAGAGAGATGGGAGCTTTACATACAGGATCTTTTTTTTAAAAAAAATTAGGGGTAGGGGGCACAAATGAAGTATCTCGTGTATTGAAGTTTCAACATATATGTGTGTGTGTGTGGGTGGGTGGGTGTGTGTGTGTGTGTAATGGGGAAAAGTGTTTACTATTCCATGCTTTGTCCGCCTGCTGAGATTCAAGGGTCTAAGATTATGCCACATCATAAACAATTTTGAGAGAGACCCATTTTAAACTCAAACACAAACCCTACGCTCCCATTCTCACTCACCCCGACTCTCTAACTAACCTGTCCCCTCACCTACCTTCCCACCTCTCTTATATATATATATATATATATATATATATATATATAAAAAAAAACACATACATAAGCGGATTCTCGCGCGGTTGAAAATTTTAAAACTGAGTAAGTCAATCAAAATTATTGTGTCAATACACTACCCATGAGAAAATTTTACATAAGGATACCCCCACTTTTTTAATTATGGAAATATATAATTATTACATATCTTAAATACTAACCAAAATATCATTATGTGCGTAAAAAACTGAATCTATAATATTATTACTATGGTACTACTTATTATTACAAATCACCATATCATCCAAATTTTCTTCGAGAGGCCATTGACTAAGACCATTAAAGAATTTAGTATGTACAAATTTTTAGCAAAAGCTCTTCTCCAAGACTAATAGATACCCTTGATGGAAAAATTGCTTCTTCATATGATGGCGAAAGTACTTTCTTCAAGGTTTAGACAAATTCTTATGCGACAATTAGGCAATTGCCCTATGGAGTTGTAAGAGGGAAGGGTTGCTGATTAAAATTGACTTGAAAGGTTTATAAATTGAATTAAAATCACGTTTTTGTGTGGGTTTGTGCTAAGGATGAAGGTAAGGTTGACATATTTGAAGTCCACAACTATAAATAAATGTGTGTATTTATAATATGATTTGAGGTAATTTATTGTTACTGTTTGATACGTATCAGTATATGAAAGAGTTGAGGCCTAACATTTGTAGTTTTTGTGAGAGATTATTGATTTCAATCATTAGAGCTTTCATTTATTTTTGTGAGTGAAAAAATGTAGTGTTTGTGTTCTGAGTTTTCCCTCTATGCTTTTGTTTTGTTACTACTAACAATCAAACTGGATTCATGTTGAAAATTGGAAAAAAAAACTAGCCACTTGATATATGAATATCAACAACATGTTCTGTTTGAGTTATCATATTAAATCTAATTCATTATTTGATGTATATCTAGAGTTTCCATGTATATATAATTTAGTTTAAGATTCTATGTTTCTTACTCTTTTAGTGTGTACCTAAGACTTGAAATTAATATATGAATTGGACTTGTGTGTGTAAGTACGTGTTTGTGAGCTTGTTTTGGGAATATATTAGATAGAAATGTGTGTGTTGTTTGCTTGCCCTAGTTTTGGAAAGAAATTTGATAAAATTGTGTGTTTGTGACCCTGTTTTAGAATTATATTAGATAGAATTGTGTGTGTGTGTGTGTGTGTGTGTGTTATTTGTGTGTCATTGTTTTGGAAATGAATTTGATAGAATTGTGTGTGTGTGTGAACTTGTTTTGGAATCATATTATATAGAATTGTGTGTTAGTGCTTATGTGTGTGTGTGACCATGTTTTGGAATTATATTAGATAGAATTATGTATATGTTTGTGATGTTTTAGAATGATATTAGATAAAATTGTGTGTGTGTGTATGTTTGTGTGCCATTGTTTTGGAAATGAATTTGATTGAATTATGTGTGTGTGTGTGTGTGTGTGTGTGTGCGTGTGTGACCATATTTTGGATTCGGGTTTCGAGAAGAAGTAAGGAGAATATATAGGTATGAAAATCTTGCAGGTGGAAAAAGAGAGAATGGAGTATCCTACTTGATGGATTGGTGTAAGTGAAGTCATTGCTATTCTTTACTCTGTAAAGCAATGAAACCGAGCATGATATTATTCATATCCTTAATTAGATTGATGAACAAAAATGAAACGGTGATAGTCAGATACTCTCGCATTTATTCTTTACAAATTGGGTTTGACTTACTAACCTTCAACTCTAGTATCGACAAGTTAATATAAGTATGTGTAGCATTAATAGTCCTTTTGTATATAGTATAGTCCTAGTGGTATTAAGAGTCCTCTTTATTTTAGGTTGGATATCTTATCTATATGTTCTTAGGCTCTTATGTGACTCTCTCTCTCTCTCTCTCCAAAGTTAACTGTGTCTATATGCTGTAACAACCCACGTAATTTTGGGTTATTTTAATTAATTTTTGGAAAATGGAGGGAAATAAAGTTTTTGATAAAATTATTTTTATTTCTCAAATATGTTGGTTATTATTTTTAAAGGAGAGAATTTCAAACGATTTCGAAAACGGAGTTAAAACGGATTTTAAAATGATTTTTAAATGTTTTTAACTCTTGGAGCTGTTTTGACTTCCAACTCTTCATTTATTTGCCTTATTTAAAGGAGTCTTTTGGATTCCAACTCTTCATTTCTTTGCATTATAAAAGGAAGTCGTGGGCAACCCTTTTAACATACTTTTGGCACAAATTTTGGCAGCAAATATATTTTATATTCTTCTTTTTATATACACATTGCCCCTTGAGATTTGTGAGTTCCAACCTTAGATTAGAGGTGCTCTTGGGGCTATTTTGTTGGAGGTTCTTGGAGGAGATTTTGTAGATCTTTTGTGTTGATCTTGAGGATGTGATCATTGGTTTCTCATCATGATTTGAGGTATGGGGTTTTACACAATATGCTCCTTAAATCTCGCGAGTGTCATTCTCTTTGAATTCTTGTTTAATTGAATTCATATTTGAATTGATAAATTCATTGAAATCTGGAAAATAATTGTTGAAATTATTTTGATTCATGTGGTATCACTATATTGTTGATAAGCACGTTGTCATGAGATTTTAATATGGCACGGATGTTGGGCACCCGCCAAAATTCCTGTTTCCCGGGTTATGGCTTGATAAAGCATATACGGATGTGGTGAGGCCTGGTGACCCGGTTAATGTGTTGTTGAAAAATTTATTGATAAATGCTTTGAGATTTGCATTTGATTTGAATATTCGTACTCGTGTTGTTACGTTTTATTCATCGCTAAAATATATTTGTTGAGCATCTTTCTTGTCGTATTGTGTACTTCCCCATATTTTCTTTTAGTTGGCAGGTTAGCGTGGATTTGAGCGCTTTGGACCAATTGGGATGATTTTAGCGTGGATTATTTTGAGAAGAACATTTTTGGAAGATTTGTATTATTTTGATGTATAGAGCTTTGGAGATTTGTATTTTATTTTCGAGTTAGTTGTTGTATATAATTCGAGAGATTTGGTATTTAATTTGAAGAGATTGAGATTTGTAGTTTCTCTTTTGTTGTTGTGGGACTTAGATGCTCTATACCTTGTGATTTGTGGATTTGGATTTATTTTATCGTATTAGCGCTCCGTTCGCTCTTCCCGGGCGGGCGGGGTGTTACATATGCATATTTGTGAATCAATGTGCATATATTTTTTTTCTTAACAAATTTGGGTTTGCTTGAGTTGTGTTCAATGGCATACACGTCTGTGTATAAAAGTTCATATATTTATTGTATTTGTATCAGATTAGAATGGGCACTTTGGAATTTCCCATTTTGAGAAATTGGATTGTATGCAAAAGAGCTACCGGTGTTATGATCCTAGTACCCAAAAGTTATATATATATATATATATATATATAGAGAGAGAGAGAGAGAGAGAGAGAGAGAGAGAGAGAAAGTCTTCTGTAAAGACTCCTTATGATGAAAGACCACGGTACATACCATTTTTTTAAAATAGTAAAAAAAATGAATTTTTTTATGAAACTTCATGGATATGATGTCCACATTTAAATGATCATTTCTAATTTTTTTCATTAAAAAATTCAATAAAAAAAAATCGTTCAGGTGAGGTGATATGTAAAAAAAGAGTATAAATATTCAATTACAACCATTGAATTGTTAGGTCAACGCCAACCACTTTATTGATTGAATTTTTTTATGAGACTTCATGGATATGATCTTCTCACTATTGTGATCATATCCATTAAGTTTCATAAAAAAAACTCAATCAAAAAGTGGGAGGAATCGATGAGGAATTTTTTTCTATTGTCGGTGGCAATGGATTCCTCGTGAGAGAGGACTGCGAGGAGACAATTTGTTTCATTTTTTTTCTTTTTATTGTTTTGGAAAAAAAATAATTTAAATTGTCTTTTCATTTTATCTTTCTATTTTTATATTTATGAGGGTTTTTTTAAATCATTTTAACTGAAATGTTAAGATTAACAGAATTTGTTACGGTTTTCGAGCAAACTAATTTTTTTATTTAAAATTGTATTTAAGTCCAAAATCCAGAATTAGTAATGTATTAAAGTAAAAAATATATATATAAAAATAAAAGATGATCCCTGAAGTTTATTTATATGTAATATAGTCAACATTATTTTGAACCTAAAATTACAATATTACATTTATGGATAATTTTATTATTGAGCAAAGTAAATCAGTATAATATCTTAAAAACTATTTTTTAAGAATATTTTTGTATAATAAATTTTTTTCGTTATAAATTATAATGTTTTTTAATTACAAATTATCTTTGAAATATTAAGTTATTATATATAGAGAGAGAGAGAGGGAGAGAGAGAGAGAGAGAGAGAGAGAGAGAGAGAGAGAGAGAGAGAGACTCCTCTACATCATACTTCCTACATCACCCACACATAACCTTCCACTTAACACAGGTTCAAAAAAAGAGGTCAAAATACAATTTCTAGCTATTTTTTAAAAATCCAATAAAAATTGCTCAAAATTCCTTATTTATAAGGGTCTCCACCAATAGATTTTTGTGATTTTTGTAAAAAAAAAGCTAGAAAATGTTATTTGACCTAATTTTTTGAACATGTATTGATTGAAAGATTAATTTCAATAGAAAAAAAATTGAAGAAAATATTTCCTAGTGCCCAGAACTATGAGTGATATATGGTGTGATGTATAAAATTTGATGTAAGACAACCTTTCTCTTTCTCTCTCTCTCCAGAGAGATATATGGGAGCTTTACTTGCCGGATCTTTTTTAATTTTTTTGTCAGGGGTTGGGGACAGATGAAGTATCTCGTGTATTGAAGTTTCAACATGTGTGTGTATATAATGGGGAATAGTGTTTACTATTCCATGCTTTGTCCACCTACTGAGATTCAAGGGTCTAATATTGTGCCACGTCATAAGATTGCCACATCATACACAATTTTGAGAAAGACCCATTATAGACCCAAACACAAACCCTACGCTCCCCTTCTCACTCACCCCGACTCTCTAACTCACCCGTCCCCTCACCCGCCTTTGCACCTCTCTTTCTCTCCCCCTCTCTTTATCTCTATCTCTCTCTCTATCTCTATCTCTATCTCTCTATCTCTCTCTCTCTCTATATATATATACACACACACACACATACATAAGCGGACTCCCGCGCTGTTGAAAATTTTGAAACTGAGTAAGTTAATCAAAATTAATGTGTCAATACACTACCCATGATAAAATTTTACATAAGGATACCCCAGTTTTTGTATTATGGCAATATATAATTATTGCATATCTTTAATACTAACCAAAATATCATTATGTGCGTAAAAAATTGTATCTATTATACTATTACTATGGTACTACTTGTTATTAGAAATGACCATAACATCCATATTTTCTTCGAGAGGCCATTAACCAAAACCATTAAAGAATTTAGTAAATAAGAAACAAATGATTGCTAAAAAGAAGATGCAAAAACAAATGAGAGGTGTATTATTTGAATAACCCAAGGAAAAATGATAGACATTTGCAAATAGGAAAATTGGATGTATATTACGTGTAAACTCTTGCATAATCAAATGAAATAAGTACCATTTCAGTATACAAATCAATCATTAATCGTGCATGCCTTGAGATCATACAAAACCATATATGTCAAAAGAGAAAAATGAGAAAAAAAAAATGCAAACCATCTTAAAATGTAGGGGTTTATGTTCAAATTTCAAACCTAAGTATAAGGGGGTGGCATAAAATCCAAATTACAATGTAGTTTCTTTAGGTATACATCCAAAAAGTGATCGACAAATTCTAAAGCTAAAACATTGCAAGAACATTCTGTGCAATACTGTTCGCACTAAATATTAAAGAAAATGTAGAAAATTTGAAATAAGAAAATAAGGGAAAAGGTTACTAATATAAAAGAAAACATGGGCAATATTTTCACACTGCTTCATATTTACACAGACGGTGAAACCATGGATAATTTAAAATCATAGGGCTTAAATTGAAGAATTTGATATTTTCTATATATCTTCACAAAAATTACCAACTTCATCCATTTTTTCCCTCGACATTGGTAGTTTCCTATTGAAGGTTGGTCTAAGAGTCATCTAAGAAGGTACACAAAAATTATTAATTACTAAAAAGGAACCTACAAATGATAAAGAAACTATTTCAAAATTTTAATTTTCTGAAGAAAAAAATATTTCAAAAAAATTGCAACACGTTCAACTAAATTGGAATGTATTCAAGTATATATACAACCACAACCATATAAAGAACAAAATGCCCTTGGTACTATGGTTACCCTCTTACCATGTGGGGTAGGGTATTTAGGGTTCAAACCTTGCGAGGTTTGGTTTGAGGAGAGTTTTCTTTCTTCGTGTTTGTGGGTTAAGGGTAGAGAAACATTAGACCACCCATTTCTTAAAAAAACAAAAACAATCTCAAATCACTACCATTAAACATCCTAAAAAATACCATTATTCTTCATTAACGCCATGGTGGAAGGGGTACAACAAAAAATTCCTCATTACTGACAAGGTCATCAAAACCTAAAAAATATTTTAACCATTACCATCTTTATCAAATAGAATCCCCTATAAAAAGATATATTGTACCTAAAAGTTTGATCAAGTTTCAAAAACTATTGATTGACTAAATATGGATTTGAAAATTAAAATTAATATAAATAAAGCCTCACTTATGCATTAATGAAGCAATTAGTGCTCTGAAAAAAAAAACTAAAATATCAAACTACTAATAATTTTTCATTCAAGATTGAATGATTCCCATTGAATCAGATTAAGTGGTGTATCATGTGAAGACATGCCACTTAAATATAATAAAAACACAGGCACAACTATGTTATTGTATCACTCATGAATCACATAGTCATCCTTTAACCTAGAAAATTTTATATGGTCACTATATATAAGTTGCGACTTATCTTCAAAATAAGTGGCAGAACATTCTAACAATTCAACCATTGTTAGGTACGAATACAGTAAATTTTGATGAAATTACAGAAAAAAATAATTCAATTAGGATCTTTTTCAAAATCTTTCATGCAAGTTGAAATTCAGATCATATAAAAGATTCATGGTCTTTTAAACCATATACCTCAGATTTATTTGAGATATTTTTGTTGACTTTCAACTTCACACAAATAGATATATTGGCACTACAACAAAATATGACATTGCTAATAGACCAAAATTCTCATTACTAACGGATATATTGTAACAACCTGCCTAATGGGATACCGGACGATCACTCCTATATCAAATTATAACAGGAGTCACATATGGATCATTCTTAGCATCACTGTCGAAAATCCATTAATTACTAATATCCTATTAGGCGAGCGTTAAAAACTTTTACTTAACTACTCTTTTTAACGATTAAAATAAAACATCCACAAGTTAATGCGTAAATGAAACTGAAATGAAAATGAAATAAATTAAAATAACCGAACACTCGGTTCAAATAATACAACCATATCGAATAACGTACTGAAAGAATAAATAAATGCAATTGAGCCATTGGCTCAAATGTTTATACAGTACCTCCTATCTAGAGTACAATGAGGGAAGCGTCTACCGAGAACCCGCAAGCATCCACAGCTGCTGCGACAGACGTCTGACTCGAAGGAAGTGTCATCCAGGCATCCCTGTGTCTGGACACCTATATATATATATAATATAGAAAGAAAGAAAAGTAGATAAACGGGTCAGAGTCCGAATTTGAAAATATTTTGCAAGTGCATAAATGCTTTATTTTTAGAAAAATAGTTTTATCTCATATTTAAGTTTGGTATCGCACTCCCATGAGATACCCCTCACCTCTCCTCTAATAGTGCACACCTAACGCATCCCTCTAAACATCCTAGTCTAGCTACCCTGCTAAACTAGTCTATCACCCAACTACTATCTATCCTAGATAGTCTAAGTGTTAAGGGCTAAACTTCCCTCCATTCTCAACACTGCACTAAGTTCGTGCGTGGGGTGTCTCGCAAAGCGAAATCCAAACAAGGAACCCCCCCCGATACACTACTACTTGGCAGGGTTAATGGTAGAGATCCATTAGGCCCGTAGCACGCACAAATGTATAAATACATATATATACATCTACAACATACGTCCGGATGATATCTCCCGGACTAAGGTTTACATAATATCAATTATATCTTATAATACAAATCCGGATCTACCTCCCGGACTGAGGTGTATTCTATACTCATATTAAAACCTTCCATTTCCCTTCTCATATCCAGGAAATGTATTTAAAAGCCAATTCATTAGCATGAATTGCTTTACCATTTTCATAAACTTTTAAAAAGCCAATTTTATTATCATAAAAATGCTTTTCCGTTTTAAATCATCCCATTTCCCGTTTTATACTCAGGAAATGTACCCAAAGCCATTTTCATTATCATGAAAATGCTTTGATCAATCATATGCTTCCACATCCCTTCTTCCATCCGGGAGTGTTACCGAAGCCAAACCTTTATCCCATTTCCCTTTTTATACTCAGGAAATGTAAATTAAAGCCAATCCATTATCATGAATTGCTTTAATAAATCTAAGACCTCCCCTCCGGGTTTCCCCACTGGACGCGCCCCTAGGCTATCATCTTCCAGGGCCTATCTATACAAGACAACCTGGGAACCTACCAACGTCGGGAAGCGGCCATATGCCTGGGGGAAAGTCAGGACCACACCCAGAATCCCCTAACCAGCGCAGAAAAATATATAATCGCCAATATGGCCTAGGGACTATATCCAACCTGCTCAATAGCCAGGAAGGCTTCACCACAACGCGCGCAACTTCCCTTATGATAGCGATTTAGGGAGGTGTGTATAATCCATATTTTATCAATTATGAAAATCATTTCTTTACCATTTTGAATATATTCATTTTTATATTTTCAAAATCATTACCATCATATCATATATATATACTTTAGTCACATAGTATATACATATACCATATATTCTTCCTAGAATATATCAACGACCATAATGACCTATATCATCTAGCGATGACCAATAATCCCAAAGATTACCTCAAGGAATCATAATCATGCATTCATATAAGCATGATACTAAACCCAAAGTATTTCTTACTTTAATAAACAATACTTAACTTAATCCCCTCTATGGATTTACTTGGATAACTCCAATTATACCATTTCTCACTAAGCGAATATATACCTATATTCCCCATTTATCCTAACTATCTCGTAGGATATACCCAATCTACCATCGTTTATAATTATGCTTCCTATACGCATAATCATATAGGCCTATGAGCCCACTAAAGAAATCCTAGGGATTTACCTCACCCGAATAACCATAAATTCTGGTGGGTTATGGATTTCATTTCCATGAACCCAAGGACTACCTATTGTCCATAATATCACCTAAAGGTTCCCACCCTAACTCAGGAACCCAAAACCTTCCAATTCTATAATTATCCTATTTTCCTCGTAAATATAGTTTAAGGGATTATACATTAAAACCCCCACCTTACCCTCCTAATTTTCCTCAATTGGAAGACCAAATACTCCCAAAAGGTCTCTTCTGTTATCACATAATTAACCTCGAAGCATGATGAATTGGAATCTAGCCCATCCAAAACATCCTAGAAAAATTGTCCATTTTCAGAAGGGGTCGATCGATCGACCCTTGGCCGTCGATCGATCGATGGCTCGATCGATCGAGTCCCCATGATCGATCGATCGATCATGTCAGGCAGCTTCTTCTCCGATAAGCTGTTTCGACCATGGAAGCTTCCCCCAAGCTTCCATCTCTTCACCCAACGGCTTACAACTTCTACCAACAACAAATACACTTATAATCCGGGTTCTAAACATCCTAGAACCCGAAATCTCCAATTAATTTCAATTAAAACCTAAGTTTCTCCAATTTACCATTTTTAGGGGTTTATTCGTTTTATCTCCCAGAAACCCGTTTTATCCACGAATACCCAACCCAAAATCTTTAGGGTTTAATTATACCAAACTACGGTATGAGATATTTATGCAAAAATTAAATAAAGCAAGTAAACACTTGCCTGGTGGATATAATCCGACGTCCTCGAGCCGAATCCCGCGGAGGCTGGCCGGAATCTTCCCCTTTTTCCTCTTTTTCTTCCTCCTCTCTCTCTTCTCACTCTTTTCTCTTCTTTATTTCTCTTTTTCTCCCTCTCTTCCTCCTTTTATAAGGAGAAAAGAGTTTAACCCCTTAAAACCCAAAAACGACTCGTTTACTCAATTACGAGCCCGTTTAACCCCAAAATCACCTGGGACTTCATTTCGACAATCGAACACTCTTTTCCGACTATCTTGGACATTCCGAGACTCATAGCGCAGTCAAAATTTCCATCCGAGGTACTTGACCGCAAATCACTAATCTAACCCATAAAAGTAAATGCGGGTTTTTACTCAAAATCTTACCTCTTTTGTCGCTATACTCCACGGCGACATATAATTAAAATATTTCGACCTATATGGTCCCAAAAATAATCACGACATCCATCGAAAATCATTCAATCCTCGAAAATCTCAAAAATTACTATTTCGAGAAATTCTCCAAATTCCCAATTTATACCCAAATATGGGATTTAAGTGTCTCCAAAAGGGCGGGTTGTTACATACTCCCCCCCTTACAACGGAATTTCATCCTCGAAATTCAGATATAACCTACACCCTCTAACTAGGATCACTAAAAATCCTAAAACCTCAAGAGAAAGATACTAACCCTGATGGCTCCCAATCATACACTATGCGGCTACCACAATCATAAAGTGACTCTAATACTTCACATGGTATGCATCATCTATATTGCCTATCGGCATGAATTTCTACTTTATATACTACGCCCATTCTATTTCAGGCGGTATATAAAACCATCTTACCAAGGTGCCCATACACCTTTCTAACTTGTGCACATCTGCACATCCATTGTGAACGTCTGACACGTAACACTCTCTCCCAATAGGGGTCTCCTTTCCTCAGTGTAATACTCACCTATGGGTCCTCCCGACTCGCAAAATTCCATCCTCCTAACCTCAGCGACACTAACTCTATCAAACCTACATCCTACAAATGTTACGGTCTAAGCGTTACCCTACTTACGCGAAACTAATATCATAAATATGTCCCTAGTGCCCAAGGCCTCTCTCACTCCCGACATTTACTTCGTTTCGTGCATGGGACATCTCGCCAAAGCAAAATCCAAACAAGGAACCCTCCCGTTACACTACTCCCTCACGTTGTCGGTCATCGAGATGTAACGGCCCAAGGCACACCAGCGGGACGTCCTAAATCCTAACTATGCTATCCTACGAACGCACTCCTACTGTCCTATCCTTCCGCCCATAAGAAAGGAAACCTAACTAATCAAAGTGCCTACTCTCTGTAGGAACACTTCTTACACCACACCGATCACAGATTTTCTTCAAATTTGCCTTCATATTAAGGCCTAACCATAAACCTCAAATCAATTCCTCTAAGTCCTACTCCACCCAACTACTTGTGGCGAGAGGACCACTTTAGTGCTTTTCCATAGCACAATATTTCTATAAATATACCATCATCATAGGGCTCAGAGTCTATAATGGTGCATCCACACTATAAGACTAACCCATATCCTTGCATCCTATAACAGCTCTCCACGCCCGACGTCGTTAAGAGTCATGTGTGGAGTGTCTCGCAAAGCGAAATCCAAACAAGGAACCCCTCCACACATTAACACTTGACTTCGTCGGTCACGGAGTCCCGTTATTTCATACATGCAACCGGGATAATCCTATCCCTTATCAACAAAAGGTGATCTGAACTCCTATCTCTAACTAAGAGTCACACCACCCAGCGCTCGTACTATTTCTAAGTCCTTGAGCAAACAAGCACTGAGCTTAATCTTATAGATCAATAATAATCAGGCGCACCTCAAATCATATCTATAAGGTCGCCGCATATACAAATCGTGATAATGAAACCTCTAATCATCGAAGTTCCATCAATCCATAACAATAAAAGTGAACTCAACCTGTATCCAGGTGAGACACCGCAACCACAACCTGTTCCCTCCAGGAACCATGGACACGATAGTCTTGCCATCATTAGCCTGCTATCGCTCTGATAATACCATAATCTTATACGATATATATAAAATATAAACACCCGCCTCTATGACGAGTGAAAGAAAACAAAATTCCGCTATCGCGGAAAAATACATAGGCCTACATTATTATGTTCTCGAGACCGAAACAACTCAATATACACACACGAGTCTAAGGCCAACAAACACCACAACTTCATCTAGCTACACTTCTTACTAGAATTTCTTACCCTAGGCCCCATCTGGGCATCCTAACCTTGTCCTTTATTCCTACCGGGAAAGGACTAACTGTGTGGCCCCGCACTCCAATATCATAATTTTCATCACTGACCTTCCTGGCCATGATAAAGTTGTCAACACCATCTGACTCTATAGCCTCACACCTACAATCACCTTACTCATCCTCTTAACTTCTTCGTTAAAAGGAAACTCCACCACTAGTTCCAACAATCCTATTTCAACAAATCCCCCCACGTGGATGTCCCCAAAGGGCACATGAACACACCCACATTCTCCGTAAGTGTTAACAACACTTCTCCAGTGAGCCCATCATTCCACTGAAAGACTCTCTCTTCGTCATACCTTCCTCACCTCGGTACGAGGTTCACTTCTCCATATTTTCATTTATCCACTGTCGGTCTCCGACCGAACCTTATGTGAATAATCCCAAAACAGCATCATCCCTGTTGAATCACGGGGACTCATGGTCAAGATTATCCGTAAGATCCCTTTGGAACCCTTATCTCCACAGGGTAGTTCAACTTGAGTACCACTTTCTACTGTAGCAGTACTTGGATGCTCATAACTACTATACTTTAGTAGTCGTTGCAACAGTCCTTAATAATTTCCATAAGGGGAGTGACCTCTACGGTGGTCCTAATCCCCCGACTCCTACTAGTTGCTCCAGCTAAGCCTCGCCTCCTGCTGTCCTCCCCGAGGCCCTCCTTGGTCATCCTTCTTCGATCGGCACACGATCCTAGAATGAGCACGCAAAGGATTACTAAAATCTTCTAACATGGCAGGAGAACGAAATCTCACAAGAGAAATCAACAATCCTAATCCTGGGGCTCTATAACAAATCGAGAGCAACGCTGAAAGCATAGTACGTCCGCACAGATTCCTAAGGGCACTAGAACCTGATGCTCTGATACTATCTGTAACAAGCCGCCTAATGAGATACCGGGCAATCACTCCTATATCAAATTATAACAGGAGTCACATATGGATCATTCTTAGCATCACTGTCGAAAATCCATTAATTACTAATATCCTATTAGGCGAGCATTAAAAACTTTTACTTAACTACTCTTTTTAATGATTAAAATAAAACATCCACAAGTTAATGCGTAAATGAAACTGAAATGAAAATGAAATAAATTAAAATAATCGAACACTCGGTTCAAATAATACAACCATATCGAATAACGTACTGAAAGAATAAATAAATGCAATTGAGCCATTGGCTCGAATGTTTATACAGTACCTCCTATCTAGAGTACAATGATGGAAGCGTCTACCGAGAACCCGCAAGCATCCACAGCTGCTGCGGTAGACGTCTGACTCGAAGGAAGTGTCATCCAGGCATCCCTGTGTCTGGACACCTATATATATATAATATAGAAAGAAAGAAAAGTAGATAAACGGGTCAGAGCCCAAATTTGAAAATATTTTGCAAGTGAATAAATGCTTTATTTTTAAAAAAATAGTTTTATCTCGTATTTAAGTTTGGTATCGCACTCCCATGAGATACCCCTCACCTCTCCTCTAATAGTGCACACCTAATGCATCCCTCTAAACATCCTAGTCTAGCTACCTTGCTAAACTAGTCTATCACCAAACTACTATCTATCCTAGATAGTCTAAGTGCTAAGGGCTAAACTTCCCTCCATTCTCAACACTGCACTAAGTTCGTGCGTGGGGTGTCTCGCAAAGTGAAATCCAAACAAGGAACCCCCCCGATACACTACTACTTGGCAGGGTTAATGGTAGAGATCCATTAGGCCCGTAGCACGCATAAATGTATAAATACATATATATACATCTACACCATACGTCCGGATGATATCTCCCGGACTGAGGTTTACATAATATCAATTATATCTTATAATACACATCCGGATCTACCTCCGAAACTGAGGTGTATTCTATACTCATATCAAAACCTTCCATTTCCCTTCTCATATCCAGGAAATGTATTTAAAAGCCAATTCATTAGCATGAATTGCTTTACCATTTTCATATACTTTTAAAAAGCCAATTTTATTATCATAAAAATCATTTCCATTTTAAATCATCCCATTTCCCTTTTTATACTCAGGAAATGTACCCAAAGCCATTTTCATTATCATGAAAATGCTTTGATCAATCATATGCTTCCACATCCCTTCTTCCATCCGGGAGTGTTACCGAAGCCAAACCTTTATCCCATTTCCCTTTTTATACTCAGGAAATGTAAATTAAAGCCAATCCATTATCATGAATTGCTTTAATAAATCTAAGACCGCCCCTCCGGGTTTCCCCACTGGATGCGCCCCTAAATGGCTTTCATCTTTCAGGGCCTATCTATACAAGACAACCTGGGAACCTACCAACGTCGGGAAGCGGCCATATGCCTGCGGGAAAGTCAGGACCACACCCAGAATCCCCTAACCAGCGCAGAAAAATATATAATCGCCCATATCGCCTAGGGACTATATCCAACCTGCTCAATAGCCAGGAAGGCTTCACCACAACGCGCGCAACTTCCCTTATGATAGCGATTTAGGGAGGTGTGTATAATCCATATTTTATCAATTATGAAAATAATTTCTTTACCATTTTGAAAATATTCATTTTTATATTTTCAAAATCATTACCATCATATCATATATATATACTTTAGTCACATAGTTTATAAATATACCATATATTCTTCCTAGAATATATCAACGGCCATAATGACCTATAGCATCTAGCGATGACCAATAATCCCAAAGATTCCCTCAAGGAATCATAATCATGCATTCATATAAGCATGATACTAAACCCAAAGTATTTCTTACTTTAATAAACAATACTTAACTTAATCCCCTCTAGGGATTTACTTGGATAACTCCAATTATACCATTTCTCACTAAGCGAATATATATCTATATTCCCCATTTATCCTAACTATCTCGTAGGATATACCCAATCTACCATCGTTTATAATTATGATTCCTATACGCATAATCATATAGGCCTATGAGCCCACTAAAGAAATCCTAGGGATTTACCTCACCCGAATAACCATAAATTCTGGTGGGTTATGGATTTCATTTCCATGAACCCAAAGACTACCTATTGTCCATAATATCACCTAAAGGTTCCCACCCTAACTCAGGAACCCGAAACCTTCCAATTCTACAATTATCCTATTTTACTCGAAAATATAGTTTAAGGGATTATACATTAAAAACCCCACCTTACCCTCCTAATTTTCCTTAATTGGAAGACCAAATACTCCCAAAAGGTCTCTTCTATTATCACATAATTAACCTCGAAGCATGATGAATTGGAATCTAGCCCATCCAAAACATCCTAGAAAAATTGTCCATTTTCAGAAGGGGTCGATCGATCGACCCTTGGCCGTCGATCGATCGAGTCCCCATGATCGATCGATCGATCATGTCGGGAAGCTTCTTCTCCGAGAAGTTGTTTCGGCCATGGAAGCTTCGCCCAAGCTTCCATCTCTTCACCCAACGGCCTACAACTTCTACCAACAACAAATACACTTATAGTCCGAGTTCTAAACATCCTAGAACCCGAAATCTCCAATTAATTTCAATTAAAACCTAAGTTTCTCCAATTTACCATTTTTAGGGGTTTATTCGTTTTATCTCCCAAAAACCCGTTTTATCCACGAATACCCAACCCAAAATCTTTAGGGTTTAATTATACCAAACTACGGTATGAGATATTTATGCAAAAATTAAATAAAGCAAGTAAACACTTGCCTGGTGGATATAATCCGACGTCCTCGAGCCGAATCCCGCGGAGGCTGGCCGGAATCTCCCCCTTTTTCCTCTTTTTCTTCCTCCCCTCTCTCTTATCTCTCTTTTCTCTTCTTTCTTTCTCTTTTTCTCCCTCTCTTCCTCCTTTTATAAGGAGAAAAGGGTTTAACCCCTTAAAACCCAAAAACGACTCGTTTACTCAATTACGAGCCCGTTTAACCCCAAAATCATCCGGGACTTAATTTCGACAATCGGACACTCTTTTCCGACTATCTCGGACATTCCGAGACTCATAGCGCAGTCGAAATTTCCATTCGAGGTACTTGACCGCAAATCACTATTCTAACCCATAAAAGTAAATGCGGGTTTTCTACTCAAAATCTTATCTCTTTTGTCGCTATACTCCACGGCGACATATAATTAAAATATTTCGACCTATATGGTCCCAAAAATAATCACGACATCCATCAAAAATCATTCAATCCTCGAAAATCTCAAAAATTACTATTTCGAGAAATTCTTCAAATTCCCAATTTATACCCAAATGTGGGATTTAAGTGTCTCCAAAAGGGCGGGTTGTTACATATATATTGTTAATAATTTCTAACACGCATAATCCATTACAAAATGAAATTATCCATTAGAAAAATATAATTTTTCTTTTTCCAATTCTTGTTTTGGTATTATCCAAAAAAAGTATAGAAACCCAAGGTAAAAAAATCGGGTGTATCTCCCGCTCCCCCATTTTTTTCTTCTCTCTACATCATCCCCCTATTTTCCCTCAAAACCAATAACCCTAAACTATCCCATCATGTTCGCTGAAACCTGCTCACTCGATGTTGGTGACTCATTCACTTCGATGACAGCAGATTTGATCTCTCTCTCTCTATTCATATGTCTATTGAAGTCCTTGGATTTAATTTATATATGTGAATAATTATGTTTGATTTTAATCCTTTGTAAGTATGTGTATGGGTATCATTTACATTTGTATGTATTCATGAGTGATTTTGATTAAATCACGACCTCATGAGTTCATCATTGATTTTATTTTCAAACTAATGTTTATAACCCTTATTTTCCCTCTTCCATTTTATACGTATCATAGCAACGTGTCTGTTATATACTTTACTTCATTTATATGTTGCCTTCTACCAATTGTATATTTGTTTTGTTAAGCTCATGGAAAGAACTGAGGGGTTGTTGAAAAGGAAAAAATGTTGTGAAATTGGGGCATTAATTGTTGTACTAATGCCACACTTTTATGCTTGATACCAAATAAAACTTCAACTTTGAAATTTAGATATTTGATACCCTTTAGTTTGGTATCTAGTATGTACAAATTGTTAGCAAAAGCTGCTGGATCGATCGCTCAAGATCTTTAGTCTCTACCTGGACCTAATGAAAAAAATGGGATCGCTTCTTATGGACTCGTTGAGAATGATTCTGATCTAGTTCATGGCCTATTAGAAGTATAAGGCGCTCTAATGGGATCCTCACGGACAGAAAAAGATTCCAGTCAGTCTCTTCTCTAAGACTAATAGATACCCTTGATGGCAAAATTTCTTCTTCACATCATGGTGAAAGTACTTTCTTCAAGGTTTAGACAAATTCTTATGCGACAATTAGGCAGTTGCCCTATGGAGTTGTAAGAGGGAAGGGTTACTGCTTAAAATTGACTTGAAAGGTTTATCAATTTAATTAAAATCATGTTTTTTTGTGGGTTTGTGCTAAGGATGAAGGTAAGGTCAACATATTTTAATTCCACAACTATATATAGATGTGTGTATTTATAATATGATTTGAGGTAATTTATTGTTACTGTTTGATGCGTATCAGTATATGAAAGAGTTTAAACCTAACATTTGTAGTTTTGTGAGATATTATTGATTTCAATCATTGGCGCTTTCATTTATTTTTGTGAGTGACAAAATACAGTGTTTGTGTTCTGAGTTTTCGCTCTATGCTTTTATTTTGTTACTACTAACAATTAAACTGGATTCGTGTTGAAAGTTAGAAAAAAAAACTAGCCACTTGATATGTGAATATCAACAACAGTTTTTGTTTGAGTTTTCATATTAAATCTAATTCATTATTTTATGTATATCTAGAGTTTACATATATATATAATTTAGTTTAAGATTCTATGTTTCTTACTCTTTTAGTATATACCTACGTCTAGAAACTAATATATGAACTGGACTTGTGTGTGTAAGTACATGTTTGTGAGCTTGTTTTGGGAATACATTAGATAGAATTGTGTGTGTTGTTTGCTTGCCCTAGTTTTGGAAAGAAATTTGATAAAATTGTGTGTTTGTGACCCTGTTTTGGAATTATATTAGATAGAATTGTGTGTGTGTGTGTGTGTTGTTTGTGTGTCATTGTTTCGAAAATGAATTTGATAGAACTGTGTGTGTGTGTGTGTGTGTGTGTGTGTGTGTGTGTGTGTGTGTGTGTGTGTGTGTATGACCTTGTTTTGGAATCATATTATATAGAATTGTGTGTGTTAGTGCTTGTGTGTGTGTGTGGCCTTGTTTTGGAACTATATTAGATAGAATTGTGTCTGTGTTTGTGATGTTTTAGAATGATATTAGATAGAATTGTGTGTGTTTATGTTTATGTGCCATTGTTTTGGAAATGAATTTGATAGAATTGTGTGTGTGTGTGACCATATTTTGGATTTGGGTTTTTGGAAGAAGTGAGGAGAATATATAGGTATGAAAATCTTGCAGTTGGAATGAGAGAGAATGGGGTATCATGCCTGATGGATTGGTGTAAGTGAAGTCATTGTTATTCTTTAGTCTGTAAAGTAATGAAATCGATCATGATGTTATTCATATCTTTAATTAGATTGATGAGAAAAAATGAGACGGTGATAGTCTGGTACTCTCGCATTTATTCTTTACAAATTGGGTTTGACTTAATAACCTTCAACTCTAGTATCGACAAGTTAATATAAGTTCTAGTAACATTAATAGTCCTTTTATATATAGTATAGTCCTAGTGGTATTAAGAATCCTCTTTGTTTTAGGTTGGATATATTATCTATATGTTCTTAGGCTCTTATGTGACTCTCTCTCTCTCTCTCTCTCTCTCTCTCTCTCTCTCTCTCTCTCTCTCCAAAGTTAATTGTGTCTATATGCATATTTGTGAATCAATGTGCACATGTTTTTTTCTTTACAAATTTGGGTTTGCTTGTGTTGCGTTCACTGGCATACACGTGTCTGTGTATAATAGTTTATATATTTATTGTATTTGTATCAGATTAAAATGGGCACTTTAGAATTTCCCATTTTGAGAAATTGGATTGTATGCAGAAGAGCTATCGGTGTTATGATCCTAGTACCCAAAAGTTATATATATATATATATATATATATATGTGTGTGTGTGTGTGTGTGTGTGTGTGTGTGTGTGTGTGTGTGTGTGTGTGTGTGGAGAGAGGATCACAAGTTGACCTAAAAAGAGGACTTTTTAATGGACCTTAACAAAAAAAATACCTCTGAACCCATTAATTTTAATTCCTCTAGGGTAATTGGTCCGCGCCAGTGACAACGGATACGCGTGTGACCCGAGACCCCTTCCCCCCTAACCTCCCCCCATGGAAAACCACTAGTTAAAAAAATTAAGTTGCTAGAATGTTTACTCAAGGGTAAGGGGTGTCATTATGGGGGTGGGGTGGGGTGGGGGTGGGGGTGGGGGGTTGTGAAAAAAATATTCGATTGACACGCGTGTCCATTGCCGTTGGTGCGGACCAATTACACTATAGGAATTTAAATTAATGGGTTGTTAGGTGTTTTTTGTTAAGGTCCATTAAAAAGTCTGCTTTTTGGGTCCACTTGTGATCCCCTCTCTCTCTCTCTCTCTCTCTCTCTCTCTCTCTCTCTCTATATATATATATATATATATATATATATATATATATATATATATATATATATATATATATATATATGCCAATGTTTGCATGGATAAATGGAACGGCAAAAGATTATCAAAGCGAGTAAATACTTGCCTTAAAGATGATGAATTCTGATTTTCTCCTTCTAAATCACTTTTTCTAATGAAGATCAACAACCTGAAGATGGTAACTTTCCTCCCACGATCCTTTCTTCTTCCTCTTTTCTCAATTTCTCTTCTCCTTTTTCACTCTATCACAAACCTTATCTATTTTGGGTGGATATATTATAGTTGTCCTTTATACACCTTCATTACTCTCTCACCCATAGTTAAAATGACATGTATGCCCTCTTACAGTTCACACGTAGTTTAAAAAGCCACCGGAACCTAACTATAACCCCAGGTACCTGTTCTGGAATATTTCAACCCATTCCAAACCATCAATGCACTCAAAGCTACCATCTGAGTCACGTAACATAAAATTTCATCTCATTCACGACACGACTCTACCCGCGTGTTTCGAATGGAATACCGATATAATCGTCGCCTTATCTCACTTTCGATGTAACATAATTTAATACGTTATCATTTACTTATCACACAAGTAAATATAAATATGCATAAATATTAATACTTTTTATTCCAATTTATTTTTTGGTTAAATTAAAATTACAAACAAACGTGTAAACTAAAATACTTTAAAAATATGAGATGTTACATAAAATTTCAAAAACATGAACGATCGAGCAGAATTTGCTGCAGGAGTTCAGTTGCAGTTATTTCACTTTACAATGCCACTCTCAAACGTTAATGTTACCAAATCCACTATTATAAATCAACACACACATACATGCACACACCCGACAATCCTCACCTCGTGATCCTGCCACCAAACTTCCAACCCTGAAAATCCTCCAACTAACTCTTGGGAACAACCCCCCCGCCCTCTATCTCTCTATATATCTATCTCTCTTACACATACACACACACACACACACACACACACACACACACACACAAACACCTGATTTTAAATCAAAACAGGCGGTTTTGATGGGCTATACTTTGTTTGATGTTCAGATCTAGGGATATAATCAATTTGTTTTATTTTGATTTTAAAATATCCGATATTCCAGATGGTGTTAGTGGGTTTTACAGGTTGTGTTAGTGGTTTTGCAGGTGGTAGGTAGAGTTTGGATGGGGTGGGCTAATGATAAGGGGTTTGCGGTGTTGAGTTGGGGATGCTCGAGCTACGGAAGGAGACGAGGGAGGGGTTATAGGCTACAGAGGGAGGGGCATGGCGGGGGTAGGATGGGGGGAGTGAGGGTGGTGGGTGGGCGCCGGTGGGAGGGACCAATGTGGAATTTTTTTCTATTGTCGGTGGCAATGGATTCCTCGTGAGAGGGGATAGCGAGGAGACAATTTTGTTTTACTTTTTTTTCCTTTTTATTGTTTTGGAAAAAAAATTAATTTAAATTGTATTTCATTTTATTTTTCTATTCTTATATTTATTGGGATTTTTAAATCATTGTAACTAAAAATGCCACATGTCTCTTAAGATTAACAGAATTTGTAACGGTTTTCGAGCAAACTAATTTTTTTTAATGATACCTTGAATTGTGAGTGTGGTTCCCACAAATAGTTATAATTACATTATATTGAATCTATTTTTGAACTGTGAGTGTGGTTCCCACAACCGATTATGATTACATTATATTGAATATGTTTTTGAATTGTGAGTGTGGTTCCCACAAACAGGTATTCGGTCTTGTTATTATTCCATAAACACAAACGGGTACAATGTAATTACACAAACAGGTATTCGCTCCATAAACAATTTGTTTGTGTTTGTAATTACATTATACCTGTTGCTACAAAATCCACTTAAATGCATTCTACAGTAAGTGAAGTAAATTTGACATACCCATTGTGCCAGATGCATCACCACCGCCATAAAAGGTAGCATGAGCACTTTCCCACCCTCCATATGTGCTAAGGAGGAATAAACAGAAAAAATACTATAATCAATCTTTTCTTGCATAATCACTGTAAATTGCATAAAGCCAAAACCACAAATGGGCTTCACTAAATCTCATAAAACCCAATTGCAAATTGAAATGGTAAATCACATCAAATCACAAATGGGTTTCACTAAAAAATTAGTGAAATTGCATAAATATAAAATGAAAACGAACCTGTTGGAGATCGATTGCTTCTGTCGGAGATATATTGGGTTGGTTGGGGAATCTCAATTTGATGAGGATGAGGGAAATAAAACGATCGTAGAGAGAGAGAGAAAGAAAATAAGAGATTAGGGTTGTTTAGTTGTTGGAACTTGGCAATGTGTGTAAATATATAAGTTAAAATAAGAGTGTTGGCAGGTGTGTAAATGTAAGTTAATAAATAAAAAATAAAATAATATATATATATATATATATATATATATATATATATATACACACAATAAAGCGGTCTGGTCTGGTCCAAACCCGCTTTTTACGCCCTAAGACTGAGACCAAACCGAATAATGCAGTCCTTTAAATTTTAGGACCGAATTAAGACCAAATTTTAAAAAAATGCAAAAGTGGGTCCGGTCTGGTTCGATTTTTTCGGTCTTTTCGGTCCATTCGGGTTCGTGCACACCCCTATCATATAGTGTGACAATGTGGATATATTCCACTGATTTATCTAATACTCCAATAAAACTATCTGAATAAATACAAGACTTCAATAAATCTATATGAATAAAAAAAATTAGCATATCACATTAATGAGTAATCTTAACCAAGCATATATATTAATTTTAGCAAAAGCCTCAAATCTAGAACCAAATTTATAAATATCAACCAAACTAAGCATTCTAAACTATAATGCGATTAACTTGTGTTATTTACATCTTCAAAAGTATTTTAGGTACCACTTTTAATGCATATAATTAATAAAAGAATAGGATTCAGGGGAATATGAGTGAAATAAAGAAAGACATTTTTGTAAGTAAATAATCACACCATCTCCATAGAAGATGTGTAATGGTTGTAGAACGACCTTTATTTTCCTCCCATAAGAAGGGAAAACCAAAAGATGGATGAATATCCCAAATCTGAAGAAAATGTAATCTTAATAATGAAATCAAAAGACACTGAACCCAAAAAAGTAACAAACCTTAGCCCATATTAAAACCCAAATATATACCTCAAGGATATTGAACATAAAAAAGCAAACTACTACCAGGAATATGAAAACGAAACAAAATATATACATCCCTGGAAGGGAGTTGAATCCAAAAATATCTAAAATCGAAAATCTTAAGTGCCATTATATTTGTGTGTGTATGTGTGTGTGTGTGTGTATGTGTGTGTGTGTGTGTGTGTGTGTGTGTATATATATATATATATATATATATATATAGAGAGAGAGAGAGAGAGAGAGAGAGAGACTATACATGAGACATGAATAAAGCTAGAAATTTGAACCCTAAACAAATGAGAAACACCAAATTAGTACCTGGAAAACTAATAGATACTAAAAAAGAAGATTGTAAAAAAGAAATCCTTCAAATTGATAATAACAAAAATAAAAAATGATTGAAAAATAAATAAGAGAAGAGAAAGTTTACATGAATGATCTGAACTAAACAATAAAAATGTGAAAAAAATAGTTAATATTAGAGAGTGGGAGAGTATACCTGAGGGATCAGGTCACGAGAGGCCAAAAAATCCACTCTAAAAAACTAAAATCTGGTCCAAAAATAAAGATAGATCCAGAAGCAAGGGGGGTATACCTAACTGGAATAGAAACCCACAAACACCCACAATGGTGATTCGTCGGAGAGAGAGAGATTAGTATGTCATATGTGGAAAGATAATGAGAGGAGAAAGACAGACACATAATTAAAGGACAACGAGTTTACCGTGTCAATTGTAACACCCCGCCTAATAGGATACTGGGCGATCACTCCTGTACCAAATTAAAATAGAAGTCTCATATGGTTCATTCTTAGCATCACTGTCGAAAACCAAATTAATTACTAATAACCTATTAGGCTGGCGTCAAAATTTTATTTAACTAATCTTTTTAAACAAATTATTCAATTTAATCATCCACACAGTTTAAATATACAGGAAACTGAGATGAAATAAAAATAACTGAACACTCGGTTTAACATAATACAATCAAATCGAATGTCGCACTAAAAGGCGGTAAAAGAATAACTGAATGAAACTGGGTTATTAGCCCGAATGTTTATACAATACCTCCTATCTAGATTACAAGGATGGAAGCGTCTACAATAAACCTGCATGCATCCACAGCTGCTGCAGCAGACGTCTGACTCGAAGGAATTGTCATCCAGACGTCCGGACACCTATATATATATATATATATATATATATATATATATATATATATATATATATATATATATATATATATATATATATATATATATATATATATAGCAAAAGAGAAGAAAAGTAGATAAACGGGTCAGAGCCCGAGTTGTGAAAATGTTTGCAAATGCATAAATGCTTTAATTTAAAAAAAATATGTTTTACCTCATATTTAAATTTGGTATCGTACTCCCATGAGATACCCCTCACCTCTCTTCTAATAGTGCACACCTATCGCATACCTAACAAATACCCTAGTTATGCTACACTACCTAACTAATCCGTTTTACTCAATCTCTAACAATCCTAGTTGACCCAAGTACTAAGGGATAAACTTCTTCCAAGTCTCAACATTGTGCCATGTTCGTGCCTGGGGTGTCTCACGAAGCAAAATACAAACAAGGAACCCCCCCGATACACTACTACTTGGCAGTGACGATCGTTGAGATCCATTAGGCCCTCAGTACACAACGCATATATATATATATATATATATATATATATATATGACCTCTGATTCATAATCATTTAGATCCGGATATACATCTCTACCAGAAGGAGAGTAATACATTTTATCATTCTTTTCACTTTATATACATATATTTACTTTGTATGATATCTCATATTCTTATACAAGTAATATACTTTTCACACAAGTATAATTATACCTATCACGGCATAAGTACAATAGCCATCCCTCCGAGCTATAACTCGAGGATGCAGTCTCTCAATGCTATCATCTTCCAGGGAATCACTCATATACCATCCTGTGTACCAGAGGTCGGACTAAATAACACTGATATGGTAAAAAACAATTCACAACGTATGGGAAGCGGTCATAGTTCCTCCCCGAAAATGAGACGAAATATACCCACCACGTCTCACCCCTAATAAAAGTCACACAATAATAAATGGACACTATAACTTGGGAACTATACGCTCCCTGCTCCTCAAGCCAGGGGTCTCATCCACATCGCGCAACTTCCCATGATAGCATTAGAGGGGGTATGCTTCACATAAATATATATACAATAAACACACACACACACACACACACACATATATATATATATATATATATATATATGTATTCGTAACGTATAATTTATACTATAATCACATCGTATATACATACATTTATCACTCCTCAAACGTATACATGGCTATAATTGCCAATCTCATAATAATATTTAAGTATTCTCATACTAAAATGCTAATCCCATAAGTATTCTCTCTTTAATTATAACTCCCACCTTAAATCACTTATAAGGACTTGTACATAAACCCGAATGTACCAATTCGTACTAATTGGATAAGTGTACCATCGACTTATCTTAATTTTCATAAGTATCGCACCACCTATAATAACCGTCGTCAATAGACGTGTCGGGCAACCGCTAAATCCTCGTTAGCCCATATCCCAAATTTCATCCTATTAGCCTCGTAGGATATTCTCACCCATAATAGATATAATTATGTTTTCTACACGCACAATTATATATGCCTAATTGCCCACTAAAACTATCCCAAGAAATATTCAACCCCAAACACCCTATATTTAGATAAGTCGTGGATTCCATTCTTCCATGAAATTTTGCTCAAATAATAATCTAGAGGTCCCCACTCTATTTTTGGATACCCCAAATGTCTAATTTCTCAATTGATTCAATTCCCTCAAAAATATAATTTTAGTGTCACCTGATTATAGCACCCTGTTTAGCCCTTATAACTTCCCTCAATTGGGTAGATGTTTATTCCTAAATAAATATTTATGTCCTCAAATAAATAAGATGGAATCAATTAAAATTGGAAATCATCCCATATAATTAACCGTAGGCAAAATTGCCAAAAATCCTGAAGGATCGATCGATCGACCCTTGGCCATTGATCGATCGATAACTTCGGGCAGCTTCTTCTCCGAGAAGCAGCTTCCCCCAAGATTTTATCTCCTCTCCCAACATCCTCCAACCTCAGTCAATGACATATACACATATAAAAAGGGTTTTAAACATCCTAGAACCCATTACCAACAATTGATTTCAATAAATTTCCTAAGTTTCTCGAATTGGATATTATTCGGGGTTTACTCGTTTAACTTCCGAAAACCCGTTGATTCATGAAAACACAACCCCAAAATCTTCTAATTTGTTATTACCAAATTATGATATGAGATTTATGCTCAAAAAGAAATAAAGAAAGTAAACACTTGCCTCGTGGATAAAATCCGACGACCTCGAGTCGAATCCGGTGGAGTTTGGCTGGAATCTCCCTTTTCTTCCTCTTTTCTCTCTTCCTTTCCTCTTGTCTCTATTTTCTTTCTTTTTCCTTTCTTTATTTCCCTCTCCCGTGGCTTATATAGGAGATAATAAGGGTTTATCCCCTTAAAACCCAAAAATGACTCGTTTACTCAATTACGAGTCCTTATTTGCCCAAAAAACCTCGGAGCCTAAACAATATCCCCGGATACTCTTTTCTGACTATCTCGTCCATTCTAAAACCAACCGCGCACTCAAAATCTCCATCCGAGGCACTTGATCGCAACCCACTAATTTAACCCAATACATCTCAATTCGGGTTTTTTTTCCAATTAACATATTATCTTTTGTCGCTTTACTCAACTACGACATATAGTTAAAATACTCCAACTCATTTCCTTAATCTCAAAAGTAAATGAAACATACCTCTGAAATCATCCAACCCTCATAAATTCCAAAAATTATTATTCCGAGAAATTTCTCAGATTTCCAATTTACACCCATTTATGGAATTTAATTATCCCCAAAATTGTGGGTGTTACATAAATTTTGGGCGGGATAATAAAAATCACAGAGTTAATCAAGGCCCTTAATTTTCTTTAAATATTTGTGACCCTTATTGTGCTTAGATAGAATTGAAATTCAAAAACCATGCTACTTTGTTATGTGGATCTATCTACCTATCTCACATGCACACATCTGAGGTAATCTCACTCACTTTCTTAAGCATTCTTGTGCACGCACACCTTAATTAGATATGAAACTATGGTGCGATATGAAAATATATGGTGCAATTTTTCAATTTTCTTATATAGATCTCATTTCTTATCTATATAGTACCTTTAATACTATAGTATTAGAGGTTTTAATATCATTTAATGCATATTGTTTTAACCTTGATGGACTGTACATTTCTCTCTCTTTCACCTATTCTTACGTTTATCTCTCTATTATGATCCCTCCTCCCCAAATGATTTTCAGATCCTTCATCTCCCTAAATGTAAAATTAATGAAGGCATCAACGATATTCAATAACCCATGGTTCCTTAGTTGGGAGTTAGGAGAGGGGGTGTGGGTTTTCAAGGGTTGGACCATATGTGATTTGGAGATTCAAAAAGCATGGCTTCCTTTCTTCTTAATAGTTCTCTTGATTTGAAACTTTAAATCATTTCCCTTTAAGGTATGTTACTGTGCAAATCAATTGTCTAAGAAATAAACCATTAGTTTAAACTTATTCTTTGATTACTATTACTCATAATAAGTTTTTATAGATTTAAAATTTTTGAGATATTTAATATAGATTTCTGAGTGTTCTATATTGATTTTTTTATTTCGGGACCCAGTATTTCTATAGATTTCTGGGTGTTCTATATTGCACAGCATATTGTGCAAGTCAATTATCTAAGAAACAAATCATTCTTGTTATTGATTTTTTGTGTTGATAAGAGAGCTAAGATGTTTATATCTAACTTTTACAAACAACTTCATATTGAAAGACAAGTCTCTTTGGAGCTTCGTTACAGCAGGGGCACTAGCTTTGCATCCATATCTCCATGATCAATATTTATTTATTTATTTTCTTGGGAGATGAGAGATTTTATTGGATAAAGAATTGATGATCACAAAAGGGTCGCACGGTGATGGATTCTTGAGTTTTATCAACAATTGTCCATCAACACTCTGCATTGCTGCGACGTAGTAGAATGAAACATACATAATTTTTTTTGTTTGTATTTTTTTTTTAAAATTTTGGAATTTTTTTGGGGGTATGATTATGAAATACAGACTCTTAGTTTTATTTTTGTCTGTTTCCTTTTTCTTTTTCTTTTTGGGTTGTGCATTTTTTTATACATCCAAAATGGTTTTTTTCCCTGTTTTTCCCCGATTCTTGCATGTATTTGTAAATTGTACGTGTATATATAATAAATTATCTTTTGGAGTATTAGTTGATTAAAGAACTATTTGTATAAATTATGTTATTGTCGGTCATATGATTTTTAGGGTTATGACACACACACACACACACACACACATATATATATATATATATATATATATATATATATATATATATATATATATATATATATATATATATATATATGTGTGTGTGTGTGTGTGTGTGTGTGTGTGTGTGTGTGTGTGTATATTATGATTTGTACGAAAAATGCAAAAGTTAATTTTCATTTTCTTGCAGTATTGATATGTATTTTCCCTCTACTAGCTTTTAGATACACATTTTCAGATTTCACATTGTTGATATTTCGGTACAGAAGTCAGTTATTCTAACTTTCAAGTGAATTGTTATGTGGGTTCTTCTATTTAAGGTAATCCTTTTAATAATGTATATGATTTTTTTTATATGCATTTTGTTTGGATCTTATATGCATACATTTATGTCTATAGATGCACTCATTTATGTTTTAACCAAAAAAATTTTAGAACTGCAGTGAAAAAAAAATCCTGAATTTAATTGGAAAGTGACTTAAAATTGATAACGACAATATTCGTATGTTCATCTTTTATTGCCAGCGAAGTGCTCCTACATTATTACAAATCTGATTGTGGTGTTTAAATTAACTGAAATGACTATTTAAATGGACTCCTAGGTTTTTGGTGGGTATTGTGTCTGTAGACACTAAATTCTAGGACCCTCATAAGTCTCTCCTTAGTTCCCTAGAACCTCCTCATTTCACTACAGACTCTAGGTCATACTCCGAGTACCGGTCTAGAGGCCATCGGGCGCTCCTGGGCCCTGTTTAACTTCAGTCAACTTCATCGCCAGAGCGAAATCTCTTTGAATCTTCAAAGGGCTCTGAATCCCCTTTTCAACGGTCTGCCCCGTGCATAAAATGGTATAACCATTTGGATGAATGTTAAGTTTTCCCCTGAAAATTGATCTAGAGACCACCCGGCGCTCCCGAACTCCATTTGACAAAATTCAACTCTTCAGCTCGAATGAATGAATATTCGAAGGGAACTGAATACCCTTTCCAATTATCCACCCCATCTGCGATTCTGACCTACGGTGCGGGCGAATGATCTATTTTACTCTGAAAAGTCATCGAGCACTTTCAGGCCCCCATTGACCAAAGTCAACTCTCTAAACCGAGCGAAGCTCTTTGGAACTTCAAAGTGAATCGTCTAACCTTTCCAAAGGTCCTCCCTGATCATGATTCTGACTTACCGTTTGGACGAACGACCCATCGTCATCTGACGATCTCCCCTCCGAAAAACCGACGAGCGCTTCCAAGCCACGTTTGACCCAAAGTCAATTCTCGAACTCGGGAACGGTCCGAGGACTCTAGAAGGTCTCTAAATTCCCTTTATAATGGTATGCCCCGTGTGTGATTTGGATCGAAGGAGTGCATTCTACAACCGTTTTTTCAAAAACATCTGCATGAGACTACCAATTGGCAGGTCATTTCCCCTGCCTATCCGCAGTATGCCTAGGGTCACCTGGCGATTGGCAGGTCTAGGGCTATGTCGATCGGCACCACCCTTGACCCTATAAATAGAGGGCCCGACCTCACTCCCAAAACACACCTCAGATCCATCACCCTCCGTGATCTAAGCAACTCTCTCTCGAAATCAGCACAATTTCCATTCCAAATCCATTTTCAACATTTCCCTTCCCTCATACTTTTACCAAACTTGGTAAATTAACCATCCATTATCTTCCTCCAAGTGCAAGGGCATCCCTTCAACATTTAAGATCAAGCTCAAGATCTCCAATATGGTCAAAATCTCTCTTTTGCTCTCTAAATTCTCTTAAATTTTGTATTAGATTATTTCGTTACTTAGAATTTTATTCTTTTAAATCACATACCTTAACATATTATTTTATTAGTATTATTGCACATACCTTATTTTCTATTAAAAAAACAGGAAAAATAGGGTTTGCTCATAAATTTCAAACGGGAATTCTCATATTTTTCTCACACTAAAACAACTTTTTCTACACACGCACATACAAGAGAAATCCCTAGTTGGATTTATGGGATAAACCCCACACTTATTCCATACACAAACTATGTGGACTTTCATGCCTTTATAGTCTACTTAGGCGCTTTGGGTTAAAACTCGAGACTCGAGCCCAATTTGCTATACTCTTCCATTTCCCTTTCTTTTGTACCTTTGTCATCTTTTCATCTATACATTATTCCGACATATCATGTTAGTAATTCATATTAGCGTTTCATCCAACACATATTATCGTTCCATTATAATGGTTCCTTTATAACGACAAATGCATAAATCCTATTTTTAATATAATTTAGGGAACATTCCTATAGATGACCTCATTCTACCTATTCCACGGTATGAGTCGGGCGATTCTGATCTCCATTATATATACACGCACACACACTTTACGGAGAAATAAAGGAAAATAATAACACAAGCCCATGAGAGACCGAAAGGGTGGGATGGGTGCCTAACACCTTCCCATTCCGTAACTTAGCCCCCGAATCTTCGAACTATTGGTTTTGTATGCATCAGTACGTCTTTGATGTCCTCTATTAAGGTGGCCATATTTTCTTTTGTCTGTTTTGAGTAAAATAGACTGGCGACTCCATCTCTTTACATTTTATCCCACACCGACGACGGCCGAAGCATTCCTAAGAAAAGGGAGCGAGACCTTTCGATCCCCCTTCCTTACCCATCTCTACCCCTCCGGGAGGCTGAAGAGAGAGGAAGCGGCGCGCGTCTTGATCGGGATGGCCACAGTGGCGACACCGCTGGAGAATTTTATTTCATAAGAGGGATAGACTCTATTTACATGGGTGTTTTGTTTTTAAAGTGTGCGTTTGCACCCATCGGTATGTTCCCTCCTTTTTTCTCCTCTATTACTTATTGTACATATGTATCTCATGCTTATGTCACTACTCACTCGCATACTTATAGATACTCTCCATGTACACTTCACACTACATACACATAAGTTCACTTACACTTACATTGGTGCACACACCACTTAGAATATCCATGTTTAGGTGTCACCAACGCACACCTACACTTACCATACTTATACATATCCATGCTTAGTATAATCCTCATGCGTCGTGTACATTATTCCCTGCTTAGTGTAATGCTCGTCATGAATAAGGTATTCTCTCTCAATAATATACTAATTAAGAATCATGCATTTTTGCACACTACATCACCAAAGAGCATGGCTATTGGCCAAATTTTGTCCCGTAACTGGAAGGTCACTTAGTGATGGGCGCAGGTCCGGCAGTTCGCAGTTAGCCTAAGCGATATGCCCCTCACCTTCTATTGGCCAAGTACCTTCAACGTATATCGAACGGTTCTCCTCGCATTGTACCGCTTGACCGAAGTCATGACAGGAGGTATGTTGCAAGGAACTCGTTCACGTACGTCGAGTATATTGAATTCGCTCTTACACTTACTGTCCCCATGAGGTATATAGTGAGACAATTCATGTACACTAAGGTATATTAAATGGCTTATCCACACTTACCGATTGCCCTCAAAAGAAAGACGTATATCGTGGAAGTCATGCCAAAGGGGGGAACCCTTTCCAATTAACCCAACAAATGCATACCCTCATATAGGTGTCAAACCTAGGGCACTCAGTTCTAGCTCGCCGATTTATACCTGAAATTCTGTCGAAATGACGGGTCGGCGTGCCGCCTAAATTCTTGCGCGATTTTATCCTTTTCAAAATAGGACCATATCCATGAGCCTGACAACAAGCCAAACCATATTTTACATATTTTATTTTCTTTCAAACCCAATTTTTCCAGGCTCGGGTCCTGTCCGGAATTTCTTTTTGCATTTAGGTAAACCTAATACAAGAGAGAACATAATAATCATGTTGAGACATTTTTGTCATTCTTCCTCCTCTCTTAGTGTCAAAAGCATGTTCCTTCTTTTATCAAAAATACCAAAAACATTTTTCACTCCTTTCACCAGAAACAATTTTCCTCCCTTTTACTCAAAAGCATTTCATCCCCACCTGTTTCAAAACTATCAAAAATAAAAATAAAAATATTTTCAAATAAATAAGAGTCTTTTCCTCTTCTCTTTCAAAAGTAAAATCGACTTTTTTTCTCCTTCTCAGGTCAATCGCATACCCTTGGCCTGTCTCCCTATTAGCTTCGGTCTTCTGTCAAACCACCCAGGGGCTCCGTCAGTTCCCTCGCTACTTCCTTCGAGTCCAGAATTCATCCGCTTTCTATGGAGAACATAAATCAAGTACCGAATGTACAACCAAATTTGATGACAGTCTTAGCCCAACTCACGGCCAAGATTGACAACCTTCAAATCGAGGTTCACAAGATACAATGAAACTGGGTCCCTTTTCTCGAAGAGCCCGAGGTCCTCCTCCCTCACGCTATAGGTTCACCCACACCCGAACCTATTTGGATCCCCTAGGAATATCAGCACGCTCCACGTGTCCTTCCTGCTAATGGGCTACCGCCAGCCAAGCTTCCCATGCCGAATCTTTCCTAGCCAGGGGCCAATCTACCCGTGGCTATTGATCGAAAGGAGAAGGAGTCGAACAAGGTCAAGTAAGACCTCAAGATGTTGACCAGGAATTTCGACCAAGTCAGAATCTCGAGAAATTACATGGACTACACCCACATGTCTGCCTATCCTAAAGCAAGGTTGTCAGAAAAGTTCAAGATGCCCAACATCGATAAATTCGGAGGTAGTTGATAAGTCCATTATTTTGTATAAATTATGCCCAAATCTAGACCTTGTTAGTCCCATTGTATGATAAATAATGAGCTTTTATAGTCATTTTCGTAAAATAAAAGAAAAATGCAAGTTTGAATAAAATTTGAGTTAAAAATACAATTTTAGTAACCTGAAGGGTGAAATCGTTTTTTAAATATTTATCTAGGCAAAATAAGGTTCTCTCTGAAATTTGGTTGAATTTCGGATTAATACGAGCAATATATGAATTTCGGGGGTTAAAATACAAAAATGGGTAATTCTGTAATTTTTAAAATATTTATGACCCTAAATTTGAATTAATTATTTTATTTTGTATTTTTACAGGCACCCCAAAAATTTGGACAACAAAGGAGTCGATATGCAAAAATTATTACGATACATCGCGACACGACACGACATGACACGGTTGACACAGCTGTACTAAATATTTTTTATAAAATTGCTCAAGTGTCCGTTGAGGCCGTGTCATAACTTTTCGAAAAGTTCTTTACAAGGCTCACAACTTTGATGTTTGGACGAAAATGAGATTTTGATGTTTTGGGGGTAAAAAATACGATTAAACTTGGTGCTGTGAATAGTGACGTGAATAGTGACAAAATTGAGGATAATTATTTTTTTTTTTTAAAAGACTTCTCAATTATCTCGAACTCTTTCCATGACTCCAATTACCAACTCAAATACAACCAATCAAAGAGAGTTTCACTCCAACTCAAACACCTCATTCCTAAGCCTATAAATAAGACCCTTTGGTTCTTTATTTTGGTAGAATTTTAGAGAGAGTAATTTTTTAGGGATTGTATTCAATTTGAAGGCCAAATCTTTATCATTTTTTAGAGGATTGAAGATTGTTTTGAGAGAACTATTTGTAAGTTTCATTTATTAATGAAAATCTCTACTCATTCTTGTAATTTCTCTTTCATTATGATTTCTTGATTATTCTATTAGGATTAGGGTGAAGTTTATCATAGTTAGCTGATATTGTCACGTTAATTTGATTATTGTTTATTCCCTACTTTTTTTAATTGTTATAAAATATTCGTTATTCATTTTAAAATGACACGAGAGTGTATTTTAAAACCTTCAAAATTATTTTGTCAAATCAAGTTTTGAGATTTAAAAGTAGTATTTTTTTTAAGGATTATGCTTGCACTTTGATTGTTTTGATAGTCCATGCTTAATTACATTTGCAAACTTTAAAACTTGTATTTTCTAAGGGAATAGGGATTTTAGCCGTCTATTAGAGACGTTAAAAATATTTTGATCATAATCGTCATACTTTCCGAACTAAACGCGGCGAGAGTCGATTTAATTTGGATTATAAAAAGGGAATGACAACATTAAATTAGTGTGCAATATTAGTTACGTTATAAATGGACCCCGAATCCTAAGTATTTCCTAACTGTTTACTAATATCTTATGTTACCCTTATTTATCGTAGTTGCTTTTATTTAGTGTAGTTCATAACCATTCTCTATTCCATTTAGTCTAGTTGGACAATCACAATTACTTTGAACGAAAAATTGACAAATCTCTATGGGTTCGACCCGTACTTACACTCGAGCTTCATGTTCCCCTCTCTAAGGTTTACTATGGCCTTTAAGCCGAAACCATATCAAACCATTGGACCCTCGTCCGTTGCCAAACCCGCTTCCCAAAAATGTCAAACCAAATGCACGTTGTTACTTTTACCAAACTGCTGGCCATACCACCGACCAATGTTTCCACCTCCGAAACTTGATCCAAGGCCTGATTGAACGGGGTGTCATCGCCCCACCAACCAATCCTAAACCAAATACTACCCATAATACACTTTCGAATCATAGAAATGCCATCTTCCTCGAAGAAGACCCAGAATTTGACCCATCTACCCAAATCATACCAAGCAAAATCATACCCATATATTCCCCTAATCCCCTACAAGTTTGCCCATATTTTCTCCTACATCCTACCAGTTTCGCCGATCAGGCTTTGTCACTCCTTACTAGGGTATACATCATTATCTGTACCCATTCTAGAGGAAAAGTTATGGAATTGTTAGAAGTGTTGAACCAAATCCTAGAATTTGGGCTGAAATTGCCCTTAGAAATGACTATTGACTGCCAGAGATTCAGCACGTTATTCTTGAAAGCTCATAAATCGGCCCGAAAGTTAGATAGTTGGTTGGTGCCTACTAATGAAGTCAGTTTAGATTATGCTGTTCAGATCATGGAAAAATTATTCTGACAGACTAGTGATATGTGTAGTATGATCGAGATACTTGATGCTTTGAAACTACAGGGGCACTTGGTCCCTTCACTTCTACAACTTCCAACCAAGTGGGAGGATTTATAAGAATAAGCCATTAAGGTAGTGGAGTGTATTGACTTTTCGTGGAAAGATGATGTCGTTGCCACTAGATGGGGGGACAAATTCGATGATTCAGATAAAGAGCAAAGCCCAAAAAAGACCAGTCTGATAGTCAGCATGTGTGGGATGATATCATTTGAAGAGATGCTAGGAGAAATCAACAGAGTGGTTGAACAACCCGATATAGATGAGAAAAGGGGATTCTATTTTTCCCTTCCTCCGTGAACCATATGACCATATCTGAAAAGCACTACCAGGGTTCGAACCCTCAAAATACAACAACCGATAAGGGAAAAGGGATTGTCCAAGACCTACCCATGCTAGAATTGACCCTCGAGGAAAGAAAGATCCTTGATCAGTTAAAGAAAACCCAAGCAAACATCACCTTGTGGGGATTCTTTATGTCTTTCCAAGTGCATTGGAATGCCTTGATCAAACTAGTCATCGGGCCCACAGTCCCTCCTTTCACCACGCCAGAAGTAATAGTGAATCTGGTTAGATCTCTAACCTCTACTAGAATGCTTTCCTTTTTCGAGGACAAAATCCCTAAGTTTTGGCCAAGCCACAACTATGCTCTTAATATATCTGTCGAAGTCATGGGCAATACTATCCCCCTTTCGTTTGTCGATAATGAATCAACTCTTAATGTTTATCTGTTGAGAACCTTCAACTGCATGGGATTGAAAGTGAGCGACCTTTCTCCAAACTCTACCGCGGTGCGCGCTTATAATAATACTCATCGATAAATGATGGGATCCATAAAGCTTGCAATAGGGGCTGGACCTATAAATCTCGTTATTGAATTCCAAGTCATCAATATCCCAGCTTATTTTAATCTATTGCTCGGGTGAGTATGTATCCATAGTGTCAAGGGTATGTCTTCTTACCTCTATCAAAAATTAAAGTTCTTCGCTAATGGACAGGTCATAACCATCTTGGGCGACGACAACAATGTCGAGAACGCAAGCACCAGTAATTCAATACTTGAGATACAGTATGGGTCGAATGATAGGTTGCTGTTAGGATTTTGAGTTGCGCCACTTCTACTCCCAACAAGGGATGATTTCAAAGATAGAGTTTGTCCAGAACACAACCGTCACGGAAATGTCAATGTAACCTAGATGTTCAAAAACATGCACTTCATGCCCAGACTAGGGTTGTGGCGAAGACAGCAGGGGATACTTGAACCCGTTGTGTTGAAAAAAGCCTTTCCACCCTATGGCTTGGGTTATCAATCGTCAGCAGAAGAACTCAAAATGATATGCCAATCTTGTCTAAAGAGAAAGTTAGAAATCGCCAAGATCGTCTCAGGAGATTCCTTGAACGGAAGATTCGTCAGAGATGGTGAAGATTTCCCCTTTTGCGACTTTTCTGAACCGTGGTATGATCATGTGGACAAGAATATGAACCCGGGAATGGAAATCTTTTTCCAAGACAGCTACTCATGGGTCGAAAGTTCCTAGCATCATATCCAACCGCTCATCAAAGATACCATAGCCGATACCATAGATTTTGAGGAAATGACTCCGAGGATTCATTCAACTTTCAGACACTGGTACTAACACTCTACATGGTCTATTCAAGCACTACATCATCATATTCATTCCGCCTTATTAAAGCTGTTGATGCACCTCTCCTCAAGTGGCTTGCTATACTTATGCCACCTGCTGAAATTCAACCCAAACCAAATGTTTATCCTATTTCCTCTTATTTTATTGTTCCTCTTTACTCTGATGTAATCGAGACCTCCTTTGATGAGGTTCTCAATATTATTTTTCCTAACAATGAAATAAACAAAGATTTTGAGTATCTTCCTGTGCCTTACATTAATTGTCTTGAATATAATCAAACTCTTGATGATGATGATTTTACAAATGAATAATTCCTAATCGATCTAAATAAGATTAATAACAAATAAAATAATCACATTCAAGTTAATGAAGATGAAACTATTATTATTAATCTCGGTTCTAGTAGCCAATTGCGCGAAATTAGGATAGGGGCCACCCTCGAAGAGCATGAGCTCATGCAACTTGAAGAACTTCTAAAGAAATTTATGGACGTCTTCGCATGGTCCTACAATGATATGCCTAACATTAACCCTGAAATCGCTCAGCACGAGATTTCGACTCTCCCGGACTGCAAATCGGTTAAACAAAAACTGCAAAAGCTCCGCACCGAATGGTTGCTCAAAGTAGAGGAGGAAGTAATCAAACAGTTGAATGTAGGTTTCATTCGTGTGATCGAATATCCCACATGGCTAGCCAATATCGTACCCGTGCCAAAATCAGGAGGGAAGGTTCGCATGTGCGTTGACTATCGAGAATTGAACAAAGATTCTCCGAATGATGATTACCCTCTACCCAATTTCGATATAATTGTGGACAACACAGTCAGTCACGCTCTTAAGTCATTCGTTAATGGGTTTGCAGGATATAATCAGATCAAGATGCACCCAGATCATCAAGAGAAAACCTCATTCATCACCCCTTGGGGAACCTTTTGCTACACCGTTATGCCATTTGGTCTAAAAAAATAAAAGATCTACCTACCAAAGGGTTGCCACAAGATCATGTTCCCACTCTCCAAAAGTTTTTCGAACGACTACGGCAGTACCAGATGAGAGTTAACCCATAGAAATGTGTTTTTAGTATTACCAAAGGAAAACGATTAGGATTCATGATTAGTGAGAAAGGGATAGAAGCAGATCCTGCCAAACTGAAAGCCATACTCAAGAATCCACCACCCCGAACGAAAAATGAAGTCCGAGGATTCTTTGGAAAATTGCAATATATCAATCGGTTCATCATCCAATTGACTCAAACTCCTCCCAAAGGATTCTATCAAAATTTGGAACGAAGCTTGCAAAAAATCCTTTGACGGAATCAAGCAATACCTAACTCGACCTCCAATACTCATGCCATCGCAGCCTGGTCTTCCCCTACTCCTATACCTGACCGTAACAGATACTACAGCTGGGGCTTTGCTAGCCCAATACCTTGAATAATCCCACAAGGAGAGAGTCATCTACTATGCCAGTCACAAATTGGTCGGGTACAAAGTTAACTACACAACTATAGAGAAAGCGTGTGTCGTCCTTGTCTAGGTCACCTAAAAGTTACGGCACTACATGCTCACCTTTCCCATTAAGCTTGTGTCCCAAATGGACCCTATCAAGTACCTATTCGAGAAGCCTGTCTTATCCATCCGAATGGCCCGTTGGTTGATGCTTCTAGCCGAGTTCGATATTGTATATGCTACGTAAAAAGCCCTAAAAGGAAGAGCCTTCTCTGACTACCTCACCGACTACCCGATGGAAGAAGCCGATCTCTGGATTTTTGAATTCCCAGTTGAGAATATCCTTTGTACCTCCCAAGAAGTCCTCCGATGGAAAATGTTCTTTGACGGCGCCTCCAACAAGAAAAGATATGGCATTGGGATTCTCCTAATTGCCCCTGATGACTCTCGCACTCCCATTGCCATCAAGCTGGATTTTCCATGCGCCAACAACTGACTGAATATGAGGCGTTCACGATAAGCCTCAAAGTTTCTCTTAAGAAAAGGATTCGATCCTAGACGTCTACGCGGATTCAGCCCTCATCATTGGCCAAGTCCTCAGAAGATGAAAAGTCAAGGATGAGAAACTCTTACCCGTTCATGCCCACCTAGAAGAATTGGCCTCCCAATTCCAAGATATCACGTTCCACTACCTGCCCCGAGCAAAGAACAACCTAGTCAATGCGCTTCCTACCTTATTCTCCATGGTTGATATGCTCGAAGGAATAACAATGGCCCCTTTCCTAGTCCAGAAATAAGATAAACAAACCCACTTCTACCACATTAAGCTCATTATCGAAGAAGATCCCGATCTAGCCGACTGATGGTATTATGATATTTGGCACCTCCTTAAGCATGGTAGGTACCCCTAAGGTTCTAACAAGAAAAATCGATCAACCCTTCATAAATTGATCATCAAATACATTATCTATGATAAAGAACTATTCAAGAGGAACTTCGATGGAACCCATCTATACTGCATCGCAGGAGCTGACATTGAAGAGATGATGCAAAAAATCCACAGTGGAGAATTCGGACCCCATATGAATGGCCATATGCTCGCCAAGAAAATTATCCAATAGGGTTACTATTGGACTACTATTATGCAAGATTGCACTGCCTATGTCCGAAGATGCCTTAAATGCCAGCAGTTTTCCAACCTCCAGCACTTTCCTCCACGGGAATTATACAATATGACCTCTCCGTAGCCATTTTCCACATAGGGCATTGACATTATAGTGAAATTTACACCCTAAGCCTCCAATGGGCATCAGTTCATCTTAGTGGCCATTGACTACTTCACCAAATGGGTCAAAGCCGAGTCATATGCAGTTCTGAATGCCAAGAAAGTGGCCGAGTTCATTAAGAAAAACTTCTTTATACGGGGTCCCATATGAGCTGGTATTGGACAACGGGTTACATTTCGAGACAAAAGTCACAGCAGTGGTCGATGAGTATAGGATTCAGAGACACAAATCTTCTCCTTACCAACCTCAAACCAACGGTGCAGTTGAAGCCACTATTAAAAACCTCATAGCCATTATAAGTAAGATGACCGAAAGCTATCGAGATTGGGCCAATCGAATCCCTTACTCCCTTCAGGGCTTCCGTACTTCCGTTCGAAACTCTACTGGGGTTACCCCTTACTCTCTAGCCTACGACATGGAAGCAGTTCTACCCATAGAACTAAAAATACCTTCACTATGCATCATGCTTGAAAGCAACGTCAACGAAGAAGACTGGCATCAAAACCGTCTTGACGAGTTATCACTCTTGGACGAAAGGAGATTGAAATCCATATATCATATACAAGGATACCATCGTCGGATAGTGCGTTCATTCAACAAAAGAGTCAAGGACCGCGGTGTTCGACAAGGAGACTTGGCCCTTAAGGAAATTATAGAGCCCATCTGGAACCCCAGAGGGAAATTCAAGCCTAATTGGAGCGGCCCCTACATCATGAAGAAGATAATGTTCGGCGGCACCGTTATGCTCACTAATCTTGATGGAGAAGAGATGGCTGTCCAGTAAACCTGGACCGTCTCAAGAAATTATACCCCTAATCCGAAATCTTGGCGTGCTATGACTCTTTTCATCTGCCATCTATTCTAAAAAAATCCCCATTCCCTCTACTCAGAACTACGTGGGGCTTGGTCCTCTAAAAACTTTTTGCTTTCAAAAATCAAACTCTTAAAACTTTTAAAACCCTCAAAGGTACGTAGGTAGCTCATACGCTCTACATGAGCACGACCCCCTTCTTTTTCACAAAATGCTATTCTTTTCTTATCCCGAGAATGACATTTCATTTTAAACATATATGTAGTCCCCCAAAATATAACTTTCAACAAAAAACTTTTGCTTGAGCGGAATTAAGTTAAGGATGAATGCAAACCAACTTTCTCTTTTGGAAAAACTCTTTTTCAATTTTATCAAACCAAGTTGTGACACAAATTAACTTAACCATATTTTATGTTGTTTAATCCTAAACATTAAACTAGTGATTAAACCAAGTAAAATAAAGTAAATCAATACTCACAACGCCGATGTACGAGGAAAAACCTAATCGGGAAAAAACCTCGGACGACCCAGGCCAGACAATCACTATGACTATGGTTTTACAAAGTCAGACGGTGGTCTTATACAACGACTCGACCCACCCACAAGACTTTACGCTCCTTTGATCTTCTACAAATCTTCACAGTGCCCACACAGAAAGTAACATTCTTCTACGATGCTCATCCACAACAAGTGCCTCCACGAGTGTCTCGATATCCACCGATACGGCCTTGTGTCGTCTATAATGTTGAAACCGGTATCCGTCGAATCTTCACCGCAAAACTAAAAATGGATATTCAATATAACCTCAACCTTGGTGCCAACAAGATCATAAGAACATATGATAATGAAAAGCTCGAATATTAAAACTCTAAGGATGTTTTATTAGGAAAACACTTAGAAAATTTTGTGCAGAAACCTTTCTGTACCGTAAACTGTTTTTCGCACTGCACCCGCTTCGAGGAAACTGACCACGCCTATTTATAAAAAATTTAAGGCGGTGGAGAATCTCGTTCGAGCGAGATACTGCGTCTTTCGAACGACAACAACTCCCGTTCGAACGACAATGTTTGTCATTTGAACAACGTCATAATTAGATTCTGATTTGAATCCAACTTTGAAAAACAGAGTTTTACTAAAAACCAACTCTTATCCAACTCCAATCCATCCTCATCTGATTAAAACAAAGTGTAAACATTTAAAACACTTTTAAAAACATTTTCTTTTAAAAAATAACATCCTTATTTTTGCAAAATAAAATTCCTAGTTTTATTAACATAATTCATTCATACCTGTGTAATCTCGGAATGTAATTAAATCTTGAATACGAGAAATTCGCATCAATTAAACTGGGTCATGATTAATTCCTTAAAGCTTTGCGGCAACGTCTTCAATTACTCTTTGATAAGTCATAGTATCATAGGGATCGGGAAATAAAAATCTACCTATGACTCAAACGTGTTTTGTTCCGAGAATAAGTCAAAACTACATTAAGACTCAATTGGAAATTTGGTCCTTACAAATATCCCCCTTTGACTGTTCCGGGACAAAACCAACAGTGAAAGGCCTAAATCGGGGCGTCAAGCCGTATGACTCCAAAATCCCATCCCATAAAACCCAAAATGAAAAATACATCATCAGTACATGATAAGATTCTTCAACAATGGACTGGCAAGCATGAAACTATCTCAAATGTCTGAATGTGATGTAGACTTGAAATCTTGAATATCTTTAAGCATACCTACACACATGAAATAGACAAATACCAAGTGAAGTATGGAGGAACAAATGAAATGAATCAATGTGAAAACTTAAATTCGAATCATTTGTTATGTGAGTTTATATTATACCAATATGTACACATGATACCAGTATGTATAACAAAACCATCAAGCATAAAAATCACAAAAATCCACCTACAAGCTACAACATAGACATCTCTCCCCCTTTTTGTCTCGAATAGATAATTCTGTGAAAAGATAAACAAATCTAGCATGTGAAATACCAATTTGTTTGCATTAACTCATAATATGCTAGATAAACATGCAAAATGATCAGAAAATGTCAAATCAGTAGCTAACAAACAATGAATCACACAACAATATATCAAGCTAAAAAGGTGTGATAAGCTAACTAAAAGCAGCGAAATATGTCAATGAACAAAGTAAACTGCATAAACAGAAACTCGGTACCAAAATATGAATCAATATGCAGTAGGGTACTGAAACAGAAATCAAGCAGAAAAACTCAAAACTGGTAAAACAGGATATCGTTCGAACGAGCTAGGGATGTCGTTTGAACGAGATGCTACATCGCTCGAACGAAGACAGATGTCATTTGAACGACATTATCAAACTTTCACACATTCTCCAGAAAATTAAATAGTGTTGCCCAGTGAAAAAATTATGTGAAAATTCTAACTGGAAGGGGCTAAAAACTACGAAATAGTAGCAAAAGAGTAGTTAAACTAAAAAAAATCAAAACAAAAAAATATAAGTAACGTGCTAACATAGTATCGATGTGCCTAAACATAAACACGGAATGTATGTGCGTGAACTAAAACAAATGAATCACAATTCCAACACATCGAAACAATCAAGAAGCTCTAATTGATAGCAATCTATCATAAAACTTTATCATAGCCATATGTGAAAATTTAAGTGTGAGATTAATGAACTAAACAAACATCATGCACATGAATCCGTAATTTTGACGATTCTACAAAAATAGCGTCATGACACGAATTTTCAACTACAGGATTATTTATGCAAACCCGTTTAAATTTTTAATCCATCATAACACCCTCAAATATATATATCACAATTTTTTTTTGGAATGAACTAAACTAATTTTTCCCATTTTGGCATATGATTCTTTTTATTGCCATTTATTTTTTCGATCTCTTTTAAAGGGTGACTTTCACGATGAGTCAATTTTACACTCTCGCAGCCCTTTCCCATACACTCATCATATTTTCAATGTAGGTTAAAATGCTCATGGGTAAACGGTTATTACATGCACACTTCCTCCATATATCTACTTACGCATAGATGATAAAATTGAGATAAGAACGTCTCACCAAACTCAAATATATAATAGTAGTCAAACATCCATATAAACTCGTGTATGTGTGCAAAGATGGCATATATACAAAGTCGAATCAAAATGCATATCAACTTCGAAACAATCCCATAATACAATGGTTGAGGTCATTCTAAGCATCGATAATAATGTCCTAGCCACATGGACAATGGAAGGAAGGGGGTCCAAGCACACCAATATGCCACATCAAACATGTTAACTCAAAAACAAAAAAACAAAAATCTTTTTGGCCTTTTCAAAATATTTTGACTCAAATAAAAAAAAATCTTTTTTTGTTTTTCTCAACAAATTTCAAAACCAAAAATATTTTTGTATTTTTCAAAAATTTTTAAAAAAACAAAATATTTTTGTATTTTTTCAAATAAGATGCAATAAATGAAAAATATAATACAAAATGATAAACATGGTAACGCACTCAACCTTTAGATTTAGCATGGAAAGAATCAAGTGCAACCAAATGGGAACTATGAAGTTTTATTCCTAAAGCTACCAAATTCGACTTCCTAACCCAAGTAGGTGTGTAACGACGCATAGGGGTGGGGGGAATCGGGGTAACTTTAGTCCTAAACTTTCGAGGAGCATTCATAAGGTCATAGCAAAACTTTCTAAGGTGACCTTTCCTACCACAAAACGTGCAAGTGTAGCGATGGTATGGAAAGTGACCTACCTGTGGACCTTTTCTAGTGTTCCTATGTGGCTCTCTCACACGTGCGGGGGGAATGAGAACAACATGATCATCAAAGCCAATATCTTCCTATCTCTCTTAATTTGGACGGTGCCTAGAATCCAATCCAACTTCTCACTTCTAGCCTCCAACTCAAACTTAACTCTAGACGAGTCTCTCAAACTCTCCTCTAACTCTTTTATCCTAGACTGGAGTAGACGCCTAGACTCACCAAACTCAAAAATCTCCTTTTTCAAGGCCTCCATCAAACCTCTAAGGGTGTCTCTCTCTTTCTCTATGTACTATAGTTTCTCCCTAAGTCTCTTCTCCCATGCCCTAAGATCCTCACTTAACATATCATTATTTTCTACGGCACGCTCTTTAAACTTAGCTTGCAATTTCGAGTTAGCCTTTTTCGCCTTCACTGTCTCCTCAAACAACTCTCGAAATGCAACTTGTAACTCTCCTACGTCGATCTCCTCATCTTCGCTCTCATCACCCTCACCCTCTCGGGAATCATTCTCAACAGCTTCAGAAGTGTCAAGCACATTAGTATCCTCATGGTAAGATATATCGTCGTCGCTCACATGACATGCCATAAACGTAACATAGTTACACTCAATGGGGGAATCCTCTCCCTCTTTCGGTTCACTATCACATAAGGTGGCATTATATGCAATTGTTTGCTTTCCCTCTTTCTTAAGTCTAGTGGTGCACTCCTTAACTTTGTGACCATACCCCTCACACCCGAAACACCTATCAGACTCATCTCTCTTAGGCTTCTCACTACTATCATTAGGGGTGGAGTCTCCCTTGTTCTTAAATTTCTCAAACTTTTTGGCATCTTTCGATTGCTTATGAATTTGAAGAAACTTCTTGAACTTTCTTGCCAACAAGATGATATCCTCAAAGTCGAAATCGGAATCGCCATTTGAAACTTTAGTTTCCTCCTTCAAGGCTTTCAAAGCAATGACCTTTTCTTTCTTTGGCACTTGCTTGGAGGAAAACATATTGAGTTCATAGGTTTGCAGGTCACCTACGATCTCTTCCAGTTTTGACGAGTTAAGCATACCAAGGGAATTCATAACGGTCACATTCGCATCAAACCTACTCGGCAATGATCTTAAAATTGTCTTAATCACTCGATTATCGAGAATCTTCTCACCTAGGTTAAACGCCGTATTAACAATAGTGGACAACCTGGTGTAAAACTCATCAAACGTCTCACTCTCTAACATCTTAATCGTCTCAAACTGAGTAGGGATATTTTACAACTTAGACGCCCTAACTGTGCTCATGCCCTCGTGAGTGAGTGCCAGTGTATCCCAAGCTTCTTTCGAAGTAACACAAGTCATGATACGATTATAATCTTCAGGTGTGACATGTGAGGAAATAACGTGCAAACCTTTAGATTTATACAGTGCAAGCCCATGTTCAGTCTCAGTCCATGACTCAACGGGTTTCAAACTAGTGACCCCACCCTCTCGTATGACAGGTGGTGACCAATCTTTTTCAACAGCTAACCATACACGCTCATCAATGGATTTTAAAGCATTTTTCATTTGTATTTTCCAATAAGCATAATTAGTACCATCAAAACAGGAGTGAGAAAATTATCATAATTTCCAAAATTCATCCTTATAAGCAACAGGGATGACACACAATAAAAATGTATTTCTAGCTCTGATACCACTTTAGAGGTCCCCAAAATATAACTTTCAACAAAACACTTTTGCTTGAGCGTAATTAAGTTAAGGATGAATGCAAACCAACTTTCCCTTTTTGAAAAACTCTTTTTCAATTTTATCAAACCAATTTGTGACACAAATTAACTAAACCAGATTTTATCTTGTTTAATCCTAAACATGTAACAAGTGATTAAACCAAGTAAAATAAAGTAAAGCAATACTCACAACGCCGATGTGCGAGGAAAAACCCAATTGGGAAAAAACCTCGGACGGCCCAGGCCAGACAATCACTATGACAATAGTTTTACAAAGTCAGACGGTAGTCTTATACAACGACTCGATCCACCCACGAGACTTGATGCTCCTCTTATCTTCTACCAATCTTCACGGTGCCCACACAGAAAGTAACCTTCTTCTACGATGCTCGTCCACAACACGCGCCTCCACGAGTGTATCGGTATCCATCGATACGGCATTGTGTCATCTATGATATTGAAATCGGTATCCGTCGAATCTTCACCATAAAACCAGCAATGGATCTTCAATATAACCTCAATCTTGGTGCCATCAAGATCACAAGAACATATGATAATGAAAAGATCGGATCTTGAAACTCTAAGGATGTTTTATTGTGAAAACACTTAGAAAACTTTGCTAAGAAACCTTTCTGTATGTTAAACTATTTTTCGCACTGAACCCGCTTGGAAGAAACTGACCACGCCTATTTATAAAAAATTTAAGGCGGTGGAGAATCTCGTTGGAGCGAGATACTGCATCGTTCGAACGACAGCATCTCTCGTTTGAACGACAACGTTTGTCGTTTGAACGACATCGTAATTAGAGTCTGATTTGAATCCAACTTTGAAAAATCAAGTTTTACTAAAAACCAACTCTTATCAACTATAATCCTTCCTCATATGATTAAAACAAAGTACAAACATTTAAAATACTATTAAAAACATTTTCTTTCAAAAAATAACATCCTTATTTTTATAAAATAAAATTCCGAGTTTCATTAACATTATTCATTCATACATGTGTGATCTCGGAATGCAATTAAACCTTGAAGATGAGAAATTCTCACCAATTAAACTTCGGCATGATTAATTCCTTTAAGCTTTACCGCAACGTCTTCAATTAATCTTTGATAAGTCATAGTCTCGTAGGGATCGGACAATAAAAATCTACCTATGACTCAAACGTGTTTTGTTCTGAGAATAAGTCAAGACTACATTAAGACTCAATTGGAAATTAGGTCCTTACAAATCTACCCCTTTGACTATTCTGGGACAAAACCAATAGTGAAAGGCCTAAGTCGGGTCGTCAAGCCATATGATGCCTAAATCCCATCCCATGAATCCCAAAATGAAAAATACATCATCAGTACAGGATAAGATTCTTCAACAATGGACCGGCAAGCATGAAACTGTCTCGAATGTCTGGATGTGATGTAGACTTGAAATCTCGAATATCTTTTAGCATACCTACACACATGAAATAGAAAAATACCGAGTGAAGTATGAAGGAACGAATGATATAAATCAATATGAAAACTTAAATCTGAATCATTTATTATGTGAGTAAACATGATACCAATATGTATACATGATACCAGTATGTGTAACAAAACCATCAAGCATAAAACTCACAAAACTCCACCTACAACATAGACATCTCTCCCCCTTTTTGTCTCGAATAGATAATTCGGTGAAAAGATAAACAAATCTAGCATGTGAAATACCAATTTGTTTGCCTTAACTCATAATATCCTAGAGAAACATGCAACAACCAGCTAAAAAATGATCACGAAATGTCAAATCAATAGCTATCATGAAAAGTGCCAAATATGTGTGTTTCAAATTAAAACAATTTATGTCCAAAAGTTATCCAACTTTTAATTATGCACCAAACCAAGTTGTGAAAAACCCAATTATTACTTTAAACCAATTTTATCTTGATTAATCCTAAACATGCATCTAGTGATTAAAACAAGTAAAATAAAGTAAAGAATACTCACAACACCGGATGTACGAGGAAAAAACCCAAGATGGGAAAATAATCTCGGACGGTCCAAGCCAGACAATCACTATAAATAATGGTTTTACAAAGACAGATTAGCCTAACTCAATGACTCGATCCCCACGGGTCTTGACGTTCCTTCTGATCTTCAACCGTTCTTCAATAGTGCCCACATAGAAATTCGGTCTTCCACGATACCTGTCCACAACACACGCTTCTACGTATGTCTCGATTTCCACTGAATGGCTTTGATTCATCTACGATGTCGAACAAGAAGACCTTCTCTTTTCTTCACCGCAAAACCCTTTGATGTTCAATGTGTAGAACAAACATCTTTGGTGCCACAAGATCACGTAAACATATAAGAATGATAACTCGGATCTTTGCAAACTCTAAGGATGTGTTTATGCTTTGTAAACCTTAGAAAATATGTGCAAATAAGTTTCTGGTTCGAATATTGTTTTCCAGAATGCACACTTACGAAACTTTGATAAAAACATGCTTTAAATAAGAATAAAATGCCGCCTCGAAAAACGTGTCATTCCAACAACATAAGGCTCTCATTCGAGGGACATAGGTATCTCGTTCGCGCGCGATCTAATGTCGTTCAAGGGAGAAGTTTAACTTTTTGATTAAAACGTCTCTACCAATAGAGATCCAAAAAAGTCAAACTCCTTTTTGAGCTTATCAGAATAGAAACGTAGTGTAAACCATTTAAAACATTTTAAAACATTTTTCTTTATAAAAATGACATCCTTATCTTTTATAAAACAATTCTGAGCATCATTAATTATACGCATTCATACCTGAGTGATCTCGGAATGCAATTAACTTTGAAGACGGATAAACTTGCACCAATTAAACTTCGGTAAGATTAATTCTTTGAAGCTTTGCCACAACATCTTCAATTTCTTCAATACGTCATAAACCAAGTGGGATCGTGACAAAATAAAATCTCCCTGTGACATATTAAAAACATAATTTTGTTCACGGAATTAAGTCAAGACAATACAGGGACTCAATTGGAAATGTATGTCCTTACAAATCTCCCCCTTTAACTATTCCGGGACAAAACTAAACCAGTGAAATGCCTGACCGGGCCGTCAAGTCGTATGACGCCTAAATCCCATCCCATAAATCCAAAATTAAAAATACAGGACAAGGACTAGTATATGTAGCACCGACAAGCATGAACTGTCTGAATGTGATGTAGACTTGAAATCTCGAATTGCTGAAGTATACCTACACACAGGAAACAGACAAACAAATGTCCATTGAAGTATGGACGAACAAATGAAACAAATATACACCCAAATGATACCAATTTTACAATAGATACCGATATGAATAAACTTTGAAGACGGATAAACTTGCACCAATTAAACTTCGGCAAGATTAATTCTTTGAAGCTTTGTCGCAACGTCTTCAATTTCTTCAATACGTCACAGACCAAGTGGGATCGTGACAAAATAAAATATCCCTGTGACATATTACAAACATAGTTTTGTTCACGGAATTAAGTCAAAACAATACAGGGACTCAATTGGAAATTTATGTCCTTACAAATCTCCCCCTTTGACTATTTCGGGACAAAACTAAACCAGTGAAATGCCTAACCGGGCCGTCAAGCCGTATGATGCCTAAATCCCATGCCATAAACCCAAAATAAAAAATACAGGACACGGACTAGTATATGTAACACCGGCAAGCATGAACTGTCTGAATGTGATGTAGACTTGAAATCTCTAATTGCTGAAGCATACCTACACACATGAAACAGACAAACAAATACCCAGTGAAGTATGGAGGAACAAATGAAACAAATATATACCCAAATGATACAAATTTTACAATAGATACCAATCTGAATAAACTCTTAAAAATCATTTATTAAACAATTTGAGCAGCAAAAATGATACCAATGTGTAATACCAATTTGAGATACCAATTTGTAAACATATATAAACTAAAAACATGCTCAAATCTCCCCCTACATCACATACATCTATCCCTTTTTTTTGTCTCTAATAAACAATCCAGTGAAAAGATAAACCAGACAAAATATCTAGCATGAGAATATAAACCAATGTGAATCAATGTGAAATCGTTAGATAATCATGAAACAACCAGCTAAATATGATCATGAGATGACAAATCAGTAGCTAGTAAACCAATGGACCACACAAAGAATATACCAATCTAATCAGGTGTGATAAACGGACTCATATGCAAAAATCCAATTTAGAACCAATAAATCCTGCATATAAACCGATCAGTCCAGAAACACTTTCAGCAGTACCAAAAATATACCAATTTAAACTAGAGCACTGCAAACCAATCAGAAGTCAAAATTTAACCTGTCGTTCGAACGAGCCAGGGACTTCGCTCAAACGAGATTAGGAAGTCGCTCGAACGAAGGATGGTTGTCGTTCGCGCGACATGATAAGTCATTTGAACGACTTCGCGCGACCTGTCAAATTTGCCCAGATTCGCAGACAAATGATATATTTTTGCCCAGTGAAAAAATTTCCACAAAATAATTCCAGTAAGGGCCTGACAGAAGAAAAACAATTTTAAAACAGTAGGCTTTTAACACAAAACGCAAAAACTCATTAAAATAAATAAAGTGAGTTACATGCAAACATAGTACCGATGTGCTTAAACATGGATATGGAATGTATAGAAGTGAAACTAAAAACAAATGAGTCACAATTCCAACACATCGAAACGATCAAGAAGCTCTAATTGATAGCGATAAATCATCAAACTTTATCATATCCATATGACAATTAAAGTGTGAGCTTAATGAACTAAACATACCACATGCACACAAATCCAGAATTTTGACGATTCTACAAACAATAGCATCCAATTGCAATGTTTCAACATTAGGATTAGTTGTGCAAACCCGTTTAAATTTTCTCCAACCAAACTCCCTCATAAATATATACTTTTTCAAGTTCTTTTGAGGTTTATAGCATTCTCAACTTAGAGAAAATCTTATTGGCCCTTATTATAGCATTTTGCATTTTCTTTTGGGCTCTTTTAAACGGTGGCTTTCATGACGAGTCAGTTTTGAACTCTCGTAACCCTTTCCCGTGAATCACTCATCATTTTTTTTAATTTAAATCCTCACAGTAAACGGTTCTTACATGCACACTTCTCCTTAAGTCTACTTACGAATGGGTGACAAGATTGAGATAAGAATGCCTCACTAGATTCAAATATGCAAGAGAAGTCAAACATCCATATAAACTCGTGCATGTGTGCAATGTTGGCATATATACAAAGATGAATCAAAATGCATATGAACTTCGAAAAACCCCCATTTAAACAATGGTTATGATCATTCTTAGCATCGATAATAATGACCAAATGTCCTAGCCACATGGATAATGAAACGATGGGGGGTGATCCAAGCACACCAATATGCCACATTAAACACGTAAACTCAAAAACAAAAACCGAAAATCTTTTTGGCTTTTCATATTTTGACTCAAATGAAAGCAAAATCTTTTTGGGTTTTCAAAAGTTTTCTCAAAAACAAAATATTTTTGGATTTTCAAAAAAATTTCTAAAAAAACAAAATATTTTTGTATTTTTTAATAAGACTCAAACAAATGAAAATTATAATACAAAATGATACACATGACATAATACTAACAAAGAATATATCATGAAGCAAACTAGCATATGACAAACAAGGCAAGACTAGCATCCTTTAGATTTGACATGGGAAGAATCAAGTTCACACAACCGAGAATCATGAAGTTTAATTCCTAAAGCCACTAAATCCGATTTCTTAACCCAAGTAGGTGTAAAACGATGCATGGGGGTTTTGGGAATCGGGGCAACTTTATTCCTAAACTTTCTAGGAGCTTGTCTAAGGTCGTAACAATAACGCCTAAGGTGACCTTTCCTACCACAAAACGTGCAAGTGTAGCAGTGGTGGGAATGATTACCTATATGTGGACCTTTTCTAACCTTCCTAGTGTTTCTCACACGTGTGGGGGGAATGGGAACAACTCTCTCATCAAAACATATACCTCCCCCTATCTCCCTTAACTTGGACGGTGCCTAGGATCTTATCTAAATTCTCCGACCTAGCCTTTAAATCAAACTTGACTCTAGATGAGTCTCTCAATCTCTCCTCCAACTCGTGAATCCTAGACTCAAGCAAACGCCTAGACTCCTCAAACTATAAAATCTCCTTTTTCAAGGACTCCATAAAACCACGGAGATTATCTCTCTCTTTCTCCACAAACTCAAGTTTCTCCCTAAACTTATTTTCTCGTGCCCAAATATCCTCAATCAAACTATCATTATTTTCTATGGCATGCTCATTCAACTTAGGTTGCAATTTTGAGTTAGCCTTTTTCACCTTCACTGTTTCGGCATACAACTCATTAAACACATTTTGCAACTCTTTCACATCTACCTCCTCCTCGTCACTCACCCTCACTAACATGGGATACACTCAAAACCTCCTCAGAAGTGCCCAATATGTGTGTTTCAAATTAAACCAATTTATGTCCAAAAGTTATCCAACTTTTAATTCTTACTTTAAACCAATTTTACGTTGATTAATCCTAAACATGCATCTAGTGATTAAAGCAAGTAAAATAAAGTAAAGAATACTCATAACACCGGATGTATGAGGAAAAAACCCAAGACGTAAAAACAACATCGGACGGCCCAAGCCAGACAATCACTATGAACAATGGTTTTACAAAGACAGATTAGCTTTACTCAATGACTCAATCCCCATGGGTCTTGACTCTCCTTCTGATCTTCAACCGTTTTTAATAGTGCCCACGTAGAAATTTCTCCTTCCACGATACCTGTCCATAACACATGCGTCCACGTATGTCTCGGTGTCCACCGAATGGCTTTGACTCGTCTACGATGTCGAACAAAAAGTCCTTCTCTTTTCTTCACCGGAAAACCCTTTGATGTTCAATGTGTAGAACAAACTTCTTTGGTGCCGCAAGATCACATAAACATATAAGAATGATAACTAGGATCTTTGTAAACTCTAAGGATGTGTTTATGCTTTGTAAACCTTAGAAAACATGTGCAAATAAGTTTCTGGTTTGAATATTGTTTTCCAAAATCCACACTTACGAAACTCTGATAAAAACATGCTTTAAATAAGAATAAAACACCGCCTCAAAAACTGTGTCGTTCGAACGACAAAAGGCTCTCGTTCGAGCGACATAGGTATCTCGTTCGCACGAGATCTAATGTCGTTCGAGCGAGAAGTTTAACTTTTTGATTAAAACGTCTCTACCAATAGAGATCTAAAAAAGTCAAACTCCTTTTCGAGCTTATCAGAATAGAAACGTAGTGTAAACCATTTAAAACACTTTAAAATATTTTAAAACATTTTTCTTTATAAAAATGACATCCTTATCTTTTATAAAACAATTCCGAGCATCATTAATTATACGCATTCATACCTGAGGGATCTCGGAATGCAATTAACTTTGAAGACAGATAAAATTGCACCAATTAAACTTCGGCAAGATTAATTCTTTGAAGCTTTGCCGCAACGTCTTTAATTTCTTCAATACGTCATAGACCAAGTGGGATCGTGACAAAATAAAATCTCCCTATGACATATTACAAACACAGTTTTGTTCACGAAATTAAGTCAAAATAATACAGGGACTTAAGGGTGTTTAGAAAATCGATTGGACTGGTGGATCGAACCGGACCAAACTGGACCGCCCTAATTTTATTATTTTTTTTATAATCGGTCCGGTCCAGATTTTTTTTTGACAAACCGGTCAAGTCGGTCCGCTCCTCGGTCCTCGGTCCTCCTTATTAAATAACCGGTTTGGACCGACCTGGACCGGTTACATATTAACATATATATTTAATTATATTTAGATATAAAAAATACTCAAAGAAAGAAGGGGGTACGCTCGTCCATATCATTTAAAAAAAATAACCCTAATCTAATTAGACAAACAAAACACACGCTCACAAGTTCACTTCACAGTCACACAGCCCACCATTCTTCTCTTCTCTTTCTCACGGCGCTCTCAAGCCTCTCATCTTCAGATCTTCTCTTCGCCGCTCGCGCTGAGAAATAAACCCCCTAATCTGAGAAATAAACCCGCCGTCGCAGTGAGAAACAAACCCATCGCTGCGTCATAGAAGGGGCTGCGACCAGACGCTGCTCGTAGAAGGGGCTGAATTTCACGGCGTACCCGTTGAAGGGGGTTTTGAAGATCGGCATGGTGGATATGTAAATACGGAGTACTATGTCATCTACGTCGTCATGAGAAGGAACCCACCATTCCTACCATTTGAGCCACACACATAGGTATTCTTTGTTCTCATACATCTGTTAATCATCATAATAATACATTTATTACTTTTAATATTAGAACACCTGTTACTCAGGTACTAAAAAAAACTACGAAACTATGAAACTAAAAAAAACATATGATGTATTTTTCAAAATACATCTGTTACTAAAAAAACATATATATCTCAGATTTTTTATTTATTATCTCAGATGTATTATTTTAGTTTTGGGCCCAATCAATCAGTGAGTTTCTTTTATTTTTCTGTCTTGCTTTAAATATGATTAATTTAGTAAGATTAGGATCGACAAGTTAGACCGGACCGACCCTATAAAAAACCGGACCGACTAGAGCCGGGTGACTTATACAATCAGTCCGGTCTTGGTCCGTTTTTTTAAGACCGGTTCAATCGGTCTGGTCCTTAAAAATCCTAAAAACCGGACTGAATCGGACCGCGAACACCCCTACAGGGACTCAATTGGAAATTTATGTCCTTACAAATCTCCCCCTTTGACTATTCCGGGACAAAACTAAACCAGTGAAATGCATAATCGGGCTGTCAAGCCATATGACACCTAAATCCCATCCCATAAACCTAAAATCAAAAATACAAGAAACAGACTAGTATATGTAGCACTAGCAAGCATGAACTGTCTGAATGTGATGTAGACTTGAAATCTCGAATTGCTGAAGAATACCTACACACATGAAACAGACAAATAAATACCCAGTGAAGTATGGAGGAACAAATGAAACAAATATATACCCAAATGATACCAATTTTACAATAGATACCAATATGAATAAACTCTGAAGATGGATAAACTTGCACCAATTAAACTTCGGCAAGATTAATTCTTTAAATCTTTTCCGCAACGTCTTTAATTTCTTAAATAAGTCATAGACCGAGTGGGATCGTGATAAAATAAAATCTCCCTATGACATATTATAAACACAGTTTTGTTCACAGAATTAGCCTGATATATTGTTGTGTGACTCAATTGGAAATTTATGTCCTTACAAAGCAAACAATGCATCACACAATAATATATCAGGCTAAGCAGGTGTGATAAGCGAACTAAAAGCAGCAAAATATGGCAATGAGCAAAGTAAACTGCATAAACTGAAACCCAATACCAAAATATGAATCAATATGCAGCAGGATACTGAAACAGAAATCAACCAGAAAAAGTCAAAACTAGTAAAACAAGATGTCGTTCGAACGAGCCAGGGATGTCGTTTGAACAAGAAGCGACATCGCTCGAACGAAGACCGATGTCATTTGAACGACATTATCAAACTTTCACAGATTCTCCAGAAAATTAAACAGTGTTGCCTAGTGAAAAAATTATGTGAAAATTAAAACTGGAAGGGGATCAAAATTGCGAAACAGTAGTTAAACTAAGAAAACTCAAAACAAATAAATATAAGTAACATGCTAACATAGTATAGATGTGCCTAAACATGAACACGGAATGTATGTGCGTGAACTAAAACAGATGAATCACAATTCCAACACATCGAAATAATCAAGAAGTTCTAATTGATAGAAATCTATCATCAAACTTTATCATAGCTATATGTGACAATTTAAGTGTGAGCTTAATAAACAAAACAAACATCATGTATAAAAAATCCAGAATTTTGAAGATTCTACAAACAATAGCGTCATGAAATGAATTTTCAACTATAGGATTGTTTGTGCAAACCCGTTTAAATTTTTAATCCATCTAAACACCCTCAAATATATATATCATAATTTTTTTCTTTTGAATGAACTAAACTAATTTGGCCCATTTTTGGCATATGATTCTTTTTATTGCCATTTAATTTTTTGGACTCTTTTAAAAGGTGACTTTCACGACTCACAATGAGTAAATTTTACACTCTCGTAGCCCTTTCCCGTACACTCGTCATATTTTCAATATAGGTTAAAATGCGCACGGGTAAACGGTTATTACATGCACGCTTCCTCAATATGTCTACTTACGTATAGATGACAAAATTGAGATAAGAACGTCTCACCAAACTCAAATATGCAAGAGTAGTCAAACATCCATTTACACTCGTGTATGTGTGCAAAGATGGCATATATACAAAGTTGAATCAAAACTCATATCAACTTCGAAACAACCCCATAATACAATGGTTGAGATCATTCTAAGCATCGATAATAATGTCCTAGCCACATGGACGATGGAAGGAAGGGGGTCCAAGCACACCAATATGCCACATCAAACATGTTACCTTAAAAATAAAAAAACGAAAATCTTTTTGTGTTTTTCTCAAAAAATTTCAAAACAAAAATCTTTTTCTATTTTTCAAAAATTTATAAAAAACAAACTCTTTATGTATTTTTTTCAAATAAGATGCACTAAATGAAAAATATAATACAAAATAATAAACATGGTAACACACTCAACCTTTAGATTTAGCATGGAAAGAATCAAGTGCAACCAAATGGGAACCATGAAGTTTTATTTCTAAAGCTTCCAAATCCGACTTCCTAATCCAAGTAGGTGTGTAACGACGCATGGGGGTGGGGGTAATCGGGGCAACTTTATTTCTAAACTTCCTAAACTTTCGAGGAGCATTCATAAGGTCATAGTAAAACTTTCTAAGGTGACCTTTCCTACCACAAAACGTGCAAGTGTAGCGATGGTATGGAAAGTGACCTACGTGTGTACCTTTTCTAATGTTCCTATGTGGCTCTCTCACACGTGTGGGGGGAATGGGAATAACACGATCATCAAAGCCAATACATCCCCTATCTCTCTTAATTTGGATGGTGCCGAGAATCATATCCAACTTATCACTTTTATCCTCCAAGTCAAGCTTAACTCTAGACGAGTCTCTCAAACTCTCCTCTAACTCCTTTATCCTAGACTCGAGTAGACGCCTAGACTCCTCAAACTCCAAAATCTCCTTTTTCAAGGCCTTCATCAAACCTCTAAGGGTGTCTCTCTCTTTATCGACGTACTCTAGCTTCTCCCTAAGGTTCTTCTCCCATGCCCTAAGATCCTCACTTAACATATCATTATTTTATACGGCACGCTCTTTCAACTTAGCTTGCAATTTCGAGTTAGCCTTTTTTGCCTTCACCGCCTCCTAAAAAACACTCGAAATGCAACTTGTAACTCTCCTACATCGATCTCCTCATCCTCGCTCTCATCACCCGTACCCTCTCAGGAAGCATTCTCAATAGCCTCGGAAGTGTCAAGCACATGAGTATCCTCGTGGGAAGACATATGGTCTTTGCTCACATGACATGACATAAACGCAACAAAGTTACGCTCAATGGGTGAATCCTCTCCCTCTTATGGTTCACTATCACTTAAGGTGGCATTATAGGCAATTAATTTCTTGCCCTCTTTCTTAAGTCTAGTGGGGCACTCCTTAACTTTGTGACCATACCCCTCACACCCGAAACACCTATCAGACACATCTCTCTTAGGCTTCTCACTACTATCCTTAGGGGTGGAGGCTCCTTTGTTCTTGAATTTCTCAAACTTCTTGGCATCTTTTGATTGCTTATGAATTTGAAGAAACTTCTTGAACTTTCTTGCCAACAAGATGACTTCCTTAAAGTCGGAATCGAAATCGCCATTTGAAACTTTAGTTTCCTCCTTCAGGGCTTTCAAAGCAATGACCTTTTCTTTCTTTGGCACTTGCTTGGAGGTAAACATATCGAGTTCATAGGTTTGCAGGTCACTTACGATCTCTTCCAGTTTTGACGAGTTAAGCATACCAAGGGAATCCATAACGGTTACTTTCGCATAAAACCTACTCGGCAACGATCTCAAAATTTTCTTAATCATACGGTTATCGGGAATCTTCTCACTAAGGTTAAACGCCGTATTCACAATAGTGGAGAACCTAGTGTAAAACTCATCAAATGTCTCACTCTCTAACATCTTAATCGTCTCAAACTGAGTAATGAGATTTTGCAACTTAGACACCCTAACCGTGCTTGTGCCCTTGTGAGTGAGTGCCAGTGTATCCCAAGCTTCTTTCGAAGTCTCACAAGTCATGATACGATTATACTCTTCAGGTGTGACATGTGAAGAAATAACGTGCAAACCTTTAGAGTTATACAGTGCAAGCCTATGTTCAGTCTCAGTCCATGACTCAACGGGTTTTAAACTAGTGACCTCACCATCTCGTGCGACGTCGTAATTAGAGTCTGATTTGAATCCAACTTTGAAAAATAGAGTTTTACTAAAAACCAACTCTTATCCAACTCTAATCCATCCTCATCTGATTAAAACAAAGTGTAAATATTTAAAACAGTTTTAAAAACATTTTCTTTTAAAAAACAACATCCTTATTTTTGTAAAATAAAATTCCGAGTTTCATTAACATTACTCATTCATACATGTGTGATCTCGGAATGCAATTAAACCTTGAAGACGAGAAATTCGCACCATTTAAACTTCGGCATGATTAATTCCTTGAAGCTTTGCCTCAATGTCTTCAATTAATATTTGATAAGTCATAGTCTCGTAGGGATCGAACAATACAAATGTACCTATGACTTGAACGTGTTTTGTTCCGGGAATAAGTCAAAACTATATTAAGACTCAATTGGAAATTTGGTCCTTACAATAAACTTAAACAAAAGGATTATGTATGTCTTAGCGATTGGTATAAATAATTTAAATGCAAAATTCATCAAGAGGCATAACTGGATGATCAAAAATGTTTTTGTTTCACTTTTGTGCAATTCCAGTAAAATTACATCAGTATAGGAGGTCAAACAGCTCCCTTTGCCAACCTAACCCTTACTTTACAAAAAATAGTTAATCCTACAAACAATCCTTCCAAATTTATTCCTACCACCAGAATCACAACCAAACACCCATTACAAAAGAGGACCCTACCCACAGCTGCTAGAGGAACCAGCCCCATAATCTCCCACATCCTGGGGTCCCCAAACTTTCGCTGTCTAAATAGAGTTTTACAGACGCTCCATAAAACAGTAAGCCTGGACCAGCTTAGGAAAAATCACAACACCTCCTTCTATTGTGTCAGCTATCGCGAACCACATTTGCCCGGTCTCCACAGCTAGCATCTTGGCAACTACTTTTATTCACAACCACTTCATGTAATCCCTAAAAACATGCTAGACTCGACCAACTGATTGGGAAGGACGGGCCAACGATCGACGACTCTCCCACAGAGAGACCAGCCACATGCGCATATGCTCTGTCAAGTCCTCAATCGAAAAGAAATCTAGTGTCCAAGGTGGCACAATTTGTTCTGAGTCAAATTAGTGTAAGAGCCACCAGGAAAAGTAGAAAGAGGTTTGTCTGAGGCCAACTAATCGAACATACTGGTAGTCCCCAAATTCCAGAATAGGCAACAGTTGCCCCCACCAAAGCACTAACCAACACAAACCTTGAGCCCCGTGCTCCAAAAACTAGCTCTCCCAACTCTCGACATTCAGGCATACACTGATAATGTAGCACGAAAAGAAGTTTGGCACAGTCACCAAGGGATATTAAGGGGAGACCGCCATACAAAATCTCTTCGACAACCACATAAATAGAATCATGGGGTTACCCCTCAAGAAGTCATAACAACTTTCTTTCCAAGCATCCAGACCATTCAAAGTTTTTGCTAATATCACCACCGCGGGGTTGCAACAGTACAACATCCTAGAAGCAATGGCTGCAAGTTGTGGGTCCACCAGCAGTTCTCCAGTCGCCAACATTATTTTTGAAACCAGACCCAAAATAACATCTTCGACATAGCCCGAATCGTTGACATTTTGCAAATGCACAGAATGCAACATAGCAGGAAGAGATATCATTCCTCCCATAACCAGTGACCTGGCAGTCTAAGGCAAGATATGGAGAATTCCAGCTAACATTTCCCTAGAGGATCGGGAAAATTCAGGTATAGCCGCCAAAACACTGGGATTTATCCCCAACATGACATAAAAATCTTCACAAGTCGAACAGATTTCATCTAAGCCAAATCAAAAACTAGGTCTTCAGGGCACCAGAACTCTACCGCTGCCATCAACTTATTCCACTTTATGGGCCGATTACGCCATAAAGAGACTCGACGCATGTGGAAAGATTCGTAGTCAACATTATATGAGCACATCGCCTCCAAGGTTTTGAGGTAGTTAGCAAAATCAACACTGCCAGGGAGAGCCATTTTCACAAAGCAAGAAATAAGAATTCAAAAGAAGAAGGAATGAGGAGGTGAAGAAAAGGCTCTACCCATACCCCCTATTTATACTTGGACAACTTAGCTGAAAACAAAACTCTGTAGAAATCGGAGGGAAACCCTGGCCCACCAAGGACCAAGCAATTGAAGAAAGTACAATCAAGGCCTTGGGTTGATTAGACTGGACTGACATGCTGGTAGGTAGGACAAGGGGCATGTCGATCGACAAACCCCTATTTTTGGAAATTTCCCTTTTTCCTTTTTTGTCAAAAATAAAACAAAACTCAATAAAAAATAATTTTTTATCCTTAAAGAATTCCAAATTTACTTATCTTCTTTTGAAATATATAATCATTTTTATGGTCTCAGCAGCAAAGTAAAAAGTGCATGTGCATTAAGTCACTAAAAGCAGAAATTAAAAAATAACTTCATTTTATTTGCATCGATGTTGCTGTGTTACATCATTTTCTACAGGAAAATAAGAAAATACAACGGGACTCAGCCCGAACCCACTTAAAATCTCTCTCCATTTCTTTCTCCTTCTCTCTTTCTCTCTCTCTATGAGCCTCCTTCCCTGCGGCACGCTCTTTTCCCCCGGTGATGAGACGACGTACCTCCACTTCTCGAGCCAGACCCTTCCTCAGACGAGGCAGATGGCACCAAGCAAGAAGGAGCCGGAATCACACCCCGAATGTGGACAGTCGTCGAAGATACCCAATCTCGAATATCCCTCAGCCAGCTGGTCGACACTCGAATGTGCTGCGAGAAAAATAGAAAGAGCAAATCAGTCAATGTAAGGCCAAAGAAGAAATCAGAAAATCAAAAAAATGAAAGTTATACCGGTGGCTGGAGAACCTCCTCCGTCAAACCCAACTCCTCTGGACTCATCGCATTAGGACAATGCAGCAGGCGTACCAACCCTCCATCAGCCCGCCGAATATTGTAAGAAGGAGGAGCCAATCGTACAAACGGAGCCTCTGAGGTCATCGCTCCTGCCGATGTCGACACACCACCTACGTTGTGGGAGGACCCCACTGGCCAACTCGAACCCACCTAGGGGAGAGGCATCACGTCATATATACTAGGCGACATCAACTAGCTCAACACAAAGTCCATGTAATCATAAGTCACCACCATGTTAGTGTATAATGAGTAAGGCTCACCGATCATCGTCGCCACCCTCGCATCATCTAACATCATTCGCTCTCACCTCATGTACATAGGGGGCATTGCAAGTTGCACCATCACCTCCTCCATAATCTATCGGACTACTCTATCCCCAAGATACCAAGATTAGCCAAACTCATGCGCCAGCAAGCACCACAGCTGCGCATTCCCCCCAGTCAACCTTGTATGTTGGATGGTTATCCCCCAAGGTTAGAAGGTCACCTGCAGAATCCCCAATAGAATAAAGATCACTATCGAAAAAGAGCAAAAAAAAAGATAGTCCCAAAAGAATAATAAAAAGGATTTACCCGCTCACTTTTCAGGCTATTCAAGACCTGACGCACTACCTCCGAGGAAAGAGACTTATTCGACTACCGATTGGACTTCCGCCACCAATACATCCAACAAAAGTCCCCAACAGACTCAGCCTTCAAAGCTATCAATTGGGTGTTGAACCCAATCACCTCATAGAACCACGTCTGCTAAAGGTCAGCAATCCAGAAGTCAAGAATAAAACGCAAAAAGAAAAAATGCTAATGCATAATGGAAAATGTTCAAAATAAAGAATACCTCAAGAAGATACGTGGCTCTAGTAAAATTTTATTGGCAGCACTGACTGAATGAATCTAGATAGAAAGAAAGGGTCGCCAAGGTCAAGCTCCCCCAGTCATAAAGAGGGATGTTAGAAAACACCCTCAGAAATGGCAAAAACCATAAGTGGACGACGTTGCCACTGAGAAACCTCCCAACACTAACAGATTAAACAAACGGGCTATCTACTGCACTTGCTGCTCATCCTCCTCATCAATCCTCCTACTCAGCAACAACTCCCTCAAAAGAGAGAAGCTAAGAGAGTCCCTAGAGACTACCCTCTTGACACACCCATCGTTGTCGCCACCGCCTCGGGCGTCAACCGCAAAGTCCTATCCACCTCTATCTGCACCCCATCACAGTCCAACCCCAACAACTGCTGCACGTCTACAAAATTCACAGTCATCTCCACGAAGTCAAAATGCATGGTGTGGGTAATATCTCACCACCTATCTCCCGGAGCACAGAGAACAGTCGTAGAACGAACGAGGCATCTCGTCCAGCATAGACGCCAGTCTCCCCAAGCCAGCTGATGATACCACCCAATGCACCACAGACGAAAGTTGCTCCTAAACATCCTTGAGACCCGCCATCCCTCGGGTACGTAGAGTTGACATAGAGACATAAGACTGTCAAAGATAAAAAGGAAAAAACCCTTGTCAAAATTCCAAAGAAAAAGCAATGTCATCAGGAAAGAAGAAAAGAATACCAAAGGTCATTAATACTTACATAGTCACCATGGTTCACTACCCTAGAAGAACAATGACGCGAAGGCTCACGCAAGAGGGTCTGCTCATCCGCCATTGGCTTGCATGAGTCAAAAGAATTTTTGTTGCCCACTGCATGGGGCACCCTAGCCCTCAATTCCAAGTTTTCCCAGTCGTCGACGATTAGCAATGACATATGTGTCGCACTACTTGAGAATTCATCCATATGTGGTTTTGGAACGTTAAAACGCTTCGCATATGGTAATTGCAAAAGAAGGAAAGTCAGAAAACTGTGAAAAATGAGGTGAACCCACCCCTTTTTTATAGGAGGATAAGGGGCATGCTGATCGACATCTTCCTGCCACCCACCGATCGGCGTTGTCCCCCCACCTTCTTGAGAATCGTGCCATTTTCGTTTGGCTCCTTTCCAACCATGCCGATCGATAATCACTCAGAAATTTGGTATAGAAATTCCTAAAAAATGCCAGAAAAATCCTAAAAAATTCCTTCAAAATTCTTAAAAACACCAAGTGAGTGGTAGAACCTTTTCACCAAGAGAACCATTTTACCACACTCATTGCCCCGGCAGTACTCTTGCATCCCCAGTGGAATTCCAAAAATCAATTGCGCATACCCCCAACAACGTTTACAAAAGACACCACCAAAAATAAAAAATTCCCCAGCGAAACCTAAAACCCAAAATAATCCCCAGCAGAATCGCAAGATAAATTTCCCAAGTGGAGTCTCCAAATTTCTACCAGAAAACTACAACTTAAGCCCTTATATTTGGCTCCGACCCACAAAGTTGGTCACCTCTTTCAGATCAAAATTGACCTCGACCCTCGGTCGTCACCTCTTTCAGGTCAGAATTAACCTCGGCCCCTGGTTGTCACCTCTTTCAGTTCAAAATTGACCTCAACCCCTGGTTGTTACCCATTTTAGGTAAGAATTAACCTCGACCCTCGGTCGTCACCTCTTCTTAGGTCAGAATTGACCTTAGCTCCCGATCGTCACCTCTTATAAGTTAAAATTGACCTCGTCCCCCGATCGTCACCTCTTTCAGGTCAGAATTGACCTCGGCCCTCGGGCATCACCTCTTTCAGGTCAAAATTAACCTCAGCCCCCGATCGTCACCTCTTTCAAGTCAAAATTAACCTCCGCCCCCGGTTCTCACCTCTTTTAGGTCAGAATTGACCTCGACCCTCGGTCGTCACATCTTTCAAGTCCTTGTCTGATGGTAGAGGAAGAACCTGACAAGAAGTCGTGGCACCATGGTATCAGAATATTCATTAAAGAAGGGAAATAAAATATTTTGATGGTGCAATAAACAATGAAAAGAGAACCATCAGAAGATTATCTATGCAGTTCGAAAGTGCGCCAATGGACACAATTTTATCCTAGAGGGGGGTGAATAGTTTCCCTTTTATGAAATTTGCTTTTGAAGGTCCTAGCACTGCTCTAACGAGTTATTGAGGTCAGAATTGACCTCGGCCCCCTATCGACACCTCTTTCAGGTCAGAATTGACCTCGGCCCTCCTCTTTCAGGTCAGAATTAACCTCCGCCCTAAGTCATTACCTCTTTAGCATAATTGACCTCGGCCCCCATCGTCACCTATTTTAGGTCAAAATTGACCTCGGCCCCCATTCGTCACCTATTTTTGGCCAGAATTGACCTCGACCCTCATTCGTCACCTCCTTTAGGTTAGAATTAACCTAAACCCATAGAATTGGCCACCCCTAGCGTTTCCCTTAGGTCCGCAGAATCGACATCTTCTCAAAAACATCATATGGTGTCTATTCGACGGCTTTCACTTGTTTCAAGCTCACTCGTCGAGGGGCTCTGTAGACACCATATTCTAGGACCCTTCTAAGTCTCTCCTTAGGTCCCTAGCACCTCCTCATTTCACTACAGACTCTAGGTCCTACTCCGAGTACCGATCTAGAGGCCATCGGGTGCCCCTGATCCCCGTTTGATTCTGGTCAACTTTATCGCCAGAGCGAAAGCTCTTTTAAACTTCAAAGGGCTTTGAATCCCTTTTCTAACGGTTCACCTTGTGTGAAAAATGGCATAACCATTCGGACAAACGATCAATTTTCCCCCAAAAATTGATCTGAAGACCACCGAGCGCTCTCGGACTCCGTTTGACCAAAGTCAACTCTTCAGCTTGAATGAAACTAAATGAATATTCAAAGGACACTGAATACCTTTTCCAATGATCAACTCGGTGCATGATTTTGACTTACGATGCGGGCAAACGATCCATTTTACTCCGAAATGTCACGAGGTACTTTCAGGCCTCGGTTGACCAAAGTTAACTCTCTAAATTGAGCGAAGATCTTTGTAACATCGAAGTATATCGCCTAACCTTTCCAACGGTCCGCCTTAAGCATGATTCTGACTTACCGTTTGGATGAACAACCCATCGTCGTCCGACGATCTCCCGTCCAAAGGACCGACGAAAGCTTCCGAGCCACGTTTGACCCAAAATAAACTCCCGAACTCGGGAGCGGTCCAAAGGACTCTCTAAGGTCTCTAAATTAACTATCTAACGGTACTCCTGTGGGCAATTTGGATTGATGAATTGCGTTCTACGACCATTTTTCTCAAAAATTTGCACGAGACTACCAATTGGCAGGTCCTTTCCCCTACCTATCGGCAGTGTGCCTAGGGTCACTTGCAGATTGGAAGGTCTAGGGCTATGTCTATCGATACCACCCCTGACCCTATAAATAGAGGACCTGACCTCACTCTCAAAACACACCTCAGATCCATCACCCTCAGTGATCTCAACAACTCTCTCTCGAAATCGACGTGATTTCCATTCCAAACCCATTTTCAACATTCCCCTTCCCTTATACATTTACCAAACTTGGGAAATTAACCATCCACCATCTTCCTCTAAGTGCAAAGGTAGCCCTTCAACAATCAAGATCAAGCTTAAGATCTCCTAGAAGGTCCAAATTTCTCATATTCTCTCTAAATTATCTAAAATTTTGCATTAGATTATTACATCACTTAGAATTTTATTCTTTTAAATAACATACCATAACATGTCATTTTATTAGTATTATTGCACATACCTTATTTTCTATAAAAAAAACAAGAAAAATAGGGTTTGCTCGTAAATTCCATATGGGAATTCTTATATTTTTTTCACACTAAAAAAACTTTTTTTACACACGCACATATAAGAGAAATCCCCAATTGGATTTATGGGATAAACCCCACCCTTATGCCATATACGAACTACGTGAACTTTGATGCCATTATAAGCTACGTAGCCATTTCAGGTTAAAACTCGAGACTCGAGTCCAATTTTCTAAACTCTTTCATTTTCCTTTCTTTTGTAGCTTTGTCATCTCTTCACCTATACATTATTCCTACATATCATGTTTTTTATTAATATTGGCGTTTCATCTAACACATATTATCGTTCCTTTATAACGATTAATATGGGTGCCTATTGCGTCGATCAAGCCCATGAAAGTAGCCGCCTAAGCCCAAGTGAGTTAATCAGGTTTTTGGACCAAATTATGATCCTTGGTTACGCAGTTACATTTGATAATATGACCAAGTCTACCCCCAAAAATCTCGGAGAGATATTCAAGGGATACAGGCTTAACATGTTAGTTATCGACACTTTCAATTAATTGAATATATATTGTACCCCTGGTCCGGGGCATAGGGACATATAGAAAAAACCATCTCGAGAGTTACTTAATCAAAATAGTAGACCTCTTTATGGACGTAGGCAAGTTGACGAACCACGTAAATTCTAGTGTTGTGATTGTGATTGTTTATTGTTCTTATTTTCTTGGTGATTATTTTCTTTCATTATTATTTGTGTTGTGATTTTTGTCACCGTAATTAGCGACATCTGTGGGAATCGATTGTTATTCCTACAAAAATCTTCACCAACAAGAACCCGCGATGTCCCATCACAGCAGTAACGTCCCTCAAACAGGTTACATTCAACAGCAGCCTAACCCTCCAAGGGTAAGGTTTTAAATTCGTCATTCAAACCCAAGACTTCGCCAGGAGAGGTAAGTCTCCGAAGAAAGCCAGGGGCCGCCCAGGTCCACCCAGATATTTAGATTGATAGACACCTATGAAGATAGACTCCAAGAGCAGCAGGAGGCGATTCATCAATAACAAGATGAAAATTCCCGCCTCAAGAGGGAACTGGAAAGGATAGAGATAGAACTCCATCGAAGCACAAGGCGATGCCATAATCGGGCTCCTAGCCCTTAGGCGAGCAAGTCTCGTAGCCGAGGAAGGAGCTCAAGGCGTGGGTCAAAAAGAACTGAGAAGGTCAGATGATGACCATTCTGAACGACTGTAACCAGCTCACTGTTACAAGAGTCATGGTCGGTAAAACAATGACATATGAAGTTTGGTCCGGAGGGAGATGGACCAGCACCCAGCTCATCGTATGTGCCAGATCTACTAAAGATCTAGCCAGGCGAGCTCTTAAAACCCACATGAAGTCCCCTTTTTCAAGGACAGTAGAAGAAGAAGAGGCCCCGAAGAAGTTCACGATTCCCAGGTTCAAGATTTATGATGGGAAGACTGACCCAATCGACTATGTCACAAGATATGACTCTATGGAGTCACAATGATGCGCTTATGTGTCGAATCTTCCCTCAGAGCTTGCACGGGCCCAAAAGTGGTTTGAGAAGCTACCTCATATGTCCATCTGAAATTTCAAATCTTTGGTTGAACAATTTACAACTCGCTTCATAACAAGTAGCTCCCACCCGAAGAGGATAGATGCATTGCTTACTATGAAGAAGAAGCCGCAAGAGAACCTCAGAGAGTACGCAAAGAGGTATTAGGAAGTATTTAATAAAATCGAGGTTTGCTCGGAGCAGGTCACCGTAGCATCCTTCAAAATCGGTTTGTCAAGCTCCTGCCTCCTGCACTAGTCCTTAACTAAGAAGAAGGCTATATCCATCATCGACTTGATGGCTCGTATTGAGAAGTATGCTAAAGTCGAGGATATAGCCCATCTTAATGCAGGGGATAATGGTTACGCGAAGATAAAAAAAGGAGTGGATAAAAACCAACTTCAGAAGAAAGGGAATAAGAACGGGGGCAAAAATGGCTCCAAGAATGGAAATAAAAATAACGCCTTGAAGGTATTTCAAGCTGTGAACATAGTCTTCAAGGAGCCAATATACAAGATTCTTACTAAGATTAGAGATGAAATATTTATTAAGTGGCCAAAGAAGATGGGAGGAGATCCCTCCAAGCGGAATAACGCACTAAGGTGTGCCTTTCACAACGAGGGCGGCCACAAAATTGAGCATTGTAAAGCCTTCAATTATCATCTCGAGGAGTTGGCCCAAGTTGGTCATCTAATGAGTTCATGGAGAAATAGGCAGAGAAGATAGCAGCGAATAGCGAGCAAAGGCTCAATAACATCCTCGAGGAGGATATCGGCCACAAGTTTGCGGTGATATATGGGGTGTCACACCTCAAGAAAATACAACTCGGATGAAAGTAAAAAAACTTACTGCAGTCATATAGGCCTCCAAAACTCAGGTCGGGAAGCGTTGACGATCGAATGACATCGATTACAATAAGCACAATATGTTCACTAATGAAGACTTGATTGGGGTGAGAAACCCCTTATCAAGATGCGATGGTCATCACACTCAGGATAGCCAACTGGGATGTCGACAGGTCGCTCTTCGACCAAGGTAGCTCATCCAAAGTGATGTACCTAGAATTGTTCAGAAAATTGAAACTGAGCATAGCCGACCTCAAGGAAGCCACAGTTCCATTGGTCGACTTCGCTGGAAAGATTATAGTTCCTCTGAGGAAAATTGTCCTGCCAGTCAGGACGGGAAACATTTTAAAAATGATCAAGTTTCTAGTAGTTAATATTGAATATTCGTACCACGCCATCCTCGGTAGGGGGTGGCTCCATGCAATGAAGGTTGTACCATCAACATACCATCAAAAGCTGAAGTGTATAACAGATCGAGGAATGGTCAAGATACATGGTGACCAAGCTATGGCCAGAAAATGTTGCATCACGACCATTAGCCCCAAGTAGGAAAGGAAAACTGATGAATTAAAAATTGAGGAAGAAGCCCAGGAGGGTTTGATACCCCCCAAATAGAAGCTAAGGTATGGTCGACCAAGAGTGGAGGAAACCAGGCTCCATCCCTCCTAAAGGGTCATTGAAGACCTGGAAGAAGTCACTGCTGGAAATGGCTCGATTGAGAATTTTTTTTTGATTGGTACACCTTTGACCGATCGTGAGAAGAAAGAATTAGTCACCCTCCTCCGAAGCAATTTGGATGTTTTAGCATGGGAACCCTACGAGCTGCCTGGGATTAATCCCACCATTTCATGTCATTGATTACATGTTGACCCAGCCTTCAAGCCAGTCACACAAATGGCTCTCCGAACAGCCCCAAAAAAAGCTAAAGCAGTAGAAAAAGAGGTCGAAAAGCTACTCGATGCAGGTTTCATACGGGAGTTTCAGTTCCCTAAATTGTTATCCAAACCGATAGTAGTTCCTAAGAGTAATAAAAAATGAAGAGTTTGTATCAACTTCACCGGCCTTAACTGGGCCTGTCCAAAAGATAATTTCCCTCTTATGAAGATTGATCAATTGATCGACGCTACATCAGCTCATGAGAGGATGAGCTGTTTAGACGCCTACTCTGGATACCACCAATTCCCCTTCACGTGCTGGACCAGGATAAAACCTCCTTCATAACCACCATTGGTTTATATTGTTATAAAGTTATGCCCTTGGGTCTTAAGAATGTGTAATACCCCGTATTTTTATGCTATATCAATTTGGGGATTTATTAAATTTAATGTGAGTGAATTATTTAATAAAAATCCGGAAATTAATTATGTTATAATTATTAACGTGACGAGAGTTAGTAATTATGAAAAATTTGTTGAATATTACTAATGAGCAAAGTAATATATAATATTGGTTATATTGAATGTCACGAGTGAATAAAATGACAATTTTGGAAATTTGAGTCGGGACGCGCCCGTGTCGCGTCGGGACTAATTATTGATAAATAAAAGTGAATATTTTATAAGTTGTTCGTATGGTCATTTTGAGTGCGCCAACGCATCCGGAAGGGTCGAGATAGTCAGAAAAGTGTACCCGGGGATTTAGTTTGGGTCTCGGGGCGTTTTTAGGCCTAATTAGTACCCCGGGAGGGCATTTTGGTCATTTTACATATTTGGGTAATTAAACCCACGAAAATCAGCAACCTATATCAGCCATTTAGGTTAGTCATTTAGGGTTAGAATATTCAGAACCCTAGAACGGCCATTGGAGAAGAGAGGAGAGAGCTCTCAAGGAAATTCAAGACCAAAAAGTCACCCGTTTGCACCGCCGTCACCGCCAACGCGTAGATCGCGAGACGGGGAACGCAACCACACCGAATTCATCTACAAACCAGACTTCTGAAAATCCCAGGCAAGTGTTTATCTTTCTTATTTCGTTGATGCATCTTTCATATTAGTTTAGGAGTAATTAGAATGAGTTTTTATGGAAGAAAACCAAAAATATGAGATAGAAATCGCATGTAGTTATGGTTTATATGATAATTCTGGAAACCCTTGCCATGTAGAGGAATTACCCACGAAATTATGATGATTATAAGAAGAAAATTCTGGAAATACTTGTTAGAGCCATGTTTAAGAGAATTTTAGGGTTCTTGATAATTAATTAAATGTTTGGGCTGTTAATCCATGATTAAATGATAGAAATCCACATGCTTTACGTTGAAAATACCTAATATGATGATATAAGGTTAGTACTATCAATTCTAGGACGATTGGGATTAGAAAAGATGGAAATTGTTGAAGTTAGATGATGAAACTCGTAACTGCAGAATTTCAGTTTTCGCAGACCTGCTTGGTTGATCGATCGAGCCAAGAGCTTCGATCGATCGAATGTTCGATTGATCGAGCCCCAGACTTCGATCGATCGACCCCTCCTGGCAGACTACTATTTCCCTCATTAAATTAGTTAAATTCAATTTATCGTGAAATAATTCTTGGGCATATTTAATAAAATGTTTTGGTAAATATGGAAGACCAGTAGGACATATGAATAATGTTGGGACTCTTAATGTGAGCCGAGAATTGTATTTTGGGATAATTACTTAAAGGTCGATGGATTTATGTATTAAAGGGAAAGATGCGTGTGAGAGAGTTACGTTGGAATATAAAAAGGACACCTAATGAATTTTATACTTGGGAGGATAGAGCCGACGAGTGTCACGTAATGAGTTGGAGAAACCCTTCGAGTTAAGGTTAGTGACGAACCCTTATAAGAAATACTTAATGCGAAAATTAAGGATAAATGTTGTAATTATGGGTGATGAGAGGAACCTATATTAATATGATAAAAGTGGTATATTTATATGATTGTGTATGCATATATTATATACATGTGAAAACCATGCCCGCGCTACTTGCTATCCCCGAGGTTACCGCGTTGGGACGATCTTATTCTGTGTTACCTTATGGGAGTTATTGATTCGTACCCTAGGAGATAGATAACCTTGGTACAGGCTATCGAATCGATAGTTCAGACGGTCCTAAGAGACGTGAGGGTATGTACTGACCTCTTAGAGACTTGGAATCTATGCTTCGCCTCAATGTTGTTTTGTATATGTTGATACAGTTCGAGAGTGATTCCGAACTTGTATTTCCCTTAGTGTGAGCAATACGGGGATCAGATAGCAGAGTATGCCCGCACCATAGTTTTTATTTGGGGTGCTGTTATAATATATATATATTGTACGAGTAGTTAATATATATATGAAATTATGAGATTTGGAACTGCCTACTGTGATTTGGTAAGTAGAACATGGTTGATGACTCAAATTGTAAATACTTGTTTGAAAAGTATAATATGACACTGAGAAACTTTATAAATTAATGAAGCTAAAACAAGAGTTGTGCTACTAATTGGAAGTATCCTTTTTAAACATTGATATTGTTCGGTTTTGAAATCTTACGAGTAATTTAAGATAAGATAAATTATTGGGAAGGTTAGTGTGATAAAATGATAAGATAAACCGTTGGGAAGGTTAGTGCGATAGGTATGCACATTAGAAGAGAGGTGAGAATTTCTCAAGAGAGTGTCGCACTAATATGTTGTTGCATTGGCCTGTATTAATTTAAATACTTGCTAAACGAATTTTAAATCATACACACTATCGGGCTCTGACCCGTTTCTTTTTTTCTCTCTCTCTCTCTTGTATATATATGTATGTATTACAGGTGCCCAGCCACAGGGGCGTCTTGCTTAGGATACCTTGGAAGGAACGCGCTGCAGCTTAGGTGGGAGTTGCAGGTCTCTTGATTAGACGACTTCGTTCATTCGGATCCTCTCTTAGTACTTTCATTTAGTTGGGCATGTGTAGCCCTTTCCATTATTCCGTTGTTATTTGAACATTTGTATTTCAGTTATTTCCAGTACTGTTACTATGGGATTTATTCAGTATGGATGTGTTACTTTAGATTTCGCATGTTGACATTCGATTGACGAATGTTTTAAATTAATTGGATTATGTTCCAGGTTTATTGTGGTGTGATTCTTATTTATTGAAATGTTGTTAATAAATAAATAAATAATTTTTCTTTAAATAAAATCTGGAATGTAATGTTTATATATGGTTTTGACACTTAGCTTAATTATTTAGGGTGTTAAATTGGAAAATTTATTTTACGACAGTGATGCTAAGAATGAACCAACTGTTCACCTTGATTTAATTTAATAAAGGAGTGATCGTCCGGTATTTAATTAGGCGGGGTGTCACAGAATGCTGGAACGACTTATCAACGACTAGTTACAAAGATGTTTAAAGAGAAAATGGGGGATATTATGGAAGTTTACATTGACGACATGCTCTTCAAAAGCAAGCTTAAGGACGATCACCTCTCTAACCTGGCGAGGACTTTCGATATCCTAAGGAAATATCGAATGAAACTTAACGTGAGTAAGTGTTCTTTTGGTTTTCAGTCAGGAAAATTTATTGGATACTTGGTCAGCAAGAGAGGAATAGAGGTAAACCCCGACCAGATTGACGCTATCAACAAAGCCCAACCCCCTCAAACAGTAAGAGATGTATAGAAGCTCACCGAAATGCTCATCGCGCTCAACCGTTTCATTTCAAAATCCTCATAATGATGTCAACCCTTCTTTCAGTTGTTGAAAATAAACAAGGGCATAACATGGAACTAGGACTGATCCAGAGCCTTAGAAGAACTCAAGGCCTATCTCGGCAAGCCCCCTTTGCTAGTGATTCCTAGGGAGGGCGATCCTTGATACCTCTACCTCACTGTGTCAGACCATGTTGTGAGCTCCGCCTTGGTATGTGAAAGAGGGGGAGTCCAACATCTAGTCTACTGTGCAAGTAAGACTCTTTTAGAAGCAGATCAGTGGTACCTGCCATTGGAGAAGCTCGCCTACGCATTAGTGATAGCCTCGAGGATATTGAAGCATTATTTTGAGGCCCACTCCATCTTCGTGGTTACTTCACACCCTCTAAAGCCTATTATGAGGAAAGCAAACCTCTCTGGCTAACTGTCAAAGTGGTCAATCGAGCTCGAAAGGTTTGATATTCACTTTCAACCAAGAACAGCCATCAAGGGACAGATCCTAGTTAATTTCATCACTGAGTTCACTGAAGAATAACCTCCCAATCAGCCGAAAACTAGTCGATAAATGGAGAGATTACAGGAATCGAGCATTTAGACCTTATACGTTGATGGAGCCTCCTACTCAAGGGGGAAGGAGTAGGTATCGTACTAATAACTCTCAAAAACATAGTGCTCGAGCAGGGCATCAGGGTATGATTTGAAGCCTCCAATAATGAGGCAGAATATGAGGTGCTAATTATCGGATTATGTAAAGCACAATTACTAGGGGCAAGGCACTTACAAGTCTTCGACGATTCTCAGATGGTATCCAACCAGATAAACGGTGATTTTAATGCAAATGATGAAAGGATAGCAGCTTATCTCGTCATCATAAAGGGAATAATAGTCAACTTCGATCGAGTGGATGTTCAGTAGTTCCCCAAAGGATAGAATAGCCATGCAGATGCCCTAGCAGCTCTGAGTTCGGCAATAGACTCTGACTTGAGAAGAACAATCCAAATAGATTTCCTCGCACAGCCCATCATTAATTAGACTACTGAGCCGCTGAATCCCGTGCAGGTTCTCCATATTGAAAAGGCTCTGAGCGGGATAGACCACATCGTAGATTACTTACGAAGTGATATACTGCCAAGTGATAAGAGGTCGACTCATCAGATAAGAGTTAAAGCTTATTGCTTTTACTTATCTCTTAATGGTAAGTTGTATAAGAGATCCTTCGCAGGCCCCTACCTCTAGTGTGTTCATCCACAAGACATCAAAAAAGTTCTGCAGGAACTTTATGAGGGTATTTGTGTAAGTCACATAGGAGGAAGGTCGCTAGCCTTTCGAGCAATGAAAAAAGGGTATTGGTTACCATACATGCATAAGGATGCTGGACTCTACGTTCGAAAGTGCGAAAAATGCCAAAAGCACTCACCCATGGTCCACCAGCCTGCCAGCAACCTAAAGTCATTAACCAGCCTGTGGCCCTTCGCCCATTGGGGTTTGGACATCGTAGGTCCTCTGCCTATTATGGCAGGCCATCAGAAGTTTTTATTGGTCACTATAGACTACTTCACTAAGTTGATAGAGGCAGAGCCACTGGCAAACATCAGGGATGTAGACATGATGAGGTTTGTATGAAGAAACATCATACCCGCTTCGGCATACCCAGGATAATTATTACTGATAACGGGACCCAGTTCGAGAGTGGCCCCTTCAAAAGTTTTTGCAAAAATCATGGAATTAGGTATTACTTCAGCTCTGTAGCATATCCCTAGAGCAATGGTCAAGCTGAGGCTTCTAATAAAATAGTAATCGATGGACTAAAGAAACGCCTGGAACGGGCCAAAGGAGCATGGGCGAACGAAATGCCCCACATCCTGTGGGCCTATCGCACCACCCCAAGGCGAGCAATTAGGGAAACACCCTTTGCACTCATATATGGAATGGAAACAGTTATCCAACTAGAAGCTGGTTTCCCTACCGTGAGGTCTACGTTGGTCGACCAAGGCCACAGTGATGAAGCATTGCTCACTGAACTTGACTGAACTGATGAACGATGAGAATTGGCTCTAGTTAAACTGGCATCCTACCAGCAATAACTGGCCAAACAGTACAACCAGAAAGTCAATCTAAGGAAATTTCAAACTGGGGACTCTGTCCCAAGGTAAGTCCTTGGCAGTGTTGTGAAACCATCAGATGGAAAACTAGGACCAAACTGGGAAGGACCTTTCAAGGTAATGAGGGATGACTTGTGAGGAGCCTATCACTTGGAAACATTGAAAGGCAGGGAGATACCAAGGGCTTGAAATGAGGCCAACCCGAAGAAATTCTACTTATAGATTTATCTACCTATGTACCATTAGTTTAAATAAATTTTTATTTTATAAACTAATGTTGCTCTTTGTTTATGACTTCAATTAATAAAACTCGATTGGCCTTGTCATTCTGCATGTATTGGTTGTCTCGAATGTTTTTTGTTATATGCACCCTTTCCAAGTTACAGGCTCCATTCTTTTTATGAGTATAATATAATTCCTGGATTATAGTAAGTTGGCTAGATTACTTTAGTCAAAGGATCTTTTGAACCAGCCTCTTATGATTGCAACACAGTGGTTAGGACTATCCTAGCTCAACTTGTTGAAAGCATAATCAGCAGGGCCAACAGGTGATAACCCTCCTCAGGCCTTTGTTCCAAAACATAATTAGCCTCCTAGGTTTCTCCGGCAATAAATAAAGACCTACATGGGATCCTTAGGCAATACGACCAACTCAGGTTGGTCGCCAATGTAGTTTGGCCCAAAATCCTGCTCGGGTGGATCTCCCATTAATCAGGTGTATTCTTGCCATCGCCCTACTTAGGCCTAAGGTAGTGTGATGACTCGACCTAAAAGGTAAAGTGGGCAGAATGGTATGGTTAAGGCATACCGGATTGGGGGAATGCGTAATTGCAATTAAACTCTAAATGACATTTAGTCGATTGAAGTGCCCAAAATAACTAAAGTTTATTAGTAAGTCGAAAATAAGCAACACGTGTTTAGTCGGCCTATGCCCAAAACATAAATATTTTTTTCTTACTAAGAATTACATAGTTACATGTACAACAGTAATGAAATAAATCAACCCTAAGAGGATCTAGGTCATTGAGCAAGGTAGTCCGCTACTCGAGCTCTCCGACCATCATCGGGGCAAGGGGCAAAGCTCTCCACAGCCTCCTTCGAGCTCGGTTCCAGTAGCTGCTTTGGAATAGCATCTATAGGGATCTAGCGGTTATCCATTCGAAAGGGATTTGGCTCCAAGATTGGGGGAGTGATCTCATGCCTGTGCCACAGGAGAGAGTTTTTATGAACAATCAACTCCTGTGGGAACTTAGCCACCCTCTAATAAATTCCATCTCCTCCATTTCTTTTAGCTTTGTGGGGGCATCTATCCAGCCTTGATCATAGCCATCAGCCCACACCTGCCGAGGACCCTTTCGAAATAAGTGTCGTAGACTTGTGACGTCTCTTTATATTTCGACGACTATTATGTATGCTCACCGAATACCCCCTTCAGCTCGGTAATCTCCCGCTGGGAACTGCCATCATCTCTCATAGCTCGTCGTGTGGACGACGACGGGGAACATTGAATAACTCGAGGAGCGCTACTTGGAGCATTTTCCTTTAGGCGCGCAATCTCCCTCCTTAAGGCATCATTTTCCTGCTGCAGCACCTCCCCAACCTGATTGATCTCAGATGCGTCTAAGAGCTTAGCCTTGAGAGCATCCATCTCTTCTTGAACGGAGGCACCAATATCCTCCATCTCCGTAAGCATATCGTTCAATCTGGCAACTACTCCGGACTGATCTTTGGAGTCCTTGTTCTTTACCCTAAGGGATTTGCAAATCCTGATAAAAGCTTGATGAACTTATTCACTTACATTCGAACCAAGGATTTGGCCTATACGACAGGTGGAAGGAATGTAATCATCAATATCGATAAACTACAAGACATCGAACACACAAAACCCATATATCATTGAATACAAAAATAGAATTTCTTCATTTCATTTAAATATGGCACTGGCCAGATATAGGTACATCGAATGACAAGAGGGAAGAATAAAAAATACACAAGTAAAGGAAAAGCCTAGAAGTCTATTGGGTGACCTCAACCTGCTCGGTGGAGGCTAGCTCCTTCCCCTTGTCAGAGGCATCCTTTCTCATCTCAGCCCCAAGTATGCCTCCCTCAGTCGGGGTAAGATTCACTCCCTGGTCTCTAGTAGGGATATCAGTAGTAGGCTCCACAATAGTCCGAGCAACAGGGACTTCATCATCAATGACATGTTTGGGACCAGGATTGTGCTCGTTGAATAGAGAAGAGTGGGCAGCAACTCCAGTAGCAACTAAGGCCTGATCCCAACCTTTCTTTAAGTTTTCCCGACTGATGTAATCGATTTGTTTATCGGCATCTTCATACGCTGCCTCCCAGCCCTCATTGTAGCTACTTTCTTTGACAGTAGCCACCTTCATTTTCAGGCTCTTCACCTTCTTAGCAAGCCCTTTATTTTCATATGTGAAGGCCGGTTTGCTCGTCATGACCAGCTTATAGGCCTCATGGAGTTCCTTCAGCTCCTTGGCCGCTTCAGCCCTCTTCTTAGTAAAAGAAGATTTAGCATTTGTTAGAGCTTTCTCGAAGGACTTTTGAGCCTCATAGGGCAGACTTCAGGCTCTCCTCGAGCTCAAAGTTCCTCCTCGTCGGCTCATTTTGGTTGCGCCTAAGGACGGTATAGTTGGACATAAACTGCAGGAAGAAACATAAGTTAGTAAACAAAGTGTGAAGAAATTACAAGTCATAGAAATAGAGAAAAGGGGAAATGGCCTTACCAAAGAAAGCCATTGATCCTCTTTCAGGGCCAACTGGTTAGGGCTAATGTTTGAAGACCACTCACGATCCTCCATGAGCATATCTCTCTCGAGCATCATTGGAGCGAGATGAGGGGTCAGAGCCACGGAGGCCCCTTCAATTGGGACAACTACAGGTAAAAGAGAAGCCTGTGATTTTTTCATCCTCTCTTCTCATCTCCTTCTCTCCTTTTCTCAGCTTTTTTCTTCCTTTTCTCCTCTTCCCTCTTCCTCTCTCTTTATCTATTCTCTTCTTCTTTCCTTTTCCTCTCTACCTCTTTCTCATTACCTGCTGTTTGAGAACCACTAGTAGTATCCCCAGACCTTGGTTTATGGATCTTCAGCCTGTTGGATAACAGGACATCCTCATCATCATCGTCACGGGTCAAGTTTTTCCTTCTAGGGGGAGCCATCTCTTCCTCGCTAAAACTTCTTGAATTGGAATCTCCTGAACTAGAAGCTACCTAGCTGGACCTCTCTCCACAAGATTCTTCCTCACTGAATCCCTCTTGAACTATAACCTACCACTACCACCTCTGCCACCTTCAATAACAATAGTCTCTAAGTTTCTCTCCTCCTCATCGTCTAGCTCGATGGGTTAGAGAGCACCTTCTTCCTCTTCTTCTTCTTCTGGGATATCAAGATGGGGAATGGAGTCAACTGGATGGGCAATGAAACTGGTGGTGGTGTTCTTGTATTCCAATAAGAAAGCAGTCGACCTGGGATGCTCACCTTCTACAATGGAGTCCCTTATATTTCCAAACTTTGATCAACTCAACAACACGGATCTCACGAGGAGCAGGTTCTTGGTTTTTAGACTTCGCTGAAAAAGGAAAGAGAAGAAAATATTAGAAGAATTCATTAGAGAAACAAGCAATAAGGTTGGACAATAACCTATGTACTCCTCCCCATATGTAGGGATTTGAGGTCCCCTGTACCTTGCTCCCCTTACTTGGGGAGAGAATTTCTAGCTCCTAGCAACAAACCCCTTAGACCAGTAGTCCTTATGGGAATCAGGTAAATTCACTACCAATACCCTGTCTGGACTCCTCGCTTTCAAATAAAGAAGACCATAGCTCGTGCAAGAAAAGGTATAACAGAAGCAAATTTCAACCAATCCAAAGTTAGAGCCGTAAAGTTAATTTATTCTATGGACGTCATTTATAATTTTCCAAACATTTGGAGAACACTGAGCTGGAACTATATCAAAGTACTAAAAAAAATTGTAAGAACAGGCGATTTGGGGGAAAGGTTAAACCCCCTAGAGATAGTAGAAGAACGTAAATCCAGTGGCCATCCTCAATGTCATGGACATTGCGAGGAACAGGGGAACAGTCAATATCCACCCAGTTCAAGATATTGTAGCATTTCCTGAATTAAACCAGAGATATCTTATTTATTTTTGCCATGAGAAAACCCTAACTATAGTAGAAAGAAAGGCAACGACGAAAGGAAATACATAAAGAGAAGGGACTGATAACTTATGAGGAAATAATGAAGCTTGAGATGATGAAAACCATAAATTTGGAAAATGAAGAGCAAGAAACAGCTTGGGACCAAGAGATAGCTTGGAAGAGGGAGAAACAATGAGTTGAAGTGATGATAGAATTATCCAACACTTCAGTTTAAACTTTTCAATGATAACGCACACTGATCGAAGTAGATTTGCCTCTTAAACTCCCTACCAAATGACAACTCACACCCCTATCAGTCTCATGAACTATGACAATGCCATCAAAGGGGGACGTGAAGATGCATTTTTTAATTTGTGAGCCCAAAGACCCCAAAATTTTTAGGGGCAATTGTGGGTGTCTATTGCGTCGATCAAGCCCCTAAAAGTAGCCGGCCAAGCCCAAGTGAGTTAATCAGGTTGTCAATTCAAATTATGAGTTTTGGTTATGCAGTTACATTTGATAGTATGACCAAGTCTACCCCAGAAATCTCGGAGGGATATTCAAGGGATACTGGCTCAACGTGTTAGCTATCAACACTTTCAATTAATTGAATATATATTGTAACCCTGGTCCGGGGCATATGGGCATGTAGAAAAAAACCATCTCGAGAGTTACTTAATTAAAACAGTAGACCTCTCCATGGACGTAGGCAAGTTGTTGAACCGTATAAATTCGTGTATTGTCATTGTGATTGTTTGTTGTTCTTATTTTCTTGGTGATTATTTTCTTTCATTATTATTTGTGTTGTGATTTTTATCACCACAGTTAATATCACGATAAACGCATAAATCCTGTTTTCAATATAATTTCGGGAACATTCCTATGGATGACCTCTTTCTACCTATTCTATGGTATGAGTTGGGCGATTCCATTCTCCATTATGTACACACGCACACACACTTCACGGAGAAATAAAGGAAAATAATAACACAAGCCCATGAGAGATCGAAAGGGCGGGATGGGTGCCTAACACCTTCCCATTCCGTAACTTAGCCCTCGAATCTTCGAACTATTGGTTTCGTATGCAGCAGTATGTCATTAATGTCGTCTCTCGAGGTGGCCATATTTTCTTTTGTCTGTTTTGAATAAAATAGATTGGTGACTCCATATCTTTACATTTTATCCCACACCGACGATGGCTGAAGCGTTCCTAAGAAAAGAGCGCTAGACCTTTTGACCCCCCTTCCTTCCCCATCTCTCCCCCTCCAGGAGGAAGGAGGGAGAGGAAGTGGCGCGCGTCTTGATCGGGATGGCCACAGTGTCAATTTGATAGAAGTCTATCACAATTATTTTCTATTGAATCATGTTGTAGGGATGTTTGTTTTGATGGTGACTCATGTTTTAAATCTTGGCAGATCAAACTTATCGATTTGTTATTGCACTTTTCTTAAAAAATATGCAGATTTGTTATTATTCGTCACACACACACACACACACATATATATATATATATATATATATATATATATATATATATATATATATATATATATATATATATATATATATATGTGTGTGTGTGTGTGTTTGTTATAATGACTTGAAAAAAATATATTTCTTAGAAAATGGATGTGTATAATGTTATAATAATTATGGATTCATTAGTTCCTTTAATAGATTTTCATATATTTTTTGTAAAAAAATATCAACAAATGATCTCCTAAATGATAATATTCATCGGTTCATTTACTAGGTTTTATGTTCTTTATAGATTCATTAGTTATATTTTGGTTCATTTGCTAATTTTCATTTTCAGCTACATGTAAAAATATTAAAGTGATTTTTTAATGGATTAGAGGAAAGTTGGTTTATATGAATAACTAAATGTACTTTTCTGGATTTTGATTCTTGATAATTGGTACCTAATGTTAATATTCTATCTAAAGTATCACACATTGTATAAAAATTGAAAATACATGTATGTAATTTATATCAATAGTATGATACATACTAAAATCGCACGCCCATAATATATAGTTAGATTCTGTATATAATCTCCTTTAAAACGTCTGCGCATCACACAGGTTATATGTTAGTGTACATAAAAACAAGACATGGTAGAATTTACTACCCTCTCTCAGACCTCATATTTGCACTAATCTTCATCATACAAAGTTGTATGATGAAGATTAGTGCAAAGCTTTGAATGTTCTCTCCTTATGTTAAATCGAGGTTTGAATGTTCTGTATCTAGTTTTACATTGTTATTCTTTATGTCATTGTTTTACTATGAAGTTGATATTGAGGGTTTACGTTATGATTTATTTTTTAATAGGACCCGAAAGATATTTTGAGGATTTATTTCTCATTTAATTTTGTGTTTTTTGGCTTTGAAATTTGGTGTTCTATATTTTGTTTCCTTTTCTTTTAATTAATTTTAGGTGTAGATTTATTACAATCTAACGAAAAACAAAGGCAATCATGAGGAACAAGGTGAGTTTTCTACAGTCTTGAAAGTTTTCCCAAATGCATATTCTTTCGGAACATATTCATGCATTTATTTCCCTTTTTTTTTTGGGGGGGAGGGGGGGGGGGGGTCCCAAATGCATCATTATATAAGTTTATATTCTAATGGATGGAGGAGAGGTTTCTTTATATGTTCAAATCAGGTTTCTGAAATCCTTAATATGGTATCCATGGTGTGTTTTATAGTTCTCACTTGGGTTCAGGTGTGCTCTTTGTTTTATTCCATTTTTTATTAATCTTAATTAGGGATTTCATTTTATTTTTTAGGTTTTCATCTTACGAATTTGTCAACTTTTGGATTTCTTTACCATTTGGGTCTTCTAGGGTTTTACTAACATATAAGGTATTATCATGATTTGTCTAATTGTTGCCTTTCCATTTGTTATTTAATATGTTTTTTTTATCGTAGATAAACATGTATTTTTAACCATTTGACTACAAAGTGGGTCAGTCCATCTCTATCTATTGTCTTCTCGTTATGCATTCTCTACCACCCACTTGAGGTAATACCCTTTGGGTTTATGTTGCCAATAATGGGTTTTGAACAAATTTAGGTTTCCTTTCAATTACCTCACGCCCTAGATTCAATTTTTATCTAGCGTTCTACATAATCACTGCTCCAGTTATATATATGTATATAAGAATTTTATATTTCTTACAACGTAGCATTTGCGTTATTGCATTTTTTTTCTTTTGCCTAACCATTAATCTCATTCTATTTCATTTTATCAGATTCTAAGTAGGAATTGTCAGATTGTCTTTTTATAAAAATTACAATCACTTATCTTTTGTGCGTTGTGGCTATGTTTATTACTTAATGAAATCAGGAATTCATTTGATTTAATTGGTTTTTTAAGGGTTTTCTATCTATACCATAATTTGGGTTTATTTCATGTATAATATTCATCTTATATTTTCTTTATTGGATGCGAGACTTCGATTTCTTTCATTAGAGGTGATGTTGGGGAAGCCTCTCACCGATCTCTTCTGAGGCTCCCTCATCTCAGGTACCCGATATCTCTCTTAGTCGTTTTGGATTTTTGGTTATTTTACTATGAAATTTGAACATGAGATTATTTTTGCTCATTTTTGTAGAGAAAATTAGTAAATAAAAATTAAAATTTTGAATTTGGTGTTGTATTTAATGTCACTCTATAGGTGTTTTATATGCGTGCTAATGTATTGATACTTAGATTCAATGTATTGATATTTATTTTGTGGATGTGGTTTTGATAAACATTGAAATGATTTTATGTTCATGAATTTTTACCCAAAAAATATGTTTTTAAAATGCTTATTCGTGTGATGTGTTAGCACATTTTAGGGGGGAAATCTAATCCGTCACACATTGAAGGCCAAGATTACAATCATGCTACAACATGTGACTTTCATCATCAACACTCTTTCATCATCACCAACAACACTAAACATATATTTTTGTTTTGTGAAGTCTTTATTAAAATGCGCTCACATATAGAAAATTTTATAAACAAGTATTATGTTTATTTTATTAAACTATTTTTATATATCTTTTTGAGACAGAGCCTAAACCTTCAAGGTCCCGATGAGATTCATTTTTTAGCTATTACTCTCATTGTGCATAGAGTGATCTTTTCACACTTTTATTATTGAATGATAGGATTTTAGCAAATGCCTACATCAAATATCTTTTTTTAGTGACTCTTGGACTTTGCTTCGCCTGCAAAGAAAAAGATACTTGTTTACTGAGCTTTGGGATTTTATTGGTTGCCTTGTTTGGTAAGGTTGTTGACCTTTACCTGTGGGTTTGTTAGAAGAAAAATGATCTTGATTTTGTATGAATTCATGCTAGACTTCTTTTATGATGGGTTTGTAATAAGTTCATTGCCATTTTCCTTGACGGATTCATTTATGGAATTTGTACAAATGAATTGTGTTGTTTATATAAACACTATGATCGTGTTAGATTTTTTTTTTCCATTTCTAATATTTGAATTCCCTTAATATATAAGGTCCGTTTGGTTTGTGACACCCCGCCTATTTTAACCATGGGTGATTAATCATTTATCAAAATAATCAGGAATCTCATTTGGTTCATTCTTAGCATCACTGTCGAAAACTTTTTAAATTACTAATCACCTATGTTAAATTAAGCCAATGCCAAATTTTATCTTTCATTATTACGACATGCGGAATAAAAACAATAACCAAACTATCCACAAATATAATAATCAGAATCAATCACATGATAAATAACTGAATAATGATGCCGAATAAACCACCGGTTCCCAAAACGAATCCAAATACAAGTCTGAAATAATAAACTGAATCCATAAAGTCTAATAAATACTGAGTCAGTGAAATTATGAAGCGTCTGAAAGGGGCAACATGCCCAAATGGAATATTGAAAGGGGTAACATGCCCAAATGCCCAAAGTCCTGCAACTATGCATCCCTAGAATGAGTCATCAAGCTTGGCGTCCCTGTGGCTGGACACCTAAAATATTTTGGAAAAAGAGAAAAATAGATTTGACACGGGTCAGAGCCGAATAAAACCTTTTGAAAATATTTAGCAAGTATTTAAATCACAGTTTAAAAATAATTATTAGATATACACGTTAGTTCCACGTACACTCCCTTGAGTTTCCTCACCTCTCAACTATAGTTCATACCTAACGTCTCCTACCTATTTATGCTACACATCCTAACTAGACATGCGTATCTAACTAATCCACAAAAGGATCAGCTCCCCCGTATTGCCCATACAATACTCTATTGTACTACCAATAATTAGTATTACCCACATATTATTATTGAATCAATTTATTAAGTTTCCCATGCTTACGTCACTTTTAGATATACACTATCTATCTTTACTACCATCACATAAGTAAAAAAATCACTCTTTATAATAGCCCCATTAATTAAGTTTCATCAGACTTAAAGTTACTTTTAGATATATCTATCTTTTCTACTATCATGCATAAGTAGAAACATTACTCTTTATTATAGCCCCATTAATTAAGTTTCACCACACTCAAGTTGCTTTTAGATATACACTATCTATCTTTTCTACTATCACAGTAAAATAATCACACTATAATATATACAACTATAACATCTCCCGAAATGACCACCACGATGCATGCGTACTCTGTTATCAAGTCCACATACCTCTCGTACCAATCAGGGACTTCTGCTTCGAAATGTCTCCTTGAACCATAAATTAAACAACATACAATGGAGACGAACATGGTTTCAAAACTTTGGGCTACGGACATATCTAACATACCCAAATGACCTGCCAATCTCACTAATACACACACATATCGAGACGCTCTAAGTTCCATGTTCCGGATCACACATCTAGACCTCACTGGAATCATCAAGGTGGAATCTCCCTCTGCGCGAAAACCTCCATAAATAGCAAGCAGCGTAGATATGTTCACACACATAACAAGTGATATAATAGGGATTCACACAACCTCTCTCTCTCTCTCTCTCTCTCTCTCTCTCTCTCTCTCTCTCTATATATATATATATATATATATATATATATATATATATATATATATATATATATATATATATATATATATACACACATATATTCAGTAGATATACACACAACCTAACATATAATCCCGTATGTAGTATTTATTTTTCTCGAATACTCAGCGTACTAAATAGTTCTCACAAAAATATTTATTTCGTATTACCCGGGCATCACTCACTACCCAAAGGGTTCCATCTATCCATTACGTTAATTCAGTAGTTTATACATCAATATACTACTAATTTAAGTCTTAGGTTGTTGTTCACTCGTCACATAACCTAAATCGTAAATTCTTGATACCTATCTCAATCAATTAAGCATTATTGATTCAAGTCCCAAATCACCCTCATTAAGAATAACCAAGCTTAAATTAAGTACATACTGACCTTCCCTAAGTCACTGTACAAATATTAAACTTCCCCTAAAGTTTTTCCATAGTTAATGTAATACCCCGTATTTTTATGCTATATTAATTTGGGGATTTATTAAATTTAATGTGTGTTAATTATTTAATAAAAATCTGGAAATTAATTATGTTATAATTATTAACGTGACGAGAGTTAGTAATTATATGAAATTTGTTGAATATTACTAATGAGCAAAGTAATATATAACATTGGTTATATTGAATGTCACGAGTGAATAAAATGACAATTTTGGAAATTTGAGTCGGGACGCGCCCGTGTCGCGTCGGGACTAAATATGGATAAATAAAAGTGAATATTTTATAGGTTGTTCGTATGGTCGTTTTGAGTGCGCCAACACGCCCGTAAGAGTCGAGATAGTCAGAAAAGTGTACCCGGGGGTTTAGTTTGGGTCTCGAGGCGTTTTTAGGCCTAATTAGTAACCCGAGAGGGCATTTTGGTCATTTTACATATTTGGGTAATTAAACCCATGAAAATTTAGAAGTTATATCAGATGTTCAGGTCATCTTCTAGGGTTAAATCAATTCTAAACCTTAGAACGGCCATAGGAGAGGAGAGGAGAGGAGAGAGCTCTCAAGGCATTCCAAGGCTCAAAACTCAACCGTTTGCACCGCGTCATCGCCAACGCGTAGATCGCGAGACGGGGAACGCAACCACACCAAAATCATTCGCAAACCAGACTTTTGAAAATCCCAGGCAAGTGTTTATCTTGCTTATTTCGTTGATGCATCTTTCATATTAGTTTAGGAATGATTAAGATTGAGTATTTGGAAGAAAAACCCAATTTTGAGATAGGAATTTCATGTAGTAATGGTTTAAATGGAAATTCCGGAAACCCTTGTCATGTAGAGGACTTAACCAAGAAATTATGATGTTTATAAGAAACAAATTCTGGGAAAAATCAGATCAGAACCATGTTTAAGAGATTTCTAGGGTTCTGGATAATTATATAAATTTTTGGGCTATTAATCCATGTTTATTGTTAGAAATCCACATGCTCTACGTTGGAAATACCTAGTATGATGATATAATGTTAGTAGTATGAATATTTGGACGTTTGGGAATGTAAAACTTGAATTTGGATGAAGATAGGTGTTAGAACCCGTAACTGCAAAACTGCAGAAATCGAAATACCTGCTTGATCGATCGATCGAGCCCAGAGCTTCGATCGATCGAAGGTTCGATCGATCTAGCCCCAGACTTCGATCGATCGACCCCTCCTGGCAAACTCCTATTTCCCTTATTAAATTAGTTAAATTCGATTTAATGTAAAAAAAATTCTTGGTCATCCTTAATAAAGTGTTTTGGGAGATAGGTAAGACCAGTAGGACATATGAATAATTTTGGGGACTTTTAATGTGAGACGAGAATTGTATTTTGGGATAATTACTTAAGGGTCGATGAATTTATGTATTAAAGGGAGAGGTGCGTAAGAGAGTTACGTTGGAGCATAAAAAGGACACCTACTGAATTTCATACTTGGGAGGATAGAGTCCACGAGTGTCACGTAATAAGTGGGAAAATCCTTCGATTTACGGTTAGAGACGAACCCTTATACGTAATACTAAAAATGTGAATTTAAGGATAACTGTTGTAATTATGGGTGATGAGAGGGACCTATATTAATATGATAAAAGTGGTATATTTATATGATTGTGTATGCATATATTATATACATGTGAAAACCATGCCCGCGCTACTTGCTATCCCTGAGGTTACCGCGCTGGGACGATCTTATCATGTGTTGCCTTATGGGGGATATTGATTCGTACCCTAGGAGATAGATATCCTTGGTACAGGCTATCTAATCGATAGTTCAGACTACCCTAAGAGACGTGAGGGTATGTACTGACCTCTTAGAGACTTGGAATCTATGCTTCGCCTCAATATTATTTGTGTATATGTTGGTATAGTTCGAGAGTGATTCCGAACTCGTGTTTCCCTTAGTGTGAGCGATACGGGGATCAGATAGCAGAGTATGCCTGCACCATAGTTTTTATGTGGGGTGCTGTTAGAATATATATATATTGTACGAGTATTTAATATATATATATCTGAAATTTGGGAAATTGAAATTGTTACTGTGTTATGGCAAGTGAGAAATGATTCTTGACTATAAATCGAAAATACTTGTTTGAAAAGTATAATATGATACTGGGAACTTTATAAATCAATGAAGCTAAAACGAGAGCTGTGTTACTAATTGGAAGTATCCTTTTTAAATAATGATATTGTTTGGTTTTGAAATCTTACGAGTAATTTAAGATAAATTAAATTGTTGGGAAGGTTAGTACGATACGTGTGCACATTAGAAGAGAGGTGAGAATTTCTCAAGAGAGTGTCGCACTAATATGTTGTTGCATTGGCCTGTATCAATTTAAATACTTGCTAAACGAATTTTAAATCATACACACTATCGGGCTCTGACCCATTTCTATTTCTTTTTCTCTCTTGTGTATATATGTATATATTACAGGTGCCCAGCCACAGGGGCGTCTTGCTAAAGATCCCTTGGAAGGAACGCGCTGCAGCTTAGGTGGGAATTGCAGGTCTCTTGATTAGACGACTTCGTTCATTCGGATCCACTCCTAGTACTTTTATTTAGTTGGGCATGTGTAGCCCTTTCCCATTATTCCGTTGTTATTTGGACATTTGTATTTCAGTTATTTCTAGTACTGTTACTTTGGGATTTATTCAGTATGGATGTGTTACTTTAGATTTTACATGTTGAGATTCGATTGACGAATGTTTTAAGTTAATTGGATTATGTTTCCAGAATTATTGTGGTGTGATTCTTACTTATTGAAATGTTGTTAATAATTAAATAATTTTTCTTTAAATAAAATTTGGAAAGAAATGTTTAAATATGGTTTTGACACTTAGCTTAATTAATTAGGGTGTTAAATTGGAAAATTTATTTTTACGACAGTGATGCTAAGAATGAACCAACTGTTCACCTTGATTTAATTTAATAAAGGAGTGATCGCCCGGTATTTAATTAAGCGGGGTATCACAGTTAATCTCTTAAAACTTTAAACAAATAAAATTCTGGGGATAACAGGTCACCCAAACCGATTTTGGTATGGGGCCGAACCGATTCTGGGGGGTAGCTGAACCAGTTCTAACCCCCTGACATTACTTCTTCTTCGCTATTACGGGTTTCTTCCATTTATATCCAATAAAACCTCTATCAAACAATCCTAAACTCCCATCTAACATTATCAAACATCAAATATACGTGTAGGGATGATTTATAACGTAAACCATACATAAAATCCTTAAGAAATTTATCTGAGAACAGATTTAAACCTTAAGATTCTCAAAACCCTAGTTTATGGTGTTCTTCATGTATAATCAATGAGATATCCAAATTTCTTTCATTATTCTCATCACATAACATCTGATTTCGAATTCTCTACATAAAGGAATCTATACTACATGCATTCCTATATCAATTCATGGACTACGCCAATTAAATCCCCCAATAATTCATCAAAAACATGTAATTGCAGCCCCTACACTACATGGGTATTATAACATGATTAATAAATTGCAAGATAAACACTTGCCTCATAATAGTAGGTCTAATTTTTCTTTTAAAACGCTGAGGTTGTCTTTCCTTGCTCCGATCTCAACTCCGGGCGACGTCCGTGGTGAGAATTGGTGTGAAAAAGCCTAGTTCTTCTCCTTTTCCTCTCCTATGGCCTCCTCTCTCTCAAACTTATTGTAAAATGGCCTTTAACTCCAAGGGGCTGATATAACGTTTTAATTTTCGGAGTTCTCTCTACCCTAAACTCTTTAATGACCGAAACACCCTCGTATGGTGTCGGGTTCGTCTAAAATTCCCCCGAGACTAAAACTATACACCGGGTATACTATTCTGACTATATCGATCCATTTGGAATTAATCGTGACCTCGAAATCACCATTCGAGTTACTCTATAATAATTTTCTATCTCAACCTCAAATAGTCTACACGCGACCCCCGATTGATATTTAACATCGTCACGTTACTATCACTCGTTATGTCGTACAATAATAAATCACAATTAACTTAGTAATTATATTCCATAAACATTAGTCATTTCTTTCCCGATTAATATTTGAATCAACACATCTCACTTAATTCCATTAAATAACGACACACGTGTAATTTAAAAAGAATCGAATTAATTAAATTCCAATTTACTCATAAATACGTGGTGTTTCATAGTTGTCTCCAAATTTTAAATTGACTCATTAATAAATTGGCCCGTTCACAAATTGACCCATTAATTGTGTTTGGTTTCATTAATAAAATGATTCATTAATTGCCCCATTTTAGCTCATGTGTAAAATATGAAATTTGATCATTTCACAAAAAATGTGAAATGCATCTATTTGAAATAGGAGTCACATAAAGTGCAAGCTCCTCTCTCTCTTTCCCCCTCCCCCTATCTCTTAATTTGATTTTTTTAATCTTTTTTCTCATAGATAGTTGACATCAATTTTAGATTACCAACATTGCATAAAAAATGGATTTAAATTAATTTCAAATCAACTCATTCACAATTCACTAATTCACAATGAACCAATTTACATAATAAAATAATTTGCACAACCAAACGGGGCCCAAGTGTTTGTGGTTTATTTAAACATGTTTGTTTGGGGGTTGGTGGGGGTAAGTAATAAATTATCTTGAAATATGTTACCATGCTATTTTGTATTCATGATATCGGGTTGTCTATCATTATAAATAATAGGACGAATGCTCTGCTAGTCAGATTTTTGAATAAGGGTGTGTAACAGAGCTCTAAAATTTATTCTATTGTTCCTATCAATATCATGATATACTACACTAATATAACTCTTTCAAACTTTCAAACCTTAGTTGATATATTGATTTGTTAGGTTGAATTCATTCACCAGACTTCTAATAATATGCAAACCATGCCGTTACATTACAAAGAGGGGAGTGCATATAATGACAAAATTAAACGATGAATGGGGGATCATAATTTTTTGTAACTTTATTTTAGTTTTTGGTATTTTTACTATGTAAGTTCATTCATATTGTGGAGTTAAGGGGTGGGGATCTTGATTGTGTTATTTTTTTTAGTCATATTGGTTATTGTGAAGCATGCTGATTATGATTTTATTAAGTGTTATTTGCAACTATTATTGTAACTTTTTACGGTATTGTATGTCGTGCTTGACAACTTTGTTTTGTAAATTTGGGTTAAGTATGAATGAAGGTTTATACTACAAAGTTCATAATCTATATTATACATCTAATACGATAGTATTAGAGGTTTAATAGTCATTAAGACACCATTTCTTTAAAACTCTATAATACGATAGTATTATTGGTTTAATAGTCATTAATGCACTATTTCTTGAAAACTAAACAAATAAAAAATCGTTCCTTCCTCCTCATATCGACTCTTCAGTTTCTATTTATCTTAATAGCAGTTAATACACTATTTTTCAGAAACTAAACAAACAAAAAATTGTTCCTTTCTCCATATCTGACTATTCAATTTCTCTTTATCTTCCCTCTATACATATTCATCCTATAAATGGGTTGTTAACTACCCTACGATCCACCATAAAAAATACCCGCCTCTCGCCTTCGCCTGCGCCTGTGGCGACTGAACCGCGATTCCACCACAACCACCCACTGTTGTCATCTTTGAATACCAGTGATAGATCTTCTCTCCATTGATTTACTTTATGAATTTTTCTTACTTTCTAAATTTGTTCATTTTTTTGCTATGGGGTTTGATGTTATTTAATGGTTTGGGCAGAGGTGGTGGAGAAAATAGGTTGGTATTGTTGAGTTGTAAATACATACAGATTTGTAGTGTTATTTGATGGTTTAGGCTGGTATTGTTGAGGGGTAAATACAAAAAAGAGGTTGCTGGTAGTATTATTTAATGGCTTGGGATTTCATGTCATTTTTTATTTTTTAAAGATTTTTAGTTGTTCCAGTTATAAAGGTGTAATGTTAGATGAATGTGTTGATGTCTATCAGTGCAAAAAGTTTGGATTTTTATTCTTTAATGATGTTAAATTCTTTTAGGGACACTTTGTGAAGATGTTTAAAGATTTTGAGCTTTTGCGACACTATCAATGGGGGCTGTCTTAATTTGTAGTTTGAGATGCAACACAAAGTAACCAATTGAACTCAAAATCACCAATTACATTATATACCATTAGTGCATTTATAGAAAAACTAATTCTCTATAGGTGCTTTTACGTATAGGAGAAATTATATATGTCCCTTGCTACAAACTAATTAACAATATGTAAACCTTAAAAAATATCAGTAAAATTATTCACGATAAGAATTTTGTAGGTTTTATATTTGACTAATTCTCATACATACAATGTTTGAGACACAATTTGACTAACGATGTGAATTGAATTTGTTGATGTTGTCGTCTGAATTTGTTATGTTGCAGAAATTCAAATTTGTATTCTTGAATAATGTTAAATTCTTCAAATGTGTACAACACTTCCAATCTATATTTGCTGATTGTTTTGCTATATCCAGTGAAAATATTATATTAAAATTAGTATTTTAGAAACTACACTTCATAATTCAATAATTATGATTCATAGTTTTTACTTTATAGAAATAAAGATGTAACCCTACTCAAACTTAGACAAAATTAAATTATGAAAAGTTATTAAGTTACACTTAATTTATTTTTATATATCATTTTGGGTATTTCAAATATGCATCAATGTACTGTAAAAATATACGCGGATCGCGCGGGTTATATGCTAGTCGAGTTGAGGACATTAGTTAGTTATTTAATACTTGATTTGGATTTTCTATATAGCACCAAGGGAGGTATATGCTTAATCGTAGTGCTTCTTTTTGGAAGGCTTCAACTGGCAGAAAAAGTTGTGTTTTCCTATTTTGTTTATTGATACCATATGTATTTGTTAATTCACTCCTCAATTGATGTTAACTTTGTATTATGTATGTCAATTAGGTTATTAATGAGACTCATCGACTTGGCAATGCAACGAAATTTTTGCTTATAAAAAAAGATAAGATTGGAACACGATAAAAACCTACACAAACATGATCCGTTGAGAGGCATAGTGTTGATTTAAAAAACTAGATTACTCTAATTATTTAATCACAGATAAATAAATAAGACAAAAGATTTTAAAGTGGTTCAGCCTTATATGAATGGCCTACATCACCTGTTATGTTATTGCTGAGTGTTTGGGAATTCTCGATTACAAGTGCTATCAAGAAATTCCGGTCCCCCTTGAATGAGGGTGATACAAGGTATTTATAGCCCTTAGGTTGTACATGAAAGGGTATTACATTAAATGATACACATATGAAAGGGTAATTCATTTAATGCTCTTCAAACGTGTGCGTCAAGATGATAAGTATTCAATGAATAGTTGAACTGTTGATTATCTGGCAATTAATGTTGTGGTCGAGATGCAGCTCGAACCGCCTTAGTTGCTTGTCGTCCAAGAGTTCCTCGGAGCATTGGAGTTCCTAGGAGGATAAGAGTTTCTCGGAGGGTTGGTGTTCCTCGGAAGACTGGCGTTCCTCGGAGTATACATGTTGCTCGGAGTGAGTATGTTGGTCGGGGGAATGATCTTCCTCGTTTGCTATTGTGCCACGTAGATTGACATGTGTCTTCTTATTATTTGTCCACATCAGCATACTAATTTTGGTATCAACAGAAGCCCCCAATGTTTCATATTTCGAACTTTGAGGAGTATGGAACATTATTTCTCGGTATATGGCGATATTAAATGACCTTCCTGGGTTTTAGGAGCCTTTTCTTCATATTTGAATTTCCTTCCAAATTCGCAGAATCCGCCTTTTTGCATTTTTATAGGCGCTTCAATCTTCGTGCCCTTTTTGTCCTTTTAGCCGTCGGTAGCGTAATAGTTTCCTTTTCGTAATCATTTCTTTCGCCGTTTCCCAAGGCAAAGTATTTAAACTTCAGAGGCAATCCCATCGTCTTCTACCTTTTCATTTTCTGCTTTCGAGTTTTCTAAAGCTTTTCTCTCTCTTGTGCGTTCATTTCCTCCTTCGTTTGTTTGTCAACAGATCTCCTTTTTTCCTGTAAGATTTTCTTCCTTCTTCTTCATTTCTTTTTATTCACCATGGTTTATATTATCGAATCTCTTGAGAAGTTCCGCTCTGACTTCTCTATTCCTTCTTGGGTAACTTTGGAGAGTCTTTCTGAACCTTCAACTTATTTTAATTTGGCTGAGGGACACTGGTTCCCTAGCCTATTTATTGCTGAATGTGGATTTTCTTTTCCACCAAATCCGTTGTGTTTAGAGTTCTGTCAGTACTTCGATGTTGTCCCTGCAAAAATAGCCCCCAACACATGGAGAATAGTTAATGGGGTACATAGGTTAAATCAAACTCATGGAACTCGTATAGGAATTCCTGAGATTATGTACTGTTACAGATGGGCTGTTTTAGACAATGTTTTTTATTTAAAAACTAGGTTTTTGAATAGGGCCTTAGTAGCCAACCTCCCTGATGCCAACAGGGATTATTTTGAACACGGGGTAGTTATAAAAAATTGGCAACATGCCCCTCTGGTTGGAGATACAGTATATGAGGGTCCTAGATGCCCCCCATATGGCAATGGGATAGGTTATTTTCATCTTATTTTGTTTTTTGAAATTATGATTTCATTGTGTTTGACAAAATGTATGACTGATATTTCACTATGTTTTTATTTGCAGTTGACAGCAAGAGAAAAACTCCAAAAGAGTCAGAAGTTAATATAAAGCAATTGAAACATATCTGAAGTTTGCATCAGAGGGTTGCAGACGAGCACATCAGGTCTGCTTTATATTTACTGCAGTACAGGAGCTACACATCATCCTTTACTGCTCGTCCTGTGGTCAGCATTAGTGACCCATTGCCAGCTTCCGAGGAATCTTCACCAGAATCTCACATTCCTCTAAGTCAGAAGATGGGCAAGAGAAGAGTTCCTGCTATCTTCGAGGAGACTTCCTCTGCCGTGGATGGAAAGAGGAAGGGGACTAAGAAAATTGATGTTGTTCCTTCTGTTGCTGTTCATAAGGCTGCCGAGAAGCCTCCAATGGCTCCGAGCAAGAGAAGTACTTCTGTGGAAGTGGTCACTATTTCCCCCACCAAAGGTTCTTTAGCTGAAACTGCTGAAGTTCCACTGAGGAGATTGAAGAAATCCTCCTCGGTTAGTTTTTCTGAAGCCATTACCCAGCTCCAAACTAGTGGAGCTGGTGTTCCAACCATCATTCCCCCGAGCTCTGCAATGAGCTCGGTAAAGTCTTGGATTTTTCCTGAAGTCCAAGGCATCGAGGAAAACATGCCTAGGGATATGTTGACATCCCTAGCTACTCGTCACATTGCTTCAGTAAGTTTCTTTTTATCTTGAATTTTTCCTTCTATCAATATATGTATCTCGGCACTAACTCATCATTACCTTCTTTTTTTAGCTGGTGAGTTGTTTTAACACCATTGTAAAGAAAGATGAAGCGCTCAAGGCTTCAAGTTCCTCGTCTGGAGTAGAGGATGCATTCCAGGGTTTGGCCCAATCTCTGAAGGAATCCCGTCAGAAGTACGACGAGGATAAAGGTGTATAGGAGAAGAAATTGGCTGCATCTGAAGCAGAGAAGGTGCAGTTGGGACACAAAGTGAAAGACTTGGAGAGGGAGAATAAGAAATACTCCGAGAAGCTCACTACTTTCGGGGAGCTTGAAAATAAGCTGAAATCAGCTGAGGAAGAGATGACACTTCTGCGCAAAGCAAATCGTCAGAAGGAGGAGTTGGAGGCCAAGCTGAAAGCCTCCGAGGACCTTATATCCGAGAAGCTCTCCTCGGAGAAGGTGAAGAGAAAAACAGCTGTGAAGAAATCCTTCCGAACTGGTTGGGATAAAGGATGGGATAGGGGGGTAGCAGCAATGATGACCCAGGTGAATTATGGAAGTTTGAAATACTTCCATGATGGTTGGGTTGCTGCCTTACAGGAATTGAAGGTGAGCGAGGACTCCGAGCTATTTCAACAACATCTCCCTGGTCCTCCTCCAGTTATTGAAGACGAAGATGAAGACGAAGCTGCATCTGAAGAATCTTCAATGATTGTGGGTGATCAAATCCTTGCTCCTCAACCCAACCAGACATCTGCTGAGGAGATTTCTTCTTTGCCTGCTTCTCTTGAACAAATCCCAACTTCAGCCGATCAAATCAGTGTTCCCACCGAGTAACCAAGCTCCTCGTCCCAGCCTCCCGAGAAAGTCTTGGGAGACAAGGAAAAGGTGTGAAGTTGTTCGGTACTATCTTTCTATTTTTCTTCTTACTTGTACTTTGTATCTCAGATCTTTGTAACTTTGCCTTATGATCTAATAAAATCTCCTCTTTTTGTTCCTCTACATTGTTGATGCTCTGTTTGCTTTTTTTATTAACTCTTGCCTTCTCTCCTTTATTAGTTTATGGCTAGAATGGAATTGATATTTACCCATGATACAAAGCTGATGCAGCAATGCCATGAATATTATAAGGCTGGTCACACAGACCTGAGTGTATCAGAAATTGCTGACATCCTTGGCCATGATGCTTCAGAGCAAGCAGTTGAGGCTTATCGGTACCTGAAGGATTTACTTGATCGAGCTGTGGCCAATAATGTGGCATACTACGAATTGATCGAGGAGCTTCATTGTACCCTAGAAGATCTTCAAAATCAACACAATGAATCAACTGCCCTATTGCACGAGGAGTATGAGAATAGATATCAACAGCTTTCTTCCGAGACAGGCCACAAAAAGATCATTGCTGGGTACGATGTCAGGGAGAGAACCCTAAAAGGTGAAGTTGAGGCTTGCAGACAGATCGTCGAGCTGCTGGAACAAGAGAACAATAATTTGCAGAAAGAGTTGGCACAGTATAAGTCTGAAGCTTCATCTTCCACTGCCTTGGTACCAGTCTCCGACGAAGGGTTCTCATTCTTAGAGGTTGAGAATGCCAAATTAAGGCAAGAATTGGATACCTTAAGAAGGTCTGGTATTTCTTCTACTGCTCGGGGATGAGGAAGAGGTTCTCGACCTGCTCGGGGAGGATCAAGGGCTCTTAGTCGTAATGTTGAAGAATTTAGTACTCAATCAACGTTGGAGACTCAAGCGTTCCAATTGAATGCGAAAGATCGGGATTTGTCTGAAATGTCCAAGAAAATCCTAACTTTGGAGGATCAACTTGCATCGACCAAATCTGCTTTGGATAATAAGGATGCTCTTGCCAAGAACTTTCATGAGCAGTTAGAGAAATTAACTTTCCAATTCCACAAACAACCTCGTGAGTTCTGGATGGCAGGCTACAATGAAGCCCTTTATCACTTGGATGCTCGCATTGAAAATGCCAATAATGAAGGTTATAAGCAGGGATGGTTGAACGCCCTGGGTGTATTAAAACTGGAGCAAGGTCATTATTTATGGGATTATCATACTCCTGGGCTACTAGATTTGCCTGTGCCACCTTATAAATTGGACATGGAATGGATCCCAGCTCGTGCCATTCCTCGGAGCTTAATTGCAAAATACCTCGGCGACTATAATCTTCACTCACAAATCGAGGTATCTCGTCCCGAGCATCTACTGGATACACCTTCTGTGATGAACGTCAGAATGCTCAGAGATATTAACTTCATTAATTCTCCTCTTTGCCTGGAGGATCCTCCTGCTGGCGAGGAGCCTGTTTCAAAAGCTAAGGGAAAGAAACCAATAGAGTAGGAATCTCAATGTAATGATTAGCACACATGTAATTTGTAATTCGTTTTGAATTTTAATGAAAGACTTTCATTTTATGTTTGCAAATCTGTATTGCTATTGTTTTGTACTTGTCTAACACTTTTATATTATATGTATATGTTAAAAAGATAACAATATTGTGTTGTTCATCATCCAAAAAAGTTACAAGTATTAATGTTGATCAATCACTTAATAATAAAGTAATGAGTATAAAATGTTTAAAATGTTTCCAACCAACCAAGGTTGTTAAATTGTGTTTGTCGACCAACTACAGTTGGTGGGTTTTTATCCCTGACCAGCCATACTTGGTTTAATTTGAAATATTTTCTCCTCGTCGACTAAATACAGTTAGTGGGTTTTTATCCCCGATCAACCATACTTAGTAAATTTTTTCATAAAATGTGTCCGACCAACCAAAGTCGATAATTTATCCTCATCGACCAACTACATTTAGTGGGTTTTGATCCCCGACCAACCATACTTGGTTTAGTTTGGAATTTTTTGTATTTTCTGGAATAGTTTTACCTTCTGACCACCATAAGATGGCAACTGAGTTTGAACTATCAGTGTCCACTAGTTATTTTACCAACCGGAGTTGGTCACGCTAGTGTATGCCTCCTAACCAAAGGAGTATGGTGTTCTCGCTCTTTTACCAACCGGAGTTGGTCACGCTCGAACTATCGTGTTCACTCGTTCTTTTACCAACCGGAGTTGGTCACGCGAGTGTACGTCTCCTAACTAAAGGAGTATAGTTTGTTCACGCCCTTTTACCAACCGGAGTTGGTCGTGGGTCTGAACTATCTACTAGTTATTTTACCAATCAGAGTTGGTCACGCTAGTGTATGCCTCCTAACTAAAGGAGTATAGTTTGTTCTCGCTATTTTACCAACCGAAGTTGATCACGCTCGAACTATCAGTGTCCACTAGTTATTTTACCAACCGGAGTTGGTCACGCTAGTTTATGCCTCCTAACCAAAGGAGTATAGTTTGTTCTCGCCCTTTTACCAACCGGAGTTGGTCGTGGGTCTGAACTATCGTCTTCTTTTTGCTGTCGAGCAGCGTAGTGTACAACACTAGTATTCCCCAAAAAACTTTCAAACAAAGGAGAGAAAAATGGTGAAACATCATCGTTTTATTCATATTGATGGAACTGCTGTACATTTTACATCACTGATAATACTTGCGAAGGTGTTCAGCATTCCAAGCATTCTTGAATTCCTCTCCTTCTAGAGTTGCTATTCGGTAAATTCCTGGTCGAACAACTTCTGTAACTCGGTAAGGTCCATGCCAGTTTGCTTCCAATTTATTGTGCTTCTGAATGACCTTCTTTAGCACATAATCTCCTTCTTTTAAATCGCATCTCTTCACCCTCTTGTTGTAGAATAGAGCTGTTCGTTGTTGATAAGCAGCATTCCTAATGGTTGCCTCTTCTCTAACCTCCTCGAGCATATCCAAATCCAGTCTTCTCATCAAGTCACTGACTGGGGAATTAAAATTCAGCACTCTGTGTGTTGGAAGACCCAACTCGGCAGGTATTACAGCCTCACTTCCAAATGCCAGCATATATGGTGATTCTCCAGTTGCTGCTCGGGGAGTTATTCGGTAAGCCCACAATACTGATTGTAGCTCATTAATCCAGTTAGCTTTAGCCTCACTTAACCTCTTCTTCAAACCATTTAATAATGTTCTGTTCGTCACTTCAGTCTGTCCATTGCTTTGAGGATGGCCTGGTGCTGAATGAACCTTCAAAATGTTCGACTGATGACAATAGGTAGTAAATTCCTCATTATCAAATTGTGTTCCATGGTCTGTGATGAAGGCATAAGGGAGACCATATCGACAGATTATATTCTTCCAAACGAACTGGTATACCTTCTCGTACGTCATATCAATAAGTGGCTCAGCTTCTACCCACTTAGTAAAATAATCCACTGCGACGACGAGGTACTTGAATCTTCCTCATGTCGTTTGCAGTGGTCCAACCAGATCAATTCCCCACATGGCAAGTGGCCAAGGGGAAGTTATGGGTGTCAATAATTCTTGTGGAGTACGTCGGATGGAAGAAAAACGTTGGCATTTATCACATTTCTTAGCATAGGCTATACAATCAGCCCTCATCGTTGGCCAGTAGTATCCTTGCATCATCACCCTTTGCAAAAGCGTTCGACCTGCTACATGGGCTCCACAGGACCCTTCATGGATCTCTTCAATCAATTCTTTCACCTCGGAAGGATGTACACATCTCTACAAACCTTCCATAATTCCTCGTCTATACAAAACACCATTAGTTAGTACATACCGAGCAGCTTTAAACTTCAATTTCTTGGCAGCGATCTTATCCTCCCGTAATTCTCCTTCCTCGACATATGCCCTGATGGGATCCATCCAAGATGGTCCTAAATCAAGGGAAATAACATTCATCGTCAGGCCTTCATCTATGCTTCGACTTTCTAATACCTCAATTGGTACCGTTCTTCGCAACTCGGTACGAGTAGTTGATGTTAGTCGGGCCAGTGCATCTGCTTGTGCATTCTCCATTCTTGGTATTCTAATCAACTGAATGGCATCAAATTCTGCCAACAACTCCATCGCCTTGGCGTGATACTTGACCATTAATTCTCCTTTAACTGCATATGTTCCCATCATTTGATTCACAATTAATTGAGAATCACTGAATACCATCACTTGTTGTGCTTCCATAATATTTGCTAAATTAAGACCTGCTATTAAGGCTTCATACTCAGCCTCATTATTGGAAGCTTTGAATTGGAATCGTAAGGCATATTCCATATCAACCTCGTCTGGGGTGTTCAAAACAATTCCTGCCCCACAACCTGCTGTACAAGATGACCCATCTACATACAATCTCCACGTAGGTAACTTGTCTTCAAAATTCCTATCTGACAGCGTTCCTCGGTGAAATATTTGTTGTTTTGTTTCATCCTCCCCTGGTATTTTTCGCTCCTCGTCGACCATCTCTTCTCGCCCTTTTACCAACCAGAGTTGGTCTAGGTTTGAATTTGATGATCTTTCTACATCCACAAGCCCTTTTACCAACCGGAGTTGGTCTAGACTTATGTTTGTTGATCCTGTAACATCCACAGGTTGATCAGCGAGCAACTTTTGTTCCTCGGGGGTATCAGGATATGTAAACTCTGCTATAAAGTCTGTTACAGCTTGCCCTTTTAAGGATGATCTGGGTTCATACACAATATCATATTCACCGAGCTCTATTGCCCAGTACATCAATCTTCCTGACTTTTCTAGCTTATGAAGGGCTTGTCTCAATGGCATGTCGGTGTATACAACGATGGTATGGGCCTGGAAATAAGGCCTCATTATTCTACTTGCTTCAATTAATGCCAATGCTAATTTTTCCAACTTTGGGTACCTGATCTCTGCACCTCGAAAATCCTTACTTGTGTAATAAATTGGCTTCTGGACTCCATTCTCCAATCTGATCAGTGCCGAGCTGACTGCATTCTCTGATACTGCCAGGTATAAGTACAACTTTTCACCCATCACTGGTCTGGACAGCAATGGAGGTATTCCCAGATATTTCTTCAAGTCTTGAAAGGCTTTTTCACATTCATCATTCCACTCGAAAGTTTTTCGGAGTGTTTTGAAGAATGGAAGGCACCTATCAGTTGCTTGAGATACAAATCTATTGAGCGCTGCAACTCGTCCTGTAAGACTCTGCACTTCTTTCTTCGTCGTTGGAGATCGCAACCCTAAAAGAGCTTTGATCTTTGCTGGATTTACCTCAATGCCTCGCTGGTTGACGATGTATCCGAGGAACATTCATTCTCGTACTCCAAAGGTGCACTTCGTCGGGTTGAGCTTCATCTGGTATTTATCCAGTTGATCAAAAGTCTGACCTAAGTCAACTAGATGATCAGCAGCCTTTCTTGCTCTTTGTCAGCATATCGTCGACATAGACCTCCATATTGCAACTAATTTGTTCGGCAAAAACCTTGTTCATCAGCCGCTGGTATGTCGCTCCTGCATTTTTCAAACCAAAAGGCATAACATTATAACAATAAGTTCCCCTAGGGGTAATAAAAGAAGTGCTTTCCCTGTCTTCAGGTTTCATTTTGATCTGGTTGTATCCAGAGTAAGCATCCATGAAACTGAGTAGCTTGTGCCCCGAGGTAGCATCCACTAGTTAGTCAATTCTGGGCAATGGGAAGTGATCCTTTGGGCAGGCCTTGTTGAAATCAGTGAAATCAACACACATTCTCCATTTATTGTTTTTCTTCTTTACCATCACCATATTTGCCAACCAGTCCGGATACTTCACGTCTTCAATGAATTGGGCTTTCTGGAGCTTGTCGACCTCCTCTTGAATAGCTTGATTCTTCTCGGGGCTAAATACCCTTCTTCTCTGCTTTACAGGCTTGATCTCCTTATTCACATTGAGCTCATGACATAAGAAGTTTGGATCTATTCCTGGCATGTCTTCATGACTCCACGCAAAAGTTTTCTTCCTGTTTCTCAAGAAAGTTATCAACTCCTGTTTTATTGAAGCATCTAACGATGAACCTATCTGGGTTACTCGTTCAGGATGCTTGTCATCCAGAATAACATTTTCTGTAGATTCCACCACCTGTCCTTTTACAAGTTGGGATTCATCTCTAGGATCGAGTGTTTCAATTTCTGTACCTTCCTCTACCTGGTAGGTAGTAGTCTTTTTCCTTGACTCTTCAAGCTCCTCTTGCTCGGCAGATGAATAATAGCATTCCCGAGCTACTTTCTGATCACCTTTCACAACTCCTACTCCAAAATTTGTTGGTAATTTTAAGCATTGATGTACCGTAGATGGAACTGCTTCGAACTTCTTCAAACCAACCATTCCCATGATGATATTGTAGGCTGACCGCACATTCTTATCCATCACAAAGAAGCGTATTCTTTCTGTTCGACAAGCAGGCCAAGTTCCAATGAGTATATCCAACTTGATCATCCCAAGTGGAAAAACTTTCTCGCCAGCAAAACCCAGAAGAGGTCTGTGATAAGGTTCCAATTGAGATAATTTTAAATTCAAGCTGTCAAAGCATGAATAGTACATGATGTCTGCCGAACTACCATTGTCTACCAGCACCCTTGAAATCACTACTTCTTTCATCCTCATTTTGATCACCAAAGGGTCGTCGTGAGGGTAAAGAACACCTGCCAGGTCATTTTTTGAAAAGCCAATAACCAGCTTCTCTTTGTTTACCTTCCTCGGACGATCCTCCTCGGCCAAATTTATTCGCTGAATGTACGAGCAAGCTTGTGCCTCTCCGAGGTAAGCTTTTCTTTCTGCAGTAAGATCTCCTCCTCCTGCATCTCCTCCTATAATAACATTACAATCAAATGACCCATAACATATGGAAAATACCTCTCGTTCTAGCTGCCTTGGTTTCTTGGGAAGATCGGGGTCATCCTCGGCATCATCTTCATGGTCTCTCTTCTTTTTCTCCTCTGCTCGACGAGGAGATATAGACCTCTCTCTTGTTCGGTCATTATTTCTTCTTTCACCTCCCCGATCAACATACTTTGCTTGTTTTCCTCTTCGAATGAGTGTTTTAATCTCGTTATGAAGAGCTATGCAATTTTTAGTCATATGGCCGTGATCCTTATGGAACTCGCAATATTTATCCCTGTTCCTCGCATCAGGGTCTGACCTCAGTTTCTTCGGCCACTTTACTTCCTCGCTATTCTTGATTTCTTCCAAGACATGATTAATACCCATTTTCAAGGGAGTATAATTATCGAATTTCTTCAGGACTTCCCATGATGACTTATTATTTCTGGAGCGCTTGTCACCGACATTGCCCTTATGCTCTTTATTCTTAGACTTGTCGATTTCCACCTTGGTGTCTTTATCCATATTCTTCTTTGCAGCCATAGCCTCCTCGGCATTCATGATTTTGGCCGCTTTTGCCATCAACTCTGACATAGTTTTAGGTGGATCTTTCGCCAAAGTGCAATACAACTTATTAGGCAATAACCCACTCATCAAGGCGGTGATTGCTGTCTTTTCCTCATAATCTATGACTTCCAACTTCTCGTTATTGAAACGAGTTATGTAATCTCTAGTGCTCTCACCAGATTTTTGTCTAACACTTAACAAGTGTGCTACTCGTTTTACTGGCTTTGCTCCAAAACAGAAATTGCTGATGAACAACTCGGCCAATTGAAAGAAAGTTGAAATCTTACCCCGAGGAAGATTGTTGTACCATATCTGGGCAGATCCAGTAAGAGTTCCTGAGAATGCCCTACATCTCATCTCGTCGAGGACAGCATAGATGTCGGCAGCAGCTTGATATTGCTCTATGTGAAGAACAGGATCTGTCTTTCCATCGTATTTGGGGGTCACCACAGGGGCTTTAAACTTTGACGGTGTAGGAAAATTCACAATGGCCTGGACAAAAGGTGTCCCTTGAACAAAAGTTCGCTGTAAGGGATTCTTCGCCTTAGCCATTTCTCCCAATTTATCCTCCAATCGCTGAAGGGATCCTTTCCACGCTTCATTTCCTTCCTCGGGCCTATTGGTTCGAGCAATGGATCGTTCTGAAGTAGCCTCTTGAGATCTATCTTGACGAGCAACTGGTCGTGATTGTGCTGATCCTTCTCTTAGATCTGATGGTTGTCGAAAACTCCTCGACATGGTCTTAAGTGGACTCCTATTCCTCCTAGGGCCTAATCGACTGAAAGGAGACACCCTACTCAGTCTTTCCAAGGCACTGGGTCTTTTTGGAGAGAGAGTGATGCGTTGATCAGTATCTGTAGCCCTTATTGACGAAGTTCGCCCAGGTTGATAAGAGAAATCATCAGACTCCTCATTACGATATGACTCAGTACGCCTGGATCGTGAAGAAAGTAAATAAGTTTGCCTCTGACCACTTCGTTGTCCTGAACGGGCAGGTGCGCCGCCATGAAGGGTTTGTATGAGTTGCCTCATTGTGTCTTGCATGGCGGTTTGTCCTTGAGCCAGATTCGTCATAATCCCGGCCAGATCTGGAGGTGCAGAGGGATTTGGAGGATTTCCAGCATTTCCAGCGTTTCGGTTGCTAGATTCTGGATTATCCGCCATTGATGATGAATGATTTTTGGTGAAAAACGATAATAACAATCGATTCCCACAGACGGCGCCAATCTGTTTATGTAAAAAACTAGATTACTCTAATTATTTAATCACAGATAAATAAATAAGACAAAAGATTTTAAAGTGGTTCAGCCTTATATGAATGGCCTACGTCCACTGTTATGTTATTGCTGAGTGTTTGGGAATTCTCGATTACAAGTGCTATCAAGAAATTCCGGTCCCCCTTGAATGAGGGTGATACAAGGTATTTATAGCCCTTAGGCTGTACATGAAAGGTTATTACATTAAATGATACACATATGAAAGGGTAATTCATTTAATGCTCTTCAAACGTGTGCGTCAAGATGATAAGTATTCAATGAATAGTTGAACTGTTGATTATCTGGCAATTAATGTTATGGTTGAGATGCAGCTCAAACCGCCTTAGTTGCTTGTCGTCCAAGAGTTCCTCGGAGCATTGAAGTTCCTCGGAGGATAAGAGTTTCTCGAAGGGTTGGTGTTCCTCGGAAGACTGGCGTTCCTCGGAGTATACCTGTTGCTCGGAGTGAGTATGTTGGTCGGGGGAATGATCTTCCTCGTTTGCTATTGTGCCACGTAGATTGACATGTGTCTTCTTATTATTTGTCCACATCAGCATACTAATTTTGGTATCAACACATAGTATGTATGGAGCATATGTGATCCCCACCACTCACTCCCACCCAACCAAAAAAAAAAAAAAAAAAAGTAAAAAAAGGGGGGGTTCCGTACAAGAGGTAGAGGGTAGGGTATAAAAGTAAATGTATATTAGTAAAGGAAAGGAATAGAAGAGGGAGGAGAGAGAGAGAGGGAGATTTACGGTACCGATTCCGATTAGTAGGCGGTTGGTGTTAGGGTTTGGTTCAAATCAAATCAAATGGCTTGCTCTAAAATCATGAGCGTGTTGTTGTGATTCTTTTCGATCCCGAATAAGATTCCGATTTCGATTGGGTTAAAAAAGCAGAGAAGAGAAAGAGGTTCAATGAAGAAAGTAAACACGAAGAGGGAAAATATCCCGATGTAGACGAGTACGGTAATCGGACCTCAATGACTGTTGACGAGTATCATCGTTACGAAGAGCAAGTCTATAATAGCAAGGTACGTATTCACTTTATGTATCTTCTATACAAGACTATTTTATTCTATTGTATTCTATTCTATTATATTCTATGGGCAGGGGTACGACGTGGAAAAGTTCTCCGGTGTAAGTATGATAGGTCAGAATATGCCAACCAATTTGGAGAATCCCGAAAACGTCTATTGGATTAAGTTGGGTGCAGAGCTAGCGATTAAGGACTACTGTGAAAGGAATAGTGGAACAACCTACACTCTTGAAAAAATCATCAAGGCCAACGGCCAGTGTATTCGTGGGTTTACACATTACATCACATTTGAGGCCACTGATGCTGCTGCTGGTCGTACCGATACCTTTCAAGCCAAAATTCAATATGGATTTGCCAATGAGGATGACATCGTCGAGGAATGCAGGATCAAGCCTACAACCGTGCAATCCTAGTCACATGTATGTAATTTCCATCTCATTTTTATTTTTTATTGTTTCTATTTGCTTATAAAAAAGAAGCATTGGTTTCTTTTGCGTATTTTGAGGATATCATATGCTAACACAAGTTTTATGCACACCCGAAAACCGACTAAAGCATGGCTACGCCGATTAAAAGCATCCCCCCGGTTTGTACCATTAAGGCAGTCTCTTGATTTACCATGCTGGTCGCTAATTCGCCTTTGGCTTTGGCTGTGGAAGTATTTAGATGGTCGCGTAGTAAGATTCGATGACGAACTCCTCTTGCTAATACTTGAGGCTTTCACAACGACACACAACTTGAGTAGTTCAGAGAGGCTCTCCAGATTTTCTCACTGAAATAGGCGATCGGCTTGCCATTTGGCTCCAAAAAGAGATGGAAAGGTCTACGAGGAATTCGGTGGGTTTAAGCTTTTAGACGAATTTACAATTTGGAAAAAAAGGCATTAAATGAGAGTCATTTGGGGTTCCAGCAGAATAAAAAACGATTAATGTTAAAATTCCTTTTGAACCACACTAGTCGATTAAACGGGTTTCCAGCAGCCGTGTAATCCATGGATAGGTCTATTGATAAAAGGGGGAACGTGTAATCCATACTTGCAACGAAACACATGATCATTTGCAATTTTGCGAAGATATTTCAAGTTTAAATTAAAGTTCAAGTCATGCATCAAAGGAATGAACATCAAAAGTACCATAAAAAATGTTATATGCATCAAAAGGATTGAGAGACTGCAAGCACAAAAACACTAAGCAATAGAATAACTCGGATAGCAGCTCCTTTAAAAAAAACATCAGTTATATCAGAGCCTCTAATGGTGCAACTCATAGCTTTAATAAATTAGCTCCTCCTCCCCCCCCCCCCCCCCCTCCCTTTACTCAAAAGAAAATAATGTATGCATAAAAAAAATCAGTTCGAGTGATTAAGCAAAGACAGCAAAAGTTGTGAGAATGGACAATTAGAACATTATAAAAGTTATTGCAATTCCATTTGAATGGTGTTGGCTCCCAGCAATACCGTGCTTGTTCCTTTGGTATACCATGAGATGAGCGCGGACCTCCTGCTTGGAATCAAACCTTGGTTAAGGAAACATACTTGATTAAGAATATATCAGCCATTATTCTGAGACATTAATTTTATTATCAATGCAATATATGCAATGTATAACATGGAGGGTCCAGAACTGCATATAACTAAATATCAATACCGTATAACATTTTGCATAGAAAAATCAAACATAAGGAGAAGTATTAGATAAACATTTCAAACATAGATGTAACAAAACACTTTGTCATTTAACAATATACCAAAAGTTCCAAATATTAACTTCTAAACTGAGGAATATGCAAGAATCAAAATCGATAGGTATGCCTTATGGTAGTTGCCGTTATTAGCATCTTGACACCCAACTAATAAATTCTGGGAGCCTCTATAGCCATCTTGCCCAACATTCAATGTCTTTTCACCTTAATGACTTTAAAACACATAAAAAGATTAGAATGATAAGAGATGTTAATTTAAAGTGGAAGAGCAAGATGTTAAATTTATGTAGCTCCATCTAATCACATTTCTCAAAATGGTTTTAAAAAGTTAATTTAACTTATAAAGAGGAAGGTTAACTGTTTCTTACTAAAATGGTACAGAAAGAAAATATTTTTTTTTTGCTTTCAAAAACCTGGTCAAAGACTGATTTATTTTATAAAATAGAAATCTGAGATTGTATGTTAGAAATAGAAAAGACTCCCCGGGATGATTAATTACTTTACTTAAACCTAGCTCCTATCTGCTAGTGTATATGTGCTTCATCTCTAGTAAAATTTTGAATCTAATTGGTGTAACTTCCAAAAATGTTGAAGAAACAGACAACTCTGGGGAAGAAACTAATTGTAAGTTTATTCTATTATACCTACTGGCGGGGAATGCAAGGGGATTGGATGAGGATTTATTTGATATATTATATCTAAGATATTAGGATATTTATTAGTATTTATCTCGTGGTAATTATCCTTTAGTATTCATCTTTAGTAATTATCCCTAAGTTATCTCTTAGTAGGAACCTTAGCCTATAAATAATTGTAACTCTCATTATTGAGGACATACCTGAATGAATGAAGATTGAGCATTTCAGATTTTAGTTTGATAATTAATTAGTTTAATTTCTCTCTCTGATTGCTCATATTTGGAGCATTTTATGTTTCTTTTCATCCTTATCATGTAGGGAAAATCTCTTAATAATTTGTTCTGCACCATTTTGGTATCAAGGCTTAATGCTCAAGATCAAAACTCTTCTATTGCCAAATATTTAAAACTGTGAAAATAGGAACTCATAAGAACTAAAATAGGTTTCTGAAAGTTACAGATTTGTAGAAAATAATACACAAACTCAGCCTAACTCACTTCTTACTTCTCAACAAATCAGTAGAAAACCTTCTCAGCAAACAAACCCAAACATCCTTGCACGCATAAATACACACATACACACAAATAAATACATATATAATAATAATAATAAAATGGTAAGAGCCGATTGCAGAGAACCGAATGTACACAATTGTATTTAAATGCAGAAGGCCTCGTGTCCCTATTTACAATACTTACACATAGATGGGCAATGTGATGGCAAGATTTGAAAAGTAGGCAGTGGAGATGCCTACGAAATACATTCAATACCCCACTTCATAACATGATGCCAGATTCAACAGGTAATTGAAACAGCTTAGTTAGTCTATAGATAACCAAAGAAAAAAAAAGATGAGAAACAATGGAGAACTCTAAATCAATCCATACATAACAAGATCACAAAGCAAAATACCTAAAATGATGAGAAACATAGAATCTTGGGGTAAAATAACAAAAAATGATGAAACCACAAAACAAAATACACAAGCACTCATAAAACACAAACGAAACACCCCGATCTATCCTTTCCCTGATAAAGACCAAAACCTTAATAAAAAAACATAAATAAAAAACCCAAAATATAAAAATCAAAGAGCTGGAGATTGAGATCCTCTCACTACAATATTACATTAACACATTTTGGAGAAATGCCTACTTCTAAATAAAACAGATCTAGTATAGAACATATGTGGTACACTGATTACACACACATCTCTGTTTTATAATATAGATAGGTGTTCTATCATCGTGAACTGTGCATGCATTAGCAAGGCAACATGTTTTTTTAGGTTTGCTTTTGTTAGATTAATACAATGTTTTTAAGTTAGGTGGATCAGATTTCACTGTCAAGAGGTCAAATCTGAGGGTGTTTGTTTTTGTATGCACGGTAGGTTGTGTTTTTCTGGTTTTGAGGGTGTTAGATAGAAGAGAAGTGGGTATGCGTTGGTGGGTTTTCCAGCAAGAGGCAATCTACGAAGAACAACATGTAATACAAATAGTGAAAGAAACAATATATACAGTGGTGATGTCACTGGGGAGGGATATTCGGGTGACATTATTTGACCTAAAATCAAATGGGAAAGGGCTAAAAAATTTAAGAAAAATACAAAAATATCCTCCGGGCTCATACTCGTGCGTCACCTATTCAGCGTGAATAATTGTATCGTGGACCAAATAACCAAAAGAAAGTGAGTTCCATGCAAAGTCCAATTCGAAGCAGTGGTATCTGTGCCATTTGCAATATAAGCCTAGAAAGAGAATCATGTTGCCTATCGTTGAGTAGGCAAACAAAATAGCTACAGTGCGGGGTATAAAATATGGCTTCCCTATTCCGTCTTGGAGGAGTGTGGTTAGCATCAACATGTCTCTATTTTGTATTTTAGCTGAAATGATAGGTTTCTTAGGAGATCTGTTATCTGTAGTGTCAAAAGATCGGTTTTGGAGGGTTAGCCTATCATTCTTGAGCACTTTTATCAATCTCATCATCTTATTTTACAATGGCCTTACGGATTAATTGTGCACCATACAAAAAATTCCATGCCATAGGAACTACTTCGGCCTAAAATCATAGTATTTGAAATGTATTAAAAAAAATAGTATGTCCATTCAAATGAAATGACACAAAGTTAATGCAACTAAACCGCCTACTAAAAATGCTAGGCGGTACCCGGCAGGTCGAGGGCCTTCTTACTTTGTAGGCGGCCCGGCAGCCCTCTAGGAAACCATTAATAACTATAATATGTAGCCATTACAGGGATAGTAAAGATGCACTAAAAAGACAACGATTAAAAAAAACAGCTTGTAAGAAAAAGCAACTATAAAAAAACAGCTTGTAGAATAAAAAACATCTTGTGAATAAAACAACTTGTTAACCACATAAAAAGAAGATCTTACTGCTTAAGAAAGCCCTTCATGAAGTTGATTGGCAACTTCAGGAGATAAAATAAATTCTAGAACGAAACCAAATCATTATAACTAATATAATCGAGTCAAAGGAGTAAAGGACCAGAGTGCATCAATGAGTCAACGACAAAAAATAGAAATATGAACTAAATTTCTAATTCTTCCTCTCCATATGCCTCTAAGACCATCTTGCCTTCATTCTCAAACTTATATTCCTCCATATCTCCCTCCTCTTCTGTGTCCTCACCCGATTCAAAATCCTCTTAATGAAGTTCCTTTACTTCAACGTTCCTAGCACTTCTCTTAGGCTCTATTACATTATCCGCTTCGGTTGCTTCTCTAATGAAACCTTAAGTAACTCTGGAACGTGGCTCAACTTCTTTATCTTCAGCACCATCTACAATCCATCTTGTGCCTTACTAGCTTCACTTGCAATTAGTACATTTACTTTTGTTCCTTATCCTTTCTCTTTTTGTTGATGAGTTTGGCACATAATTGCACATAAACTTTATTGCTCAACCTCGTTGCATCTAGTATTATGTATCTACACAAAATTTAACAATTATCACGAAAAATACTAATACTATTTTAAGTTTGAATTTTAAATAAATAAATAATTATTTAAATAAGCACTAAATCTGCATAAATCATATACCCCTTCAAAATTGCTCCAATTGGTCTCACACCCGGACAAATTAGTAGTCAAAGAGAGGATCCTTAAAGATTTTTTTTGCAAATTCGTTGTATGATTCCCATAGTTGAACCACCATCCAACTAGTCATTAAATTTTCATATTTAGTAATGTAATAAATGATAAATCATAGTTAATGTAAATTTGAAATGAGTAATTAAATTATTACCCCGATTGTAAGTTTCATCATTATTGGCACACCCCCACTTTGGCCAAGATTCTTCAAAATCCACTCTCTTTTCTCTTGTGCTTCAGCAACTCCACATTTATCACATGGTCTTGTATACAATCAATTACCCAATGGAATCTAGCTGTAACACTCTTATTGCAACAACTGTAACACTGTTGTAGCACCAACTGAGAGCTTTACAAGCTATCTACATGCCACCTGCACTTTTATCATTATTATATTCACCCTAACAGAAAACAAACAGTAGAAAAATCATATCTCCTTTATCTCCTCTTCTTCTTCTTCTTCTTCTTCTTCTTCTTCTTCTTCTTCTTCTTCTTCTTCTTCTTCTTTCCGCCAAGATTCTGTCCCGACGACATTGATGAACACTACACCACATTCAGTACTGTCATCTCGCCTGTATAGGACATATCGCCGATATATCGTCGGTATCCCACAATTTCATCATAAACTGGAATCGCTAGTCAAAATCGTATCGTCACCCTTCGAGACCGAGTCAACTCGACCGATACCGAGTTGATTCGGCCTAGACTTTGAACCATGTTACGTATGCTTGAATCTTTGTAGAAGTATTAAGGATTCAATAGGTATGTTGTCAAATGTAGTGGACTCATTGTTTAAAAAGGCATTTGAGGCTCGAGGCTTAAGCCTCAGGGTTGAATTTGAGGCTTACGCCTCACTGCGCCTTACACCTTTTTGCCGAGGCGTGAAAAAAAAACTCTTGTTCTTTTTATTGTTTTAAAATTGCACTTAACTTATACTATTTACTATTGTAACTTGAGAGAAATTTTTAAAAAATAACCAATATGTTAATGAAACTTAAAAAACTAAGTTTTATATTTTTTGGTTTTCAACTTAGATTAATATGTTATCTTTAACTAAACTGAATATATAGTAAGAAACTAATAATTTTAAAGGTTGCTGTTTTTTTTAATAAACTTAGGTTGATATGTTTTATTATTTTTTTAATAAAATTGCTGTTTTTTTAATCATAGTTTGAAAATCAATGTTTTTTAATAAATTTGCTTGTTAAGTTGCATTGATTATTTTATTGTCATATTGTAAAATAACCATTATGTCAATTAATTTTCCAAAATTACTTTTTTTTTAAAAAGTTATCTCGTGGGAATAAAAATATGTCAAACTATGTGAGAAAGTCCTCAAGGATTTTTTTTGTAGTTTAAAAAATATTATTTTGCTCTTTTTTTTTTCTTTTCGGTGAGGCTTACGTCTCGCCTCTCCGCGACTAAAACGCCTCGCCTCGCCTTTCGCCTTTTTAAACATTGAGTGGACTATCAAGCCGACTTTTGGATTTTGCATCAATTATCTAAAAAATTGGATGGTAGTGAACCTTATTATTTTTTAATGCCTCTATAATATCTTCCCGTGCTTGTTTTAAATCATCATATAAAAATTTCATTGATGGATTTCTATTCTCATTAACAAGGCGAAGCACCCTCACCAATAGGACAAAAACTTTCAAGCCTAGTGTTACCCCATTCCAAAAGGACATGCTCAACAAAGTGACATTTTCCATTTTACCCTTTACTAGTTGGAATTGTCCTCAAACTTCTCTTTTTCTCCACTGAACTTTTACAAATCTAGGGACTCCCAGCCTCACAATGTCTCTTTTTTTTAGTAAATCTCATCATTATTGCCAAAGTCTTGTGATGTGCGTAAATGAAGATAGTGAAGGCCTTTGCTTTCTCAATCACTCCGTTAAAGTTTGGTTGCTTCCCAATCCCTTCAAGCGTAAGGTTCATTGTGTGGGTGGCGTATGCCAGAACATGTTCGGTCTCTTCACCATCAATAAATCCACGACGGCTATATTCTTCAATGCATTATCTTTCACTACTTGAATTACATTTTTGCCCAACTTAATGCACTTTGAACATAGTGGAAGATATACTCCCTGGTATGTGCCTCCTCAGAATCTTCTTTTGAAGAAAGAAAAGTTGCGTTCTCCTTGCGATTCACACCTAAATTCATAATGCTTCTTCCTTTGCGATCGGTCAATGCTTCGGTCATTATCGAACAAATAGTCGAATCCCACTCTTCTTGCTTCTTAAGTGATTTTTTAGTTCTCTCTATTTGCATCTGGCCTTTTATTCCTAGGTGCTTGTATTGATTCTATTTACTCTGTTTGTTGGATTCCTCGGAATTCCTTTCGATCAAACCTTCCTTCAATGAAGGCTCCTTTAGTTGGTATCTATGAAGCTGGGACTCGTAATACGCATTTCGACACTTAACACGCGACACATGATTCTTCCCAAAACTAGGATATAACACGCTAGGATAAGTATAATATGTAATATATATATATATATATATATATATATATATATATATATATATATATATTAATGAAATGAAACATATTTTTTTCATAAAATACATTATCAGAGCATTCTTAACATGAAATTAAGAAAATGGATTATACAAAATAAAATTTTAATACACTTTAACATTAAAAATCATAAATAAAGAAGATTCACCATCACATGTCGCAGCGTGTTCACAGCGTGTCGGTAACGTGTCGGAGCGTGCACATAATACGTGTTTCGACACGACACGCTACTCGTAGCTTCTGGGGGAGTGTCCTTGCTGCATAGGTTTGTATTCACTCAGAGGTTGGTATCGGGACCAATTTGAATAAAAAGGAATACCCTATTCATAAACCATCGTGCTAACTATTGATGCATGTGCGTTTTTTCCTTTCAAAGTGCATCATGTATGTTTTGTTGTCGAATCCTCTTGCGTGGATCTTTATTGGGACTGATACTGGAAGCAAATTTATTCATAGGCCCAAGAAAGTGAAGTGAGGAATTTTCTTTGACCGTACCTCCAGCTCATCCAGTTCTTCATCTACTTCATCAACATTAACAATTTTAACTTTTTGTCAATTTTTTACGTCATCAGTTCGCTTTTTTGCCTTCTTATTCTTGATTTCGTCAAGTGCCTCTCTACACTTAGCTTTGGGTTCGTCGTGATCCATTTGGCATGGCGCTACATCCCCTGGATGTTTGCAATATGATGTTGAAAATTGTGGATTCCCCTGGTTATAACTTTGTCACATGACGCACATCAGTTTATCCAAATTAGTGGGATCCTCCAAAGCCGCATAATCTCATCCAAAGTCTTTAGATGAATGTTCCTAAGGGTTGATCACTAGCACCAGTCATCCCAAATTATCAAGCTTCACTCTAAAAAATATTTAAACAATAATCAATTATCAATACAGTCAATAGTTAGCACTAAAAACAAAATAAATTAAAGCACAGTTAACAAAAATTTCAACACTAATAACAGTTAATACTAGTAACAAAAATATAAACAACAATAAGGCGAGCCGCGACAGGAGAGAGGGAGAGGAGCAACAGGCGAGCATAGGGTATCTGATAGAAAGAGATGGAGAGGTATATGGGGACTCAGGTAGGCATAAGCTTTTAGCTGGGTTTACGAATTGAAAGGATTAGTTTATATTTTATTTTTAAATATAGAAAGAGGGCATTAAAAGACGTCGTTTGGGGGTTCCAACAGAATTAAAAAAAATGATAAATGTTAAAAATATCCTTATAAACAACCTCAGTAGTTTAAACGGCACTAGCCAATATAACGGGACAAGTAGATTAAATGGGCTTCCAACCATTTAAATGACCGTGCTTTTTTTAACTGATTTTCAATTTTATTACATGGTGAGCCACCTTCTACCATCTAGAAGGGGATTAATCTATCTTCGAGGCCGTTATATAGAACGCTGCAATAAAAAAATATCAAACACTTTTCTGGGATGAAGGGTCTGGTGCATATACAAATATAATAAAAGGGTTATATTGACATAACCCCCAGCGATAATAACGTATTTAGATAAAACCCCCCAAAATGAAAAAAATAGATCCTACCCCCTAAGTCATACACTAGCATTTTCTAGGGGTTGTGTCTAAATAGTGGACTTTTGGGTGGTTATGTCAAAATACACTATTATCACAGGGGATTATGTCAAAAAAAACCTATAATAAATTATATATACATTCCATAGAAATTAAACTTCATGAAGTTCAAGGCATCCCTAAATACCATTGCATTAAAAGGAAGTCAAATAGAAGGAAATTTCAAGACTTAAGGTGGAGTTATGCAAGCCTTTTATATATTGATTTTATGTGGTTGATAGACATCCACAGATGCGTGACAAATTCGGTGTATTGATAAGAGGGGACAGGTATAACCCATACCTACAACAAAACACATGAATATTTAAAAAAATTCTAAGACATTAGTGGTTTAAATTAAAGTTCTTGCATCCTTAGTAGCATACAAATTCACTCACCCCTAATTGAATTTTAAATATAATACAAAACCATGAAAAGCTGTCTTGGTTATCCTATTACGAAAATTGTTATAGCGTATAGAAAGAGTACACTTTTCGTTTATGACCGTATTGAAGTTCTTAATAGATGTTTTCGTAAGTTCACTTTTTTTCAGAAAGAAGAATTATTTAAGCGTTTCGGGGAAATCGAATGTTAACTAAGGACGTTAACCTGAGAATCTCCAGGATTTTACTGACCCTCATTTGGAAGCCTGGTTGTCAAGAACTTTCTATGAATGAAATTGAATATTTTTCTTATACGGCCTATTCCGTGTTGTATGTATTGTAAATCTGCGTGTATTGTCGATAGTATGGTATTTATCATCCGATACATATGTATTGCACAATACATATCGGTGTTCGACTTCGAACAAAACAATGTCGACCAGTAATTGGAAAAAAAGTCTCAAGGAGAGAAAGACCCTTGGATTATAAGTTTTGTTTGAGAAGAGAGGTCGTAAAGATGGGGCTTTGATTTCTTTAATTTCTGGTATTCAATAGTTCGATTCAGGTGCAATATCACGATCTACATGTCGCAATTTCTGTCTCTCATTTCTTCTTTGTCCATTCTCCCTCTTTTCGCTAGGGCTGACAATTTTTGACATGATAACCCATTTATGGTAATAACCCGAAATGACCCAAATACGACACGATTCACATGTATAGATTTAAGAGTAATCAAAACTTATATTCAAATAAAAATCAACGCGACTTGAAAATGACACGACTAACCCGAATTGCCACCCCTACTTTTCGCTCTCTGGGTTTCTCCTCTCCTTCGTATCTTATACCTCTGCGCACCTCTAATAATATATATGTATATAGTCATATGCAGTACAACTAGAATATTAGTACATTAAAACAGAGATGTATGTGGCTATTGTTACCCTGTAATGTAATATAACATATATTGTGTTTTTTTATTGGTAGTACATCTACAAATCTTATATAATGATATAAGAGAATGATTGAGTTATTTTGATTCTCTCCTCTTTTTAGTACATGTCTGTAAACATCCTGTTGCTTCTTTTACTCTTCTTTTAGAGAAAATATTTCTCCTAGTTGTAGGGGAAGTAGTCCAAATATGATTTCTTAAAGCGGCTAAAAATAACAGTGGTGATATAAAGATCCCCACGCCTTCGAGAAGTTACTACCAACGGGTAAAGGTATTTCATTTCTGTTTGGAAGAGTAGGAAAAGGAAGACAAACCCCTGACCAAGCAGCCCCAACATCTTTCAAAATAGTCTATGAATAATAGTTATTGGTAAATTGATATCTAATATCAAGTGTCACTTATTGATATCTGACTTTTACTTTTGATGTGTATGTGTAGATATGGATAGATGGATATATATATTTTGAATATGTGCATGCCATTGACATTTGTGCGTTATTTTTGCAGGGTTATGAGAAAGCATCCAATGAAAGCAACTAACTAGTAGTGTATTGCGAGGATGAATGCATATATGAGAAACTGAATGATTATAAAATATTTCTTTTAGTATGGATTACCAGAATTAATTATGTCTATATAGTAAAGCTGCTTGTTTGTGAAAGTCATTTGAGCTGTGTGAATTGTGTTTGCTCTCTTGTGGCTGCCACCTTTGATCCAATGCCTGGTGGGCAGGTTATATTTGGAATATTACAAAAGATTAATTTAAACTTTCGAAAGCACGAACGTTTGAGTAGAATTAACTACAGAAGTTCAATTGTAGTTATTTTACTTTGCAATGCCTCTCTCAACTTTAATGTTACTAAATCCACTTGTTCATAGATCAATTCAAGATCAATTATTCAGATGTGACTTGGCATTACTAATTGCAGCAGCTAAAACTTGAACTTGTCAGCAAGTATCTAAATGCACATTTTATTTATAACCCTCAACATAGAGTAATTTGGACTCCCTCATGTGAGTTAAACACGGGGGAGCTATATCAGAACCATCCTAACACATGCTCCACTTAAAATCTGCTATCTGCGGAGGGTTTCAAACTCGAGACCTTTGCGTAGGGCAACCTTTGTGCACTCGATATGGATTTCTAGGATAACCAAAGTGCTCTTGGTGGTTGATTTTAGTATAAGCTTTAGAGAATTCCCTCAACTGTTGGAGCCATCAAAATCCCAGGAAAAATTATATTGGGAGTAATGTTAGGCGCACAAAACAAATATGATTGGTATGCAAATGGATTGCACCACTGTAGTTAAAGGTGCACTCATTTTCCTTTCCACTGTCGATAAATTTTTACAAGTAAATTTTAGTTGTGCATTTTTTAGGGTCATTCGACCAATGACATCAACTAATTTGTTCATTTGATCGTTTCACACTCACTCGACGATTTTTTAACAACAAATAAACTTTTTTTTAATTTAAATATTTATACTTTCATATTTACACACATACATATATAATAAAATTCATTATTGATTAAAAAAAAACTTTTAAATTAAAAAACAGTTTATTGTATAACAAAAAAAAATTATTTATAATAAATACTAATTATCAAAAAATTAGTAAATGCTAAAATATAATGTCCACACTTAAGTCAAGGAGCCTTAGCTTGTTAGCTAGCGAGGTAATTTCACAATATTGGATGATTAATTTAAAATAAAGAGGCTTACCACTAGTCGTATAGATCATTTCCTCTATTCATTTATTTTATGAAAGGAACTATTTAAAATTGATGTATTATGCATTGAATACAATGAGCAGATTATGTATTATGACATTTTTTTGCGACTTAATGTCACATTTAAGCCTTGGTTGTACAACTTTTTTGTGAAATAAAGATTTTTTCAAGTTTGATTGATATTGTTAGCAATACCATTGATAATTGTCAGTGGCAATTACTATGTTCAAATATTAAAATGATGTTGCTTTGCATTATTTTTCCTTAAATATTTGAAATAGGTTGATATTTAGAAAACATTATATCTTGCGGGTTTGCTTACACAGTGTCGTCTATATAGGGATAAACGTAATTGCGCCCATTGTCAATTAATTTTTTTTTTTTTACCTCAAACCTCTTTCAAATAAATAAAAGAGGAGCCCTAAAGTTCATTTAAATGTAATATAATCAGCATTACAGTGAACCTAAAATTAAAATTACTGTAATACATTTAAGGAAATTTATTATCAGCAAAATGAATGAAGAGTAAATTGGTATATAATATAAGAAAATGTTTTTATATAAAAACAATTTTGTTATAAATTAAACAGTTTTTTTATTAAAGAGTATTTTTTAAGGGTGTGGCTATCCCCACACCCTTAAGTTCTTCCCCCACACCCTATCTATATATTTAATATACAAAGACCAAAATACCCTCTCCTCCTTTAAAATATAATATGATTTTAAAACATAACATTATTTTAGATAAAATAAAATTTACTCTTTAAAACAAAATACAATTTTTTATTATTATTATTGTTAATTTGATTTTTGACTTTAACACATTACTAATTTAAATTATATAATAGTACATTTTTAAGAATTTATTAGACTTTGTAACATTTTTCGTCGTTAAAAATGAGACTTTTTTCACGAAAAGTGATATTTGGTGGCATTTAAACCGTGTTTAACACAAAAATCTTATAATGAAAAAAATTGCTTTTTAACAAACAAAAAAGAGTTTTTAACAAAATAAAAGAGTTTTAACGAAAAAACTTTTTTCCAACAAAATAAAAAAAAAAATTGTAACAAAAAACAATTTAAAAAAACTTTTAACACAACAAAACTATTTTTAACAAAAATAAAAATAATTTATTACAAATAAGCAATATCTTTAAAAAAAATTAGCTTAAAAGGAATAAAAATATTAAAAAAAATATTTTTTAGAAAAATAAAAACACTTTAATGAAAAAAACCGTTTTAACAAAAAATCAGTTTTAAAAGAATAAAAATTATTTTCCGAAATTATTTTTAAAAAAATAAATAAAAAACAGTAATAATACTAAAAACTTTTTGTGGATTATATATATATATATATATGTATATAATCCCAAAAATATATAAAGACTACATATATAAATATATAGTATTAGATTATAAAAAAATAATATAGGCAGTAATTTTTTTAAATAGAAATGGGTATATAAAAAAATTGTATATGTATAATAATATAAATATGGGCGTAAAAAGTTTTTACATTTTTCATTGCTAAATATGAAAATTTATCCACGAAAATTTTTTAGTGTTAATATTGTTTTTTGTTTATTTATTTTTAAATATTTTTGGAAAACAATTTTTATTCTTTTAAAACTATTTTTTTCACTATACCGTTTTTATTTTTCTAAAAATTATTTTTTAAATATTTTTATTCGTTTTAAGTTGATTTTTTAAAGATATTTTGTTAAAAATAGTTTTGTTGTGTTGGAAGTTTTTTTTTAAACTGTTTTTTGTTTTAAACAATTTTTATTTTGTTGATTTTTTTTTTCGTTAAAATTGTTTTATTTTGTTAAAAACTATTTTTTGTTTGTTAAAAAGCAATTTTTTTCATTATAAGATTTTTGTGTTAAACACTTTTTAAATGTCATATTTAGCGACGAAAAATGTTACAAAGTCTAATAAATTCATAAAAATGTATTATTATATAATTTAAATTAGTAATGTGTTAAAGTCAAAAATCAAAATAATAATAATAAAAAAAATTATATTTTGTCTTAAAGTGTAAATTTTATTTTATCTAAAATAATGTTATGTTTTAAAATCATATTATATTTTAAAGGAGGAGAGGGTATTTTGGTCTTTGTATGTTAAATATATAAATAGGGTGTGGGGATAGCCATGCCATTTTTTTATATTAAGGTAATTATTGTGTGTGTGTGTGTGTGTGTGGTCGAAACCCGACACATATTATTAGAAACTAAAGGAGAATGAGCCTCTCCTGTAGCATATGTGATCCCCACCACTCACTCCCACCCAACCAAAAAAAAAAAAAAAACGTAAAAAGAGGGGGGGTTCCGTACAAGAGGTACGATAGGTTTTGAAATCTTACGAGTAATTTAAGATAAATTAAATTGTTGGGAAGGTTAGTACGATAGGTGTGCACATTAGAAGAGAGGTGAGAATTTCTCAAGAGAGTGTCGCACTAATATGTTGTTGCATTGGCCTGTATCAATTTAAATACTTGCTAAACGAATTTTAAATCATACACACTATCGGGCTCTGACCCATTTCTATTTCTTTTTCTCTCTTGTGTATATATGTATATATTACAGGTGCCCAGCCACAGGGGCGTCTTGCTAAGGATCCCTTGGAAGGAACGCGCTGCAGCTTAGGTGGGAGTTGCAGGTCTCTTGATTAGACGACTTCGTTCATTCGGATCCACTCCTAGTACTTTTATTTAGTTGGGCATGTGTAGCCCTTTCCCATTATTCCTTTGTTATTTGGACATTTGTATTTCAGTTATTTCTAGTACTGTTACTTTGGGATTTATTCAGTATGGATGTGTTACTTTAGATTTTACATGTTGAGATTCGATTGACGAATGTTTTAAGTTAATTGGATTATGTTCCAGAATTATTGTGGTGTGATTCTTACTTATTGAAATGTTGTTAATAATTAAATAATTTTTCTTTAAATAAAATTTGGAAAGAAATGTTTAAATATGGTTTTGACACTTAGCTTAATTAATTAGGGTGTTAAATTGGAAAATTTATTTTTACGACAGTGATGCTAAGAATGAACCAACTGTTCACCTTGATTTAATTTAATAAAGGAGTGATCGCCCGGTATTTAATTAGGCGGGGTATCACAGTTAATCTCTTAAAACTTTAAACAAATAAAATTCTGGGATAACAGGTCACCCAAACCGATTTTGGTATGGGACCGAACCGATTCTGGGGGGTAGCTGAACCAGTTCTAACCCCCTGACAATACTTCTTCTTCGCTATTACGGGTTTCTTCCATTTACATCCAATAAAACCTCTATCAAACAATCCTAAACTCCCATCTAACATTATCAAACATCAAATATACGTGTAGGGATGATTTATAACGTAAACCATACATAAAATCCTTAAGAAGTTTATCTAAGAACAGATTTAAACCTTAAGATTCTCAAAACCCTAGTTTATGGTGTTCTTCATGTATAATCAATGAGATATCCAAATTTCTTTCATTATTCTCATCACATAACATCTGATTTCGAATTCTCTACATAAAGGAATCTATACTACATGCATTCTTATATCAATTCATGGACTACACCAATTAAATCCCCCAATAATTCATCAAAAACATGTAATTGCAACCCCTACACTACATGGGTATTATAACATGATTGATAAATTGCAAGATAAACACTTGCCTCATAATAGTAGGTCTAATTTTTCTTTTAAAACGCTGAGGTTGTCTTTCCTTGCTCCAATCTCAACTCTTGGCGACGTCCGTGGTGAGAATTGGTGTGAAAAAGCCTAGTTCTTCTCCTTTTCCTCTCCTATGGCCTCCTCTCTCTCAAACTTATTGTAAAATGGCCTTTAACTCCAAGGGGCTGATATAACCTTTTAATTTTCGGAGTTCTCTCTACCCTAAACTCTTTAATGACCGAAACACCCTCGTATGGTGTCGGGTTGGTCTAAAATTCCCCCGAGACTAAAACTATACACCGGGTATACTATTCTGACTATATCGATCCATTTGGAATTAATCGTGACCTCGAAATCACCATTCGAGTTACTCTACAATAATTTTCTGTAATACCCCGTATATTTTGTGATATTTATTTATGGGATTAATTGAATTAAATGCGTATTAATTGAAAATTAATCCGGATAAAAATACTAGCGAGATGCGAGTTAGTATTTGATATTAATGAGTATATATGGCTATATATATGAATATGGAATTATTGATTTGTCGTGAGATAGAAATACGGCAATTTGGAAATCTTGTTGAGACGCGTGTGACAGCCGCGTCATGGAATATAATTATGTTAATTAAAAAGTAAATTTTATTAAATAACGACACACGTGTAATTTAAAAAGAATCGAATTGATTAAATTCCAATTTACTCATAAATACGGGGTGTTTCATAGTTGTCTCCAAATTTTAAATTGACTCATTAATAAATTGGCCCGTTCACAAATTGACCCATTAATTGTGTTTGGTTTCATTAATAAAATGATTCATTAATTGCCCCATTTTAACTCATGTGTAAAATATGAAATTTGATCATTTCACAAAAAATGTGAAATGCATCTATTTGAAATAGGAGTCACATAAAGTGCAAGCTCCTCTCTCTCTTTCCCCCTCCCCCTATCTCTTAATTTGATTTTTTTTAATCTTTTTTCTCATAGATAGTTGACATCAATTTTAGATTACCAACATTGCATAGAAAATGGATTTAAATTAATTTCAAATCAACTCATTCACAATTCACTAATTCACAATGAACCAATTTACATAATAAAATAATTTGCACAACCAAACGGGGCCCAAGTGTTTGTGGTTTATTTAAACATGTTTGTTTGGGGGTTGGTGGGGGTAAGTAATAAATTATCTTGAAATATGTTACCATGCTATTGAGTATTCATGATATCGGGTTGTCTATCATTATAAATAATAGGACGAATGCTCTGCTAGTTAGATTTTTTAATAAGGGTGTGTAACAGAGCTTCTAAAATTTATTATATTGTTCCTATCAATATCATCATATACTACACTAATATAACTCTTTCAAACTTTCAAACCTTAGTTGATATATTGATTTGTTAGGTTGAATTCATTCACCAGACTTCTAATAATACGCAAACCATGCCGTTACATTACAAAGAGGGGAGTGCATATAATGACAAAATTAAACGATGAATGGGGGATCATAATTTTTTGTAACTTTATTTTAGTTTTTGGTATTTTTACTATGTAAGTTCATTCATATTGTGGAGTTAAGGGGTGGGGATCTTGATTGTGTTATTTTTTTAGTCATATTGGTTATTGTGAAGCATGCTGATTATGATTTTATTAAGTGTTATTTGCAACTATTATTGTAACTTTTTACGGTATTGTATGTCGTGCTTGACAACTTTGTTTTGTAAATTTGGGTTAAGTATGAATGAAGGTTTATACTACAAAGTTCATAATCTATATTATACATCTAATACGATAGTATTAGAGGTTTAATAGTCATTAAGACACCATTTCTTTAAAACTCTATAATACGATAGTATTATTGGTTTAATAGTCATTAATGCACTATTTCTTGAAAACTAAACAAATAAAAAATCGTTCCTTCCTCCTTATCTCGACTCTTCAGTTTCTATTTATCTTAATAGCAGTTAATACACTATTTTTCAGAAACTAAACAAACAAAAAATTGTTCCTTTCTCCATATCTGACTATTCAATTTCTCTTTATCTTCCCTCTATACAAATTCATACTATAAATGGGTTGTTAACTACCCTACGATCCACCATAAAAAATACCCGCCTCTCGCCTTCGCCTGCGCCTGTGGCGACTGAACCGCGATTCCACCACAACCACCCACTGTTGTCATCTTTGAATACCAGTGATAGATCTTCTCTCCATTGATTTACTTTATGAATTTTTCTTACTTTCTAAATTTGTTCATTTTTTTGCTATGGGGTTTGATGTTATTTAATGGTTTGGGCAGAGGTGGTGGAGAAAATAGGTTGGTATTGTTGAGTTGTAAATACATAAAGATTTGTAGTGTTATTTGATGGTTTAGGCTGGTATTGTTGAGGGGTAAATACAAAAAAGAGGTTGCTGGTAGTATTATTTAATGGCTTGGGATTTCATGTCATTTTTTATTTTTTAAAGATTTTTAGTTGTTCCAGTTATAAAGGTGTAATGTTAGATGAATGTGTTGATGTCTATCAGTGCAAAAAGTTTGGATTTTTATTCTTTAATGATGTTAAATTCTTTTAGGGACACTTTGTGAAGATGTTTAAAGATTTTGAGCTTTTGCGACACTATCAATGGGGGCTGTCTTAATTTGTAGTTTGAGATGCAACACAAAGTAACCAATTGAACTCAAAATCACCAATTACATTATATACCATTAGTGCATTTACAGAAAAACTAATTCTCTATAGGTGCTTTTACGTATAGGAGAAATTATATATGTCCCTTGCTACAAACTAATTAACAATATGTAAACCTTAAAAAATATCAGTAAAATTATTCACGATAAGAATTTTGTAGGTTTTATATTTGACTAATTCTCATATATACAATGTTTGCGATACAATTTGACTAACGAAGTGAATTGAATGTGTTGATGTTGTCGTCTGAATTTGTTATGTTGCAGAAGTTCAAATTTGTATTCTTGAATAATGTTAAATTCTTCAAATGTGTACAACACTTCCAATCTATATTTGCTGATTGTTTTGCTATATCCAATGAAAATATTATATTAAAATTAGTATTTTAGAAACTACACTTCATAATTCAATAATTATGATTCATAGTTTTTACTTTATAGAAATAAAGATGTAACCCTACTCAAACTTAGACTAAATTAAATTATGAAAAGTTATTAAGTTACACTTATTTTATTTTTATACATCATTTTGGGTATTTCAAATATGCATCAATGTACTGTAAAAATATACGCGGATCGCGCGGGTTATATGCTAGTCGAGTTGTGGACATTAGTTAGTTATTTAATACTTGATTTGGATTTTCTATATAGCACCAAGGGAGGTATATGCTTAATCGTACTGCTTCTTTTTGGAAGGCTTCAACTGGCAGAAAAAGTTGTGTTTTCCTATTTTGTTTATTGATACCATATGTATTTGTTAATTCACTCCTCAATTGATGTTAACTTTGTATTATGTATGTCAATTAGGTTATTAATGAGACTCATCGACTTGGCAATGCAACGAAATTTTTGCTTATAAAAAAAGATAAGATTGGAACACGATAAAAACCTACACAAACATGATCCGTTGAGAGGCATAGTATGTATGGAGTATATGTGATCCCCACCACTCACTCCCACCCAACCAAAAAAAAAAAAAAAGTAAAAAAAGGGGGGGTTCCGTACAAGAGGTAGAGGGTAGGGTATAAAAGTAAATGTATATTAGTAAAGGAAAGGAATAGAAGAGGGAGGAGAGAGAGAGAGAGGGAGATTTACGGTACCGATTTCGATTAGTAGGCGGTTGGTGTTAGGGTTTGGTTCAAATCAAATCAAATGGCTTGCTCTAAAATCATGAGCGATGTTGTTGTGATTCTTTCCGATTCCGAATCCGATTCCGATTTCGATTGGGTTAAAAAAGCAGAGAAGAGAAAGAGGTTCGATGAAGAAAGTAAACACGAAGAGGGCAAATATTCTGATGTAGACGATTACGGTAATCGGACCTCAATGACTGTTGACGAGTATCATCGTTACGAAGATCAAGTCTATAATAGCAAGGTACGTATTCACTTTATGTATCTTCTATACAAGACTATTCTATTCTATTGTATTTTATTCTATTCTATTCTATGCGCAGGGGTACGATGTGGAAAAGTTCCCCGGTGTAAGTATGCTAGGTCAGATTATGCCAACCAATTTGGAGAATCCCGAAAAAGTCTATTGGGTTAAGTTGGGTGCAGAGATAGCGATTAAGGACTAATGTGAAAGGAATAGCGGAACAAATTACACTCTTGACAAAATCATCAAGGCCAACGGCCAGTGTATTCGTGGGTTTACACATTACATCACATTTGAGGCCACTGATGTTGCTGCTGGTCGTACCGATACCTTTCAAGCCAAAATTCAATATGGATTTGCCAATGAGGATGACATCGTCGAGGAATGCTGGATCAAGCCTACAACCGTGCAATCCTAGTCACATGTATGTAATTTCCATCTCATTTTTATTTTTTATTGTTTCCCTTTGCTTATAAAAAAGAAGCATTGGTTTCTTTTGCGTATTTTGAGGATATCATATGCTAACACAAGTTTTATGCACACCCGAAAACCGACTAAAGCATGGCTACGCCGATTAAAAGCATCCCCCCGGTTTGTACCATTAAGGCAGTCTCTCGATTTACCATGTTGGTCGCTAATTCGCCTTTGGCTTTGGCTGTGGAAGTATTTAGATGGTCGCGTAGTAAGATTCGATGACGAACTCCTCTTGCTAATACTTGAGGCTTTCACAACGACACACAACTTGAGTAGTTCAGAGAGGCTCTCCAGATTTTCTCGCTGAAATAGGCGATCGGCTTGCCATTTGGCTCCAAAAAGAGATGGAAAGGTCTACGAGGAATCGGGTGGGTTTAACCTTTTAGACGAATTTACAATTTGGAAAAAAAGGCATTAAATGAGAGTCATTTGGGGTTCCAGCAGAATAAAAAAAAGATTAATGTTAAAATTCCTTTTGAACCGCACTAGTCGATTAAACGGGTTTCCAGCAGCTGTGTAATCCATGGATAGGTCTATTGATAAAAGGGGGAACGTGTAATCCATACTTGCAACGAAACACATGATCATTTGCAATTTTGCGAAGATATTACAAGTTTAAATTAAAGTTCAAGGCATCCTTAATAGCACACAAACTCACTCACCCCTAATTAAATCCTGAATATAATACAAAACCATGCTTGCCTATAACCACCAATACACGATACGTATCGTCTCATAGGTAGTACGACGATATATAGTGTTGTGTCATAGGTAGTACAACTAGATTATAGTGTATTAAAACAAATATGTATGTTGCTATTGTTACAAATGTAATATAACATTATATATGTACTTATTGTCTTTTGCATGTGTGGTACTCCTACAAATCTTATATAATATATATACACTACAGAATTTTAATTTCGCCCCTTGTGTAATTGTTCTTATAAAAAAACCCAAGCCAATGGCACTATCTCAATTTTACCCAACATACATTTTTGCTTGGTAAACGGTTGTCTTTCAAGATCTCCTTATCCAATAACCATTGGCTTAAAAAGAGGTCGTACCCAATGCCCAAGGCTCTCTCTTAACTGCAGGGTTTGGGAGAGGTAGATATCGGTTGGCATTACCCCCATATATGGAGAGGTCGACCTCATGTCTCGAACTCAAGATCAACCGTAGCTTGGGCGGGGGCACTTGCCATCGCACCAAGGTACGACCTCTCCAATAACCATTTGCTTACATAGCAAAAAATACTTGGCTACAACTATCAAGTCATTCACTTGCAAGTAAGAAAACAAATTATGATGTCCTACAAAATATGCGCCCGTATATGAAACTGAACTACACTTGCAGCTGCACGTAAGAACCTTTAACTGACTCTAGATCAATAATTCCTTTAAAGAATTAACCCCAAAAAAATAAGTTTGATTGTCCAACACAAATGAGAAATTTCAATCTTAATGATTTAGCCCATGTTTCCCGCAAATTGTTTCCTATGACATGCATCAAAGGAATGAACATCAAAAGTACCATAAAAAATGTTATATGCATCAAAAGGATTGAGAGACTGCAAGCACAAAAACACTAAGCAATAGAATAACTCGGATAGCAGCTCCTTTAAAAAAAACATCAGTTATATCAGAGCTTCTAATGGTGCAACTCATAGCTTTAATAAATTAGCTCCTCCTCCCCCCCCCCCCCTCCCTTTACTCAAAAGAAAATAATGTATGCATAAAAAAAAATCAGTTCGAGTGATTAAGCAAAGACAGCAAAAGTTGTGAGAATGGACAATTAGAACATTATAAAAGCTATTGCAATTCCATTTGAATGGTGTTGGTTCCCAGCAATACCGTGCTTGTTCCTTTGGTATACCATGAGATGTGCGCGGACCTCCTGCTTGGAATCAAACCTTGGTTAAGGAAACATACTTGATTAAGAATATATCAGCCATTATTCTGAGACATTAATTTTATTATCAATGCAATATATGCAATGTATAACATGGAGGGTCCAGAAATGCATATAACTAAATATCAATACCGTATAACATTTTGCATAGAAAAATCAAACATAAGGAGAACTATTAGATAAACATTTCAAACATAGATGTAACAAAACACTTTGTCATTTAACAATATACCAAAAGTTCCAAATATTAACTTCTAAACTGAGGAATATGCAAGAATCAAAATCGATAGGTATGCCTTATTGTAGTTGCCGTTATTAGCATCTTGACACCCAACTAATAAATTCAGGGAGCCTCTATAGCCATCTTGCCCAACATTCAATGTCTTTTCACCTTAATGACTTTAAAACACATAAAAAGATTAGAATGATAAGAGATGTTAATTTAAAGTGGAAGAGCAAGATGTTAAATTTATGTAGCTCCATCTAATCACATTTCTCAAAATGGTTTTAAAAAGTTAATTTAACTTATAAAGAGGAAGGTTAACTGTTTCTTACTAAAATGGTACAGAAAGAAAATATTTTTTTTTTTGCTTTCAAAAACCTGGTCAAAGACTGATTTATTTTATAAAATAGAAATCTGAGATTGTATGTTCGAAATAGAAAAGACTCCCCGGGATGATTAATTACTTTACTTAAACCTAGCTCCTATCTGCTAGTGTATATGTGCTTCATGTCTAGTAAAATCTTGAATCTAATTGGTGTAACTTCCAAAAGTGTTGAAGAAACAGACAACTCTGGGGAAGAAACTAATTGTAAGTTTATTCTATTATACCTACTGGCGGGGAATGCAAGGGGATTGGATGAGGATTTATTTGATATATTATATCTCAGATATTAGGATATTTATTAGTATTTATCTCGTGGTAATTATCCTTTAGTATTCATCTTTAGTAATTATCCCTAAGTTATCTCTTAGTAGGAAGCTTAGCCTATAAATAATTGTAACTCTCATTATTGAGGACATACCTGAATGAATGAAGATTGAGCATTTCAGATTTTAGTTTGATAATTAATTAGTTTAATTTCTCTCTCTGATTGCTCATATTTGGAGCATTTTATGTTTCTTTTCATCCTTATCATGTAGGGAAAATCTCTTAATAATTTGTTCTGCACCATTTTGGTATCAAGGCTTAATGCTCAAGATCAAAACTCTTCTATTGCCAAATATTTAAAACTGTGAAAATAGGAACTCATAAGAACTAAAATAGGTTTCTGAAAGTTACAGATTTGTAGAAAATAATACACAAACTCAGTCTAACTCACTTCTTACTTCTCAACAAATCAGTAGAAAACCTTCTCAGCAAACAAACCCAAACATCCTTGCACGCATAAATACACACATACACACAAATAAATACATCTATAATAATAATAATAAAATGGTAAGAGCCGATTGTAGAGAACCGAATGTACACAATTGTATTTAAATGCAGAAGGCCTCGTGTCCCTATTTACAATACTTACACATAGATGGGCAATGTAATGGCAAGATTTGAAAAGTAGGCAGTGGAGATGCCTACGAAATACATTCAATACCCCACTTCATAACATGATGCCAGAGTCAACAGGTAATTGAAACAGCTTAGTTAGTCTATAGATAACAAAAGAAAAAAAAAGATGAGAAACAATGGAGAACTCTAAATCAATCCATACATAACAAGATCACAAAGCAAAATACCTAAAATGATGAGAAACATAGAATCTTGGGGTAAAATAACAAAAAATGATGAAACCACAAAACAAAATACACAAGCACTCATAAAACACAAATGAAACACCCCGATCCATCCTTTCCCTGATAAAGACCAAAACCTTAATAAAAAAAACATAAATAAAAAACCCAAAATATAAAAATCAAAGTGCTGGAGATTGAGATACTCTCACTACAATATTACATTAACACATTTTGGAGAAATGCCTACTTCTAAATAAAACAGATCTAGTATAGAACAGAGGTGGTACAGTGATTACACACACATCTCTGTTTTATAATATAGATAGGTGTTCTACCATCGTGAACTGTGCATGCATTAGCAAGGCAACATGTTTTTTTAGGTTTGCTTTTGTTAGATTAATACAATGTTTTTAAGTTAGGTGGATCAGATTTCACTGTCAAGAGGTCAAATCTGAGGGTGTTTGTTTTTGTATGCACGGTAGGTTGAGTTTTTCTGGTTTTGAGGGTGTTAGATAGAAGAGAAGTGGGTATGCGTTGGTGGGTTTTCCAGCAAGAGGCAATCTACGAAGAACAACATTTAATACAAATAGTGAAAGAAATAATACATACAGTGGTGATGTCACTAGGGAGGGATATTCGGGTGACATTATTTGACCTAAAATCAAATGGGAAAGGGCTAAAAAATTTAAGAAAAATACAAAAATATCCTCCGGGCTCATACTCGTGCGTCACCTATTCAGCGTAAATAATTGTATCGTGGACCAAATAATCAAAAGAAAGTGAGTGCCATGCAAAGTCCAATTCGAAGCAGTGGTATCTGTGCCATTTGCAATATAAGCCTAGAAAGAGAATCATGTTGCCTATCGTTGAGTAGGCAAACAAAATAGCTACAGTGCGGGGTATAAAATATGGCTTCCCTATTCCGTCTTGGAGGAGTGTGGTTAGCATCAACATGTCTCTATTTTGTATTTTAGCTGAAATGATAGGTTTCTTAGGATATCTGTTATCTGTAGTGTCAAAAGATAGGTTTTGGAGGGTTAGCCTATCATTCTTGAGCACTTTTATCAATCTCATCATCTTATTTTACAATGGCCTTACGGATTAATTGTGCACCATACAAAAAATAACATGCCATAGGAACTACTTCGGCCTAAAATCATAGTATTTGAAATGTATTAAAAAAAATAGTATGTCCATTCAAATGAAATGACACAAAGTTAATGCAACTAAACCGCCTACTAAAAACGCTAGGCGGTACCCGGCAGGTCGAGGGCCTTCTTACTTTGTAGGCGGCCCGACGGCCCTCTAGGAAACCATTAATAACTATAATATGTAGCCATTACAGGGATAGTAAAGATGCACTAAAAAGACAACGATTAAAAAAAACAGCTTGTAAAAAAAAGCAGCTATAAAAATACAGCTTGTGAATATAAAAAACAGCTTGTGAATAAAAAAACTTGTTAACCACATAAAAAGAAGATCTTACTGCTTAAGAAAGCCCTTCATGAAGTTGATTGGCAACTTCAGGAGATAAAATAAATTCTAGAACAAAACCAAATCATTATAACTAATATAATCGAGTCAAAGGAGTAAAGGACCAGAGTGCATCAATGAGTCAACGACAAAAAATAGAAATATGAACTAAATTTCTAATTCTTCCTCTCCATATGACTCTAAGACCATCTTGCCTTCATTCTCAAACTCATATTCCTCCATATCTCCCTCCTCTTCTGTGTCCTCACCCGATTCAAAATCCTCTTAATGAAGTTCCTTTACTTCAACGTTCCTAGCACTTCTCTTAGGCTCTATTACATTATCCGCTTCGGTTGCTTCTCTAATGAAACCTTAAGTAACTCTGGAACGTGGCTCAACTTCTTTATCTTCAGCACCATCTACAATCCATCTTGTGCCTTACTAGCTTCACTTGCAATTAGTACATTTACTTTTGTTCCTTATCCTTTCTCTTTTTGTTGATGAGTTTGGCACAGAATTGCACATAAACTCTATTGCTCAACCTCGTTGCATCCAGTATTATGTATCTACACAAAATTTAACAATTATCACGAAAAATACTAATACTATTTTAAGTTTGAATTTTAAATAAATAAATAATTATTTAAATAAGCACTAAATCTGCATAAATCATATACCCCTTCAAAATTGCTCCAATTGTTCTCACACCCGGACAAATTAGTAGTCAAAGAGAGGACCCTTAAAGATTTTTTTTTGCAAATTCGTTGTATGATTCCCATAGTTGGACCACCATCCAACTAGTCATTAAATTTTCATATTTAGTAATGTAATAAATGATAAATCATAGTTAATGTAAATTTGAAATGAGTAATTAAATTATTACCCCGATTGTAACTTGCATCGTTATTGGCACACCCCCACTTTGGCCAAGATTCTTCAAAATCCACTCTCTTTTCTCTTGTGCTTCAGCAACTCCACATTTATCACATGGTCTTGTATACAATCAATTACCCTATGGAATCTAGCTGTAACACTCTTATTGCAACAACTGTAACACTGTTGTAGCACCAACTGAGAGCTTTATAAGCTATCTACATGCCACCTGCACTTTTATCATTATTATATTCACCCTAACAGAAAACAAACAGTAGAAAACTCATATCTCCTTTATCTCATCTTCTTCTTCTTCTTCTTCATCTTCTTCTTCTTCTTCTTCTTCTTCTTCTTCTTCTTCTTCTTCTTCTTTCTTTCCGCCAAGATTCTGTCCCGACGACATTGATGAACACTACACCACATTCAGTATTGTCATCTCGCCTGTATAGGACATATCGCCGATATATCGTCGGTATCCCACAATTTCATCATAAACTGGAATCGCTAGTCAAAATCGTATCGTCACCCTTCGAGACCGAGTCAACTCGACCGATACCGAGTTGATTCGGCCTAGACTTTGAACCATGTTACGTATGCTTGAATCTTTGTAGAAGTATTAAGGATTCAATAGGTATGTTGTCAAATGTAGTGGACTCAATGTTTAAAAAGGCGTTTGAGGCTCGAGGCTTAAGCCTCAGGGTTGAATTTGAGGCTTACGCCTCACTGCGCCTTACGCCTTTTTGTCGAGGCGTGAAAAAAAAACTCTTGTTCTTTTTATTGTTTTAAAATTGCACTTAACTTATACTATTTACTATTGTAACTTGAGAGAAATTTTTAAAAAATAACCAATATGTTAATGAAACTTAAAAAACTAAGTTTTATGTTTTTTGGTTTTCAACTTAGATTAATATGTTATCTTTAACTAAACTGAATATATAGTAAGAAACTAATAATTTTAAAGGTTGCTGTTTTTTTTAATAAACTTAGGTTGATATGTTTTATTATTTTTTTAATAAAATTGCTGTTTTTTTAATCATAGTTTGAAAATCAATGTTTTTTAATAAATTTGCTTGTTAAGTTGCATTGATTATTTTATTGTCATATTGTAAAATAACCATTATGTCAAAATTAATTTTCCAAAATTACTTTTTTTTAAAAAGTTATCTCGGGGGAATAAAAATATGTCAAACTATGTGAGAAAGTCCTCAAGGATTTTTTTTGTAGTTTTATTTTATATTTCTTTGTTATTTTATTAGTATTTTTTTTAATATTATTTTGCTCTTTTTTTTTTCTTTTCGGTGAGGCTTACGTCTCGCCTCTCCGCGACTAAAACGCCTCGCCTCGCCTTTCGCCTTTTTAAACATTGAGTGGACTATCAAGCCGACTTTTGGATTTTGCATCAATTATCTAAAAAATTGGATGGTAGTGAACCTTATTATTTTTTAATGCCTCTATAATATCTTCCCGTGCTTGTTTTAAATCATCATATAAAAATTTCATTGATGGATTTCTATTCTCATTAACAAGGCGAAGCACCCTCACCAATAGGACAAAAACTTTCAAGCCTAGTGTTACCCCATTCCAAAAGGACATGCTCAACAAAGTGACATTTTCCATTTTACCCTTTACTAGTTGGAATTGTCCTCAAACTTCTCTTTTTCTCCACTGAACTTTTACAAATCTAGGGACTCCCAGCCTCACAATGTCTCTTTTTTTTTAGTAAATCTCATCATTATTGCCAAAGTTTTGTGATGTGCGTAAATGAAGATAGTGAAGGCCTTTGCTTTCTCAATCACTCCGTTAAAGTTTGGTTGCTTCCCAATCCCTTCAAGCGTAAGGTTCATTGTGCGGGTGGCGTATGCCAGAACATGTTCGGTCTCTTCACCATCAATAAATCCACGACGGCTATATTCTTCAATGCATTATCTTTCACTACTTGAATTACATTTTTGCCCAACTTAATGCACTTTGAACATAGTGGAAGATATACTCCCTGGTATGTGCCTCCTCAGAATCTTCTTTTGAAGAAAGAAAAGTTGCGTTCTCCTTGCGATTCACACCTAAATTCATAATGCTTCTTCCTTTGCGATCGGTCAATGCTTCGGTCATTATCGAACAAATAGTCGAATCCCACTCTTCTTGCTTCTTAAGTGATTTTTTAGTTCTCTCTATTTGCTTCTGGCCTTTTATTCCTAGGTGCTTGTATTGATTCTATTTACTCTGTTTGTTGGATTCCTCGAAATTCCTTTCGATCAAACCTTCCTTCAATGAAGGCTCCTTTAGTTGGTATCAATGAAGCAAGGACTCGTAATACGCATTTCGACACATAACACGCGACACATGATTCTTCCCAAAACTAGGATACAACACGCTAGGATCAGTATAATATGTAATATATTTAAAAAAAATATATATATATATATATATATATATATTAATGAAATGAAACATATTTTTTTTCATAAAATACATTATCAGGGCATTCTTAACATGAAATTAAGAAAATGGATTATACAAAATAAAATTTTAATACACTTTAACATTAAAAATCATAAATAAAGCAGATTCACCATCACATGTCGTAGCGTGTTCACAGCGTGTCGGTAACGTGTCGGAGCGTGCACATAATACGTGTTTCGACACGACACGCTACTCGTAGCTTCTGGGGGAGTGTCCGTGCTGCATAGGTTTGTATTCGTTGGTATCGGGACCAATTTGAATAAAAAGGAATACCCTATTCATAAACCATTGTGCTAACTATTGATGCATGTGCGTTTTTTCCTTTCAAAGTGCATCATGTATGTTTTGTTGTCGAATCCTCTTGCGTGGATCTTTATTGGGGCTGATACTGGAAGCAAATTTATTCATAGGCCCAAGAAAGTGAAGTGAGGAATTTTCTTTGACCCTACCTCCAGCTCATCCAGTTCTTCATCTACTTCATCAACGTTAACAATTTTAACTTTTTGCCAATTTTTTACATCATCATTTCGCTTTTTTGCCTTCTTTTTCTTGATTCCGTCAAGTGCCTCTCTACATTTAGCTTTGGGTTCGTCTTGATCCATTTGGCATGGCGCTACATCCCCTGGATGTTTGCAATATGATGTTGAAAATTTTGGATTCCCCTGGTTATAACTTTGTCACATGACGCACATCAATTTATCCAAATTAGTGGGATCCGCCAAAGCCGCATAATCTCATCCAAAGTCTTTAGATGAATGTTCCTAAGGGTTGATCACTAGCACCAGTCATCCCAAATTATCAAGCTTCACTCTAAAAAATATTTAAACCATAATCAATTATCAATACAGTCAATAGTTAGCACTAAAAACAAAATAAATTAAAGCACAGTTAACAAAAATTTCAACACTAATAACAGTTAGTACTAGTAACAAAAATATAAACAACAATAAGGCGAGCCGCGACAGGAGAGAGGGAGAGGAGCAACAGGCGAGCATAGGGTATCTGATAGAAAGAGATGGAGAGGTATATGGGGACTCAGGTAGGCATAAGCTTTTAGTTGGGTTTACGAATTGAAAGGATTAGTTTATTTTTTATTTTTAAATATAGAGGGCATTAAAAGACGTCGTTTGGGGGTTCCAACAGAATTAAAAAAAAATGATAAATGTTAAAAATATCCTTATAAACAGCCCCAGTAGTTTAAACGGCACTAGCCATTATAACGGGACAAGTAGATTAAATGGGCTTCCAACCATTTAAATGACCGTGCTTTTTTTAACTGATTTTCAATTTTATTACATGGTGAGCCACCTTCTACCATCTAGAAGGGGATTAATCTATCTTCCAGGCCGTTATATAGAACGCTGCAATAAAAAATATCAAACACTTTTCTGGGATGAAGGGTCTGGTGCATATACAAATATAATAAAAGGGTTATATTGACATAACCCCCAGCGATAATAACGTATTTAGATAAAACCCCCCAAAATGAAAAAAAATAGATCCTACCCCCTAAGTCATACACTAGCATTTTCCAGGGGTTGTGTCTAAATAGTGGACTTTTGGGTGGTTATGTCAAAATACACTATTATCACAGGGGATTATGTCAAAAAACCCCTATAATAAATTATATATACATTCCATAGAAATTAAACTTCATGAAGTTCAAGGCATCCCTAAATACCATTGCATTAAAAGGAAGTCAAATAGAAGGAAATTTCAAGACTTAAGGTGGAGTTATGCAAGCCTTTTATATATTGATTTTCTGTGGTTGATAGACATCCGCAGCTGCGTGATAAAGTCGGTGTATTGATAAGAGGGGACAGGTATAACCCATACCTACAACAAAACACATGAATATTTAAAAAAATTCTAAGACATTAGTGGTTTAAATTAAAGTTCTTGCATCCTTAGTAGCATACAAATTCACTCACCCCTAATTGAATTTTAAATATAATACAAAACCATGAAAAGCTGTCTTGGCTATCCTATTACGAAAATTGTTATAGCGTATAGAAAGAGTACTCTTTTCGTTTATGACCGTATTGAAGTTCTTAATAGATGTTTTCGTAAGTTCACTTTTTTTCAGAAAGAATAATTATTTAAGCGTTTCGGGGAAATCAAATGTTAACTAAGGACGTTAACCTGAGAATCTCCAGGATTTTACTGACCCTCATTTGGAAGCCTGGTTGTCAAGAACCATCTATGAATTGAATATTTTTCTTATACGGCCTATTCCGTGTTGTATGTATTGTAAATCTGCGTGTATTGTCGATACTATGGTATGTATCATCCGATACATATGTATTGCATGATACATATCGGTGTTCGACTTCGAACAAAACAATGTCGACTAGTAATTGGGAAAAAAGTCTCAAGGAGAGAAACGGGAACAAGGGTCTGGATTATAAGTTTTGTTTGAGAAGAGAGGTCGTAAAGATGGGGCTTTGATTTCTTTAATTTCTGGTATTCAATAGTTCGATTCAGGTGCAATATCATGATCTACATGTCGCAATTTCTGTCTCTCATTTCTTCTTTGTCCATTCTCCCTCTTTTCGCTAGGGCTGACAATTTTTGACATGATAACCCATTTATGGTAATAACCCGAAATGACCCAAATACGACACGATTCACATGTTTAGATTTAAGAGTAATCAAAACTTATATTCAAATAAAAATCAACGCGACTCGAAAATGACACGACTAACCCGAATCGCCACCCCTACTTTTCGCTCTCTGGGTTTCCCCTCTCCTTCGTATCTTATACCTCTGCGCACCTCTAATAATATATATGTATATAGTCATATGCAGTACAACTAGAATATTAGTACATTAAAACAGAGATGTATGTGGCTACTGTTACCCTGTAATGTAATATAACATATATTGTGTTTTTTTATTGGTAGTACATCTACAAATCTTATATAATGATATAAGAGAATGATTGAGTTATTTTGATTCTCTCCTCTTTTTAGTACATGTCTGTAAACATCATGTTGCTTCTTTTACTCTTCTTTTAGAGAAAATATTTCTCCTAGCTATAGGGGAAGTAGTCCAAATATGATTTCTTAAAGCGGCTAAAAATAACAGTGGTGATATAAAGATCCCCACGCCTTCGAGAAGTTACTACCAACGGGTAAAGGTATTTCATTTCTGTTTGGAAGAGTGGGAAAAGGAAGACAAACCCCTGACCAAGCAGCCCCAACATCTTTCAAAATAGTCTATGAATAATAGTTATTGGTAAATTGATATCTAATATCAAGTGTCGTTTATTGATATCTGACTTTTACTTTTGATGTGTATGTGTAGATATGGATAGATGGATATATATATTTTGAATATGTGCATGCCATTGACATTTGTGCGTTATTTTTGCAGGGTTATGAGAAAGCATCCAATGAAAGCAACTAACTAGTAGTGTACTGCGAGGATGAATGCATATATGAGAAACTGAATGATTATAAAATATTTCTTTTAGTATGGATTACCAGAATTAATTATGTCTATATAGTAAAGCTGCTTGTTTGTGAAAGTCATTTGAGCTGTGTGTTATTGTGTTTGCTCTCTTGTGGCTGCCACCTTTGATCCAATGCCTGGTGGGCAGGTTATATTTGGAATATTACAAAAGATTAATTTAAACTTTCGAAAGCACGAACGTTTGAGTAGAATTAACTACAGAAGTTCAATTGTAGTTATTTTACTTTGCAATGCCTCTCTCAACGTTAATGTTACTAAATCCACTTGTTCATAGATCAATTCAAGATCAATTATTCAGATGTGACTTGGCATTACTAATTGCAGCAGCTAAAACTTGAACTTGTCAGCAAGTATCTAAATGCGCATTTTATTTATAACCCTCAACATAGAGTAATTTGGACTCCCTCATGTGAGTTAAACACGGGGGAGCTATATCAGAACCATCCTAACACATGCTCCACTTAAAATCTGCTATCTGCGGAGGGTTTCGAACTCGAGACCTTTGCGTAGGGCAACCTTTGTGCACTCGATATGGATTTCTAGCATAACCAAAGTCCTCTTAGTGGTTGATTTTAGTATAAGCTTTAGAGAATTCCCTCAACTGTTGGAGCCATCAAAATCCCAGGAAAAATTATATTGGGAGTAATGTTAGGCGCACAAAACAAATATGATTGGTATGCAAATGGATTGCACCACTGTAGTTAAAGGTGCACTCATTTTCCTTTTCACTGTCGATAAATTTTTACAAGTAAATTTTAGTTGTGCATTTTTTAGGGGCATTCGACCAATGACATCAACTAATTTGTTCATTTTATCGTTTCACACTCACTCGACGATTTTTTAACAACAAATAACCTTTTTTTTAATTTAAATATTTAAACTTTCATATTTACACACATACATATATAATAAAATTCATTATTGATTAAAAAAAAAATTTTAATTAAAAAACAGTTTATTGTATAACAAAAAAAAATTATTTATATTAAATACTAATTATCAAAAAATTAGTAAATGCCTGATGCACTAGTTAGTTCCACGTCATAAATATTAAATTCCAAGACATGCCTTTTGCCTAACCACTGTGTGTCAGGTGGCTTTCGTCATAGAGGTGGCTCACCAACTGTCTGACAACTCCAAATACCACGGTGGTTTAATCAAGTGCATATTTGACATTGCCTATCTAGCTAGTAATATCACCTAAAGTAGATGTGACATTAAGTAGAGGGTTGTTTGGTTCACAACTCAACACCCGATGAAACTTAAGGCTGCCCTGCCCGAGGTTCCACGGTCAAGGTCTTTTGGTGTTTTAATAGGTGTATCTAAGATGGTCAGGACAAGCCCCAACGGTGTCTCACTTCTCAATCCTCCAAACCAAGTCCCTCTAAAGTTCCCACGGCAAGGTCGTTCGATAGAGCATGAAAGCTCTCCCAGGCCCTGCCAAGCCCGGTCTTTCGCGAGTACTGTTCGACTTCACACTAAAAATCATTATAATCATTACAACTCATGGTCAATATAAGTAAAGAGATGCAATAAGACTAAATAAAGCAATAGGACTAAATGGTGAGCTTTCTCGGTCAGCTTCTTCACTGGAAGATCCCTCTGGGTTGCCACGCTGAACTACCTCGCTTGAGCTGCCTTGCTGAGCTGCATCACCTTGGGCTACATCGTTGCCTTACTGAGTTGCATCGTTGCCTTAATTCCAGACACTGTTTGTTAATGGGGGGATTATCTCTAATCTCCAGATTACCTTCAAGCCCCCCACACATAATAAAATAATTTGCGCAACCAAACGGGGCCTAAGTATTTGTGGTTTATTTAAACATGTTTGTTTGGGGGGGGGGGGGGGGGGGTAGGTAATAAGTTAGCTTGAAATATGTTACCATGCTATTAAGTATAAGTATTCATGATATTGGGTTGTCTATCGTTATAAATAATAGGACGAATGCTCTACTAGTTAGATTTTTGGAATATGGGTGTGTAACAGAGCTTCTAAAATTTATTCTATTGTTCATATCAATAACATGATATAGTATGGGCCTGTAAACGGATCGGATTCGGACTAGATCAGACAAATCCAAATCCATATCTGTTTATGTTAAACGGATTCGGATCCGATCCGTTTTATGTTAAACTTGATTTGCAACATTTTTATTTTCAACTCTTACTTCATAAATTTATTTTGCAAATGTTCCAAAAAATAGATAATGAAATAAAGAACTATTATAATAAATATTATTAAATACAATATATATATATATATATACAGGGAGAGGTTCACAAGTGAACCTAAAAGATGAACTTTTTAATGAACCTTAACAAAAAATACTTAACAACTAATTAATTTTAATTCCTATGTTGTAATTGGTCCGCGCCAGCGGCAACGAACACGTGTGTCGATTGATCCCCAATACCCCCCATGGTGATGGTGGTGGTTGGGGTAGGGGGTGCCGTGTGTGTGTGAGGGAGTTGGGGATCGTTCGACACGTGTGTTCGTTGCCGCCGGCACGGACCAATTACAACATTGAAATTAAAAGCAATGAATTTGTTAGGTGTTATTTTGTTAAGGTTCATTAAAAAGTTCATCTTTCAGGTTCACTTGTGAACCTCTCCCTATATATATATATATATATATATATATATATATATATATATATATATATATATATATATATATATATATATATTAATCGGATCGAATTATTAACGGATCAGAGTATATGAATCTAAATCCGTTCCATTTAATAAACGGATAATCGGATTTTAGGCATGATTCATATTCGCTTAAATGGATCGGATTCGAATTCCGATTTAGATAAAATTCGATCCATTGACAGGCCTAATATAGTACACTGATATAACTCTTTCAAACTTTCAAACCTTAGTTGATATATTGATTTGTTAGGTTGAACTCATTCACGAGACCTCTAAACGCAAACCAGGCCGTTACATTACAAAGAGGGGAGTGCATATAATGACAAAATTAAACGATGAATGGGGGATCATAATTTTTTGTAACTTTATATTAGTTTTTGGTATTTTTACTATGTAAGTTCGTTCATATTATGGAGTTAGGGGGTGGGGATCTTGAATGTGTTATTTTTTTTAGTCATATTGGTTATTGTGATGCATGTTAATAATGAATTTAATAAGTGTTATTTGCAACTATTATTGTAACTTTTTATCGTATTGTATGTCGTGCTTGACAACTTTATTTTATAAATTTGGGTTGAATATGAATGAAGGTTTATACTACAAAGTTCACAACTGTTATTTATTTAATACTTGATTTGTATTTTCTATATAGCACGAAGGGAGGCATATGCTTAATCGTAGTGTTTTTTTTGGAAGGCTTCAACTGACAGAAAAAATTGTGTTTTCCTATTATGTTTATTGATACCATATGTATTTGTTAATTCACGCCTCAATTGATGTTAACTTTGTATTATGTACGTCAATTAGGTTATTAATGAGACTCATCGACTTGGCAATGCAACGAAGTTTTTTATTATAAAAAAAGATAAGATAGGAACACGATAAAAACCTACACGAACACGATCCGTTGAGAGGCGTAGTATGTATGGATCATATGTGATCACCCACCCAAAAAAAAAAAAAGGTAAAAAGAGGGGGAGTTCCGTACAAGAGGTAGAGGGTAGGGTATAAAAGTAAAGGAAAGGAATAGAATAGAGAGCCAGAGAGAGATTTACGGTACGGGATTGGTGTTAGGGTTTGGTTCAACTCAAATCAAATGGCTTCCGATTCCGATTCCGATTCCGATTTGTATAAAAAAGCAGAGAAGAGAAAGAGGTTCGATGAAGAAAATGAACACGAAGAGGGCAAATATCTCGATATAGACGAATACGGTAATCGGACCTCAATGACTGTTGAGGAGTATCATCGTTACGAAGAGCAGGTCTATAATAGCAAGGTACGTATTCAGTTTATGTATCTTCTATTCACTTTCTTATTTTGTTTCAAAACAAGTACATACAAGACTATTCTATTTTATGTGCAGGGGTACGACGTGGAAAAGTTCCCCGGTGTAAGTATGATCGGTCAAATTATGCCAACGAATTTGAAGAATCCCGAAAATGTCTATTGGGTTAACTTGGGTGCAGAGCTAGCCGTCAAGGACTACTGTCAAAGGAATAGCGGGACAAACTACACTCTTGACAAAATCATCAAGGCCAACGGCCAGTGTATTCGTGGCTTTACACATTACATCACTTTTCAGGCCACTGATGCTGCTGCTGGTCGTACCGATACCTTTCAAGCCAAAATTCAATATGGATTTGCCAATGAGGATGACATCGTCGAGGAATGCAGGATCAAGCCTACAACCGTGCAATCCTAGTCACATGTATGTAATTTCCATCTCATTTTTATTTTTTATTGTTTCCCTTTGCTTATAAAAAAGAAGCATTGGTTTCTTTTGCGTATTTTGAGGATATCATATGCTAACACAAGTTTTATGCACACCCGAAAACCGACTAAAGCATGGCTACGCCGATTAAAAGCATCCCCCCCCCCGGTTTGTACCATTAAGGCAGTCTCTCGATTTACCATGTTGGTCGCTAATTCGCCTTTGGCTTTGGCTGTGGAAGTATTTAGATGGTCGTGTAGTAAGATTCGATGACGAACTCCTCTTGCTAATACTTGAGGCTTTCACAACGACACACAATTTGAGTAGTTCAGAGAGGCTCTCCAGATTTTCTCGCTGAAATAGGCGATCGGCTTGCCATTTGGCTCCAAAAAGAGATGGAAAGGTCTACGAGGAATCGGGTGGGTTTAAGCTTTTAGACGAATTTACAATTTGGAAAAAAAGGCATTAAATGAGAGTCATTTGGGGTTCCAGCAGAATAAAAAAACGATTAATGTTAAAATTCCTTTTGAACCGCACTAGTCGATTAAACGGGTTTCCAGCAGCCGTGTAATCCATGGATAGGTCTATTGATAAAAGGGGGAACGTGTAATCCATACTTGCAACGAAACACATGATCATTTGCAATTTTGCGAAGATATTACAAGTTGAAATTAAAGTTCAAGGCATCCTTAATAGCACACAAACTCACTCACCCCTAATTAAACCCTGAATATAATACAAAACCATGCTTGCCTATAACCACCAATACACGATACGTATCGTCTCATAGGTAGTACGATGATATATAGTGTTGTGTCATAGGTAGTACAACTAGATTGTAGTGTATTAAAACAAATATGTATGTTGCTATTGTTACAAATGTAATATAACATTATATATGTACTTATTGTCTTTTGCATGTGTGGTACTCCTACAAATCTTATATAATATATATACACTACAGAATTTTAATTTCCCCCCGTGTGTAATTGTTCTTATAAAAAAACCCAAGCCAATGGCACTATCTCAATTTTACCCAACATACATTTTGCTTGATAAACGGTTGTCTTTCAAGATCTCCTTATCCAATAACCATTGGCTTAAAAAAAGGTCGTACCCAATGCCCAAGGCTCTCTCTTAACTGCAGGGTTTGGGAGAGGCAGATATCGGTTGGCATTACCCCCATATATGGAGAGGCCGACCTCATGTCTCGAACTCGAGATCAACCGTAGCTTGGGCGAGGGCACTTGCCATCGCACCAAGGTACGACCTCTCCAATAACCATTTGCTTACATAGCAAAAAATACTTGACTACAACTATCAAGTCATTCACTTGCAAGTAAGTAAACAAATTATGATGTCCTACAAAATATGCGCCCGTATATGAAACTGAACTACACTTGCAGCTGCACGTAAGAACCTTTAACTGACTCTAGATCAATAATTCCTTTAAAGAATTAACCCCAAAAAAATAAGTTTGATTGTCCAACACAAATGAGAAATTTCAATCTTAATGATTTAGCCCATGTTTCCCGCAAATTGTTTCCTATGACATGCATCAAAGGAATGAACATCAAAAGTACCATAAAAAATGTTATATGCATCAAAAGGATTGAGAGACTGCAAGCACAAAAACATTAAGCAATAGAATAACTAGGATAGCAGCTCCTCTAAAAAAAACATCAGTTATATCAGAGCCTCTAATGGTGAAACTCATAGCTTTAATAAATTAGCTCCTCCTCTACCCCCCCCCCCCCCCCCCTCCCTTTACTCAAAAGAAAATAATGTATGCATAAAAAAAAATCAGTTCGAGTGATTAAGCAAAAGTTGTGAGAATGGACAATTAGAACATTATAAAAGTTATTGCAATTCCATTTGAATGGTGTTGGCTCCCAGTAATACCGTGCTTGTTCCTTTGGTATACCATGAGATGTGCGCGGACGTCCTGCTTGGAACCAAACCTTGGTTAAGGAAACATACTTGATTAAGAATATATCAGCCATTATTCTGAGACATTAATTTTATTATCAATGCAATATATGCAATGTATAACATGGAGGGTCCAGAACTGCATAGAACTAAATATCAATATCGTATAACATTTTGCATAGAAAAATCAAACATAAGGAGAAGTATTAGATAAACATTTCAAACATAGATGTAACAAAACACTTTGTCATTTAACAATAAACCAAAAGTTCCAAATATTAACTTCTAAACTGAGGAATATGCAAGAATCAAAATCGATAGGTATGCCTTATTGTAGTTGCCGTTATTAGCATCTTGACGCCCAACTAATAAATTCTGGGAGCCTCTATAGCCATCTTGCCCAACATTCAATGTCTTTTCACCTTAATGACTTTAAAACACATAAAAATATTAGAATGATAAGAGATGTTAATTTAAAGTGGAAGAGCAAGATGTTAAATTTATGTAGCTCCATCTAATCACATTTCTCAAAATGGTTTTAAAAAGTTAATTTAACTTATAAAGAGGAAGGTTAACTGTTTCTTACTAAAATGGTACAGAAAGAAAATATTTTTTTTTTGCTTTCAAAAACCTGGTCAAAGACTGATTTATTTTATAAAATAGAAATCTGAGATTGTATGTTAGAAATAGAAAAGACTCCCCGGGATGATTAATTACTTTACTTAAACCTAGCTCCTATCTGCTAGTGTATATGTGCTTCATGTCTAGTAAAATCTTGAATCTAATTGGTGTAACTTCCAAAAGTGTTGAAGAAACAGACAACTCTGGGGAAGAAACTAATTGTAAGTTTATTCTATTATACCTACTGGCGGGGAATGCAAGGGGATTGGATGAGGATTTATTTGATATATTATATCTAAGATATTAGGATATTTATTAGTATTTATCTAGTAGTAATTATCCTTTAGTATTCATCTTTAGTAATTATCCCTAAGTTATCTCTTAGTAGGAAGCTTAGCCTATAAATAATTGTAACTCTCATTATTGAGGACATACCTGAATGAATGAAGATTGAGCATTTCAGATTTTAGTTTGATAATTAATTAGTTTAATTTCTCTCTCTGATTGCTCATATTTGGAGCATTTTATGTTTCTTTTCATCCTTATCATGTAGGGAAAATCTCTTAATAATTTGTTCTGCACCATTTTGGTATCAAGGCTTAATGCTCAAGATCAAAACTCTTCTATTCCCAAATATTTAAAACTGTGAAAATAGGAACTCATAAGAACTAAAATAGGTTTCTGAAAGTTACAGATTTGTAGAAAATAATACACAAACTCAGCCTAACTCACTTCTTACTTCTCAACAAATCAGTAGAAAACCTTCTCAGCAAACAAACCCAAACATCCTTGCACGCATAAATACACACATACGCACAAATAAATACATCTATAATAATAATAATAACATGGTAAGATCCGATTGCAGAGAACCGAATGTACACAATTGTATTTAAATGCAGAAGGCCTCGTGTCCCTATTTACAATACTTACACATAGATGGGCAATGTAATGGCAAGATTTGAAAAGTAGGCAGTGGAGATGCCTACGAAATACATTCAATACCCCACTTCATAACATGATGCCAGAGTCAACAGGTAATTGAAACAGCTTAGTTAGTCTATACATAAAAAAAAGATGAGAAACAATGGAGAGCTCTAAATCAATCGATACATAACAAGATCACAAAGCAAAATACCTAAAATGATGAGAAACATAGAATCTTGGGGTAAAATAACAAAAAATGATGAAACCACAAAACAAAATACACAAGCACACATAAAACACAAACGAAACACCCCGATCCATCCTTTCCCTGATAAAGACCAAAACCTTAATAAAAAAAACATAAATAAAAAACCCAAAATATAAAAATCAAAGTGCTGGAGATTGAGATACTCTCACTACAATATTACATTAACACATTTTGGAGAAATGCCTACTTCTAAATAAAACAGATCTAGTATAGAACAGAGGTGGTACACTGATTACACACACATCTCTGTTTTATAATATAGATAGGTGTTCTACCATCGTGAACTGTGCATGCATTAGCAAGGCAACATGTTTTTTTAGGTTTGCTTTTGTTAGATTAATACAATGTTTTTAAGTTAGGTGGATCAGATTTCACTGTCAAGAGGTCAAATCTGAGGGTGTTTGTTTTTGTATGCACGGTAGGTTGCGTTTTTCTGGTTTTGAGGGTGTTAGAGAGAAGAGAAGTGGGTATGCGTTGGTGGGTTTTCCAGCAAGAGGCAATCTACGAAGAACAACATGTAATACAAATAGTGAAAGAAACAATATATACAGTGGTGATGTCACTGGGGAGGGATATTCGGGTGACATTATTAGACCTAAAATCAAATGGGAAAGGGCTAAAAAATTTAAGAAAAATACAAAAATATCCTCCGGGCTCATACTCGTGCGTCACCTATTCAGCGTGAATAATTGTATCGTGGACCAAATAATCAAAAGAAAGTGAGTGCCATGCAAAGTCCAATTCGAAGCAGTGGTATCTGTGCCATTTGCAATATAAGCCTAGAAAGAGAATCATGTTGCCTATCGTTGAGTAGGCAAACAAAATAGCTACAGTGCGGGGTATAAAATATGGCTTCCCTATTCCGTCTTGGAGGAGTGTGGTTAGCATCAACATGTCTCTATTTTGTATTTTAGCTGAAATGATAGGTTTCTTAGGAGATCTGTTATCTGTAGTGTCAAAAGATCGGTTTTGGAGGGTTAGCCTATCATTCTTGAGCACTTTTATCAATCTCATCATCTTATTTTACAATGGCCTTACGGATTAATTGTGCACCATACAAAAAATTCCATGCCATAGGAACTACTTCGGCCTAAAATCATAGTATTTGAAATGTATTAAAAAAAATAGTATGTCCATTCAAATGAAATGACACAAAGTTAATGCAACTAAACCGCCTACTAAAAACACTAGGCGGTACCCGGCAGGTCGAGGGCCTTCTTACTTTGTAGGCGGCCCGACGGCCCTCTAGGAAACCATTAATAACTATAATATGTAGCCATTACAGGGATAGTAAAGATGCACTAAAAAGACGACGATTAAAAAAAACAGCTTGTAAAAAAAAGCAGCTATAAAAAAACAGCTTGTGAATATAAAAAACAGCTTGTGAATAAAAAAACTTGTTAACCACATAAAAAGAAGATCTTACTGCTTAAGAAAGCCCTTCATGAAGTTGATTGGCAACTTCAGGAGATAAAATAAATTCTAGAACGAAACCAAATCATTATAACTAATATAATCGAGTCAAAGGAGTAAAGGACCAGAGTGCATCAATGAGTCAACGACAAAAAATAGAAATATGAACTAAATTTCTAATTCTTCCTCTCCATATGCCTCTAAGACCATCTTGCCTTCATTCTCAAACTCATATTCCTCCATATCTCCCTCCTCTTCTGTGTCCTCACCCGATTCAAAATCCTCTTAATGAAGTTCCTTTACTTCAACGTTCCTAGCACTTCTCTTAGGCTCTATTACATTATCCGCTTCGGTTGCTTCTCTAATGAAACCTTAAGTAACTCTGGAACGTGGCTCAACTTCTTTATCTTCAGCACCATCTACAATCCATCTTGTGCCTTACTAGCTTCACTTGCAATTAGTACATTTACTTTTGTTCCTTATCCTTTCTCTTTTTGTTGATGAGTTTGGCACAGAATTGCACATAAACTCTATTGCTCAACCTCGTTGCAACTAGTATTATGTATCTACACAAAATTTAACAATTATCACGAAAAATACTAATACTATTTTAAGTTTGAATTTTAAATAAATAAATAATTATTTAAATAACTACTAAATCTGCATAAATCATATACCCCTTCAAAATTGCTCCAATTGTTCTCACACCCGGACAAATTAGTAGTCAAAGAGAGGATCCTTAAAGATTTTTTTTGCAAATCCATTGTATGATTCCCATAGTTGGACCACCATCCAACTAGTCATTAAATTTTCATATTTAGTAATGTAATAAATGATAAATCATAGTTAATGTGAATTTGAAATGAGTAATTAAATTATTACCCCGATTGTAACTTTCATCATTATTGGCACACCCCCACTTTGGCCAAGATTCTTCAAAATCCACTCTCTTTTCTCTTGTGCTTCAGCAACTCCACATTTATCACATGGTCTTGTATACAATCAATTACCATATGGAATCTAGCTGTAACACTTATTGCAACAACTGTAACACTGTTGTAGCACCAACTGAGAGCTTTACAAGCTATCTACATGCCACCTGCACTTTTATCATTATTATATTCACCCTAAACTAACAGTAGAAAACTCATATCTCCTTTATCTCCTCTTCTTCTTCTTCTTCTTCTTCTTTCTTTCCCCCAAGATTCTGTCCCGACGACATTGATGATCACTACACCACATTCAGTACTGTCATCTCGCCTGTATAGGACATATCGCCGATATATCGTCGGTATCCCACAATTTCATCATAAACTGGAATCGCTAGTCAAAATCGTATCGTCACCCTTCGAGACCGAGTCAACTCGACCGATACCGAGTTGATTCGGCCTAGACTTTGAACCATGTTAAGTATGCTTGAATCTTTGTAGAAGTATTAAGGATTCAATAGGTATGTTGTCAAATGTAGTGGACTCAATGTTTAAAAAGGCGTTTGAGGCTCGAGGCTTAAGCCTCAGGGTTGAATTTGAGGCTTACGCCTCACTGCGCCTTACGCCTTTTTGCCGAGGCGTGAAAAAAAAACTCTTGTTCTTTTTATTGTTTTAAAATTGCACTTAACTTATACTATTTACTATTGTAACTTGAGAGAAATTTTTAAAAAATAACCAATATGTTAATGAAACTTAAAAAACTAAGTTTTATGTTTTTTGGTTTTCAACTTAGATTAATATGTTATCTTTAACTAAACTGAATATATAGTAAGAAACTAATAATTTTAAAGGTTGCTGTTTTTTTTTAATAAACTTAGGTTGATATGTTTTATTATTTTTTTTAATAAAATTGCTGTTTTTTTAATCATAGTTTGAAAATCAATGTTTTTTAATAAATTTGCTTGTTAAGTTGCATTGATTATTTTATTGTCATATTGTAAAATAACCAAAAAACTAAGTTTTATGCTTTTTGGTTTTCAACTTAGATTAATATGTTATCTTTAACTAAACTGAATATATAGTAAGAAACTAATAATTTTAAAGGTTGCTGTTTTTTTTAATAAACTTAGGTTCATATGTTTTATTATTTTTTTAATAAAATTGCTGTTTTTTTAATCATAGTTTGAAAATCAATGTTTTTTAATAAATTTGCTTGTTAAGTTGCATTGATTATTTTATTGTCATATTGTAAAATAACCATTATGTCAAAATTAATTTTCCAAAATTACTTTTTTTTAAAAAGTTATCTCGGGGGAATAAAAATATGTCAAACTATGTGAGAAAGTCCTCAAGGATTTTTTTTGTAGTTTTATTTTATATTTCTTTGTTATTTTATTAGTATTTTTTTTAATATTATTTTGCTCTTTTTTTTTTCTTTTCGATGAGGCTTACGTCTCGCCTCTCCGCGACTAAAACGCCTCGCCTTTCGCCTTTCGCCTTTTTAAACATTGAGTGGACTATCAAGCCAACTTTTGGATTTTGCATCAATTATCTAAAAAATTGGATGGTAGTGAACCTTATTATTTTTTAATGCCTCTATAATATCTTCCCGTGCTTGTTTTAAATCATCATATAAAAATTTCATTGATGGATTCCTATTCTCATTAACAAGGCGAAGCACCCTCACCAATAGGACAAAAACTTTCAAGCCTAGTGTTACCCCATTCCAAAAGGACATGCTCAACAAAGTGACATTTTCCATTTTACCCTTTACTAGTTGGAATTGTCCTCAAACTTCTCTTTTTCTCCACTGAACTTTTACAAATCTAGGGACTCCCAGCCTCACAATGTCTCTTTTTTTTAGTAAATCTCATCATTATTGCCAAAGTTTTGTGATGTGTGTAAATGAAGATAGTGAAGGCCTTTGCTTTCTCAATCACTCCGTTAAAGTTTGGTTGCTTCCCAATCCCTTCAAGCGTAAGGTTCATTGTGTGGGTGGCGTATGCCAGAACATGTTCGGTCTCTTCACCATCAATAAATCCACGACGGCTATATTCTTCAATGCATTATCTTTCACTACTTGAATTACATTTTTGCCCAACTTAATGCACTTTGAACATAGTGGAAGATATACTCCCTGGTATGTGCCTCCTCAGAATCTTCTTTTGAAGAAAGAAAAGTTGCGTTCTCCTTGCGGTTCACACCTAAATTTATAATGCTTCTTCCTTTGCGTTCGGTCAATGCTTTGGTCATTATCGAACAAATAGTCGAATCCCACTCTTCTTGCTTCTTAAGTGATTTTTTAGTTCTCTCTATTTGCATCTGGCCTTTTATTCCTAGGTGCTTGTATTGATTCTATTTACTGTGTTTGTTGGATTCCTCGGAATTCCTTTCGATCAAACCTTCCTTCAATGAAGGCTCCTTTAGTTGGTATCTATGAAGCAGGGACTCGTAATACGCATTTCGACACATAACACGTGACACATGATTCTTCCCAAAACTAGGATACGACACGCTAGGATAAGTATAATATGTAATATATATATATATATATATATATATATATATATATATATATATATATATATATATATATATATATATATATTAATGAAATGAAACATATTTTTTTTCATAAAATACGTTATCAGAGCATTCTTAACATGAAATTAAGAAAATGGATTATACAAAATAAAATTTTAATACACTTTAACATTAAAAATCATAAATAAAGCAGATTCACCATCACATGTCGCAGCGTGTCGGTAACGTGTCGGAGCGTGCACATAATACGTGTTTCGACACGACACGCTACTCGTAGCTTCTGGGGGAGTGTCCGTGCTGCATAGGTTTGTATTCACTCAGAGGTTGGTATCGGGACCAATTTGAATAAAAAGGAATACCCTATTCATAAACCATCATGCTAACTATTGATGCATGTGCGTTTTTTCCTTTCAAAGTGCATCATGTATGTTTTGTTGTCGAATCCTCTTGCGTGGATCTTTATTGGGACTGATACTGGAAGCAAATTTATTCATAGGCCCAAGAAAGTGAAGTGAGGAATTTTCTTTGACCCTACCTCCAGCTCATCCAGTTCTTCATCTGCTTCATCAACATTGACAATTTTAACTTTTTGCCAATTTTTTACGTCATCATTTCGCTTTTTTGCCTTCTTTTTCTTGATTCTGTCAAGTGCCTCTCTACACTTAGCTTTGGCTTCGTCGTGATCCATTTGGCATGGCGCTACATCCCCTGGATGTTTGCAATATGATGTTGAAAATTGTGGATTCCCCTGGTTATAACTTTGTCACATGACGCACATCAGTTTATCCAAATTAGTGGGATCCGCCAAAGCCGCATAATCTCATCCAAAGTCTTTAGATGAATGTTCCTAAGGGTTGATCACTAGCACCAGTCATCCCAAATTATCAAGCTTCACTCTAAAAAATATTTAAACCATAATCAATTATCAATACAGTCAATAGTTAGCACTAAAAACAAAATAAATTAAAGCACAGTTAACAAAAATTTCAACACTAATAACAGTTAATACTAGTAACAAAAATATAAACAACAAGAAGGCGAGCTGCGACAGGAGAGAGGGAGAGGAGCAACAGGCGAGCATAGGGTATCTGATAGAAAGAGATGGAGAGGTATATGGGGACTCAGGTAGGCATAAGCTTTTAGCTGGGTTTACGAATTGAAAGGATTAGTTTATTTTTTATTTTTAAATATAGAAAGAGGGCATTAAAAGACGTCGTTTGGCGGTTCCAACAGAATTAAAAAAAAATGATAAATGTTAAAAATATCCTTATAAACAGCCCCAGTAGTTTAAACGGCACTAGCCAATATAATGGGACAAGTAGATTAAATGGGCTTCCAACCATTTAAATGACTGCTTTTTTTAACTGATTTTCAATTTTATTACATGGTGAGCCACCTTCTACCATCTAGAAGGGGATTAATCTATCTTCCAGGCCGTTATATAGAACGCTGCAATAAAAAATATCAAACACTTTTCTGGGATGAAGGGTCTGGTGCATATACAAATATAATAAAAGGGTTATATTGACATAACCCCCAGCGATAATAACGTATTTAGATAAAACCCCCCAAAATGAAAAAAAATAGATCCTACCCCCTAAGTCATACACTAGCATTTTCCAGGGGTTGTGTCTAAATAGTGGACTTTTGGGTGGTTATGTCAAAATACACTATTATCACAGGGGATTATGTAAAAAAAAACCTATAATAAATTATATATACATTCCATAGAAATTAAACTTCATGAAGTTCAAGGCATCCCTAAATACCATTGCATTAAAAGGAAGTCAAATAGAAGGAAATTTCAAGACTTAAGGTGGAGTTATGCAAGCCTTTTATATATTGATTTTCTGTGGTTGATAGACATCCACAGCTGCGTGACAAAGTCGGTGTATTGATAAGAGGGGACAGGTATAACCCATACCTACAACAAAACACATGAATATTTAAAAAAATTCTAAGACATTAGTGGTTTAAATTAAAGTTCTTGCATCCTTAGTAGCATACAAATTCACTCACCCCTAATTGAATTTTAAATATAATACAAAACCATGAAAAGCTATCTTGGCTATCCTATTACGAAAATTGTTATAGCGTATAGAAAGAGTACTCTTTTCGTTTATGACCGTATTGAAGTTCTTAATAGATGTTTTCGTAAGTTCACTTTTTTTCAGAAAGAAGAATTATTTAAGTGTTTCGGGGAAATCGAATGTTAACTAAGGACGTTAACCTGAGAATCTCCAGGATTTTACTGACCCTCATTTGGAAGCCTGGTTGTCAAGAACTTTCTATGAATGAAATTGAATATTTTTCTTATACGGCCTATTCCGTGTTGTATGTATTGTAAATCTGCGTGTATTGTCGATACTATGGTATGTATCATCCGATACATATGTATTGCACGATACATATCGGTGTTCGACTTCGAACAAAACAATGTCGACCAGTAATTGGAAAAAAAGTCTCAAGGAGAGAAACGGGAACAAGGGCCTGGATTATAAGTTTTGTTTGAGAAGAGAGGTCGTAAAGATGGGGCTTTGATTTCTTTAATTTCTGGTATTCAATAGTTCGATTCAGGTGCAATATCACGATCTACATGTCGCAATTTCTGTCTCTCATTTCTTCTTTGTCCATTCTCCCTCTTTTCGCTAGGGCTGACAATTTTTGACATGATAATCCATTTATGGTAATAACCCGAAATGACCCAAATACGACACGATTCACATGTATAGATTTAAGAGTAATCAAAACTTATATTCAAATAAAAATCAACGCGACTCGAAAATGACACGACTAACCCGAATTGCCACCCCTACTTTTGGCTCTCTGGGTTTCTCCTCTCCTTCGTATCTTATACCTCTGCGCACCTCTAATAATATATATGTATATAGTCATATGCAGTACAACTAGAATATTAGTACATTAAAACAGAGATGTATGTGGCTATTGTTACCCTGTAATGTAATATAACATATATTGTGTTTTTTTATTGGTAGTACATCTACAAATCTTATATAATGATATAAGAGAATGATTGAGTTATTTTGAATCTCTCCTCTTTTTAGTACATGTCTGTAAACATCCTGTTGCTTCTTTTACTCTTCTTTTAGAGAAAATATTTGTTCTCCTAGTTGTAGGGGAAGTAGTCCAAATATGATTTCTTAAAGCGGCTAAAAATAACAGTGGTGATATAAAGATCCCCACGCCTTCGAGACGTTACTACCAACGGGTAAAGGTATTTCATTTCTGTTTGGAAGAGTAGGAAAAGGAAGACAAACCCCTGACCAAGCAGCCCCAACATCTTTCAAAATAGTCTATGAATAATAGTTATTGGTAAATTGATATTGAATGTCAAGTGTCGCTTATTGATATCTGACTTTTATTTTTAATGTGTATGCGTAGATATAGATAGATAGATATATTTTGAATATGTGCATGCCATTGACATTTGTGCGTTATTTTTGCAGGGTTATGAGAAAGCATCCAATGAAAGCAACTAACCAGTAGTGTAGTGTACTGTGAGGATGAATGCATCTGTGAGAAACTGAATGATTCTAAAATCTTTCTTTAATTATGGATTACCAGAATTAATTATGTCTATATAGTAAAGCTGCTTGTTTGTGAAAATCATTTGAACTGTGTGTTATTGTGTTTGCTCTATTGTGGCTGCCACCTTTGATCCAATGCCTGATGGGCAGGTCATTTTTGGAATATTACAAAAGGATAATATAAAATTTCGAAAACATGAACGTTTGAGCAGAATTAGCTACAGAAGTTCAATTGTAGTTATTTCACTTTGCAATGCCTCTCTCAAACGTTAATGTTACTAAAGCCACTTGTTCATAGATCAATTCAAGATCAATTATTCAGATGCGACTTGGCATTACTAATTACAGAAGCTAAAACTTGAACTTGTCAGCAAGTATCAAAATGAGCATTTTATTTATAACCCTCAACCTAGAGTAATTTGGACTCCCTCATGTGAGTTAAACATGGGGGAGCTATATCAGAACCATCTTAACAGATGCTCCGCTTAAAATCTGCTATCCGTGGAGGGTTTCGAACTCGAGACCTCTGCGTAGGGCAACCTTTGTGCACTCGATATGGATTTCTAGCATAACCAAAGTCCTCTTAGTGGTTGATTTTAGTATAAGCTTTAGAGAATTCCCTCAACTGTTGGAGCCATCAAAATCCCAGGAAAAATTGTATTGGGAGTAATGTTAGGCGCACAAAACAAATATGATTGGTATGGAAATGGATTGCACCACTGTAGTTAAAGGTGCACTCAATTTCCTTTCCACTGTCGATAAATTTTTATAAGTAAATTTTAGTTGTTCATTTTTTAAGGTCATTCGGCCATTGACATCAACTAATTTGTTCAGTTTATCGACACTCACTCGACGATTTTTTAACAACAAATAACCTTTTCTTTTGAATTTAAATATTTAAACTTTCATATTTACAAAAATACATATATAATAAAATTCATTATTGTTTTAAAAAAAAGTTTATTGTATAACAAAAAAATTATTTATAATAAATACTAATTATAAAAAAATTAGTAAATGCTAAAATATAATGTCCACACTTAAGTCAAGGAACCTTAGCTTGTTAGCTAGCGAGGTAATTTCACAATATTGGATGATTAGTTTAAAATAAAGAGGCTTACCACTAGTCGTATAGATCATTTCCTCTATTGATTTATTTTACAAAAGGAACTATTTAAAACTGATGTATTATGCACTGAATACAATGAGCAGATTATGTATTATGACATTTTTTTACTTATTGTCACATTTAAGCCTTGGTTGTACAATTTTTTTGTGAAATAAAGATTTTTCAAGTTTGATTGATATTGTTAGCAATAACATTGATAATTGTCAGTGGCAATTACTATGTTCAAATATTAAACTGACGTTTCTTTGCATTATTTTTCCTTAAATATTTGAAATAGGTTGATATTTAGAAAACATTATATCTTGCGGGTTTGCTTACATAGTGTCGTCTATATAGGGATAAACGTAATTGCGCCCATTGTCAAATGTGATCAAAGGTAATTATTTTTTTTTTTTACCTCAAACCTCTTTCAAATAAATAAAAGAGGAGCCCTCAAGTTCATTTATATGTAATATAATCAGCATTACAGTGAACCTAAAAATAAAATTACTGTAATACATTTAAGGAAATTTCTTATTAGCAAAATGAATAAAGAGTAAATTGGTATATAATATAAGAAAATGTTTTTATATAAAAATAATTTTGTTATAAATTAAACAATTTTTTTATTAAAGAGTATTTTTTTAGGGTGTGGCAATCCCCACACCCTTAAGTTCTTCCCCCACACCCTATCTATATATTTAATATACAAAGACCAAAATAACCTCTCCTCCTTCAAAATATAATATGATTTTAAAACATAACATTATTTTAGATAAAATAAAATTTACACTTTAAGACAAAATATAATTTTTTATTATTATTAATGTTATTTTGATTTTCGACTTTAACACATTACTAATTTAAATTATATAATAGTACATTTTTATGAATTTATTAGACTTTGTAACATTTTTCGTCGTTAAATATGAGACTTTTTTCACGAAAAGTAATATTTGGTGGATTTTAAACAGTGTTTAACACAAAAATCTTATAATGAAAAAAATTGCTTTTTAACAAACAAAAAAGAGTTTTTAACAAAATAAAAGCGTTTTAACGAAAAAACTTTTTTTCAACAAAATAAAAAAAAATTGTAACAAAAAACAATTTAAAAAAACTTTTAACACAACAAAACTATTTTTAACAAAAATAAAAACAATTTATTACAAATAAGCAATATCTTTAAAAAAATCAGCTTAAAAAGAATAAAAATAATAATACTTTATTGAAAAAAAACGTTTTAACAAAAAATCAGTTTTAAAAGAATAAAAATTATTTTCCAAAAATATTTTTTAAAAATAAATAAATAACAGTATTAATACTAAAAACTTTTCGTGGATTATATATATATATAGTATTAGATTAAAAAAAATAATATAGGCAGTAATTTTTTTTAATAGAAATGGGTATATAAAAAAATTGTATATGTATAATAATATAAATATGGGCGTAAAAAGTTTTTACATTTTTCATTGCTAAATATGAAAATTTATCCATGAAAACTTTTTATTGTTAATATTGTTTTTTGTTTATTTATTTTTAAATATTTTTGGAAAACAATTTTTATTCTTTTAAAACTGTTTTTTTCACTATACTGTTTTTATTTTTCTAAAAAATATTTTTTAAATATTTTTATTCGTTTTAGGTTGATTTTTTTAAAGATATTGCTTCTTTTTATTAAATTGTTTTTATTTTTGTTAAAAATAGTTTTGTTGTGTTGGAAGTTTTTTTTTAAACTGTTTTTTGTTTTAAACAATTTTTATTTTGTTGAAAAAAAGTTTGTTCGTTAAAACTGGTTTATTTTGTTAAAAACTATTTTTTGTTTGTTAAAAAGCAATTTTTTTCATTACAAGATTTTTGTGTTAAACACTTTTTAAATGTCACCAAATATCACTTTTCGTGAAAAAAGTCTCATATTTAGCGACGAAAAATGTTATAAAGTCTAATAAATTCATAAAAATGTACTATTATATAATTTAAATTTGTAATGTGTTAAAGTCAAAAATCAAAATAATAATAAAAAAAAAAATATTTTGTCTTAAAGTGTAAATTTTATTTTATCTAAAATAATGTTATGTTTTAAAATCATATTATATTTTAAAGGAGTAGAGGGTATTTTGGTCTTTGTATGTTAAATATATAAATAGGGTGTGGGGATAGCCACGCCATTTTTTTATATTAAGGTAATTATTATGTGTGTGTGTGTGTGTGTGTGTGTGTGTGTGTGTGTGTGTGTGTGTATGGTCGAAACCCGACACATATTATTAGAAACTAAAGGAGAGTGAGCCTCTCCCATAGCATAGCGTGTGTGTGGCAACTAATTGGGCTCGACTTTCGAATACTTTTGTATAAGCTATGGGGACTAACTGGGCTCGACTTGCGAATGTTTTCTATAAGCTATGCTACGGGAGAGGCTCATTCTCCTTTAGTTTCTAATAATACGCATGGGGTTTCGACTATATATATATGTGGGTACCTCGATTTGTAATTTCGACCCAGACGAGTAGCCCAATTAAAACCGACCCAAAGTCTAATGGCCTCGCGCTTTAACTGATTCAGTTATGACCCAGTCAATTCCTAAAATCTCTTAAGAGATATTCTAGCGATTATGGGCTAACGTGCCACACCTCCACTCTCCGGAAAAGGCATGTATAAAGAAAACCCTCAGCCCGGGGCAAAAGGGCATGTAATTGTAAACACTCCCCTGGAATAAAGAGAAATAAAATACAGAGAGCACCACCGTGGACATAGTCCTTCTTGCCGAACCATGTATACTCGTGTCGTGTGTGATTGCAATTATTTTAAATTCTTTATTTATTCTGGTGGTTGCCTTTGTTTATTATTTTGTGTTGAGTTTAATTGTCATCACAATATATATATATATATATATATATATATATATATATATATATATATTGGAGTGCTAAAGCACTCACTTGGAGTGCATTTAGCCATACCCCATAAGGGTAATTTATTGTTTTGTTAAAAGAAGGGTATTTTTGAATTATACAAAAAAATGGATAGAGTTAATGGTCAATTATGTTGACCAAATTGTTTTCATCCAAAATGAGTGTCAAATCTATATAAACAAAAATAGTGGATGTCTAACTATAAACTAGACAAAGTAGGAGATGGCAAAGTCTAAATGACCCTAGTTTTAGTCCATTAAACTCCATTTACACATGTTTACTCTATGCCTCTCAATGAAATGGATTGTAATAGTAATTCGATGTATTTATTTGGATATTAATGTGTGTTATTGAATATAATATAATTTGATTATCTATTTAGTCAATTAGTAAATGGATCGAATTTGGATTGATACATATCCGATCCTAAATTGTTAGGACTATAATATGGATTATAGTTTCAAAGATTTGTTACATGATTCGAACTCAATAAAAAATGATAATCCCCATAATAAATGGATATGGATTAACCTTAATGTGATCAAAATATGATTAAGTTATACTCATACATATTCATTAACGACCTTTTAATAAGTCCCAATAACTCAAGTTCAATCTTTTTAGGCATATTTTGTTTTCTTGTCATTACTGCACAACTATAAATATATAGACTTGCGAGGGATAATTCGATCACACATGAGAGAATACGTGTTCATTGGTCCTATCAACTATCTCACCCAAGAAGCTAAATTGTTGAAACCAACCTATGAAAATCTAGGAGCTAAATATGACCGATCAATTTGGAATTCATCCTAAGTCATAGAGTCTTGCAGGGCTCAACGTTCTTTATTTTTTTCTCTATAAATGTAACCCTCGCTCCAAGAGAAAGAGACATGTAACCATTGTTATTATAATGAGATCGCATTATCGAACCACAAATATAATGCTCTTGTATAATTGTATATGTTTTATTTTCTGCTCGATTTTAATTATGTTGAATACAACATGTAGGATTTTATCATCTACACTTGACACCATCTATGAGAATCAATTTTCCTTTATCAACCAAACATGCTAACTATTAACCACGTCTCATTCACACAACGAGCACAACCATCTCACTACAGTCTATAAGACAACCAGAACGATCATGAGGTCCCAAGGATTAGGTTTATGATCTAACCTAACAGGAGCCGTAATACTCCCAGTTCTTGTTATCCTTGACACGATAATCAAACAGTGGAGAGCAATGAGCCACCACGATCTAACTAGATCTCGTGGCTCGTGGATGCGTATCAATAACACCTTTATTAAGAGAAAGCCTCCACATTACCCGCCTACAATGTCGCCTGAAGTGGTTAGAGAAGGAACTCCATGAAGATATTTACGAATGTCATGAAACTACCCTAACCCTTAACCCTCAGACGAGTAAAACTCACAGCTGAGGATGAAGTTTGTGACATAATCAGGATTATTTCTATAGGAGGGGCTCGCTAGATAAGAAAGACATCCACAGAAGCCGTCATGACATGAAACTTTGCAACCTCATATGAAGAAAGATCGATGATCATCATTCCCTTTGAGGGGAAGGACCACTAAAGAACTTTCCATAAGCACCTTTATCTGCCAAACGAAATCACCATTTACTCTATTAGTTGAGGACTTTGAGCATTCCAAAATGTATCGCTAATCCAAGCCACTCTGGAACAATTACGAGGCCATCATCTGACATATATTCCCTTTTATTTTGCGGGATGTTGTGCACAAGTGGCTTGAGAAGTTACCACATCGATCGATCACCGTCTTTAAACAACTCGCAGAGGATTTCATGACAAGATTTATCAATAAAAACACCCGTCCATAGAGGATGGAATCCTTCCTCATGATGAAGAATAAACTCCATGAAACCTTACGTGAATATGCTCGATGCTAGTGGGAAACGTACAATGCGGTGAAATACTGCTCTGAAAAAGTGGCAATAGCCTCATTTAAGATCGACCTTCCGAATAATTCCATGTTGCACCAGTCCCTCACTAAAAATGAGGCTACTACTATAGATCACCTGGTGTCTCAAATTGAGATATATGCTAAGGTAGAATACATAGTAGCAAACACACAATACGTTAATGGTTGGCCAAAGGTGATGAAAAAATGGAAACAGGGAGCACGCCTTGAAGAAGGGGGTAAAAACAAAGAATGATAGACCAAAGGGCGATGAGAAATTAAATCTCAGCAAGGCTCATCGCGCCATCAACACTATTTTTAAAGAACCAATTTAAAAAATCATGGACAAAATTAAGGGTCTATATTATTTCAAGTGACCAAGAAATATTGTATGGGACCCATGAAATAAAAACACATCCTTGAGATGCTCCCACCATAAGGAGCATAGGAAAAAGAATGATAATTACAAGCCGCTCAAGTCATATCGAAAAGAAATAGCCCAGGCAGGTCATTTAGATGACTATGTGGAGAAAAAGAGCATAAAGTTTTCATTGAGCGTGACCAAAATCCAGGTAACGTACTAGACGATAAAGATATAGGGCATAAGGTCACAGTTATTCATGGGGCCTCAAACCCTAATCATATTCAAGGCAACACCGATGAAATTTAATAAGATTATTATGGTGGTGGAAGCTTTCCACATTGACCCTGCCAAAACCATAGTCGATAAACGCCATCGACCAAAAGAAATTGACTATGATAAGCATATTATTTTCACATAATAAGACCTGGTTGGAGCTAGAACTCTCAATCATGATCCACTAGTAACCACTCTCAGAATTTCCAATTCGAAAGTGGATAAGCTACTAGTGGACAAAGGGAGACCTTTATAAGTCATGTATATTAACCAACTCAACTTGAAAATGGAGGAATTAAAGGAGGCAATCGTTCCTCCGACCGTATTCTCTACAAGAGTGATAATACCACTAGGGAAAGTTGTGCTACCAGTACAAGTTGAGAGTATATCAAAGATTATAGAATTTTTCATTGTGGATATTGAATTGCAGCACAATGCAATTTTAAGGAGAGGATCGCTCCACACAATGAATGCAATCTTGTAAACCTACCACCAAAATCTTAAATGCATTATCGACCCATGGGTAATGGAGATACATTGAAATCAAGACTCTGCTCAGTAATTATTAATCTCTTCCATTAGACCTTAAAAATGAGAGATAATAGGTGAAAAACATACAAGGAACCACTAGAGGAAGTGATTTTCGATGACCCTCATGTGACACCCCAACTAATTAAATACCGGGTAAATACTCCTTTATTCAATTAATACATAATATCAAGTTGGTTCAATCTTAGCATCACTGTCGAAAACATTTAGTTACTTACTAGCCACCTAATATTTAAAATAGAGAGATGCAAAATTTTATTAATTAAGTTAACAATTAACCAAGTAATTAAATCGCCATCCATCAATCGCATCAACAATCTCATATGAATAACTAATGTAAAGTAATAAACTAAGTCTGGAGTAACACTCCAATAATAATACCAGAGTAAAATAAGATCCCAATACACGAGTCTGAATGAATAAACCAGCATCTGAAATAAAGCAAGTCTGTAACTACCATCTCTAAATAAGAATGGGAAACATGCCCTAACTGATATGAATGACTTTGAAGGAACCAAGGATAAATATGGAGGCATTTAATACCGAGATCCTATAGCTTCCGCAACTGCTACAACACATCTTCAGAATGGAACTCCTATGCTTGGCATCCCTGTGGCTGGGCACCTAAAAGGTTTTTACAAAACAAAATAGATATGGAGGAAATCGGGTCAGAGTCCGAGGTGAAAATATTTTAAAAACAACAAGTTATTAAATTACAATCTAAGCAACACATATATGAAACATGTTAGTTACGTGCCCTCTCTTGAGACCCTCACTTCTCAACTAATTGTGCACGCCTAACGCATATGTAATTCCCCTGCTAGTTACATTACCCTGCCTAGCCAGCCTATGTCAATTCTTTACCCAATCGGACTACCTTATTTGCTTACTCGAATAACCCCATTTAATATATCCGAACATACTTCGTGTTTTATTAACCAATTTTTCATAGCTTAATCCTCATATTTGGTTCTCACATGCTTCATCAACTTAGATATTTCAATCTAACTTATCTACTAAGCAACACAACAAAACTAGCAGAAGTATATATATATATCATATACAAATCAGGGACCCCACAAGGATAGAACCTACGATGTCCTCATACTCTGCTATCGAATCCCAGTACATCACGTACGTGAGGATTATGAGTTTCGAATCACTCAAGAACTATATCAATACAAATCACACATATTGGAGGCGGACATAGTTCACATACCTATAGGTCACGCACATACCTACACTCCCATAGTCAGCTGGCTCATTAACTCACAAATAACCCTTCACAGTCCTATGTTCTTGAGGTATAAATCTAAAGTCCCCCCGAAGGCACACAAAGACCAGACTGTCCCCTTTCCTGAACCACCTCCCGTGATAGCAAGTATAGTAGGTATGTCATGCACATAACAATCCATATACTAGAAAATCACACAACCAGTGTATATATATATATATATATATATATATATATATATATATATATATATATATATATATATATATATATATATCCAATATAGGTAATCTCATCTCCTATATAAATTAAGTTTCATCCATATTAGTTGCGTTCCGAATATTACACGTATCAATAATTTAGCGCTGCAACTCTCGCCGTACATATTCGAGTACTCCTACTTACCCCAATAGGCTACTAGGTCTCCCATATATCTCTAGTGTTATCTCATCAACTTAAAGTCCACTTACTACTATTTCAACCCTTAAATTACTGTTCATCCGAATTTAAACCCCCTATATCCTAAATTTCGAATCACATCTGTTCGGTTAACTACGCTTACTTTCTCCCACTCATTTCCATACGTACTAACCCTTTTAAGGTCTTAAGTGTATCCTACTAGTCTCCCCTAAGTCCCAACATGTTCAATCAATCATCTCTAACAAGTTCTAAAGGTTGGGTTTAAATCAATTTAATAAGGGAATAATTTACATTTCCTAGAGGGGTCGATCGATCGAAGGAATGGGTCGATCGATCGACATTCTTGAGTCGATCGATCAATCGAGCAGTTATCTGCCTAGATTTTCCTTTAGCAGTTACGGGTTTCCCACTTTTATTCCTCCAATTCTCCATTACAACGTCCCAAACTCCCAAACAAGTATACTAACTATTAAACCAACATATCTACATAAATTTTAACGTCCAAGATTCATTAAACTATTATCTAACATCAATTTCTTGGATCAAAAGTCATGAGTATTACACAACCCTAGTTCTTAAAGATTTCTACAATACTCACCATAAATCTCAGTTTAACCTCATAATTCCTAAACCTTAATCTATAATTTCATTCATTCACTGTTTTCAGAAGATCCACTACGTGCAAACCTACCCAAATTCTATAATTAAGTCTCCAATTTCATATTTTTGCAATTATTCATAAATTGACATCAAACCTAATCTAACATGTAGAGTATATGCCTTAAATCATTGCAAGATAAATCACTTGCCTTGAGTTAGAGATTCTGATCCATTGGAGCAGATGGTATGGGAGTAATCCTCTCTTCCCAATTTATTCGGTGGTGGTGACGGTGGTGCAAGAAGTCTTTAAGTGGTGGTTCTTCTTTGGAAACTTCCTCCTCTTCCTCACTAATGGCCGTTTGCGAAATTTGGTTGTGAAACCCTAAGGACCCTAAGTGTTGGCTGATATAATCAACCTAATATTTGCGGGTTACTATTCCTCAAAAAGTCAAAATGACTAAAATACCCTCCCGAGTTACCGGTCAGGCCTAAAATGCCCCGGGACCCAAACTAAACCCCCCGCTAGTATTTTCTGACTATCTCGACCCTTTTGAACCCTTTGGTGCACTTGAAATGACCATACAAATTGATAAGCACCCAAAACTGTACATTTTATGCCTCAAATAGACGTATTTTAGTTACTAATTCTCGACAAAATGGGTCTTATGTACGTAATTGTTTAATGTGCAGGCTTGATTGTAGTTGCGGTGTCAAAAGTTATATTTAGAGGCCATTTGCAGTTCAAATGGAGCTAACAACCTGTCCTGTACCTTAAGCCTAACCCAGACCATTTCTACCTTGTCCCAAAATCATCACCGAAGTCCCGAGTGTGTTTGGCTTGTCCCCTTTTATTTATTTTATTTTTTCATTTTCATTTTTGATTTTTATTAGTTTTTAATTTTAGTCTTTATTTTTAGTTTTGCTAGATTTTATATTTTTAGGACTTTAGATTTTATTCTCACTTCTTTTGTAGTTTTTATCTTTATTTGAGTTTTATTTTTAATAGATTTTATTTATTTTTAGAGGATTTATTTTTCTTATGTTTTATTTTTGTGTGTCGAGTATTTGGTTATTTACTTTCTTTTATTTTTATTTGCTTTTAGTTTTTAGTTAGTTTATTTTTATTTATTTGATCTTATTTGTTTTATTTTATTTTTATTTTTATTTTTAGTTTTTAGTTGTGTCCTTTATTAGTTTATAGGATTAGGAATTTAATTTTTAAGTTTTAATAGATTTATTATTTTCATTTTTTTTTCTTTTTAGTTTAGTTTGATTTTTTTAAGATAGTGTTATTTTAATGGGGGCACAAATTAAACACACACACAAACCCCTCTTACACTCATCTACACCTAAACTAAACCTCCCATTCACCCCTTAAATACCATACACCATACACACACCACAAATCCCACACACATTCCCAAATATCCTATACCCTCACCACACACAAACACATCTCCTCCTATCTTCTTCCCACCATCAAACCCATATTCTCTCACCTCTCACCTCCATTAAAAAATTAAGACCTTCCCTCCCAAGCTTCAACCCTATACCCATTTACCCCATCTCGACCCACTGCTAATCCCAACACCCATAACTCGAAATCTACCCGAAACTCCACCTTCTCCATACCCACCTGTCAACCACCCCAAACCTAACGCCGAACCAACCCAAACCTGCTGGAATCCCTACCAAACCGCCTGCAACCCACGACTCCGGCCAACCCAATTTATAACTCCCATTAAAAAGAAATCCCCAATTTTATCAAGAACAAACCCTAAAATTTAATTGAATTCCACCTCTTTCAATATGAAAATGTAGATGCAATTTAATAATCACAATTTAAACCACTTGCCTCAAATGAAGATCTAAGGCCTTGAATGAAGGTGTTGAATTGAAATTGAAGTAATCTCTCCAAGATCTCCAAGTTCCTCTTCTCTTTGGCTCTCCCTTAGCTTTTTCCCTCTTTAGTCTTCTAATGTGATTTAATGTTGCCTAACCCCTAAGCATTTGGGGTTAAAAACCCTATTCACGTTTTTGGGCCTTATAAAAAGGGCCCATACATTCTATATGGAGCTCAAACATGTATAATTAGGATTCGACATCCATTATACGCATATAACCATTCATTTCGAACTATTTCGACCCTAACGGACTAACCGCGTGCTCAAAATCACCATCTAGAATAAATTTCTAAAATTAACTCTCACCCGTTAACTTATTTAAATATATTCACTTTTAAATATTCCCATTAATTAATTCTCATTAATTTACGTCACAAGTCAATTACTAATTACTGAATTAATTAAATATAAATAATAACCCAGAAATTACGAGGTGTTACATACTTCCCCCTTACAACGGAATTTCGTCCTCGAAATTCGGATAAGCCTAGTACTCCCGATCTCAACTAGCCCCGAAATCACTAACCCTTAGCATTGCTACACAAAGTATTGAGCGAGTGTAATTAACCAAAGCGCCCATCCACCCTATACCCGTGCTTAACCGCACTAAAAGAAGCAGGGCATTTACTAGCCCTTAATCCGTAACATAACATCAATCCCGCGGTTATAACATTCCCAATACCCTCCTCTCGGCATGAAAGTATACATATCCACTCTTATGTAAAAAGAAAATACCTACTAACGCGCCCTTACTATCAGTAGTTTCCTTGCGTGAAAGTAAAACCTGAACTATATGTTCCCGCTCGACAATAAGTCCAACCACCCAAAATCACATCAGAAATGTCCCTACTCCCCCGGATTTCAATTTAACAATATCAGTACATTAAAATGCAACACATTTTAACATCCATTACCGTATATATACACTAGACCCTATCTCAGGTGAAACCTAGCTTCTATAATTCATATCCTGGTACCGCGAACACCCAATCTTACTATAGCTATCCACTATAGCCCCAACTATAGCTACACCGTTGAAACTTGGAAAAACATCCCCACTACCCCTATAATCCTCGAAAGTAGAAATCTCTCGTATAATGCAACCATCCTCTTAGTGTAACTCCCCACTCTCACATGGTTAGCACCAAAGAATCTTCGCTATCCCACGGTACTTGTATATATATATATATATATATATATATATATATATATATATATATATATATATATATATTATGGCTATTGCAGTCTACACATCCACTAATATTTGTTTCATTCACGAATCCTAGTAATAGTAGGTTGTGACGCACTCACTGTCACTTGCAAACACACCCATGCTTAATCATTCCATAATTCGGGGGACAACTTATTCCCATTCCTTCGAAATATTTTGAAATCATTACCTTTGCATCTTCTCCTTGAATATGCTAAGTATCTGACAGTAGAGGCTTTGGCTCCTCCCAGGGTGCCCATACACCCTATATCTTGTGCATAGTTGCACAAACCTCCGATCATCACTTATGTAACCATATTTGTCTCAATTTCAGTCCCGTATTATCGGCGTGGCCATATCCTCAAAATATTTTTGATGACTTACTCATTACCATTCGATTTTACCCGACATTACCCCACCTTTATTATCGATGTGAGATCCTCATAATACTCCCTTAGTCCCATACCTAAGGGTCCATGCATTGGCAAACACGACTAAAATTAATCACAAAAAACATATTTTAATATGCATAACATAGCAACTTGTGGTGCCAAAAACTCGCAGTGTTTCTTTCGTAACACCTTCAGGCTCCACTAGCCCTATCACTTAGTGGCTTTCCACTTAACGTATTTTCTCCACATGTTCGCTAATTATCATTAAAACCGATGACCTAAAATACAATGATGTCTCCACACTTTCGACATTTTATCCAGGCTTATGCGTATAACACTTCCTAGCAAAGTCCAAAAGAACTTTTTTCGCAATGCATAATTCCTAATCATCGTCGGTCCTTGATTTCCACAGAATGCAAAGCATAACCCCGGGACTCTCAAGCCTTGCCCCTATACTTACAAGCCTATCATGGAATCTCGCGTCCCTAAAGCGGTCATTTACTACTGCACTCATACTATCACTATGCCATCAGCGCTAAATATTAATAACGAGTTAAATCTCTCCGCTCCACGGCAACCTACATCCCTTGAATCTCCTCAGTAAAAATCCTACGTACCGAGATCCAACATAACTAGATAACTGCACTCTATGAATTCTACTTCACACAATATTTTCTCTATGATATTTATCAACCCTCTTCTAGGTGAGACATCTCAGGAGAATATACATCCAGTACTGAAACAACGAATACGATGGCCTTGCTATGATCTCCCGCCATTATAAACTTGTCTTAATGTACCTAAGATAAAACCATACCTCAATTATAACCTATAAAAGGAGATATTCCTCAAGAAATACATCGTCTTAATGTACCCACACATTCCTTCTGGGTGGAATCGAAGAGTACCCCACTACTTCATGGCAAGAGTACACATACGAGTGATATTAACTATACTTCCACTAAATCTATTTCTCACAAGAATCTAGTACTAATACATTATTGTGACCCGTTATCATCACATAAAACTACCCCAATCATCTCGAAATAAAACTTGTAGTTTCAGTTACTCATAACACTTCCGGCTCAACGGTTATTAGCTATAACACCCGCATCCTAACAAAACCAAAAACTTCTCCAACAAATGCCCCTACTAGGCATCTAGCTCTTGTCCCCTGACTTATTGCGGATAAGATCCATCCATGCGTTTCTACTATTTTATACATAAGACACATCTCTATGTCCTTCCCCTTTCTCTGGCCTCAAAGGACCTATCGGGGTTGTCCTTCTCACAGACTTGGTAATCTTGACCCTAATTGTTGACCCAAATTTCCCTTTGGATCCGATGATCCAATTACTGGTTACTGGCCTTGATGGCCCTAACTAAACTCACAGTTACTCGACATAGATTTCATTGATCTCGATCATTAATCTGGGTCCTCTAATGGGTATTTCTTCTCTTGTAACCTTTCTAGCACTAAAAATCCAAACTCACTCTTCGATAGATTTTCCAACTCTCTTAGCTCCTCTCTCTCGAGAGCATAGATACCAACTGTAAATGTACAACTTTGACGACAACGACACCAACCATTCTAGCCATATCTCCTATCCATGCTTGTACACTCTACCCAACGGGTCTAATCTCAACTTATAAACCCTATTTGATTCCTCGTATCCCTATCATCGGTTATGGGTTTGTGAATTCCGTCAACTTTCCTTCCCATCCGACCAATGTCCGACCCTTTTTTAGAAATTTTCTAAAATTTTCCTTGCTTCTCTATTTAACCACCAGTAAGAGATTTCGTAATAATCTGCACCCCTAATTCCTTGTTATTCACAGTATTTCACCATAAATGTGGTGACTGGCTCCCACCACTACATACTGCTTCTAAAAGCAAACTTCCTTGCTCGAAATTTTGACTTGAGTGACACTACACTCTCCCCACATGTCATCCCAATTGGATGTTCTATACCCACTGGTAAATCACTCTTCCGCACCTCCCTCGAATCCTAGCGGATTGTTCTTCTGAAATAATTTTTTCTTCGACCCTCACCCCTTATCGTCTACACTTGGGGCTTTAACTTTTCACCTTTATCCTTCCCGATGGTTCTTGGGGTAACTACTGCACCCAGCGATTTCTCCAACATCAACTGCTCGAATAATTATCATGGTAACTCGTAACGCGTCACTATTTCCAGAATACTCCATGGCTCCTGTTGAGTCCTCCCTCCTGCAGTCCTTCTAACGTCCCACGATGGATTTTCTAAATTGTTCGATCTACCACGCTCAACCGAAACCGTATATGAATCACATGAACTATACCCTATAGCAGGAGAACGTAAATCGCATATGTGAAGGAATACAATAACCCTACAATAAGGCTCTATATCAAAGAACGCTACGTTGAAATGTGAAAATCCCCACAGATCCTAAGGACACTAGAACTTGATGCTCTGATACCCAAAACCCCTTACAGATTTATAACTCCCATAAAAAAGAAATCCCCAATTTGCTCAAGAACTAACCTTAAAATTTAATTGAATTCCACCTCTTTTAATATGAAAATATAGATGCAATTTAATAATTACAATTTAAACCACTTGCCTCAAATGAAGATCTAAGGCTTTGAATAATGGTTTTGAATTGAAATTGAAGCAATCTCTCCAAGATCCCCAAGTTCCTCTTCTCTTTGGCTCTCCCTTAGCTTTTTCCCTCTTTAATCTTCTAATGTGATTTAATGTTGCCTGACCCTAAACATTTGGGGTTAAAAACCCTATTCACGTTTTGGGGCCTATGGGCCTTATAAAAAGGGTCCATACTTTCTATATGGAGCTCAAACATGTCTAATTAGACCCCGACATCCAATATATGCATATAACCACTCATTTCGGACTATTTTGACCCACACTGACTTAATCGCGCGCTCAAAATCACCATCCAGAATAAATTTCTATAATTAATTATCACCCGTTAACTTATTTGAATATATTCACTTTTAAATATTCCCATTAATTAATTCTCATTAATTTACGACACAAGTGAATTGCTAATTACTGAATTAATTAAATAAAAATAATAACCCATAAATTACGAGATGTTACATAGGGTTTCTCAATTGTATTTATCATTGCATACGCAACATAACCATATAATAACAATAACCTGATATCCACATCACCCTTTAAGCACATATACATATATCACTCTTTATACGTATATAAATAGATTCCCCAAGCGATGCTTCCCATATACATCCCTAGTATGCTATCAGGCACCATGTACATCACGTACCACTCATAGGTCACAAGGTTAGGATCTTACCATCGATCCCAAAATGTAAATGTATAGTGAAGGCGATCATACACATACATCCGTAAGTCATAACCATACCACATCACACCCAACTTGAGAAAACAATACCTATCAACAGCAATATAACCTAGGGAAAATAATCCACCACTTATTTTCAACGCCAGGGTGGACCACCCACTACGCCCAACCTCCAACGATAGAATATTAAAGTAGGTATATTCACATAAGATCAACCCCACATAGACATATATATACTGGTCACACTTGATTCATATATATATATATATATTATATGAGAGGGGGGTGTTTTAGTGTTCCAAAAAATTAACGGTTGAGATCGCATTTTTTTGAGCGATCTAATGGTGTGGGATTGTGCCACGTAGGATTGTATCCATTGTAAGGTGGCAAATTAGACAACTTACACTTTGAAGCCCCGTTCCTTACCCGACTTCTCATTCTCTCCCCCGTCACTCATCTCACTCATACCTCCAAACCCTACCCCTCTCTCCCTCTCATCCCTCCAGCCGCCATCCCTCATCTCATCTTCACACTTCCCTTCCCCAAGCCCACGCCGTCCCTACTCCTCCTCCTCCTCCTCCTTCTCTCTCCCTTTCAAACACACACACACTTCCCTTCCCCCAAGCCCACGCCGTCCCTCCTCCTCTCTCCCTTTTCCACACACACACATACACAAATCGCGCACACACACTATGATTTCAACATACCCACAATCGCACACACAATCACACACCAATCGCCCCCCCCCCCCCCCCCACACACACAATAATGGCTGATGGTTCCTCCGAAAACCCCCCTCAGGTATACACATAATCGCACACACACACACACACAGACACTCACACAATTGCAGTAGCTGGTTCCTCCGAAACCCCCCCTCAGGTATACACACGCACACACTTTAGGGTTTGGGTTTTTTTGAAATTTTGTTTTGGGGATTTTTGTTTTCAGATATGATTTTTACCCTTAATTTCATTTTTTTTGTCTGTCAGGTATACTCAGAAGGTGAAATTTTCTATATTTGATTACATCAGTTCCAAGGTGGAATTCTAAGGTTTGAAATTTCGTTTTGGGGATTTTTGTTTTCAGATATGATTTTTTACCCTCAATTTCATTTTTTTTGTTTGTCAAGTATACTCATAAGGTGAAATTCATTTTGGTTCATTTTTGTTTGTCAACTTACACTTTGTAAACATAGTAGCGAGATTTTTTTAAACATAGTAGCGACAATTGATATTAGGTCTTTGAAACTTATTTCAACAAAAAAACAGGGTATTCCTTATGCGTAGCTACATGAACCCCGTTCATTTTTGTATCACAAGCTGTGATGTTGATTCAAGTAGTAGTTGATAATTTTGTTCTGCATTTTTTGAAGTAACTTAAAATTTTATACATCTACGACACCATTATAGTTGTGATTTCCACATCTTATACCTTCTTTGTTTATGCAATTAATGTTTCATCTTTTGAAAATCAAAGTTTTGTGCAACCTTTTAAGAACAGAGGAAATTTGTGAATATATTCATAATATTCACAGCCTTTAATTTGTTTTTCTTTGGTCTTTCTCATTGAATTATAAAGAGTGAGTGTGTGAATTACCTAGATTTGCCTATTTGTGTGAGTGGAAATTTGTATCAAATTACCAATTGGTTGTAGTAAATTACCAATTTGAAAGTTTTTTTGATGTTCTGTTTTTCGATCTATTCTTTAAAAGTAAAAATTTGTGATTTTTGAAAGTTTACTTGCTTTGTTATGTATATTTATTTTAAGTGTGATATTAGTTTTTTTCTTTTCAAATTTAGTACTATCAAAAGATTTGAGAACTTTTTCACAACTTGAGCTAACGAAACTCTCAATGGATCTATCGCAATTCACTAATTTAGTTTGTTTCATTTTCATATCCGATTTACTTTGAGGAGTCCTTTTACTTTAGTCAGTGTCACGATTTGAGCTAACAAAGCCCTCAAAGGCTCTATCTCATTTTATTGATTAAGTTTATTCATGTTGCATATTTGATTGATTGTGATGAGTCCTTTTAATTTACTTTATCTTCTTAATTGTTTCTAAATGAATGTTTACTGCTGCTGCTTCTTAGTTGTCTAAATGAATGTTCCTAAATGTTGTTTTTAAATGAATGTCAACTTTATCTTCTTAGTTGGTTTGGAATTCTAAATAAGTAACCATGGTTTTAAAATTCTTTAAATCCCAATAAGCGTGATTACGACTCTCTTACTGTTAAAGAATAATATAATGTGCAACTTAAACTAATAGACATAACAACAACCTTGAAATTCTGCTACAAGATACAAGCTTAAACTCACACTGCTGTTGCTACAGGGTACATGCTTAAACTCACACTCTTGTTGCTGCTACTATCAGTTGCTACTACTACAAGTTGCTGCTGCTACTACAAGTTACTACTACTATAAGTTGCTTCTCCTATTACAAGTTGCTGCTACTACAAGTTATTGCTACTACAGGATGGATGAATGGACAAGTTGTTACTGCTACTGCTACTACGTTCATCTCCATGGACAAGAAATGGTATGAAATCAACATTGTATTTGTACAAGCCTCTCCCCAATCCTTAAGGTGAACCAAACCAAAAGTAAAGAGACTTATCTTATATAAGCATAATATTATGGTGAGTAAATTTGCTTAGTATATTGTGTAAATGTTGAGTTTTGAAGAAGATTAAGACCATGGATTAGTTTGGTTTTGCATGTTTATTTTTTGATTTATTTGGTTTTGTTTTGCAGATTTCATGAATTTTGGCCTTAATTATCAGGGATTATTTGCTGTCTTTCACCATAATTCAAACTAATCCCACAGTATAACCTTTATTGATTTTTTTTGGTGTTCTCTTTAGGTTTAAACTTGATTTGTTGATGCGTGTCACTTGATTTGCTAACCATTTTAATTATTAACATGTGTTTGTAGGGTTATTCAACTCGAAGGGAGAAGAAGAAGAAGCACAGGAAGAAGATAAAACATCGTAAGAAAGTTATTCGTAAGAAAGTTGTATGACGCATTTCATTTTAATGGGCCCAATCAATATATTTTTTCCATTTGTGGATAAACAAACACAATTATCTTAACTTTTTTCGGAGGTATATTCCAATTGTGGATAAACAAACACAATGAGTTAGTGCTACTCCATTTCTTTTATACGCATAATCCATTTCTTTTCTTTTCATGTATTAATTTTTTTTTTGCAGATGTGATTTTTTTGGCATAGAAGGATTGCAGTAGAAGCCCTGATGCATGGATGCAGTAGCTTATACATTGTTAATTTCTACATAGATTTGTGCAACATCCACATTTGGAGGGGCCTCTAATTCTCATTCTTTTTATAGATTCTTCAACTGGTAAACAGTCTTTTAGAAGTCTTAAAAGTAAAAAATGGAAATTTTCATGGGAATACCTTTGTGAGAAATGAACGAATTAGTTCAAGATGAAGGTTTGTGTTATCTCACTACCTGCCAAGTTGAATTGATAGTAGACCATCTGAATTTGCAGTCCATATGAGCTAATCTCTGTGTTCATAACCCATCACTTTCACCTTAGAACATATAGACATGTAATTAAAAGGCAACAACATATTAATTTTTGAGGGATCCCATCTACCTGATTCAACGAGCAGTTCTGAAATATGAGGGATCCCATTTAATTTTGGAGTTTTTTGTATTCATAGGGTTTGTTCTAATGAATGATTTATGTTTTGCAGTGCTATTGTGGATTTTTTGGTTCGAAGTCGGCACCAAGTTTTGCACAAATTCGTCATTTTTAGGGTCAAAATATGAAGGTATGATTTGTTTAAATACTAAATTTTTTTGTTTCGTAATATAGAAAAACTGTTGGGTTTAAATTGACCAAGTGATTGAGGAAAGACTTAAGTGAAGATTCAGTTCTTTATTGGAAATTTGTTTGAAATTTTTTGTAAACCCTTATTATTTACTTTTTCTACTGATTGAATTTGAGTGATAGGTGCTTGGAAAAATGTCTAGATGAGCTTTACAATTTCAAGACATGAAATTGGAGTTCCTAAACAAACTTATAAGTTTATTACTCGGTCAATTGTTGTCACTTTGGGTGTTTGGCTGTCAATGAAGATATACAAATTATAATTTCAATAAAGTTTACCTTAACATCTGTGAAATTTATAGGCTCAATTACGCTACAAATAGTTTCATTGTTATTAATATTCTGTTCTTTTTTATTTGCATAGGTATATGTCTGTATATAATACGAGACAAGATTTAAGTAGTGCCATCGGCATGAGTAAACGGTAGATGCCATTTATGTCAAACTCAATGTTCTTATGTCAAACGGTAGATGCCATTGAAGTTGGATCTGCATAGATTTGTTCCAAAGTAGTTAATTTTTTTTGTTTTGTTTTGATCTCCAAAGTTACGAAATTTGAGAGTTTGGGTAGTGTAATATGTTCTGTTTTGTTTCATTTTTTTGGCAGGAAATTTGAGAATTTTGGCACGTGATATTTTAACTCTGAATCATAAAGGACGCGTTGCATACATGTGGTTCATTCTTCAAGCAGTGTGTTATTGTCATTTCAACGCAGTGCACTGCATACATGTGATGTTGGGCTTTGGGATTGCGGCCAAGTCCACGTAGGATTGTAGGAAAGATGGACCCCAATGGGATTGTTGTGCTTCACCAGGACAATATTGGGGAGTATTTGAGGATGGAGGATGGGCTTTGAGTGGGTTTGTATTTCATTTAGAAAATACCTAAAGTTTTCCCAAGTACATTACAGGTTATTATACTGGATTTATTATATCAATGTGATGATTGGCAATTTTGGTGAGAATTTTTTAGTGTTTGATGTGGGTTTTGAATTTAAGTTTCATTTAGATTGTGGCCTTTAGCAAATATGTTTAATTTCATCTTTAATTAAGCATGCTCTGGGATTGCGTACGCGGTTGCTTTGATAAACGTCATTATTGTGAATTCTCGAGTATATGTAAATGCTTGATTCTGGTATGGTTGTTTTTGTTTGGTACATTTGTAGATGTGATTTTAAAGAAGTCCATTTTTTGAATAACTTTAATATGGCGTCCTACATTTGATCAATTCAATTGGTGTTGAGTGGCTAATTTTTACTACTATGTATTGGCCAAAAACTATTTCGGACAGTTCTTTTTTTTACTTTTCACTATCACTGTTGGTCTTGCATTTTCTACTATATTTTATACACCTGCTTGGACACATTCGACCAAAACTGTCTGGACAGTTTTTGTTTATTCCTTTCAAATGGATTTTAATTCAACGATTGTGTTGTACAGTACACACAACTAATAACGTAGCTTTTTAAATCAAGGTTTTTAATTTTTGTGTTGTATTTAATTTTTTCGGAGTCATGAAATTATTTTTTTGATATATCTCTCTTTTGGATTCAAGAAGGACGTCTTTCTTTATATATTTTGTTGTCTTAAGTTTTAAGCATTATGTACTAATGTTATTGCAAATAGTATGATGGTGACTACTGTTTTGCAGGTACATGGTATTACAAATAAAAGGTATGATTTCATTTGTATTAAAAGTTTCTCACCTTTTTTTTAAAAAGTGGATATCAGATTTCATGATCAAAGTATGATTTCCTTTTTTTTTACATTTTTTGTTTGGTTACATCTCGGGGACTATTTTAAATTTTAGTGTATAGGAGTATTTTAAGTTTTATTATAATGGGAATAGCTTTACATTATATAATATTTTACTAACTATTTTATTTGACTAACTATATTTTTTGTTTTGTATAAGGTCACATTTTAAAAACAAAGGACAATTGTTATAGTGGAACATGCGATATGACTCAAGTTGATATATATGTAATTTTTTTTACGACGTTTGTTTCTTTGAAGTTTTTGGTAGATGAATTTGAGATAATTGAATATTGTTGGATTGGTTGTTATCCCACGAGAGGGTGGATATGTCCATTTTTTTTTCAAATGGACACTTTATTTATTTGAGTCACAACGTGAATTCAGTTGATGAATATTATATATTTCATGTCATATGTGAATTTCTTTGATGAATTTAAAGTATTTGAATAATGTTGGATAATTTGTTATTTGTTAAGTAAGGTGGATAGTCATATAAACAAAGGAGATTATGGTCAATTTTTAAAAAATTACATTTTGTATTGTCGGGGAACAATATTTTGCTATTTTCTAAGTACGTACTCTGAGAGAGAGAGAGAGAGAGAGAGAGGAAGAAACTCGGCTAACGTACACAATATCTCTCAGAGAAGCAGCCTACCAAATCCCAAAGTCTAATCCGACTTCCCGATTTTATCTAAGTATTCCCACAATTATAATTTAACTCACTGATTATATACTTCTGTCCAACATACTGATAACATCAACCACTAGCCTAACCATCCAAAATTCTAACCCAATTTCTCGATTCCCACCCGTGAACATTTCACTAATTTAATCACATCTTCCCTTACGCAACCTACATCAACGATTAGCCTACAACTCTTCCTAACTCTCATAATGAATTCCCAAAAACCTAAACTCGTCACCGGACCCAAGATTCAGTGACTAGTACTCAAATGGCCCCCCAAAGCTATACAAAACAAAAGTGGCAGACCAGTAAAATCGAATCGGTTCGCTGGCAGGGCCAAACCGATTTGGTAAGTGTAAGTGCAAATAGTATAATGTTGATCATAGTTAAGCAACTTTATATATCAAGATTAGTTTGTCATATCCCGTTATAAACCGTCACACATCACAGCGGCAAACAAATCCAACAAATCAAGTCAAGACTCCTAAGCATGTCAAGAAGAACCAAAATTCTCCTCAGGGAATTAAATACTTCATTTTATATTTCTAGAATTATATATTATTTATTAAAAAAAATAGGTTTTTTATTTTTAAAAGAAAATATTCTTATTAAAATCGTACCAATGAGACTCTATTCGCGTTAGAATGAAGTAGGGTTTTTGTTCTAAGCCTCGTTTGATATATACTTCAAATGAACATCTACCGACTGTTACGGGGTTTCTGTTTCAATGTTGTTAGAAACTCTCTCGAAGTTACATCAAACGAGATTGTGAACTCATTCAAACGACATTCTAGTTTTGTTCTAACGAGATGACATTCTCGTTCGAATGAGCTTGGATTTCGTTCAAACGAGTTTTTTGCCTCAATTTGTGCGTCGCCCTATAAATACATGTTTCATCTTTTTTTTCTAAGAACTTTTGCAAAAACATAACTGTGAATCTACTGCAGAAGCTTTTCACCTTTTTTGTATTCTAAACACTTTTAAAGACTCATAATCACATCCTAATTATATAGTGATTCATTTAAAACCCTTTGAAGACTTATTCTTCTTATAGAGTGTGACTCTACTACTGAACTGGTGAGCCCGAAAGGATCGTGACTGAAGATTGAAGGCTGAAGGTTGATCGGTGGATGCCGAGAGCGGATAAGTCACTTGTGGACTGATTGGTAACAAGTGGTGTATTTTAGATATCTTGTGAATACTGTGCGATATGCTTGTGGCTGGTATCAAGTAGTATTGTAAGTCAATCGTCTTGTAATTTTTTTAAAGTGTTATTATAAAAAAAAATCCTTGTAAAGGGATTTTTTTCCCTAACTGCTGTGTGATTGATTTATTTTATCACATAAATGCATGTCTTAGGTTAATAAGATAAATATTAGTTTGTTGATATTGGACATCTCATTAAATTAGTCACTATGTAAAGATCGCGCAAAGCATGCTCTCAAATTGGTATTGGAGCGGGTTAAACAATTTTACTCTGTGATCGATTTTTTCGCAATTTTTTTGAAAAATTGTTAATCTTTAAAAGAGTCAAATTTTTATGGATGACTTTTGTAATCAGATGCCCATCTTTGATGACATAAATTACGCCTATTGGAGCGAGAATAAAATCCTCTTTGAAGACTATCGATGAACGTGTTTGGTTAGCTTGTGAAAGAGGGTGGTCACCACCCACTGTCACAGTTGATAACATCGAAAGTCCCAAACCCGTCTCATAATGGACCGACGGCGATTTTAAATGGAGTAATTATAACTCTTGTGACCTGAGTGATATTTCTGGAGTCATCACCCCTGACGAGTTCTGTCGTATCATGATGTGTACCACATCTAAGGAGTCTTGGGAAATTCTCCATCTTACACATGAGGGTAAAAACGTTGTTAAGGCGTCAAAACTCCAAAATTTGACCACCTAATTTGAGATCCTTACTACGTTAGAGTCCGAGTGTTTTGATGATTTGTATGCACGTTTGTCGGACATACTTAACACTAGAATTAATTTGGGTGAGATAATTCATGGGACGAGGGTTTCTAAGAAGGTCCAAGGTCACTCCCTGTTAGATTTATTCCCAAGGTTACGATCCTTAACTCTTTAGGGATTTTAGACACTCTTGGGCTAGAAGACCTTATAGGAGATCTTCAAACTTACGAGATAGACATGATCCCTAAAACTATTAAACCGAAGGATATAGGGATAGCATTAAAGACTCAAACTGAGAAAAAGAAAAAGGAGAGTGCGTGTGAGTTTGAATGTGAGATAAATTTTGAGTTTGATGATATGTCCCTTTTTACAAAAAAAAATAAAAAGTTTCACAAATTTTCCAAAGAAAACTCTTCTAATAAAAATATTTTTGAGAAAAATAAAAATGAGGGCACAAGGTAGGGAGAGAAAGAGGAGGAAATTAGGTGTTATGAGTGCAAGGGTAAAGTTCACAAGGTACATAAGTGTACAATTAGGCTAAAGAGAAAGGGAAATAAGGTTACACATAAGGCCACTCTTAGCGAAGCGACATCGAGTCAGTTGATTCAGGGGAGAATCACCACATAAAGTGTCTGTTGCGTTGATGGCTAGTCATGTTAGTACCACTAGTTTATCCCACGATGATGAGGACACATCTAAAAGTTAAAGCCTCGATGAAGTTTTTAGTCACTTGGGAGATAGTGAGAATGAGGTTGATAGTGAGGTGTAAGGAATATCCAAAAAAATGTTTAGTGATTTATACACGGAGACGTTTAAAATGAAAAGGTTGAACAAAGATTTGTCTCTTAGAGTGTTATAATTGGAGAGAGAAGTGAAAGATTTAAATGTGTGTGTCAAATTTTTTATAACTTGTAGTATCTTCCTCAGATTATCAGATTTGTAGTGAAGCTGGATAGCATGGGCTGTAAATACATTGGAATCTCTAAAAAAAGTAGTGTAAATTGTTTTTATGTAATGGGGATATTTATAAAGTCCCAAGTTTAAATTCTTAAACTTTTTCATCTTTCTTCTTGAGCTTGTATTAGCCATCTAGGAGAGTCTATTTCTCCTATTTCTTAATAATTTGGGGGTTCTGTCCCTCTTCCCCCAAAAAAGGTGTGTGACGCGTTGGCAAGTCAACTTAAGAAGGTGAAGATTTATTTGAGTGAGTAGTTAATTGTCTTAGGATGAGAAAAGAGAGATTTGACCAACACTGGCTAGTCTTATGGGATATCTTCAATCTTCATTAGAGACTCGTGAGAAACTTGAAGCCCATGTATTACAACTCGAGAGAGATCTCGAACGTGCCCGAGAGGTCAAAGACACTTTAGAGGACACATCTAAGAAGGTTCGAAAGATTCTCCTCGGTCTTGTATTTGGTAATGTAGAGAGTCTAGGAATAGGTTATGATGGTGCGTCCACTTCTCACGTAACACCCAAGTCGGTTCCCAAGTTTATGTTAGATCCATATAGCCCTCAACCTAACCCACCTAGGCATCTAAATCCATGTAGGAGAGCTCGTCCTAGACATTTTGAATAAGGTAGACCCAAGCCCGTGTATGTTTGTTCCCATTGCAAGAAAATAGGTCACCTTAGGGAATTTTGCTTTAAGTTAGGGAGAGTGTCTCATAGATACATTCCTCATTATTCTACCACACGAGTACCTACATAAGTCCCCGCATGCACTCCCACACATGTTGTTCCGCATGCTCCCGTGCATCACATGAGAAATTTTTAGAGTTTTAGAGAGCAAGTGGAATTTTTAGTCAAAACCTCTAAATGTTTAATGGAGGAATTTCATAGTATGTCATCTCATGTGGATAAGTCCTCCAGGCCTAATGATAGAGGCTGAGACCTGTCATTAGAATAGGGAGCTTTTCTTGATCATCTCATATATCCCTATTGCTACTGTATACTATTATTGTATTATATTTTTTCTTTTTATATATTTTTTAAAAAATACAAAAAAGTGTTTTGTTTTTATTGAAATTTTTTGGAAAAATACAAAAAGATATTAGTTTTTTAATAAAAAAAATTGAAAGATTTTTATACTTTGTTTAACACCGTATATGGATGAGCATTTACAATCTCTGAATCACTCCTTCATTCCATAACCACGTGGCTCTTTGATAGCGTTTCGTTGTGAAATCACTTAATTTTATGCTTAATAAAGTTTGGAGTCTTTACATTCTCATTTGATGATTGCTTGATTTTTGATCGACTCCTAGTCACCTTTACCACATACGTACATGAGCCTTTATGAAAATTTCACTTTTCATGTCACGTGTCGAACTTTGTGTTGTCATCTCAAATTTTCTTTAAAAACGAAAATGATGTAACAAATGAGATAATAAAATATGTGCTTGTAAGAACCATTGCTCGAAATTTTTCTAAAAACTTTATGTATATTTTAAATAATGGAAAGGGACTATGAAGGTTCAAAGGGCCTTGCGTTAAAAGCCACCATTTTCATTTGAAAAGAGCTAAAAATATTAACAACACAAAAAACAGAAGTGCGAGGCCAATTTTTTTTTATCATTGATGCTTCGATACAAATGAGTATTAATTCTTTTAAAAATTAAATTGAGAGATTTAGATTGTGAGATTTTGAGGGAGTTAGTCAAAGATCAATGGGTTTTCACTTTTTAAAAATCTCGTAAAAGCATTAAGTAGTTTTGGCATCTTTGATATGAGAATCAACTAGTTTTTGACTAGTTGTATGAGTTAATTCACTTTTCACATAGGTTCACCAATTTTTATACCTAATGTTGATTTTGATTTCTTTAATTAAAATTGTATCTCAAATATACATGCACATATTTCGTGATTGTTGTTATTGATTATCCTACTACATATGTTTACACCCCTACCTTTCGCGTTCACGATTCAGGATTCTTAGTGTAAATTTATGGTGTGGTGAAAGTTGTATAATTTTCTTGAAAAAAAAAACAGTTTGTGAGTTAGCCTTTGAGGTTATCATTACATGTGATTTATTTATATCTTTGTGAGATGATATCTTTCTTTATTCGTGATGCCTTGTTTTAACGATTATGTTTCTACTCCTTTGCCTATTACAAAAAAAAAGGGAAGAACAAATTAAGGAGTTAGGGGGAGTTTTATTTTATTTTAAACTCTATTCCCATCATGGTATTTTATTTGCCTCATGTGTGTAGGTACATCATGATGAAATCAAGACATAAGGATGAAGTCAAAGAATCCCAAAGGAAATACAAGAAGAGTTTAAAGACAAAGAGTCTTACGCCACTCCATTCTGGGGGTAGGAATTTTGTTAGATTTCTATGTATTTTATTGGAGTTTTTGTATTTTTTTTACTAATTTGGATTTCGGTTAGGATTGATATATTTGTACCGGAATAGCCAAAGGGGGAGATTTGTAAGAGCAAATAGTTTAATGTTGCACATAGTGTGACACCCCGACTAATTAAATACTGGGTAGCTACTCCTTTATTAAATTAAATCAAAATGCCAAGTTGGCTCAGTTAATAGCATCACTGTCGAAAACATTTTATTATTTCTAACAACCTAGTATTTAAAAAGTAGGTCGTCAAATTTTAATTAAAGTCTGATTAACATGCAATGAAAGATTTAAAGCAAGAATAATATCACCATTCACCATAACGAAATAATAGAATAACCATCACATAATATAAATAAATCCGGAGGAAAAACTCCTCACAACAAATCCCACAACTAAAATAAGTAACGAATTACTGAATACTGAATTAATACATGCCAAAGTCTGAAAAACTGAAATGGAAATGTCTCTAATAGAATTTGGGCAACATGCCCTACAACTGAGAAATACTGAACATGGAATCCAAATGATAGAAGCGTCTAAAAGCAAATCCCTGTAACTTCCACAAACAGCTACAACTCGTCACCTGTATGAGGATCCTAAGCGTGGTGTCCTTGTGGCTGGGCACCAAAAATGGTTTTTACAAAAAAAAATAGATTTGAAAGCAAACGGGTCAGAGCCCGAAAGTGGAGAGTATTTTGAAAACAGCAAGTGCTTTAATAACAATTAAAACAATAAATGCAAAATACATGTTAGGACGTGCTCTCACATGAGATACTCACCTCTCGTCTAACTGTGCACTCCTAACGTTCCTGTACCCATTCATGTGTTTTCTCATAACTATCTAGTTCAAAAGAGTTTCTAACACTTCTACTCGGTTCACATTTTAATTCCAACCTTAACAATTACATAGAGAGTTCTACTTTAATTCTCGGATTCTCAATTATAACAACGTCATTTATTGATATAAGTCCCCTTTTTATCTTTTCATAAAGTTACAATAACCGTACACACAATTAAACATAACAAATTCCTTTTTCCTTTAACCGTATATTATTCACATCATAAATATACAATACAGGCACCCAAAGGCTAAGCTGTGGTGCACACATACTCTGCTATCCATCCCGGTACATCACGTACATAAGGATCACGCATTCCGAATCTCTCAGGAATCGTTCTCAGATAACAACATCACAAACAATGGAGGCGAACACAGTCACATCACATGGGTCACGCACATACCTACGCTCCCACGATTAGCAAACTTATTAACATCCCAATAAGTCCTTCTCTGACCTATGTTCATCGAGGTAACCAATATAAATCCGGGAAACACAAGGATTAGAAGGCCCTAAGCGAACGTAAACCTCCCGTGATAGCAAGTATGGTAGGTATGTCATACACATAAAATTATATGCTAAGCATTCACACATCTTAGATATCACAATATTAATAAAGGTATACTCTACATCCTTATACCATTATTCCAAATTTTATATATATTTTAAGTCACCCGATAATATAGAATTCTAAACCGTCGACACGTCTCACGTCATAGTTTCTTATACTTAAAACCTATCTCAAATAGACTATTAAGTTCCTATTATTCCCACATATAACATCTTTATTCTTAAGGTCCTCACTTCTGCCCCAAACCTTATTTCATCAATTTATTCAAATTACACTTTTAACTCACATTATATCTCACTTATCGAATATCATTAAATTAGAATAATTCCTCAATTTGAATTCTAATTAAGGTCCAAATTTCCTAATCATGCCTACTGGTCTTCCTTAAGTTTAAGGGTATTCATAAGGTCTCCAATAATATTTTCCAAGGGTTACCACCATTAAAATTTCAAGTAGGGAAAACTTTACTCATTCTGGGAAGGTCGATCGATCGACCTTTACCTTCGATCGATCGATGGTGGTCGATCGATCGACTGATGAGCATCGATCGATCGAACACACCAGTTATGGCTACGGACTGCTTCGTTTTGCAGTTTTCAAATCATCCCAAAACATACTTTTAATGCATGAAACTCTAATATAACGTTATAGTATCATCATACAACCATCCTACAACATTAATGACGTTCTAAAACCAATAATTCATCAACCAAGGGCTATATATGGCTCAATCTTCATCAAGAACCCTAGTTTTCTAATTCTTTCAAGAACATTCATAAACCTCTTCTTAAATCCGTCTTTAAATCATCAAGGGTCATAAATTTGAATTCATAATTCGTCCAGATTGTTACTACATGCAGTCCCTAACATAATTCATAGTTTTTAACTTCCAATTCATGGGTCTATATCATCTTCCAAGATCAATTTCGATAATTCCTAAACATGGAAAAGCATAGCATTAAATCAATTGTAATTAAACCACTTGCCTCTAATCTTTATCTGGATTTGAGGATGAATCTTGAAGGCTGAATTGCCTTCTCTCTCTCTCTGCAGAATTCTCCTCTTTCTCTCCCTCTTTAAGCTTTCTTCTCCAATGGCTATGGTGGCTAGGGTTTGTTTTGGGAAAAATTAGAAACCTAATTCTAATAACCTACGTAGCCTATTAGGTTAAAAGGAGTTGGTTAGTGGTTTAGTGGGTCAAATCCACATCAGATATAATTTACTAATTTTCGTCACTTTTAATTCTCAAAAATGCAAAATTACCAAACTACCCCTATATGTTGCCGGTATGGCCTAAAAATACCCCGGGACCCAAACAAAACCCCCGGCTAGTGTTTTCTGACTATCTCGACCCTTCCGGACGCGTTGGCGCACTCAAAATGACCATACGGTTAATAGAATTTAATTCACTTTTTAATTAACATAATTATATACCTGACGTGACTGTCACACGCGTCTCAACAAAATTTCTAAATTGCCGTATTTCAATCTCACGACAAGTTTCATAATACAATAACCATATATATAGTCATATATATACATAATATTCAAATACCAACTCACATCTCGTTAGTATTTTTATCCGGATTAATTTCCAATTAATTCACATTTAATTTAATTAATCCCAAAAATAAATATCACGAAAAATACGGGGTATTACATACTTCCCCCCTAATAACTGAATTTCGTCCCGAAATTCGGAAAAGTAAGGCACACCTGGAAAAATTAGGTAACCTCCAGTATTCAAAACAATTATTAAGAAAAACCCAAATCAGTAAAAGCCTCGCTTCACAATAAGTTTGTTTAACATACTCGATACCTTATCAGAATAATCTTCGATAAATGCACCTCGCGTTGTGCTCTTATTAAACAACATTCGAATAAAAATACCTTATACTTCATTGGTTATATTATCTCAATATCATTATGAGTCCGCACTTCACTACGCATTAACTCCCGCGTTTATCAAAACATGAAACACCCATTCTGGAAGGAATCAATAACACATCTGACTACTCTTGCCCACTCTTTGAATCTCTATTCCCGACGTTGTGACCTTTACATAAGGAAAAACTACTACAGCCGGTTGGTGTTGCACAAAAATAATTGTGAGCATCTTGTTCACTATAAAATAGATATGGGTGCTTTTCCCCCAACTCTACCATTAGGTAATATCTGCTCCTCATGACTACAATATACCTCACTAGTTATACTTGATTTGGAATTGAAAATATCGCAATGAATCCAAAATTTCTTTCATACAATCCATCAGTCGTTAGTCACCTTGCGCCTGTACTTCGGGTTATAGGTGATACAACCCTCAGTTTGAATCGTTATTTACCTCTACTTATGGTCACCCCACCGGAATTTGGATTTCGGGGATTTCATCCCAGTTCTAAATAATACTACGTCGAACCACTTACCGGCGTGTTCACTAGCTAATAGTGTAAATCACTCCAAGTATATAACAATTTCTCCCCTTCTGGATAACATGTCCCACATAATCGAAGGAACTCATTACTTATCAATAAGTTGGCTACCTCTCAAGAAAATTCTCCAACTTGACCCTCCCATTCTTGGAATCGTCGTCTTGATACAAAATTATCTGGTTGATCATCTAACCCCAACTGTTCTACTACTTACTATACTTCTTTCAATGCCGATATTCACATAAAATTTTCCCCGTTAAATGATACTTAATTATCTTATTCTTTCGACGAATACCAAAAGTTTGGACCTTTACACTTTTCACCACTTTGTGCATATCTGGACTTTATACCTGATTGACATACTCATTCTATTTACTCTTGAGTCACCCTCAACATTCGATTGATCGGAACTCTACTCCAAATTGCTCATAATAATTTATTCGCCTTCTTAAGAGATATCCTTTTATTAAATGGCTTTCTACCGTTCTTCCAAATTTGAACGTGTTACACTGACATATGATATCCACTTATACCTTTTCTTATGATTTAATCTCATAAGTAATAATCTCACTCGTCCATGTTCCCTCTTCCTTTGATTTACACTTTAGTAAATCAAGATGTCTATGCCCCTTATAACCCAACCATACGGTTTTTAAACATTATAAACGCTTCATACAAATTCCAAACTCTTTATTGTCACTGTAAATACAACGGTGCTATACCACTTGGGCGTTCTCAATCGCTTCTGAATTAGAAATCCTAAATCCTCCTTATCCTCAATGCGTCCTTCAACATGCCGTGACAAAACCAACATTATTAGTACTTATATCGTAATTTACTAACAACTGGCTCTAATGGCCTTACAATATAATTTCCTCCTTGTAACTTCCCGTTATAACTACGTACTCCCATATCGATAGAGGTATCCAATTCATGAATGAAGGGCCACACTTCTCCTTACTACCAATCTTACGCTAAGTTTCATGCGTGGGGTGTCTCGCAAAGCGAAATCCAAACAAGGAACCCCCCCGATACACTACTACCTAACATTGTTGGTCATCGGAATCCGTTAAGCCCTGTCCATGATATGTACCCCTACACTCTTGTTTCTTAACAAAGTTACATTCTGTCGCAATGACACTTAAATAAGGAACTCCTTTCGAATGACACTTTCTCTTTACAGTGATGGAAACCACATTTCATATACAACATGCGAGATATTTGGGACCCTCAAATTCCCATCCCCAGACACATAACTATGAGTATAAACTTCCAAATCTCTAACGGGTGATAAAACAATGCACTATTTTTATTATGACCTCTCTATCGTTAATTATAAAAACCAATTTACTCTTTGTTGACTAGTAAATCAATTACATACGACTCATAATAATGAAACCCCTACGCGTAATGGGATTAAATATCCGAGATCATTATACCATTTTGAAATCACAACATATTCATATATATGTATATATACCTATATACAAAAGTACAATTGCGAGTCCGGCCCTCTCACAGATGGGGCCTCGCCAGAACAAAACATGCTACCCCAAGGTGGCAATCCCAATAAACTTGTAATACCAGCACACTATCGGTATAATCATATATATAAAATCATAAATAATATCATATGCTACTCGTACAATACAGCACTAAAACGAGAATTTTCATTAAAGTATAAACCTCTATCAATATACCCATTCATCCTTCGCGGATGACAATAAAAGTAACCCCCACACTAACAGTGAAAAATGTTCTTATATATAATGAAATTACTGATATACTCACTAAACTCGACTTTAAAGTGAAAATAACAATTATAATAAATGTAGCGACTCATTCATGCCACAATTGACATGCATCATCATCTGAGGATGTAACTCATACTTCTATCTTATCAATCGTCCCGGCTGCTCAAATGGCTCCTGGACTTACCACACATATCTGTCCCAAACCGGATAGTTCAATAACTGTTGCCCTTGCCAGGCACAATACCTTGATCCCTACTCTTGTATCGGGAAATTTTTTATAACGCACAGGTTTTACTCCCCACAGAAATGCCTCTACACATACTCCACTTATCTTTTGTCTCACAAATCATGTTAAGGTGGTCCATTCTCTCGGACGTTGGTAGTCTCGACTCAGATGACTATCTCTGTTGTTCCCATAGTTTAGACGGCCATAAGGAACATGCTACTAATTTTCCACCTCTCTTACTGAAATTACCATCGCTCGGTAGTAATTTCGCTATCGAATTATTTTAACGGTTTCTCCATTGGGTCTTCCCATTGTGGTGCTTCTCCAACACCAGTTTTTTTTTCCAGTCTTACCTTATATAAAGTTCTCGATTCTTGTGTCTTCCCACCCGGGGATGTTTACCTCCCAATTAACACTATGCGACAATACCATTTGCTTTAACCGTCCAAGCAGAGTTCTGCCAGAAGGACTAGCAATTCTCCTATGTAAATTCTCCCTTTAATATCCCCTTCTCCGTTTCACTTACTTCACCCGGTGTAGGGTTCACCAAATAATTTTATTTCTTCTCACAGTGTGACCTCTGTCCGAACCTCTCATGGGAGTTCAGAACGACATTCGGTTTTCATCCTAAACATTTGATCAAGGACTTATGGTCAAACCATTCGTGTACGCCTTCTCTCGACGTCACATTCCACTTATAAGTGTGGGGATTGTTTCTCCCCATTGAAACTCCATTCTCACGAGACAAGAAAAATTTTCCTCAAATTTTCACTCTCGATTGACCATACTCCGACACTAATCCAAGCCTTTGGATACATTGCGTTCGTTTGGCTAGCACATGCCATCTTCGCCTTTCGAGTATTGCTATTGCTGGTTCTCTTCAATGTTACATTTAATTCTTTCTCTCCCGTTCCAACCTTGTTGGATGTGTCTAATTTGGCCCCATTCCTACTATAGCCGTACCCGGAAGTCTCAAATCGCGCCTTAGCCTTCTATATCCTCCAGGACTTCCGTGCCATAATATCGGTGACTTCAACTACTGTCGTCCTTCTTTAAATAAATCAATTAACCTCAATATATGTTTGCCTCCTGCTATTCACCCAACTGTCTCCGCCTGAAGTACTGCATTATTCGGCACACGAATACACCCGATCGCAAATAAATTCACTACCATATGTATTAAAGCAGGAGAACGAAATCTCACCAAAGATATCAACAATCCTAAACATAGAACTCTACATCAAAGAAAGCTCTGCGGAAACATAATAAGCCTTACAGATCCTAAAGGACACTAGAACCTGATGCTCTGATACCACCTGTGACACCCCGACTAATTAAATACCGGGTAGCTACTCCTTTATTAAATTAAATCAAAATGCCAAGTTGGCTCAGTTAATAGCATCACTGTCGAAAACATTTTATTATTTTTAACCACCTAGTATTTAAAAAGTAGGTCGTCAAATTTTAATTAAAGTCTGATTAACATGCAGTGAAAGATTTAAAGCAAGAATAATATCACCATTGACCATAACGAAATAATAGAATAACCATCACATGATATAAATAAATCCGGAGGAAAAACTCCTCACAACAAATCCCACAACTGAAATAAGTAACGAAATACTGAATACTGAATTAATACATGCCAAAGTCTGAAAAACTGAAATGGAAATGTCTCTAATAGAATTTGGGCAACATGCCCTACAACTGAGAAATACTGAACATGGAATCCAAATGATAGAAGCGTCTAAAAGCAAATCCCTGTAACTTCCACAAACAGCTATAGCTCGTCACCTGTATGAGGATCCTAAGCGTGGTGTCCTTGTGGCTGGGCACCAAAAATGGTTTTTACAAAAAAAAATAGATTTGAAAGCAAACGGGTCAGAGCCCGAAAGTGGAGAGTATTTTGAAAACAGCAAGTGCTTTAATAACAATTAAAACAATAAATGCAAAATACATGTTAGGATGTGCTCTCACATGAGATACTCACCTCTCGTCTAACTGTGCACTCCTAACGTTCCTGTACCCATTCATGTGTTTTCTCATAACTATCTAGTTCAAAAGAGTTTCTAACACTTCTACTCGGTTCACATTTTAATTCCAACCTTAACAATTACATAGAGAGTTCTACTTTAATTCTCGGATTCTCAATTATAACAACGTCATTTATTGATATAAGTCCCCTTTTTATCTTTTCATAAAGTTACAATAACCGTACACACAAGTAAACATAACAAATTCCTTTTTCCTTTAACCGTATATTATTCACATCATAAATATACAATACAAGCACCCAAAGGCTAAGTTGTGGTGCACACATACTCTGCTATCCATCCCGGTACATCACGTACATAAGGATCACGCATTCCGAATCTCTCAGGAATCGTTCTCAGATAACAACATCACAAACAATGGAGGCAAACACAGTCACATCACATGGGTCACGCACATACCTACGCTCCCACGATCAGCAAACTTATTAACATCCCAATAAGTTCTTCTCTGACCTATGTTCATCGAGGTAACCAATCTAAATCCGGGAAACGCAAGGATTAGAAGGCCCTAAGCGAACGTAAACCTCCCGTGATAGCAAGTATGGTAGGTATGTCATACACATAAAATTATATGCTAAGCATTCACACATCTTAGATATCACAATATTAATAAAGGTATACTCTACATCCTTATACCATTATTCCAAATTTTATATATATTTTAAGTCACCCGATAATATAGAATTCTAAACCGTCGACACATCTCACGTCATAGTTTCTTATACTTAAAACCTATCTCAAATAGACTATTAAGTTCCTATTATTCCCACATATAACATCTTTATTCTTAAGGTCCTCACTTCTGCCCCAAACCTCATTTCATCAATTTATTCAAATTACACTTTTAACTCACATTATATATTACTTATCGAATATCATTAAATTAGAATAATTCCTCAATTTGAATTCTAATTAAGGTCCAAATTTCCTAATCATGCCTACTGGTCTTCCTTAAGTTTAAGGGTATTCATAAGGTCTCCAATAATATTTCCCAAGGGTTACCACCATTAAAATTTTTAATAGGGAAAACTTTACTCATTCTGGGAAGGTCGATCGATCGACCTTTACCTTCGATCGATCGATGGTGGTCGATCGATCGACTGATGAGCATCGATCGATCGAACACACCAGGTATGGCTACAGACTGCTTCGTTTTGCAGTTTTCAAATCATCCCAAACCATAATTTTAATGCATGAAACTCTAATATAACGTTATAGTATCATCATACAACCATCCTACAACATTAATAACGTTCTAAAACCAATAATTCATCAACCAAGGGCTATATATGGCTCAATCTTCATCAAGAACCCTAGTTTTCTAATTCTTTCAAGAACATTCATAAACCTCTTCTTAAATCCGTCTTTAAATCATCAAGGGTCATAATTTTGAATTCATAATTCGTCCAGATTGTTATTACATGCAGTCCCTAACATAATTCATAGTTTTTAACTTCCAATTCATGGGTCTATATCATCTTCCAAGATCAATTTCGATAATTCCTAAACATGGAAAAGCATAGCATTAAATCAATTGTAATTAAACCACTTGCCTCTAAACTTTCTCTGGATTTGAGGATGAATCTTGAAGGCTGAATTGCCTTCTCTCTCTCTCTCTCTGCAGAATTCTCCTCTTTCTCTCCCTCTCTAAGCTTTCTTCTCCAATGGCTATGGTGGCTAGGGTTTATTTTGGGAAAAATTAGAAACCTAATTCTAATAACCTACGTAGCCTATTAGGTTAAAATGAGTTGGTTAGTGGTTTAGTGGGTCAAATCCACATCAGATATAATTTACTAATTTTCGTCACTTTTAATTCTCAAAAATGCAAAATTACCAAACTATCCCTATATGTTGTCGGTATGGCCTAAAAATACCCCGGGACCCAAACTAAACCCCCGGCTAGTGTTTTCTTACTATCTCGACCCTTCTGGACGCGTTGGCGCACTCAAAATGACTATACGGTTAATACAATTTAATTCACTTTTTAATTAACATAATTATATACCTGACGCGACTGTCACACGCGTCTCAACAAAATTTCTAAATTGTCGTATTTCAATCTCACGACAAGTTTCATAATACAATAACCATATATATAGTCATATATGTACATCATATTCAAATTCCAACTCACATCTCGTTAGTATTTTTATCCGGATTAATTTCCAATTTATTCACATTTAATTTAATTAATCCCAAAAATAAATATCATGAAAAATACGGGGTATTACACATAGTTAGGCCTCTTTATGTATTACGCTTAGTTTGACATATCCTGTTATAAAACGCCACACATAATCGCAGCACCCGAATCCAACAACTCAAGTCAAGACTCCTACGCATCTCGAGAAAAAGGAGAATTCTCCTTAGAGAATTAAATACTTCGTTTTATATTTCGGGGTTGTGTATAGTTTATTAAAAAATGAAAAAAGGTTATTATTTTTAAAAGAATAAATTTTTTAGTAGACTCATTCTAAGGATACTCTGTTCTTGTTCGAACGAAGTAGGGTTTTGGTTCGAAGCCTCGTTCGATATATACTTCAAACAAACATCTAATGACTGTTATGGGGCTTTTGTTTCAATGTCGTTAGAAGATCGTTCGAACATACATCAAACGAGATTATTGACTCGTTCGAGCGACATTTCAGTTTCGGTCTAACGAGATTACATTCTCGTTCGAACGGGCCTGGATTTCGTTTGAACGGGTTTTCTACCAGGATTTATGCATCGCCCTATAAATACCTGTTTCATATTTTCTTTTCTAGGAACTTTTACAAAAATGTAACTACGAATCTGTAGAAAAAGCTTCTCACCCTTTTTGTGTTCTAAACACCTTTAAAGATTCATAATCACATCCCAAATATAGAGTAAATCATTTACAAACTTTTGAAGACTTATTCTTCTTCTAGAGCGTGACTTTACTACTGAACTGAAGCGACTGAAGATTGATCGAATCTATCGCTTATGGACTGCTTGGCAACAAGTGGCATTGTTAGAGACTGCACAGTATACTTATGGCTAGTATCAAGTAGTATTGTAAGTCGACCGTCTTGTAATTTTTCTAAAGTGCTGTTATAAAAAGGTTTTGCCCTGTAAAGAGATTTTTCCCTCAGTTGTTGTGTGTTTGATTTATTTTATCACCTAAATGCGTGTCTTAGGTTAATAACATAAATTTGGTTTGTTGAGATTGGACTTCTAATTAAATCAATTACTCCATAAAGATCGCGTAAAGTGAACTCTCAATGAGTGAACCGGTTCGCTCCTCCTAGCGAATCGATTCAGTTTTGCTCGGCTGCAAAGATGAAATTTTGACGGGTTTTCACCCCCAACCTCCATCCATGGTAGTTCAAACCTCTACCAAAGTCCCATCAATGAACCTTAATTCCTACCCAAACATATTCTATCAGTATTTTATGTAAAAATCATCCCAAAAATAACCTTAAATCACCTGAATAACAAGTTTGATCAAGAATTAACACCATAACAACCCTTAGTTTCATGATATGGTTTCTTCCTCTTGATATATTCAAGAACTTAACTTTCTTTGTATATTTACATCAGATTCATTGTAAAAACATTATGAAATCCATCAACCATCATTCATATATATTGAAACCCGAATTTACCTTTGTTTCCCAACCCGAAATCATAGTTTTCACATGTTATTCTACACTAAGGTTTGCATGGATAAATGTAACTACAAAAGATTATCAAAGCAAGTAAATACTTGTCTTGAAGATGATGAATTATGAGTTTCTCCTTCTAAATCACTTTTTATGATGAAGATCAACAACCCGAAGATGGTAACTTTCCTCCCACGATCCTTTCTTCTTCCTATTTTCTCACTTTATCTTCTCTTTTCTCACTCTCTCACAAGCCTTATCCGTTTCGGGTGGATAGATAACAACCCTCCTCTGTAAACCTTCATTAAATATCATCCTTAAACGTTCTCCCCCTCGGGTAAAATGACTTGTATGCCCTCTTACGATTCACACTTAGTTTAAAAAGCCACTGGATCATAAATATAACCCCGGGTACCTATTCTAGACTATTTCGACCCATTCCAGACCATCAAACTTCCAACCTTGAAAATCCTAAATACCACCTCGTGATCCCACCACCAAACTTCCGACCCTGAAAATCCTCCTGCTAACTCTTGAGAACCAACCCCCTGCCTCCCCCCCCCTCTCTCTCTCTCTCTCTCTCTCTCTCACACACACACACACACACACACACACACACACACAAACATAAACACCTTATTTTCAAATCAAAACAGGCAGTTTTGGTGGGTTATACTCTATTTGATTTTTAGATCTAGGGCTATAATCAATTTATTTGATTTTGATTTTAAACTATCCGAGATTCGAGGTGCTGTTGGTGGGTTTTACAGGTTGTGTTAGTGGTTTTGCAGGTGGTAGGCAGAGTTTGTGTGGGGTGGGCTAATGATAAGGGGTTTGTAGTGCTGAGTTGGGGATGCTCGGGCTTGGGGGAGGGGTTGTAGGCTACAAAGGGAGGGGCATGGCGGGGGTAGAATGGGGGGGGGAGTGAGGGTGGTGGGTGGGCGCCGGTGGGAGGGCCCGGTGTGGAATTTTTTTCTATTGTTGGTGGCAATGGAATCCTCATGAGAGGGGATTGCGAGGAGACAGTTTTGTTTTACTTTTTTTTTCTTTTTATTGTTTTGGAAAAAAAATAATTTAAATTGATTTTTTTTTCTTGTCTTATATTTATAAGGATTTTTTAAATCATTTTAACTGAAAATGCCACATGTCTGTTATGATTAACATAATTTGTAATGGTTTTTGGGCAAACTAATTGTTTTGATCAAAATTGTATTTAAGTCCAAAATCTAGAACTAGTAATGTATTAAAGTAAAAAAACTATAAATAAAAGAGGAGCCCTAAAGTTTATTTATATGTAATATAAAAAAAATATAGTGAACCTAAAATTACTATAATACATTTATGGAAATTTTATTATTGAGCAAAATAAATTAAGCGTAAATTAGTATAACATCTAAAAACTATTTTTTAAGAATATTTTTATATAATTATAATGTTTATAATTAAAAATTATCTTTCCTGACATATTAAGTTATTATATATATATATATATATATATATATATATATATGTGTGTGTGTGTGTGTGTGTGTGTGTGTGTGTGTGTGTAAATAAATATAAAGAGAGAGAGAGAGAGAGACCAAGGCTCCAATACATCATACTTCTTACATCAGCCACACATCACAATTAGTTCTAGGCCCGAAAACTTTTTTTTTCATGGAGTTAACCTTCCACTCAACACATGTTCAAAAAGTGAGGTTAAAATACAATTTTTAGCTATTTTTTAAAAATCCAATAAAAAGACTGCTGAAAAATCCTTATATATATATATATATATATATATATATATATCTGTGTGTGTGTGTGTGTAAATAAATATAAAGAGAGAGAGAGAGAGACCAAGGCTCCAATACATCATACTTCTTACATCAGCCACACATCACAATTAGTTCTAGGCCCGAAAACTTTTTTTTTCATGGAGTTAACCTTCCACTCAACACATGTTCAAAAAGTGAGGTTAAAATACAATTTTTAGCTATTTTTTAAAAATCCAATAAAAAGACTGCTGAAAAATCCTTATTTATAAGGGTCTCCACCAACAGACTTTTGTGATTTTTATTAAAAAAAAAAGCTAGAAAATGTTTTTTGACCTATTTTTTTCAACATGTATTGATTGAAAGGTTAATTTCAATAGAAAAATAAAAAATTTGGAAGAAAATATTTCCTAGTGCCCACAACTAGGTGTGATATATGGTGTGATGTATAAAGTGTGATATAGGACTACCTCTCTCTCTCTCTAAAGAGAGAGAGATGGGAGCTTTACTTACCGGATCTTTTTTAATTTTTTTTGTCAGGGGTAGGGGGACAAATGAAGTATCTCGTGTATTGAAGTTTCAACATATGTGTGTGTGCGTGTGTAATGGGAAATGGTGTTTACTATTCAATGCTTTTCCACCTGTTGAGATTCAAGGGTCTAAGATTGTGCCAATTCGTAAGATTGCCACATCATAAACAATTTTGAGAGACCCATTGGAGGCCCAAACATAAACCCTACGCTCCCCTTCTCACTCACCCCGACTCTCTAACTCACCCGCCTTTGCACCTCTCTCTCTCTCTCTCTCTCTCTCTCTCTCTCTCTCTCTTTATATATATTATATATATATATATACACACACACACATACATGCATACATAAGCGATTATCGGGGGGTTGAAAATTTTGAAACTGAGTAAGTCAATCAAAATTAATGTGTCAATGCACTGCCCATGAGAAAAGTTTACATAAGAAAACCCTCACTTTCTGTATTATGGCAATATATAATTATTACATATCTTTAGCACTAACCAAAATATCATTACGTTCGTAAAAAAATTGAATCCATAATACTATTACTATGGTACTACGTATTATTACAAATCAACATATCATCCATACTTTCTTCGAGAGGCCATTGGCGAAGACCATTAAAGAATTTAGTAAATAAGAAACTAATAATTGCTAAAATGAAGATGAAAAAACAATTTAGAGGTGTATTATTTGAATAACCTAAGGAAAAATGATAGACTTTTGCAAATAGGAAAATTGGATGTATATTCTGCGTAAACTCTTGTATAACCAAATGAAAGAAGTACCATTTCAATATACAAATCAATCATTAATCATGCATGCCTTGAGATCCGACAAAACCATATATGTCAAAAGAGAAAAATGAGAAGAAGAAAAAATGCAAACCATCTTAAAATTTAGGGGTTTATGTTCAAATTTCAAGCCTTAAGTATAAGGGGTGTGCGGCTTAAATTCCAAATTACAATTTCATTTTTTTATGGATAGATCCAAAAAGTGATCAACAAATTCTAAAGCTAAAACATTGCGGGAACATTCCATGCAATACTATTCGCACTAAATATTAAAGAAAATGTAGAACATTCAAAATAAGGAAATAAGGAAAAAGGTTACTAACATAAAAGAAAACATGGGCAATATTTTCACATTGCTTCATATTTACACAAATGATGAAATGATGGGTAAAGTAAAATCATAGGGCTCAAATTGAAGAATTTGATATTTCCTAGATATCTTCACAAAAATTACCAACTTCATCCCTTTTGTCCCTCAGCATTGGTAGTTCCCTCTTAAAGGTTGGTCAAAGAGTCATCTAAGAAGGTACAAAAAAAGTATTAAATACTAAAAGAGGAACCTACAAATGATAAAGAAACTATTGCAAAAATGTAATTTCTGAAGAAAAAAATATTTCAGAAAAATTGCAGCAAGTTCAACTAAATTGGAATCTATTCAAGTATAGATACAACCACAATCATAAAAAGAACAAAATGCCCTTTGTCTCATGGTTATCCTCTTACCATATGGGGTTGGAGATTTGAGGTTCAAACCTTGGGAGGTTTGGTTTGAGGAGAGTTTTCTTTCTTCGTGTGTGTGGGTTAAAGGGTAGAGAGACATTAGACCTCCAATTTCTATGATATGCTCAGTTGATTTTTTTTATAGATGATTGATTTATCAGATCCATGTGTTTATTGGTGTTAATTTTTTGTGGTGGATTTAAGTGTAGAATTTGGGAAAGCGATTTCCCCGCGGGGAAACCGATACTCGTTTTAAACGGGGACGGGGATCCCTCAACCCATTATAACGAGGAACGGGGTGGGGATGGGGAAAGATATTTTTAACGGGGTTGGGGATACTTTCCTTGACCCCGAACCGACCCGTTTTTATCCCTATTAATGGGGCTATAATAAGAGTGATGTTTCTACTTATGGGCGGTAGTAGAAAAGATGGATAGTGTATATCTAAAAGCAACTTAAGTGTGATGAAATCTAATTAATAGGGCTATATATAATAAAGAGTGATTTTTCTACATATGTGATGGTAGTAAAGATAGATAATGTATATCTAAAAGTGAAGTAAGTATGGGAAACTTAATAAATTGATTCAATAATAATATGTGGGGTAAAACTCGTTATTGGTAGTACGATAGCGTATTGTATGGGCAATACGTGGGAGCTGAACCTTTTGTGGATTGGTTAGATACACATGTCTAGTTAGGCTGGGTATCATAGCTAGGTAGGAGACGTTATGTGTGCACTATAATTGAGAGGTGAGGAAACTCAAGGGAATGTATGTGGGATTAACGTGTGTATCTAATAACTGTTTTTAAAATGCAACTTAAATACTTGCTAAATATTTTCAAAAGGTTTTATTAGGCTCTGAACCATGTCAAATTCATTTTTCTCTTTTTTCAAAACATTTTAGGTGTCCAGCCACACGAACGCTAAGTTTGATGACTGATTCCAGGGATGCGTAGCTACAGGACTTGTGGAGGCTTGCAGGATTTGTGTGGACGCTTCCGTGATTCATTCCTAGATAGGATTTCATTTCAGTATTCCATTTGGGCATGTTTCCTCTTTCAGACGCTTTAGTATTTCAGTAATTTAGTATTTATTAGACTTTGTGGATTCAGTTTATTATTTCAGACATGTATTTGGATTTATTTTGGGAACCGATGGTTTATTCGGTATCATTATTCAATTATTTATCATGTGATTAATTCAAATTATTATATTTGTGGATGGTTTGGTTATTGTTTTTATTTTGCATATCATTATAAGGAAAGATAAAATTTGGCACTGGCTTAATCTAACACAGGTGATTAGTAATTTAAAAAGTTTTTTACAGTGATGCTAAAAATGAACCAAATGAGATTTCTAATTATTTTAATAAAGGATTGATCACTCATGGATAAAATAGGCAGGGTGTCACAAACAAATGGGGCCTTACATATTAAGGGAATTCTAATATTAGGAATGGAAAAAAAATCTAACATGATCATAGTGTTTCCATAAACAACACAATTCATTTGTACAAATTCCATGAATGAATTCGTCAAGGGAAATGGTAGTGAACTTCCAAGAAACCCATCATAAAAGAAGTTTAGCACGAATTCATACAAGATCAAACTCATCTTTCTTCTAACAAACCCATAGGTAAAGGTCAATAGCCTTACCAAACTAGACAACCGATAAAATCCCAAAACTCAGTAAATAATTATCTTTTTCTTTGCAGGCGAAGCAAAGTCCATGAGTCATTGAAAGAAGATATTTGATGTAGGCATTTGCTAAAATACTGCCATTCAACAATAAAAGTGTGAAAAAATCACTTTAGGCACAATGAGAGTAATAGTTTAAAAATGACTCTCATAGGGAGCTTAAAGGTTTAGGCTTTGTCTAAAAAATATTCAAAAAATTAGTTTAGTAAAATAAACATAACACTTGTTCATAAAAATTTCAATATGTGGGCACATTTTAACAAAGACTTCACAAAACAAAAATATATGTTTGGTGTTGTTGGTGATGATGAAAGAGTGTTGATGATGAAAGTCACATGTTGTAATACGATTATAAACTTGGTCTTCAATGTGTGAGGGATTAGATTTTTCCCCTAAAATGTGCTAACACATCACACAAATAAGAATTTTAAAAACATATTTTTTGAGTAAAAATTCATGAACATAAAACAATTTCAAGCTTATCAAAACCACATCCGCAAAATAAATATCAATACATTAAATCTAAGTATCAATACATTAGCACATATATAAAATGCCTATAGAGTGACATTAAATACAACACCAAATTCCAAATTTTAATTTTTATTTACTTATTTTTTCTACAGAAATTAGCAAAAATAATCTCATGTTCAAATTTAATAGTAAAATAACCAAAAATCCAAAACAACTAAGACAAATATTGGGTACTTGAGATAAGGGAAGCTCATAAGAGATGGGTGAGAGAGGCTTCCCCAACATCACCTTTAATGAAAGAAATCGAAGTTTCGCATCCAATAAAGAAAATATAAGATGAATATTAGACATGAAATAAACCCAAATTATGGTTTAAATCGCAAACCCCTAAAAAACCAATTAAATCAATAAATCAAATGAATTCATGATCTCATTATGTAATAAACATAGCCACAACGCACAAAAGATAAGTGATTATAATTTTTACAAAAAGACAATGTGAAAATTCCTACTTAGAATATGACAAAATGAAATCAAATGAGATTAATGGTTAGGCAAAAGAAAAAAAATGATGCAAATACAACGTTGTAAGAAATATAAAATTCTTAAATTAAAAAAATATATGTGTATATATAATATTATATATATTGGAGCAGTAATTATGTAGAACGATAGATAAAAATTGAATCGAGGGCGTGAGGTAATTGAAAGAAAATCTAAATTTGTTCAGAACCCATTATTGGCAACATAAACCCAAAGGGTATTACCTCAAGTGGGTGGCAGAGACTGCATAACGAAAAGCCAACAAGTAGAGATGGACTGACCCATTTTATAGTCAAATGGTTAAAAATACATGTTTATCTACGATAAAAAAACATATTAAATAATAAATGGAAAGGCAACAATGGTTGAATAATTTTTTTGGAAAGGCGACAAATAAACAAATCATTAAACAGATTTTGAATAAGATCCTAATTGAATAATTTTTTTTCTGTAATTTCATTAAAATTTACCCTATTGGTACCTAACAATGGTTGTATTGTCAGAATGCTCTACCACTTATTTTGAAGATCAAGTCGCATTAAGTTGCATGCTATACATAACTTATATATAGCGACCATACAAAATGTTTTAGATTAAAAGATGACTATGTGATTGATGAGTGATGCAATAACATAGTTGTGACTGTATTTGTATAATATTTAAGTGGCATGTCTTTACATGATACACCACTTCATCTGATGCAATGGGAATCATTCAATCTTGAATGAAAAATAATTGGTAGTTTGATATTTTAGTTTTTTTTAGAGCACTAATTGCTTCATTAATGCATGAGTGAGGCTTTATTTATATGGATTTTAATTTTCAAATCCATATTTTGTCAATCAATAGTTTTGAAACTAAATCAAAATTTTAGGTACAATATATCTTTTTATTGGGGGATGTTATTTGATAAAGATGGCAATGGTTAAAATATTTTTTTTGGTTTTGATGACCATGCCAACAATAAAGAATTTTTGTTGTATCCCTTCCACCATGGCGTTAATGAAGAATAATTGTATTTTTTAGATCGTTTAATGGTAATGATTTGAGATTGTTTTTGTTTTTTTAACACAAAACAAATGAGAGAGCAAATAAGTAAAAATGGAAGAGATTTTAACTGAGTTATCGCAGTAGGAGGGTTTGGTCAGTTCAGGGGAGGCAGGAGGTAGGTTCGTGGGAGGCAAGAGGCAAGTTTGTGGGGTTAGAAGAAATATGTTGAGGCGGTTTCCTGGTAGGCGCAAGCAGGTTCGCGGCCGGTTTTGTTGGGTATGATGATGAGATGAAAGGGCAGGAGGTTTTTGAGGGTGGGAGGGAGGCGGAAGAAAGTTGGAAGAGAAATAGGACCTTTCCCTTTCTTTATTCTTGTAATTACATACATATTTTATTATATATTAATAGTTCGGGTATCCTCGTGGGGACCCAAGGCTATACCCGAAAACGAACCAAAAATTTTTGACGCTTTTTTAACTCCCCGAACCAGCCCCATTCCTCGAAACTTAATCCCCGTACCCTACCCGATAGGGTCGGGTATCCGTGGGGACCCAAGTTTTCGGTGAAAATTTCCATCCTTACCCATTAATTAAGTTTCATCACACTTAAGTTGCTTTTAGATATACACTATCTATTTTTTCTACTATCACACTTAAGTAGAATAATCACACTTGTTTATATTTAGGGCAATTTACAATTAGGTACTTCGAAAATTATTTTTTAACATTTAAGGACCGAAGTGTTTAAAATTTGTCAAGATTCCCATAGTGTTTAAAATTTGTTTGCGAGGGACCTAAGAGTACTTTCCCCTTATATTTATCACACTATAATATATAAACTATAGCATCTCCCGGAATGACCACAACAATGTATGCGTACTTTGCTATCAAGTCCATGTACCTCTCGTACCAATTAGCGATTACCATTTCAGGATATCTCCTCGAACCATAAATCAAACAACATAAAATGGAGACGAATATAGTTCTAAGCCTTTGGGCTACGCACGTATCTAACGTACCCAGACTACCTGCCAATCTCACTAATACACACCCATAGTGATTCGCTCTAAGTTCCATGTTCTAGAGCACACATTCAGACCTCACTGGAATCGTCAAGGTGGGATCGCCTTCTGCGTGAAAACCTCTCGTGATAGCAAGTAGCGTAGATATGTTCACACACATAACTAGTCATATAATAGGCATTCACACAACCTATATATATATATATATATATATATATATATATATATATATATATATATATATATATATATATATATATATATATATATATATATATATATATATATATATTTATATGCAGTAGGTATACACACAACCTAACATATAATCCTGTATGTAGTTTATATTTCTCTCGAATACTCAGCGTACTAAATAATTCTCATAAAAATATTGATTTCGAATTATCCTGACATCATTCACTACCAGAAGGGTCCCATATATCCCTTATATTAATTCAGTAGGTTATACATCACTATACTGCTAATTTAAGTCTTAAGTTATCGTTCACTCGTCCCATAACCCAAATCGTAAATTCCCGATATGTCTCTCAATCGATTAAGCATTATCGGTTCAAGTCCCAATTCACCCTCATTAAGAATAACTGTGCCTAAATTAAGTACCTACTGAAATTCCCTAAGTCCTTGTACAAATATTAAACTTCCCCCAAAGTTTTCCTATAATTAAACTCTTAAAACTTTGATCAAATAAATTTCTGGGGATAATAGATAACTAGACTGGTTCTAACCCCAAACACTTCTTCTTCTTCACTGTTACGGGTTCCTTCCATTTTTATCCAATAAAACCTCTATCAAACAATCCCAAACTCCCACCTAACATTATCAAACATCAAATATATGTGTAGGGATGATCTCTAACGTAATTCATACATAAAATCCTTAAGAAATTTATCCAAGAACATATTTAAACCTCAAGATTCTCAAAATCCTCGTTTATGGTGTTCTTCATGCATAATCAAGGATATACCCAAATTTCTTTCATTATTCTCATCACATAACATCTTATTTCGAATGCTCTAAATAAAGGAATCTATACTACATGCATTCCTATATCAATTCATAGATTATACCCATTAAATCCCCCAAGAATTTATCCAAACCATGTAATTGCAACCCTACACTACATGGGTATTATAACATGCTTAATAAATTGCAAGATAAACACTCGCTTCGTAATATCAAATCTGATTTATCTTCTAAGACGATGATGTTGTCTTTCCTTGCTCCGATCTTAACTCCGACGACGTTCATGGTGAGAATTGGTGTGGAAAAGCCTAGGTTCTTCTCCTTTTCCTCTCAATAGCATCCTCTCTTTCAAACTTGTTGTAACACTAGCCTCTAACTCCAAGGGGATGATATAACCTTTTAATTTTCGAAGTTCTCTCTACCGTAAACTCTTAAATGACCGAAGCACCCTTGTATGGTGCCGACCCAAAATATACACCCGAGTATACTATTCTGACTATATTGACCAATTCGAAATCAATCTTGACCTCAAAATCACCATCCGAGTTACTTTACAATAATTTCCTATATCGACCTCAAATAGTCTACACGTGACTCATGATTGAGATTTAACACCATCACGTCACTATCACTCATTATGTAGTAAAATAATAAATCACTATTCACTTAATAATTATATTCCATAAACATTAATCATTTCTCTTTTGATTAATATTTTAATCAGCACATCTCGCTTAATTCCATTAAATTACGGCACACGTGTAATTTAAAAAGAATCGAATTAATTAAATTCTAATTTACTCAGAAATACGGGGTGTTACATGGTTGTCCCAAAATTATAAATTGACTCATTAATAAATCGGCCCATTTACAAATTGACCCATTAATTGTGCTTGGTTTCATTAATAAAATGATTCACTAATTGTCCAATTTTAGCTCATGTGTAAAATCTGAAATTGGATCATTTCACAAAAAATGTGAAATGCATCTATTTGAAATTGGAGTCACATAAAGTGCATGCTCCTCTCTCTCTTTCCCTCTCTTCCATCCCTTCCCCCTCCCCATTTCTCTTAATTTGCTTTTTTAATCTTTTTTCTCATAGATAGTTGACATAAATATTAGATTACCAACATTGCATAAAAATGAATTTAAATTCATTTCAAATCAACTCATTCACAAATCACTAATTCACAATGAACCAATTTACATAATAAAATAATTTGCACAACCAAACGGGGCCTAAGTATTTGTAGTTTATTTAAACATGTTTGTTTGGGGGGTGGGTACTGGGTGGGGGTATGTAATAAGTTAGCTTGAAATATGTTACCATGTTATTAAGTATTCATGATATCGGGTTGTCTATAGTTATAAATAATAGGACGAATGCTCTAGTAGTTAGATTTTTGGAATAAGGGTGTGTAACAGAGCTTCTAAAATTTATTCTATTGTTCCTATCAATATCATGATATAGTACACTGATATTACTCTTTCAAACTTTCAAACCTTAGTTGATATATTGATTTGTTCGGTTGAACTCGTTCACCGGACCTCTAAACGCAAACCATGCCATTACATTACAAAGAGGGGAGTGCATATAATGACAAAATTAAACGATGAATGGGGGATCATAATTTTTTGTAACTTTATATTAGTTTTTGGCAAGGTTTTAAAAAACGCGGGACGTGATCGAGGCATGGAGGCAAGCCTTAAACCTTAGAAACTTAGGCGAGCTTTAGGGATAAAAAGGCGTGAAAAGACGTTTATGACTTTTTAATGTATTTTAATATTTTCTAACTATAACAAGGCTATTAAAATACTAAAATTGTACATATCATAAAAATATGTCTGAATATTTGCAAATTAAAATACTATTTGATTATTTTGGACGAGATAATGGTCCGGTTAGTAATTTTTTTTTAAAAGGCGATATCATTTCACTAAAGCATTGTTGTTTTTAGAAAAAAAAATGCGCCTTAAGAGTTTTACCAAGAGTAAGGCGTAAAAAGCTTAAGGCGGGACGTTTCTCCCAAGCCTCAAGGGTGGGGGTGCCTAGGCAGGTTTTTTAGAACACTTATTTTTGATATTTTTACGATGTAAGTTCGTTCATATTGTGGAGTTAGGGGGTGGGGATTTTGATTGCGTTTTTTTTAGTCATATTGGTCATAAAAGAAGATAAGACTCGAACACGATAAAAACCTACAAAAACGCGATCCGTTGAGAGGCGTGGTTTGTATGGAGCATATGTGATCCCCATCACTAGGGGTGTTCAAAAAACCGATTGGACCGATGGATCGAGCCGAACCGACTCTTTTTTTTCGATCTTTTTTCTTAATCGGTCCGGTCTCAGTTATTTTTTTAGCGGACCGACGATCGGTCCGCTCCACGATTTACAGTTTCAAAAACCCTGTTACGACCGACCCGGACCGACTCTATATAATATAATCTATTTTTACATATATATATATATATAAGATAAATCAATAGTGAAAATATATATTTTAATATTTGATTACGTTAAATTGCACTTTAATCCAATACTAAGTTTGTTTTAATTGCAAATTTTGATATTTTTTATTTTTTAATGTTTGGAAAAAATAGGCTCGGATTTATTTTTATTATTATAAATGATGTAATTCATTAATGTGAGGATCGACGGGTTAGACCGGACCGACCCTATAAAAATTCGAACCGACATTGCCGTCCGGTCTCGGTCCATTTTTTTAGAGGACCGACCAAGTCGGTTCGGGAAAAAAAAAACCTCAAAACCGAACCGGAAGGGGCCGCGAACACCCCTGCTCACCACCCCCCACCCAACAAAAAAAAAAAGAAAAAAGAAAAAGGTAGAAAGAGAGGGGAGTTCCGTACAAGAGGCAGAGGGTAGGGTATAAAAGTACATGTATATTAGTAAAGTAATGGAACAGAATAGCGAGCGAGAGAGATTTACGGTACCGTAGGGGGGGGGGGGTTGGTGTTAGGGTTTGGTTCAAATCATATCAAATCAAATGGTTTGCTCTAAAATCATGAGCGATGCTGTTATTATTCTTTTCGATTCCGATTCCGATTCCGATTCCGATTCCGATTCCGATTCCGATTGGGTTAAAAAAGCAGAGAAGAGAAAGAGGTTCGATGAAGAAAGTAAACACGAAGAGGGCAAATATCGCGATGTTGACGATTACGGTAATCGGACCTCAATGACTGTTGAGGAGTATCATCGTTACGAAGAGCAAGTCTATAATAGCAATGTACGTATTCACTTTATGTATCTTCTATACAAGTACATACTAGACTATTCTATTCTATTCTTCTTCTTTCTTTCTTTCCGCCAAGATTCTGTCCCGACGACATTGATGAACACTACACCACATTCAGTACTGTCATCTCGCCTGTATAGGACATATCGCCGATATATCGTCGGTATCCCACAATTTCATCATAAACTGGAATCGCTAGTCAAAATCGTATCGTCACCCTTCGAGACCGAGTCAACTCGACCGATACCGAGTTGATTCGGCCTAGACTTTGAACCATGTTACGTATGCTTGAATCTTTGTAGAAGTATTAAGGATTCAATAGGTATGTTGTCAAATGTAGTGGACTCAATGTTTAAAAAGGCGTTTGAGGCTCGAGGCTTAAGCCTCAGGGTTGAATTTGAGGCTTACGCCTCACTGCGCCTTACGCCTTTTTGCCGAGGCGTGAAAAAAAAAAACTCTTGTTCTTTTTATTGTTTTAAAATTGCACTTAACTTATACTATTTACTATTGTAACTTGAGAGAAATTTTTAAAAAATAACCAATATGTTAATGAAACTTAAAAAACTAAGTTTTATGTTTTTTGGTTTTCAACTTAGATTAATATGTTATCTTTAACTAAACTGAATATATAGTAAGAAACTAATAATTTTTAAGGTTGCTGTTTTTTTTAATAAACTTAGGTTGATATGTTTTATTATTTTTTTAATAAAATTGTTGTTTTTTTAATCATAGTTTGAAAATCAATGTTTTTTAATAAATTTGCTTGTTAAGTTGCATTGATTATTTTATTGTCATATTGTAAAATAACCATTATGTCAAAATTAATTTTCCAAAATTTCTTTTTTTTAAAAAGTTATCTCGGGGGAATAAAAATATGTCAAACTATGTGAGAAAGTCCTGAAGGATTTTTTTTGTAGTTTTATTTTATATTTCTTTGTTATTTTATTAGTATTTTTTTTAATATTATTTTGCTCTTTTTTTTTCTTTTCGGTGAGGCTTGCGTCTCGCCTCTCCGCGACTAAAACGCCTCGCCTTTCGCCTTTCGCCTTTTTAAACATTGAGTGGACTATCAAGCCGACTTTTGGATTTTGCATCAATTATCTAAAAAATTGGATGGTAGTGAACCTTATTATTTTTTAATGCCTCTATAATATCTTCCCGTGCTTGTTTTAAATCATCATATTAAAATTTCATTGATGGATTTCTATTCTCATTAACAAGGCGAAGCACCCTCACCAATAGGACAAAAACTTTCAAGCCTAGTGTTACCCCATTCCAAAAGGACATGCTCAACAAAGTGACATTTTCCATTTTACCCTTTACTAGTTGGAATTGTCCTCAAACTTCTCTTTTTCTCCACTGAACTTTAACAAATCTAGGGACTCCCAGCCTCACAATGTCTCTTTTTTTTAGTAAATCTCATCATTATTGCCAAAGTTTTGTGATGTGCGTAAATGAAGATATGAAGGCCTTTGCTTTCTCAATCACTCCGTTAAAGTTTGGTTGCTTCCCAATCCCTTCAAGCGTAAGGTTCATTGTGTGGGTGGCGTATGCCAGAACATGTTCGGTCTCTTCACCATCAATAAATCCACGACGGCTATATTCTTCAATGCATTATCTTTCACTACTTGAATTACATTTTTGCCCAACTTAATGCACTTTGAACATAGTGGAAGATATACTCCCTGGTATGTGCCTCCTCAGAATCTTCTTTTGAAGAAAGAAAAGTTGCGTTCTCCTTGCGATTCACACCTAAATTCATAATGCTTCTTCCTTTGCGATCGGTCAATGCTTCGGTCATTATCGAACAAATAGTCGAATCCCACTCTTCTTGCTTCTTAAGTGATTTTTTAGTTCTCTCTATTTGCATCTGGCCTTTTATTCCTAGGTGCTTGTATTGATTCTATTTACTCTGTTTGTTGGATTCCTCGGAATTCCTTTCGATCAAACCTTCCTTCAATGAAGGCTCCTTTAGTTGGTATCTATGAAGCAGGAACTCGTAATACGCATTTCGACACATAACACGCGACACATGATTCTTCCCAAAACTAGGATACGACACGCTAGGATAAGTATAATATGTAATATATTTAAATATATATATATATATATATATATATTAATGAAATGAAACATATTTTTTTTCATAAATTACATTATCAGAGCATTCTTAACATGAAATTAAGAAAATGGATTATACAAAATAAAATTTTAATACACTTTAACATTAAAAATCATAAATAAAGCAGATTCACCATCACATGTCGCAGCGTGTTCACAGCGTGTCGGTAACGTGTCAGAGCGTGCACATAATACGTGTTTCGACACGACACGCTACTTGTAGCTTCTGGGGGAGTGTCCGTGTTGCATAGGTTTGTATTCACTCAGAGGTTGGTATCGGGACCAATTTGAATAAAAAGGAATACCCTATTCATAAACCATCGTGCTAACTATTGATGCATGTGCATTTTTTCCTTTCAAAGTGCATCATGTATGTTTTGTTGTCGAATCCTCTTGCGTGGATCTTTATTGGGACTGATACTGGAAGCAAATTTATTCATAGGCCCAAGAAAGTGAAGTGAGGAATTTTCTTTGACCCTACCTCCAGCTCATCCAGTTCTTCATCTACTTCATCAACATTAACAATTTTAACTTTTTGCCAATTTTTTACGTCATCATTTCGCTTTTTTGCCTTCTTTTTCTTGATTCCGTCAAGTGCTTCTCTACACTTAGCTTTGGCTTCGTCGTGATCCATTTGGCATGGCGCTACATCCCCTGGATGTTTGCAATATGATGTTGAAAATTGTGGATTCCCCTGGTTATAACTTTGTCACATGATGCACATCAGTTTATCCAAATTAGTGGGATCCGCCAAAGCCGCATAATCTCATCCAAAGTCTTTAGATGAATGTTCCTAAGGGTTGATCACTAGCACCAGTCATCCCAAATTATCAAGCTTCACTCTAAAAAATATTTAAACCATAATCAATTATCAATACAGTCAATAGTTAGCACTAAAAACAAAATAAATTAAAGCACAGTTAACAAAAATTTCAACACTAATAACAGTTAATACTAGTAACAAAAATATAAACAACAATAAGACGAGCCGCGACAGGAGAGAGGGAGAGGAGCAACAGGTGAGCATAGGGTATCTCATGGAAAGAGATGGAGAGGTATATAGGGACTCAGGTAGGCATAAGCTTTTAGCTGGGTTTACGAATTGAAAGGATTAGTTTATTTTTTATTTTTAAATATAGAAAGAGGACATTAAAAGACGTCGTTTGGGGGTTCCAACAGAGTTAAAAAAAATGATAAATGTTAAAAATATCCTTATAAATAGCCCCAGTAGTTTAAACGGCACTAGCCAATATAACGGGACAAGTAGATTAAATGGGCTTCCAACCATTTAAATGACCGTGCTTTTTTTAACTGATTTTCAATTTTATTACATGGTGAGCCACCTTCTACCATCTAGAAGGGGATTAATCTATCTTCCAGGCCGTTTATATAGAACGCTGCAATAAAAAATATCAAACACTTTTCTGGGATGAAGGGTCTGGTGCATATACAAATATAGTAAAAGGGTTATATTGACATAACCCCCAGCGATAATAACGTATTTAGATAAAACCCCCCAAAATGAAAAAAATAGATCCTACCCCCTAAGTCATACACTAGCATTTTCCAGGGGTTGTGTCTAAATAGTGGACTTTTGGGTGGTTATGTCAAAATACACTATTATCACAGAGGATTATGTCAAAAAAACCCTATAATAAATTATATATACATTCCATAGAAATTAAACTTCATGAAGTTCAAGGCATCCCTAAATACCATTGCATTAAAAGGAAGTCAAATAGAAGGAAATTTCAAGACTTAAGGTGGAGTTATGCAAGCCTTTTATATATTGATTTTCTGTGGTTGATAGACATCCTCAGCTGCGTGACAAAGTCGGTGTATTGATAAGAGGGGCAGGTATAACCCATACCTACAACAAAACACATGAATATTTAAAAAAATTCTAAGACATTAGTGGTTTAAATTAAAGTTCTTGCATCCTTAGTAGAAATTCACTCACCCCTAATTGAATTTTAAATATAATACAAAACCATGAAAAGTTGTCTTGGCTATCCTATTACGAAAATTGTTATAGCGTATAGAAAGAGTACTCTTTATGTTTATGACCGTATTGAAGTTCTTAATAGATGTTTTCGTAAGTTCACTTTTTTTCAGAAAGAATAATTATTTAAGCGTTTCGGGAAATCGAATGTTAACTAAGGACGTTAACCTGAGAATCTCCAGGATTTTACTGACCCTCATTTGGAAGCCTGGTTGTCAAGAACTTTCTATGAATGAAATTGAATATTTTTCTTATACGGCCTATTCCGTGTTGTATGTATTGTAAATCTGCGTGTATTGTCGATACTATGGTATGTATCATCCGATACATATGTATTGCACGATACATATCGGTGTTCGACTTCGAACAAAACAATGTCGACCAGTAAATGGAAAAAAAGTCTCAAGGAGAGAAACGGGAACAAGGGTCTGGATTATAAGTTTTGTTTGAGAAAAGAGGTCGTAAAGATGGGGCTTTGATTTCTTTAATTTTTGGTATTCAATAGTTCGATTCAGGTGCAATATTACGATCTACATGTCGCAATTTTTGTCTCTCATTTCTTCTTTGTCCATTCTCCCTCTTTTCGCTAGGGCTGACAATTTTTGACATGATAACCCATTTATGGTAATAACCCGAAATGACCCAAATACGACACGATTCACATGTATAGATTTAAGAGTAATCAAAACTTATATTCAAATAAAAATCAACGCGACTCAAAAATGACACGACTAACCCGAATTGCCACCCCTACTTTTCGCTCTCTGGGTTTCTCCTCTCCTTCGTATCTTATACCTCTGCGCACCTCTAATAATATATATGTATATAGTCATATGCAGTACAACTAGAATATTAGTACATTAAAACAGAGATGTATTTGGCTATTGGTACCCTGTAATGTAATATAACATATATTGTGTTTTTTTATTGGTAGTACATCTACAAATCTTATATAATGATATAAGAGAATGATTGAGTTATTTTGATTCTCTCCTCTTTTTAGTACATGTCTATAAACATCCTGTTGCTTCTTTTACTCTTCTTTTAGAGAAAATATTTGTTCTCCTAGTTGTAGGGGAAGTAGTCCAAATATGATTTCTTAAAGTGACTAAAAATAACAGTGGTGATATAAAGATCCCCACGCCTTCGAGACGTTACTACCAACGGGTAAAGGTATTTCATTTCTGTTTGGAAGAGTAGGAAAAGGAAGACAAACCCCTGACCAAGAAGCCCCAACATCTTTCAAAATAGTCTATGAATAATAGTTATTGGTAAATTGATATTGAATGTCAAGTGTCACTTATTGATATCTGACTTTTATTTTTAATGTGTATGCGTAGATATAGATAGATAGATAGATAGATAGATAGATAGATAGATAGATAGATAGATAGATAGATAGATAGATAGATAGATAGATAGATAGATAGATAGATAGATAGATAGATAGATAGATAGATAGATAGATAGATAGATAGATAGATAGATAGATAGATATATTTTGAATATGTGCATGCCATTGACATTTGTGCGTTATTTTTGCAGGGTTATGAGAAAGCATCCAATGAAAGCAACTAACCAGTAGTGTAGTGTACTGTGAGGATGAATGCATCTGTGAGAAACTGAATGATTCTAAAATCTTTCTTTAATTATGGATTACCAGAATTAATTATGTCTATATAGTAAAGCTGCTTGTTTGTGAAAATCATTTGAACTGTGTGTTATTGTGTTTGCTCTATTGTGGCTGCCACCTTTGATCCAATGCCTGGTGGGCAGGTCATTTTTGGAATATTACAAAAGGATAATATAAAATTTCGAAAACATGAACGTTTGAGCAGAATTTGCTACAGAAGTTCAATTGTAGTTATTTCACTTTGCAATGCCTCTCTCAAACGTTAATGTTACTAAAGCCACTTGTTCATAGATCAATTCAAGATCAATTATTCAGATGCGACTTGGCATTACTAATTACAGAAGCTAAAACTTGAACTTGTCAGCAAGTATCAAAATGAGCATTTTATTTATAACCCTCAACCTAGAGTAATTTGGACTCCCTCATGTGAGTTAAACATGGGGGAGCTATATCAGAACCATCTTAACAGATGCTCCGCTTAAAATCTGCTATCCGTGGAGGGTTTCGAACTCGAGACCTCTGTGTAGGGCAACCTTTGTGCACTCGATATGGATTTCTAGCATAACCAAAGTCCTCTTAGTGGTTGATTTTAGTATAAGCTTTAGAGAATACCCTCAACTGTTGGAGCCATCAAAATCCCAGGAAAAATTGTATTGGGAGTAATGTTAGGCGCACAAAACAAATATGATTGGTATGGAAATGGATTGCACCACTGTAGTTAAAGGTGCACTCAATTTCCTTTCCACTGTCGATAAATTTTTATAAGTAAATTTTAGTTGTTCATTTTTTAAGGTCATTCGGCCATTGACATCAACTAATTTGTTCAGTTTATCGACACTCACTCCACAATTTTTTAACAACAAATAACCTTTTCTTTTGAATTTAAATATTTAAACTTTCATATTTACACACATACATATATAATAAAATTCATTATTGTTTAAAAAAAAACTTTTAAATTAAAAAAAAGTTTATTGTATAACAAAAAAATTATTTAGAATAAATACTAATTATAAAAAAATTAGTAAATGCTAAAATATAATGTCCACACTTAAGTCAAGGAACCTTAGCTTGTTAGCTAGCGAGGTAATTTCACAATATTGGATGATTAGTTTAAAATAAAGAGGCTTACCACTAGTCGTATAGATCATTTCCTCTATTGATTTATTTTACAAAAGGAACTATTTAAAACTGATGTATTATGCACTGAATACAATGAGCAGATTATGTATTATGACATTTTTTTGCGAGTTATTGTCACATTTAAGCCTTGGCTGTACAATTTTTTTGTGAAATAAAGATTTTTTTCAAGTTTAATTGATATTGTTAGCAATAACATTGATAATTGTCAGTGGCAATTACTATGTTCAAATATTAAAATGACGTTTCTTTGCATTATTTTTCCTTAAATATTTGAAATAGGTTGATATTTAGAAAACATTATATCTTGCGGGTTTGCTTACATAGTGTCGTCTATATAGGGATAAACGTAATTGCGCCCATTGTCAAATGTGATCAAAGGTAATTAATTTTTTTTTTTACCTCAAACCTCTTTCAAATAAATAAAAGAGAAGCCCTAAAGTTCATTTATATGTAATATAATCAGCATCACAGTGAACCTAAAATTAAAATTATTGTAATACATTTAAGGAAATTTATTATTAGCAAAATGAATGAAGAGTAAATTGGTATATAATATAAGAAAATGTTTTTATATAAAAACAATTTTGTTATAAATTAAACAATTTTTTTATTAAAGAGTATTTTTTTAGGGTGTTGCAATCCCCACACCCTATCTATACATTTAATATACAAAGACCAAAATAACCTCTCCTCCTTTAAAATATAATATGATTTTAAAACATAACATTATTTTAGATAAAATAAAATTTACACTTTAAGACAAAATATATTTTTTTATTATTATTATTAATGTTATTTTGATTTTCAACTTTAACACATTACTAATTTAAATTATATAATAGTACATTTTTATGAATTTATTAGACTTTGTAACATTTTTCGTCGTTAAATATGAGACTTTATTCACGAAAACTAATATTTGATGGCATTTAAACAGTGTTTAACACAAAAATCTTATAATGAAAAAAATTGCTTTTTAACAAACGAAAAAGAGTTTTTAACAAAATAAAAGCGTTTTTACGAAAAAACTTTTTTTCAACAAAATAAAAAAAAATTGTAACAAAAAACAATTTAAAAAAACTTTTAACACAACAAAACTATTTTTAACAAAAATAAAAACAATTTATTACAAATAAGCAATATCTTTAAAAAAAATAGCTTAAAAAGAATTAAAAAAAAACACTTTATTGAAAAAAACCGTTTTAACAAAAAATCTGTTTTAAAAGAATAAAAATTATTTTCCAAAAATATTTTTAAAAAATAAATAAAAAGCAGTATTAATACTAAAAACTTTTCGTGGATTATATATATATATATATATATATATATATATATATATATATATATAGTATTAGATTAAAAAAAATAATATAGGCAGTAATTTTTTTTAATAGAAATGGGTATATAAAAAAATTGTATATGTATAATAATATAAATATGGGCGTAAAAAGTTTTTACATTTTTCATTGCTAAATATGAAAATTTATCCACGAAAAGTTTTTTGTGTTTATATTGTTTTTTGTTTATTTATTTTTAAATATTTTTGGAAAATAATTTTTTTTCTTTTAAAACTGTTTTTTTCACTATACCGTTTTTATTTTTCTAAAATATATTTTTTAAATATTTTTATTCGTTTTAAGTTGATTTTTTTAAAGATATTGCTTCTTTTTATTAAATTGTTTTTATTTTTGTTAAAAATAGTTTTGTTGTGTTGGAAGTTTTTTTTTAAATTGTTTTTTGTTTTAAACAATTTTTATTTTGTTGAAAAAAAGTTTGTTCGTTAAAATTGGTTTATTTTGTTAAAAACCATTTTTTGTTTGTTAAAAAGCAATTTTTTTCATTACAAGATTTTTGTGTTAAACACTTTTTAAATGTCACCAAATATCACTTTTCGTGAAAAAAGTCTCATATTTAGCGACGAAAAATGTTATAAAGCTAATAAATTCATAAAAATGTTATATTATATAATTTAAATTTGTAATGTGTTAAATTCAAAAATCAAAATAATAATAATAAAAAAATTTATTTTGTCTTAAAGTGTAAATTTTATTTTATCAAAAGTAATGTTATGTTTTAAAATCATATTATATTTTAAAGGAGGAGAGGGTATTTTGGTCTTTGTATGTTAAATATATAAATAGGGTGTGGGGATAGCCACGCCATTTTTTTATATTAAGGTAATTATTATGTGTGTGTGTGTGTGTGTATATATATATATATGGTCGAAACCCGACACATATTATTAGAAACTAAAGGAGAATGAGCCTCTCCCATAGCATAGCGTGTGTGTGGCAACTAATTGGGCTCGACTTTCGAATATTTTTGTATAAGCTATGGGGACTAACTGGGCTCGACTTGCGAATGTTTTGTATAAGCTATGCTACGGGAGAGGCTCATTCTCTTTTACTTTCTAATAATACGCGTGGGGTTTCGACTATATATATATGTAGGTACCTCGATTTGTAATTTCGACCCAGACGAGTAGCCCAATTAAAACCGACCCAAAGTCTAATGGCCTCGCGCTTTAACTGATTCAGTTATGACCGAGTCAATTCCTAAAATATCTTAAGAGATATTCTAGCGATTATGGGCTAACGTGCCACACCTCCACTCTCCGAAAAAGGCATGTATAGAGAAAACCCTCAGCTCGGGGAAAAAGGGCATGCAATTGTAAACACTCCCCTGGAGTAAAGAGAAATAAATTACAGAGAGCACCACCGTGGACGTAGTCCTTCTTGCCGAACCACGTATACTCGTGTCGTGTGTGATTGTAATTATTTTAAATTCTTTATTTATTCGGGTGATTGCCTTTGTTTATTATTTTGTGTTGAGTTTAATTGTCATCACAATATATATATATATATATATATATATATATATATATATATATATATATATATATATATATATATATATATATATATATATATTAGAGTGCTGGAGCACTCACTTGGAGTGCATTTAGCCATACCCCATAAGGGTAATTTATTGTTTTGTTAAAAGAAGGGTATTTTTGAATTATACAAAAAAATGGATAGAGTTAATGGTCAATTATGTTGACCAAATTGTTTTCATCCAAAATGAGTGTCAAATCTATATAAACAAAAATAGTGGATGTCTAACTATAAACTAGACAAAGTAGGAGATGGCAAAGGCTAAATGATCCTAGTTTTAGTCCATTAAACTCCCTTTACACATGTTTACGATATGCCTCTCAATGAAATGGATTGTAATAGTAATTCGATGTATTTATTTGGATATTAATGTGTGTTATTGAATATAATATAATTTGATTATCTATTTAGTCAATTAGTAAATGGATCGAATTTGGATTGATACATGTCCGATCCTAAATTGTTAGGACTATAATATGGATTATAGTTTCAAAGATTTGTTACATGATTCGAACTCAATAAAAAATGATAATCCCCATAATAAATGGATATGGATTAACCTTAATGTGATCCAAATCTGATTAAGTTATACTCATACATATTCATTAACGACTTTTAATAAGGCCCAATAACTCAAGTTTAATCTTTTTAGGCATATTTTGTTTTCTTGTCATTACTGCACAGCTATAAATATATAGACTTGTGAGGGATAATTCGATCACACACGATAGAATACGTGTCCATTGATCCTATCAACTATCTCACCCAAGAAGCTAAATTGTTGAAACCAACCTACGAAAATCTAGGAGCTAAATATGACCGATCAATTTGGAATTCATCCTAAGTCATAGAGTCTTGCAGGGCTCAACGTTCTTTATTTTTTTCTCTATAAATGTAACCCTCGCTCCAAGAGAAAGAGACATGTAACCATTGTTATTATAATGAGATCGCATTATCGAACCACAAATATAATGCTCTTGTATAATTGTATATGTTTTATTTTCTGCTCAATTTTAATTATGTTGAATACAACATGTAGGATTTTATCCCCTACAGTTGACACCATCTATAAGAATCATTTTTCCTTTATCATCCAAACATGCTAACTATTAGCCACGTCTCATTCACACAACGAGCACTACCATCTCACTACGGTCTATAAGACAACCAGAATGACCATGAGGTCCCAAGGATTAGGTCTATGATCCAACCTAACAGGAGCCGTAATACTCCCAGTTCTTGTTATCGTTGACATGATAATCAAACAGTGGAGAGCAATGAGCCACCACGATCTAACTAGATCTCGTGGCTCATGGATGCGTATCAATAACACCTTTATTAAGAGAAAACCACCACATTACCCGCCTACAATGTCGCCTGAAGTGGTTAGAGAAGGAACTCCACGAAGACATTTACAAATGTCATGAAACTACCCTAACCCCTAACCCTCAGGCGAGTAAAACTCACAGCTGAGGATGAAGTTTGTGACATGATCAGGATTATTTCTATAGGAGGGGCTCGCTAGATAAGAAAGACATCCACAGAAGCCGTCATGACATGAAACTTTGCAACCTCATATGAAGAAAGATCGATGATCATCATTCCCTTTGAGGGGAAGGACCACTAAAGAACTTTCCATAAGCACCTTTATCTGCCAAATGAAATCATCATTTACTCTGTCAGTTGAGGACTTTGAGCATTCCAAATGTATCGCTAATCCAAGCCACTCTGGAACAATTACGAGGCCATCATCTGACATATATTCCCTTTTAGTTTACGGGATGTTGTGCACAAGTGTCTTGAGAAGTTACCACATCGATCGATCACCGTCTTTAAACAACTCACAGAGGATTTCATTACAAGATTTATCAATGAAAACACCCGTCCATAGAGGATGGAATCCTTCCTCATGATGAAGGATAAACTCCATGAAACCTTATGTGAATATGCTCGATGCTAGTGGGAAACGTACAATGCGGTGAAATACTGCTCTGAAAAAGTGGCAATAGCCTCATTTAAGATCGACCTTCCGAATAATTCCATGTTGCACCAGTCCCTCACTAAAAATGAGGCTACTACTATAGATCACCTGGTGTCTCAAATTGAGATATATGCTAAGGTAGAATACATAGTAGCAAACACACAATACGTTAATGGTTGGCCAAAGGTGATGAAAAAATGGAAACAGGGAGCACGCCTTGAAGATGGGGGTAAAAACAAAGAATGATAGACCAAAGGGAGATGAGAAATTAGATCTCAACAAGGCTCATCGCGCCATCAACACTATTTTTAAAGAACCAATTTAGAAAATCATGGACAAAATTAAGGGTCTATATTATTTCAAGTGACCAAGAAATATTGTATGGGACCCATAAAATAAAAACACATCCTTGAGATGCTCCCACGAGAAGGAGCATAGGAAAAAGAATGATAATTACAAGCCGCTCAAGTCATATCTAAAAGAAATAGCCCAGGGAGGTCATTTAGATGACTATGTGGAGAAAAAGAGCATAAAGTTTTCATTGAGCGCGACCAAAATCCAGGTAACGTACTAGACGATAAAGATATAGGGCATAAGGTCACAGTTATTCATGGGGCCTCAAACCCTAATCAGATTCAAGGCAACACCGATGAAATTGAATAAGATTATTATGGTGGTGGAAGCTTTCCAGATTGACCCTGCCAAAACCATAGTCGATAAACGCCATCGACCAAAATAAATTGACTATGATAAGCATATTATTTTCACAAAATAAGACCTGGTTGGAGCTAGAACTCTCAATCATGATCCACTAGTAATCACTCTCAGAATTTCCAATTCGAAAGTGGATAAGCTACTAGTGGACAAAGGGAGACCTTTCTAAGTCATGTATATTAACCAACTCAACTTGAAAATGGAGGAATTAAAGGAGGCAATCATTCCTCCGGCCGTATTCGCTATAAGTGTGATAATACCACTAGGGAAAGTTGTGCTACCAGTACAAGTTGAGAGTATATCAAAGATTATAGAATTTTTCATTGTGGATATTGAATTGCAGCACAATGCAATTTTAAGGAGAGGATCGCTCCACACAATGAATGCAGTCTTGTCAACCTACCACCAAAATCTTAAATGCATTACCGACCCAAGGGTAATGGAGATACATTAAAATCAAGACTCTGCACAGTAATTATTCATCTCTTCCATTAGACCTTAAAAATGAGAGATAATAGGTGAAAAACATACAAGGAACCACTAGAGGAAGTGATTTTCGATGACCCTCATGTGACACCCCGACTAATTAAATACCGGGTAAATACTCCTTCATTCAATTAATACAGAATATCAAGTTGGTTCAGTCTTAGCATCATTGTCGAAAACATTTAGTTACTTACTAGCCACCTAATATTTAAAATAGAGAGATGCAAAATTTTATTAATTAAGTTAACAATTAACCAAGTAATTAAAGCGTCATCCATCAATCGCATAAACAATCTCATATGAATAACTAATGTAAAGAAATAAACTAAGTCTGGAGTAACACTCCAATAATAATACAAGAGTAAAATAAGATCCCAATACACGAGTTTGAATGAATAAACCAGCATCTGAAATAAAGCAAGTCTGTAACTACCATCTCTAAATAAGAATGGGAAACATGCCCTAACTGATATGAATGACTTTGAAGGAACCAAGGATAAATATGGATGCATTTAATAACGAGATCATATAGCTTCCACAACTGCTACAACACGTCTTCAGAATGGAACTCCTATGCTTGGCATCCCTGTGGCTGGGCACCTAAAAGGTTTTTACAAAACAAAATAGATATGGAGGAAATTGGGTCAGAGCCCGAGGTGAAAATATTTTAAAAACAACAAGTTTTTAAATTACAATTTAAGCAACACATATATGAAACATGTTAGTTACGTGCCCTCTCTTGAGACCCTCACCTCTCAACTAATTGTGCACGCCTAACGCATATGTAATTCCCCTGCTAGTTACATTACCCTGCCTAGCCAGTCTATGTCAATTATTTACCCAATCGGACTACCTTATGTGCTTACTCGAATAACCCCATTTAATATATCCGAACATACTTCGTGTTTTATTAACCGATTTTTCATAGCTGAATCCTCATATTTGGTTCTCACATGCTTCATCAACTTAGATATTTCAATCTAACTTATCTACTAAGCAACACAACAAAACTAGCAGAAGTATATATATATATATATATATATATATATATATATATATATATATATACACCACTATAATATATCATATACAAATCAGGCACCCCACAAGGATAGAACCTACGATGTCCTCATACTCTGCTATCGAATCCCAGTACATCACGTACGTGAGAATTATGAGTTTCGAATCACTCAAGAACTATATCAATACAAATCACACATATTGGAGGCGAACATAGTTCACATACCTATAGGTCACGCACATACCTACGCTCCCATAATCAGCTGGCTCATTAACTCACAAATAACCCTTCACAGTCCTATGTTCTTGAGGTACAAATCTAAAGTCCCTCCGAAGGCACACAAAGACCAGACTGTCCCCTTTCCTAAACTACCTCCCGTGATAGCAAGTATAGTAGGTATGTCATGCACATAACAATCCATATACTAGAAAATCACATAACCAGTATATATATATATATATATATATATATATATATATATATATATATATATATATATATATATATATATATATATATCCAATATAGGTAATCTCATCTCCTATATAAATTAAGTTTCATCCATATTAGTTACGTTCCGAATATTACACGTATCAATAATTTAGCGCTGCAACTCTCGTCGTACATATTCGAGTACTCCTACTTACCCCAAGAGGCTACTAGGTCTCCCATATATCTCTAGTGTTATCTCATCAACTTAAAGTCCACTTATTACTATTCCAACCCTTAAATTACTGTTCATCCGAATTTAAACCCCCTATATACTAAATTTCGAATCACATCTGTTCGGTTAACTACGCTTACTTTCTCCCACTCATTTCCATACGTACTAACCCTTTTAAGGTCTTAAGTGTATCCTACTAGTCTCCCCTAAGTCCCAACATGTTCAATCAATCATCTCTAACAAGTTCTAAAGGTTGGGTTTAAATCAATTTAATAAGGGAATAATTTACATTTCCTAGAGGGGTCGATCGATCGAAGAAATGGGTTGATCGATCGACATTCTTGAGTCGATCGATCAATCGAGCAGTTATCTGCCTAGATTTTCCTTTAGCAGTTACGGGTTTCCCACTTTTATTCCTCCAATTCTCCATTACAATGTCCCAAACTCCCAAACAAGTCTACTAACTATTAAACCAACATATCTACATAAATTTTAACGTCCAAGAATCATTAAACTATCAGGGAACATCAATTTCTTGGATCAAAAGTCATGAGTATTACACAATCCTAGTTCTTAAAGATTTCTACAATACTCACCATAAATCTCAGTTTAACTTCATAATTCCTAACCCTTAATCTATAATTTCATTCATTCAATGTTTTCAGAAGATCCACTACATGCAAACCTACCCAAATTCTATAATTAAGTCTCCAATTTCATATTTTTGCAATTATTCATAAATTGACATCAAACCTAATCTAACATGTAGAGTATATGCCTTAAATCATTGCAAGATAAATCACTTGCCTTGAGTTAGAGATTCTGATCCTTTGGAGCAGATGGTATGGGAGTAATCCTCTCTTCCCAATTTATTCGGTGGTGGTGATGGTGGTGCAAGAAGTCTCTAAGTGGTGGTTCTTCTTTGGAAACTTCCTCCTCTTCCTCTCTAATGGCCGTTTGTGAAATTTGGTTGTGAAACCCTAAGGACCCTAAGTGTTGGCTGATATAATCAACCAAAAATTTGCGGGTTACTATTCCTCAAAAAGTCAAAATGACTAAAATACCCTCTCGGGTTATCGGTTAGGCCTAAAATGCCCCGGGACCCAAACTAACCTCCCCCCGCTAGTTTTTTCTGACTATCTCGACCCTTTTGAACCCTTTGGCGCACTTGAAATGACCATACGAATTGATAAGCCCCCAAAACTGTACATTTTATGCCTCAAATAGACGTATTTTAGTTGCTAATTCTCGACAAAATGGGTCTTATGTGCGTAATTGTTTAATGTGCAGGCTTGATTGCAGTTGCGGTGTCAAAAGTTATATTTAGAGGCAATTTGCAATTCAAATGGAGCTAACAACCTGTCCTGTACCTTAAGCCTAACCCACACCATTTCTACCCTGTCCCAAAATCATCACCGAAGTCCCGCGTATGTTTGGCTTGTCCCCTTTTATTTATTTTATTTTTTCATTTTCATTTTTTATTTTTAGTTTTGCTAGATTTTATATTTTTAGGACTTTAGATTTTATTCTCACTTCTTTTGTAGTTTTTATCTTTATTTGAGTTTTATTTTTAATAGATTTTATTTATTTTTAGAGGATTTATTTTTCTTATGTTTTATTTTTGTGTGTCGAGTATTTGGTTATTTACTTTCTTTTATTTTTATTTGCTTTTAGTTTTTAGTTAATTTATTTTTTATTTATTTGATCTTATTTGTTTTATTTATTTTTAGTTTTAGTTTTTACTTGTGTCCTTTATTAGTTTATAGGATTAGGAATTTAATTTTTAAGTTTTAATAGATTTATTATTTTCATTTTTTTTCTTTTTAGTTTAGTTTGATTTTTTTAAGATAGTATTATTTTAATGGGGGCACAAATTAAACACGCACACAAACCCCTCTTACACTCATCTACACCTAAACTAAACCTCCCATTCACCCCTTAAATACCATACACCATACACACACCACAAATCCCACACACATTCCCAAATATCCTATACCCTCACCACACACAAACACATCTCCTCCTATCTTCTTCCCACCATCAAACCCATATTCTCTCACCTCGCATCTCCATTAACGAATTAAGACCTTCCCTCCTAAGCTTCAACCCAATACGCATTTACCCCATCTCGACCCACTGCTAATCCCCAACACCCATAACTCGAAATCTACCCGAAACTCCACCTTCTCCATACCCACCTGTCAACCACCCCAAACCTAACGCCGAACAAACCCAAACCTGCCGGAATCCCTACCAAACCGCCTGCAACCCACGACTCCGGCCAACCCAATTTATAACTCCCATTAAAAATAAATCCCCAATTTTCTCAAGAACAAACCCTAAAATTTAATTGAATTCCACCTCTTTTAATATGAAAATATAGATGCAATTTAATAATCACAATTTAAACCACTTGCCTCAAATGAAGATCTAAGGCCTTGAATGAAGGTGTTGAATTGAAATTGAAGTAATGTCTCCAAGATCTCCAAGTTCCTCTTCTCTTTGGCTCTCCCTTAGCTTTTTCCCTCTTTAGTCTTCTAATGTGATTTAATGTTGCCTAACCCCTAAGCATTTGGGGTTAAAAACCCTATTCACGTTTTTGGGCCTATGGGCCTTATAAAAAGGGCCCATACTTTCTACATGGAGCTCAAACATGTCTAATTAGGATCCGACATCCATTATATGCATATAACCATTCATTTCGAACTATTTCGACCCTAACAGACTAACCGCGCGCTCAAAATCACCATCCGGAATAAATTTCTAAAATTATCTCTCACCCGTTAACTTATTTAAATATATTCACTTTTAAATATTCCCATTAATTAATTCTCATTAATTTACGACACAAGTCAATTACTAATTACTGAATTAATTAAATATAAATAATAACCCAGAAATTACGAGGTGTTACATACTTCCCCCTTACAACGGAATTTCGTCCTCAAAATTCGGATAATCCTAGTACTCCCGATCTCAACTAGCCCCGCAATCACTAACCCTTAGCATTGCTACACAAATTTATTGAGCGAGTGTAATTAACCAAAGCGCCCATCCACCCTATACCCATGCTTAACCGCACTAAAAGAAGCAGGGCATTTACTCGCCCTTAATCCGTAACATAACATCAATCCCGCGGTTATAACATTCCCAATACCCTCCTCTCGGCATAAAAGTATACATATCCACTCTTATGTAAAAAGAAAATACCTACTAACGCGCCCTTACTATCAGTAGTTTCCTTGCGTGAAAGTAAAACCTGAACTATATGTTCCCGCTCGACAATAAGTCCAACCACCCAGAATCACATCAGAAATGTCCCTACTCCCCGGGATTTCAATTTAACAATATCAGTACATTAACATGCAACACATTTTAACATACATTACCGTATATATACACTAGACCCTATCTCAGGTGAAACCTAGCTTCTATAATTCATATCCTGGTACCGCGAACACCCAGTCTTAATATAGCTATCCACTATAGCCCCAACTATAGCTACACCGTTGAAACTTGGAAAAACATCCCCACTACTCCTATAATCCTCGAAAGTAGAAATCTCTCGTATAATGCAACCATCCTCTTAGTGTAACTCCCCACTCTCACAGGGTTAGCACCAAAGAATCTCCGCTATCCCACGGTACTTATATATATATATATATATATATTATGGCTATTGCAGTCTACACATCCACTAATATCTGTCTCATTCACAAATCCTAGTAATAGTAGGTTGTGATGCACTCACTGTCACTTGCAAACACACCCATGCTTAATCATTCCATAATTCGGGGGACAACTTATTCCCATTCCTCCGAAATATTTCGAAATCATTGTCTTTGCATCTTCTCCTTGAATATGCTAAGTATCTGCACAGTAGAGGCTTTGGCTCCTCCCAGGGTGCCCATACAACCTATATCTTGTGAATAGTTGCACAAACCTCCGATCATCACTTATGTAACCATATTTGTCTCAATTTCAGTCCCCGTATTATCGGCGTGGCTATATCTTCAAAATATTTCTGATGACTTACTCATTACCATTCGATTTTACCCGACATTACCCCACCTTTATTATCGATGTGAGATCCTCACAATACTCCCTTAGTCCCATACCTAAGGGTCCATGCATTGGCAAACGCGACTAAAATTAATCACAAAAAACATATTTTAATATGCATAACATAGCAACTTGTGGTGCCAAAAACTCGCAGTGTTTCTTTCGTAACACCTTCAGGCTCCACTAGCCCTATCACTTAGTGGCTTTCCACTCAACGTATTTTCTCCACATGTTCGCTAATTATCATTAAAACCGATGACCTAAAATACAATGATGTCTCCACACTTTTGACATTTTATCCAGGCTTATGCGTATAACACTTCCTAGCAAAGTCCAAAAGAAATTTTTCCCCAATGCATAATTCCTAATCATCGTCGGTCCTTGATTTCCACAGAATGCAAAGCATAACCCCGGGACTCTCAAGCCTTGCCCCTATACTTACAAGCCTATCATGGAATCTCGCGTCCCTAAAGCGATCATATACTACTGCACTCATACTATCAATATGCCCTCAGCGCTAAATATTAATAACGAGTTAAATCTCTCCGCTCACGGCAACCTACATCCCTTGAATCTCCTCAGTAAAAATCCTACGCACCGAGATCCAACATAACTAGATAACTGCACTCTATGAATCCTACTTCACACAATATTTTCGCTATGATATTTATCAACCCTCTTCCAGGTGAAACATCTCAAGAGAATATACATCCAGTATTGAAACAACGAATACGATGGCCTTGCTATGATCTCCCGCCATTATAAACTTGTCTTAATGTACCCAAGATAAAACCATACCTCAATTATAACCTATCAAAGGAGATATTCCATAAGAAATACATCGTCTTAATGTACCCACACATTCCTTCCGGGTGGAACCTAAGAGTACCCCACTAATTCATGGTAAGAGTACACATACAAGTGATATTAACTATACTTCCACTAAATCTATTTCTCACACGAATCTAGTACTAATACATTATTGTGACCCGCCAGCATTACATAAAACATACCCCAATCATCTCAAAATAAAACTTATAGTTTCAGTTACTCATAACACTTCTGGCTCAACGGTTATTAGACATAACACCCGCATCCTAACAAAACCAAAAACTTCTCCAACAGATGCCCCTACTAGGCATCTAGCTCTTGTCCCCTGACTTGTTGCAGATAAGATCCATCCATGCGTTTCTACTATTTTATACATAAGACACATCTCTATGTCCTTCCCCTTTCTCTGTCCCCAAAGGACCTATCGGGGTTGTCCTTCTCACGGACCTGGTAATCTTGACCCAAATTTCCCTTTGGATCCGCTGATCCAATTACTGGTTATTGGCCTTGATGGCCCTAACTAAACTCACAGTTACTCGACATAGATTTCATTGATCTCGATCATTAATCCGGGTCCTCTAATGGGTATTTCTTCTCTTGTAACCTTTCTAGCACTAAAAATCCAAACTCACTCTTCGATAGATTTTCCAACTCTCTTAGCTCCCCTCTCTCGAGAGCATAGATACCAACTGTAAATGTACAACTTTGACGACAACGACACCAACCATTCTAGCCATATCTCCTATCCATGCTTGTACACTCTACCCAACGGGTCTAATCTCAACTTATAAACCCTATTTGATTCCTCGTATCCCTGTCATCGGTTATGAGTTTGTGAATTCCGTCAACTTTCCTTCCCATCCGACCACTGTCCGAACCTTTTTTAGAAATTTTCTAAAATTTTCCTTGCTTCTCTATTTAACCACCAGTAAGAGATTTCGTAATAATCTGCACCCCTAATTCCTTGTTATTCACCGTATTTCACCATAAATGTGGTGACTGGCTCCCACCACTACATACTGCTTCTGAAAGCAAACTTCCTTGCCCAAATTTTGACTTGAGTGACACTATACTCCCCCCACATGTCATCCCAATTGGATGTTCTCTACCCACTGGTAAATCACTCTTCCGCACCTCCCTCGAATCCTAGCGGATTGTTCTTCTGAAACAATTTTTTCTTCGACCCTCACCCCTTGTCGTCTACACTTGAGGCTTTAACTTTTCACCTTTATCCTTCCCGATGGTTCTTGGGGTAACTACTGCACCCCAGCGTTTTCTCCAACTTCAACTGTTCGAACAATTATCAATGTGACTCGTAACGCGTCACTATTTCCAGAATACTCCATGGCTCCTGTTGAGTCCTCCCTCCTGCAGTCCTTCTAACGTCCCACGATGGTTGTTCTAAATTGTTCGATCTACCACGCTCAACCGAAATCGTATATGAATCACATGAACTATACCCTATAGCAGGAGAACGTAAATCGCATATGTGAAGGAATACAACAACCCTACAATAAGGCTCTATATCAAAGAACACTACGTTGAAATGTGAAAATCCCCACAAATCCTAAGGACACTAGAACTTGATGCTCTGATACCCAAAACCCCTTACAGATTTATAACTCCCATAAAAAAGAAATCCCCAATTTGCTCAAGAACTAACCTTAAAATTTAATTGAATTCCACCTCTTTTAATATGAAAATATAGATGCAATTTAATAATTACAATTTAAACCACTCGCCTCAAATGAAGATCTAAGGCTTTGAATGAAGGTTTTGAATTGAAATTGAAGCAATCTCTCCAAGATCCCCAAGTTCCTCTTCTCTTTGGCTCTCCCTTAGCTTTTTCCCTCTTTAATCTTCTAATGTGATTTAATGCTGCCTGACCCCTAAACATTTGGGGTTAAAAACCCTATTCACGTTTTGGGGCCTATGGGCCTTATAAAAAGGGTGTAATACCCCGCATTTTTATCGATATTTATTTATGGGATTAATTAAATTAAATGTGAATTAATTGAGAATTAATCCAGATAAAATACTAACGAGATGTGAGTTGGTATTTGATTATAATGTGTATATATGGCAGTATATGAATATTGAAAATATTAAAATTGTCGCGAGACTGAAATACGGCAATTTGGGAAATTTTGTTGGGACGCGCGTGACAGTCGCGTCAGGAGGGTAATTATTTAAATTAAAAAGTGAATTTTATTTTTATCAACCGTATGATCATTTTGAGTGCGCCAACGCGTCCGGAAGGGTCGAAATAGTCCTGGGGCATTTTTAGGCCATACCGGCAACCCAAAAGGGTAGTTTGGTAATTTCGAAATTTTAGGAATTAAAACCCACGAAAATTAAAAGTTAAAATCTGATTTAGTCTTTACCCACTAAACCCACTAACAACACTAAATGACTTAATGGGCTACGGGAGTTATTGGAAGAAATTTTAAGAGGTTCCTAAGGCAACCTCTAAACCACCATTGTCATCTTGGAGAAGAACTTGTAGAGAGAGAAAGAGAGAGGAGAATTCTGCAGAGAGAGAGAAAGAAATTCAACCTTCTTCAACCAACAACAAAAATCTCGAACATAAGGCAAGTGATTTAATTACAATTGATTCAATGATATGTTCTTCCATGTTTAGGGTAATTATCGAATTTGTCTTGGAAGATTAATACAAACCCATGAATTTGAGGATTAAAACTATAAACCATGTTAGGATTTGCATGTAGACATATTCTGGACGAATTATGAATTCAAACTATAACCCTTGATGATCTAAAAACGGATTTAAGAAGAGAATTATTAGTGTTCTTGAAAGAAATAGAAAACTAGGGTTCTTGATGAAGTTTTGATCCAAATAAAGCCCTTGGTTGATGATTTATTGGTTTTAGAACGTTAACAATGTTGTAGGATGGTTGTATGATGATATTATAACGTTAGATTAGAGTTTCATGCATTATAATGGAGTTTTGGGACGATTTGAGGACTACAAAACGAAGCAGTCCGTAGCCTATCTAGTGCAATCGATCGATCGACATTCATCAGTCGATCGATCGACCACCATCGATCAATCGATGTTCAAGGTCGATCGATCGACCTTCCCAGAATGAGTAAAATTTTCCCTAGTTAAATTTTAATGATGTTAACCCTTAGAAAATTATTATTGGAGACTTTATGAATATCCTTAGACTTAAGGAAGACCAGTAGGTATGGTTATAAAATTTGGACCTTAATTAGAATTCAATTTGAGGAATTATTCTAAAATCTAATGAAATTCGATGAGTGAGATAATATTAGGGTTAAAAGAGTAAATTTGAATGATGTGATGAAATGAGGTTTGGGGCAGAAGTAAGGACCTTAAGAATAATGATGTTATATGTGGGAATAATAGGAAACTTAATAATCCCTTTGAGATAGGTCTTAAGTACAAGAAACTATGACGTGAGATGTGTCGACAGTCTACATTATGTACTATCGGAAGACTTAAAATGTATAAAATTGGAATAATGGTATAAGGATGTAGAATATACCTTTATTAATATTGAGACATCTAAGATGTGTGAATGCTTAGTATATAACTTATGTGTATGACATACCTACCATACTTGCTATCATGGGAGGTTTGCATTCGTTTAGGACCATCTAATCTTTGTGTGCCTACGGGGGGATATAGATTGGTACCTCGAGGACATATGTCAGAGAAGGACTTATTGAGATGTTAATAAGTCTGCTGATCATGGGAGAGTAGGTATGTGCGTGACCCTTGTGATGTGACTGTGTTCGCCTCCATTGTTTGTGATTTGCTATTATCTGAGAACGATTCCTGAGAGATTCGGAATTCGTGATCCTTATGTACGTGATGTACCGGGATGGATAGCAGAGTATGTGTGCACTGCAGCTTAGTCTCGGTGTGTTAGTATTATATATTTATGTTGAGAATAATATACGGTAAATTGAAAAGAATTGTCATGTTTAATTGTGAGTAGGATTATTGTAACGTTATGAAAACATAAAAAGGGGATATATATCAATAAATGGTTTTGTTAACAATTGGAAATCCGAGAATTAAAGTAGAACTCTCTATTTAATTGTTAAGGTTGGAATTAAAACGTGAACCGAGTAGATATGTTAGAAACTCTTTTGAACTAGATAGATATGAGAAACACATGAATGGGTACGGAAACGTTAGGAGTGCACAGTTAGACGAGAGGTGAGTATTTCATGTGAGAGCACCTCCTAACATGTATTTTGCATTCATTGTTTTAAATGTTATTAAAGCACTTGCTGTTTTTAAAATACTCTCCACTTTCGGGCTCTGACCCGTTTGCTTTCAAATCAATTTTTGTAAAAACCTTTTTAGGTGCCCAGCCACAAGGACACCATGCATAGGAATTCTATTCAGGTGATGAGCTGTAGCTGTTGTGGAAGTTACAGGGCTTTGACAGTAGACGCCTTTTTTCTAGTCTTGACTCCATATTCAGTTTCATCATTTGTAGGGCATGTCGCCCATTTCTTTTAGAGACATTTTATATTTCAGTTATTTAGATTGTGGATTGTAATTAATTCAGGATTCAGACTTGTTTTATTATTTCAGTTGTGGGATTGTTGTGAGGAGTATTTCCTCCAGACTCTTTATTACTTGTTGATTACACTATTGGGACTTTATTGTATCTGGTTATGTTATTCTGTTATTCTTCACTCACTTCATGTTAATCAGATTTAATTTAAAATTTGACATCTCACTTTTCATATACTAGGTGATTAGTAATTATAAAAATGTTTTCGACAATGATGCTATTAACTGAACCAACTTGGCATTTTGTATTAATTTAATAAAGGAGTAGCTACCCGGTATTTATTTAGTCAGGGTGTCACAGGTGGTATCAGAGCATCAGGTTCTAGTGTCCTTTAGGATCTGTACGGCTTGTTATGTTTCCGCTGAGCTTTCTTTGATGTAGAGCCCTATATTTTAGGACTGTTGTATTCTTTTTGTATGCTTCGCTCTTCAACTATTTTGGGTTTATAACTGCGAACTTATAAACCTTACTCTTATTTCAGATGCCTCCACGACGTGCGCAGCGAGTTCCTAGGGATGCACAACCAGAGCCACAACCAGCACCAATACAGGGCACCATGAATGCCGCCGAGGTTGCAGCTATTGTAGCCCAAGCGGTAAATGCCGCCCTAGCCGTTGTACAGCAGGCACCACCCCAGGCGCCGGTGGCCACGCCAGTTCAGGCACATGCATTCCCGTCTGCTTGGGAACGCGTTTGTGATGCTTTTCAGAAATCACACCCTCCGGAGTTCGCAGGTAGCTCCGATGTTGTGGTATCTAGTCAGTGGAGGAAATATATTCAGAGGCACTTGAGGATGTATGAGTGCACCGATGTTCAGAGGCAGATACTAGCTACTTTCAAGCTAGTGGGATCTGCATTGCAGTGGTGGGAGTCTATTACCACCGCAGAGGAGAGAGATACTTTCACGATACAGGAGTTCTGGGTGTAGTTCGACCGCAAAGATTTTCCGTCAGCTGTTCACACGGAAATGAGGAGGAAGTTGATGAACCTTAGACAGGAGGGAAGGACTGTGGCGAGTATGAGGCCTAATTCACTAATCTACTGAACATTGTTCCGGATGAAATACCGACAGAGGAGAAAAAGATTCAGAAGTTTACAGATGGATTGACTTGGAGGATCCGTCAGCATTTATTGGGGAATCTCTCGTTGGCCACTTATTCTGATGTGGTTAACGCTGCATTACTACACTGCCAGGATCACCGCTTTCACATGTCTGAGAGCAAGAGATCAAGAGAGTCCAGTCATCAGGGTAGGATTGGGGGAAATGGTGCCAGTGGGGCACAATCTGCTCAGGGACAGAGGCAGGGTGACCAGGGTTCCCAGCAGGGGGATCATAAGAGGTTCAGATCGGGGAATTTCAGGCATGGACAGGGAGGTTTTAGGTAGGGCCATCAGGGTCCGAACGGCCATCAGGGCCAGCAGGGGCAGAATAGTCAACAACAGTTTCAGCATGGCCAGCAGGGCCAGGAGAGGAATGGTAACGGCCACCAAGGCCGAGGGTAGCAGGGACAGAGAGGGGAAACTTCCTGGGGAAGTGTTATGTTTGTGGCAAGACTAGCCACAAACGCCAGGATTGTCCTGATAGGGGCAGAGCCCCACAGCAGCAGCAGCTGGGTGCTCGACAGGAGCCGCAGAGGCCTATATTTCCCGTCGCCGTCCCAGTACCACCACAGATGGCAGCACTACCACCCGTGCCAGCGGTCCCAGTTCAGCAGGGACAACTTCAGTATGGGAGAGTGTATCAGCTTCAGCATGCCGCAGCCCCACAGAATCCACCATCTATTGAGGGTATTCTCTATTCAGGTGACTATGGGGCGTATTTTTTTTGACACGGGGGCTACACACTGTTTCATTGCTATGAGATTTGCACGCACCATTGGGTTGTTAGACACCGCCGAGAGTACGGTTACTTGTGTAGATTCGTCATTGAGTAGGGGTTCCGTGATTTCCCTTGTATGTAGAGGCGTGGGTATAGATATTGGGAGGTTTACTTTACCCGCGGATATGTTAGTGTTAGAGATGACCGAGTATGATGCCATTATTGGTATGGATTGGCTAGTTGCATACCGAGCCATGATTGACTGTTTTAGTAGGAGTATTATCTTTGCCATTCCCGGGCAGAAGATGTTTTTAGTGGCGATGCCTCGACCTGAGGGAGGATCGTCCACTCATTTGTACTACATAGAGGAGGAGAACTCTAAGGAAGTGGTGATACCACTTGATTCGATACCCGTTGTTAGTGAGTTCGCCGATGTATTTCAGGATATACTTGGACTACCTCCGAGTAGGGAGATAGATTTTGTGATTGATTTAACGCCGGGCACTCGGCTTATTGCTCGCGCACCTTACCGTATGACTCCAGATGAGATGAGAGAGTTACGAAATTAGATTGAGCAGTTGTTGGGTCAGGGGTTTATACGGAGGAGTACTTCGCCGTGGGGTGCCCCTGTATTGTTCGTTAAGAAGAGGGATGGATCGTTGAGGTTGTGTGTAGATTACCGGGAGTTGAATAAAGTCACGATACGGAATACGTATACGTTGCCCCGAATCGATGACTTATTCGACCAGCTGAGAGGAGCTTCTTTCTTCTCAAAGATTAATTTGCGATCGGGATACCATCAGTTGCATATCAGGGAGGAGGACGTCTCGAAGACTGCTTTCTTAACGAGATATGGTTCCTACGAGTTTCGGGTTATGCCTTTTGGTTTGACCAATGCTCCAGCCGTGTTTATGGACTTGATGAATAGGGTGTTCAGAGAGTTCCTAGATCAGTTCGCCATTGTCTTCATTGATGATATTCTGGTTTACTCCCAGACAGAGGAGGATCACGCCGAGCATTTAAGGCAGGTTTTGCAGACGCTACGTCAGAATGAGCTGTATGAAAAATATGAGAAGTGCGGATTCTGGCTGAAGGAGGTTCAGTTTTTTGGGCATATTATTTCCGACCGAGGGATATCTGTTGATCCGAGGAAGGTATCCGCGGTAAGGGAGTGGGGACAGCCCATGACACCGACTGAGATCCGTAGTTTCTTGGGCCTAGAAGGATACTACAGGAGGTTCATTCGGGGTTTCTCCAAAATAGTGGGTCCTTTGACACATCTGACTCATAAAGGTGTGTCGTTCATTTGGAGTGATGCCTGTCAGTTGGCATTTGATGAGTTGAAGGACAAGTTGACCTCAGCATCTGTGTTAGCATTGCCGAGACCGGGAGTTGAGTATCTAGTTTACACCGACGCGTCCTTATAAGGACTTGGAGGTGTATTACAGCAGGAGAGTCAGGCCATAGCCTATGCTTCCCGTAAGCTTAAGCCTCATGAGAAGAATTACCCCACCCATGACTTGGAGTTAGCGGCAATGGTATTTGCCCTTCGGATTTGGAGACATTACCTTTTGGGGGAGAAGTTTCGATTGTTCACGGACCACAAGTCCCTACAGTACCTATTCACACAGAAGGAGTTGAATATGCGGCAACGGAGGTGGCTTGAATTTGTGAAGGACTATCAGTTTGATATCCAATATCACCAGGGGAAGGCTAACATGGTAGCAGACGCGTTGAGTCGTAGGCCAGTAGATGAAGTGGCAGGGGTGTGGAAGGCAAAGTGGAAGGAGTTGGGACACCAGGATACAGTGGCCCGATCATTCATGTCGGTGATGACTGTTACACCGCAGATTGTCACGAGAGTGGTAAAGGCACAAGCAGATGACTCGTTCTGTCAGGAGCAGATAGTTCGATTATTAGCAGAGGGAGCCGAGTCCTATACCGTTAGCTCAGACGGGGGATTACGCTTCAATGGCAGACTGGTAGTTCCGGAAGGGGAGGAATTGCGACACGAGGTGATGGAAGAGTCGCACGGCTCACGGTTCACGGTACATCCCGGTGGGGACAAAATGTACCAAGACATGAGACGACAGTATTGGTGGAGCGGGATGAAGAAGGATATTGCCGTGCTTGTTTCTAAATGCCCCACTTGTCAAATGGTAAAAGTGGATCATCAGAGATCGGCAGGACTTCTACAGCCATTAGAGGTCCCGATGTGGATATGGGAGAGCATATCCATGGACTTTATCACGGGGTTGCCTACGTCACAGAGAGGTCACGACTCCATTTGGGTAATTGTGGACAGGATGACCAAAGTCGCTCATTTTCTATCCGTAAGGACAGACTACACTACGGGACAGTATGCCCAGCTCTTTATTGCAGAAATAGTGAGACTTCACGGTGTGCCCCTAAATATCGTGTCTGACAGAGACAAGATATTTGTTTCACGATTTTGGGAGAGTTTTCAGGAGGCCATGGGCACGGAATTGCGGTTGAGTACGGCATATCACCCGCAAATCGACGGGCAAACCGAGTGTACAAACCAGATGTTGGAGGACATGTTGCGTATGTGCATCATTGATTTTGGGGGTGGATGGGAGCATTATCTTCCACTGGTGGAGTTTGCTTACAACAACTCCTACCAGTTCACCATTGGCATGGCTCCATTTGAGGCGTTGTACGGTAGACCTTGTCGTTCCCCAGCATGTTGGTTGGAGGTGGGGGACAACAAACTACTTGGGCCGGAAGTGATTTAGGATACTTCGGCAAGGATAGAGTTGATACGGAGTCTCATTCGGGTAGCTCAAGATCGGCAGAAGAGCTATGCTGATGCGAAGAGGTTCTTCAGGGAGTTCCAAGTGGGGGACTAGGTTTTACTCAGAGTATCTCCTATGAAGGGGATTATGCGATTTAGGAAGAAAGGGAAATTGGCACCGAGATACGTGGGACCATTTCCTATCATCGAGCGGATTGGGTCTGTTGCGTATAGACTTGGGTTACCGGAGCATTTACACAGGATTCATGATGTGTTTCATATTTCCTCGCTAAGGAAATATCTTAGAGATGATTTGGCTCATTCTCACATTGCTTTGGAGGACATCGATCTCCATCCCGATAGCTCCTACGAGGAGGGGCCGATTTCTATTTTGGACCAAAGTGAGCGGAAACTGCGGTCAAAGATAGTTCCGTTAGTACGTGTTCAGTGGCGGCATCATAATGCCGAGGAGTCCACATGGGAGCGCGAGGATGAAATGCGCGAATGTTATCCAGAGTTGTTTTTACCAGGTACTTTTTAGTTCCGAATTTCGGGACGAAATTCTGTTATTAGGGGGGAAGTATGTAATACCCTGCATTTTTAACGATATTTATTTATGGGATTAATTAAATTAAATGTGAATTAATTAAGAATTAATCCGGATAAAATACTAATGAGATGTGAGTTGGTATTTGATTATAATGTGTATATATGGCAGTATATGAATATTGAAAATATTAAAATTGTCGCGAGACTGAAATACGGCAATTTGGGAAATTTTGTTGGGACGCGCGTGACAGTCGCGTCAGGAGGATAATTATTTAAATTAAAAAGTGAATTTTATTTTTATCAACCGTATGGTCATTTTGAGTACGCAAACGCGTACGGAAGGGTCGAAATAGTCAGAAAACACTAGCCAGGGGTTTAGTTTGGGTCCCGGAGCATTTTTAAGCCATACCGGTAACCCAAAAGGGTAGTTTGGTAATTTCGAAATTTTGGGAATTAACACCCACGAAAATTAAAAGTTAAAATCTGATTTAGTCTTTATCCACTAAACCCACTAACAACACTAAATGACTTAATGGGCTACGGAGTTATTGGAAGAAATTTTAAGAGGTTCCTAAGGCAACCTCTAAACCACCATTGTCATCTTGGAGAAGAACTTGTAGAGAGAGAAAGAAAGAGGAGAATTCTGCAGAGAGAGAGAAATCAATTCAACCTTCTTCAACCAACAATAAAAATCTGGAACATAAGGCAAGTGATTTAATTACAATTGATTCAATGATATGTTCTTCCATGTTTAGGGTAATTATCGAATTTGTCTTGGAAGATTGATACAAACCCATGAATTTGAGGATTAAAACTATAAACCATGTTAGGATTTTCATGTAGACATATTCTGGACGAATTATGAATTCAAAATATAACCCTTGATGATCTAAAAATGGATTTAAGAAGAGAATTATTAGTGTTCTTGAAAGAAATAGAAAACTAGGGTTCTTGATGAAGTTTTGATCCAAATAAAGCCCTTGGTTGATGATTTATTGGTTTTAGAACCTTAACAATGTTGTAGGATGGTTGTATGATGATATTATAACGTTAGATTAGAGTTTCATGCATTATAATGGAGTTTTGTGATGATTTGAGGACTGCAAAACGAAGCAGTCCGTTGCCTATCTGGTGCAATCGATCGATCGACATTCATCAGTCGATCGATCGACCACCATCGATCGATCGATGTTCAAGGTCGATCGATCGACCTTCCCAGAATGAGTAAAATTTTCCCTAGTTAAATTTTAATGATGTTAACCCTTAGAAAATTATTATTGAAGACTTTATGAATATCCTTAGACTTAAGGAAGACCAGTAGGTATGGTTATAAAATTTGGACCTTAATTAGAATTCAATTTGAGGAATTATTCTAAAATCTAATGAAATTCGATGAGTGAGATAATATTAGGGTTAAAAGAGTAAATTTGAATGATGTGATGAAATGAGGTTTGGGGCAGAAGTAAGGACCTTAAGAATAATGATGTTATATGTGAGAATAATAGGAAACTTAATAATCCCTTTGAGATAGGTCTTAAGTACAAGAAACTATAACGTGAGATGTGTCGACAGTCTACATTATGTACTATCGGAAGACTTAAAATGTATAAAATTGGAATAATGGTATAAGGATGTAGAATATACCTTTATTAATATTGAGACATCTAAGATGTGTGAATGCTTAGTATATAACTTATGTGTATGACATACCTACCATACTTGCTATCACGGGAGGTTTGCGCTCGTTTAGGACCATCTAATCTTTGTCTGCCTACGGGGGGATATAGATTGGTACCTCGAGGACATATGTCAGAGAAGGACTTATTGAGATGTTAATAAGTCTACTGATCATGGGAGCGTAGGTATGTGCGTGACCCTTGTGATGTGATTGTGTTCGCCTTCATTGTTTGTGATTTGCTATTATCTGAGAACGATTCCTGAGAGATTCGGAATTCGTGATCCTTATGTATGTGATGTACCGGGATGGATAGCAGAGTATGTGTGCACCGCAGCTTAGTCTCGGGGTGTTAGTATTATATATTTATGTTGAGAATAATATACGGTAAATTGAAAAGAATTGTCATGTTTAATTCTGAGTAGGATTATTGTAACGTTATGAAAAGATAAAAAGGGGATATATACCAATAAATGGTTTTGTTAACAATTGGGAATCCGAGAATTAAAGTTGAACTCTCTATTTAATTGTTAAGGTTGGAATTAAAACGTGAACCGAGTAGATATGTTAGATACTCTTTTGATCTAGATAGATATGAGAAACACATGAATGGGTACGAAAACGTTTGGAGTGCACAATTAGACGAGAGGTGAGTATTTCTATGAGAGCATGTCCTAACATGTATTTTGCATTCATTGTTTTAAATGTTATTAAAGCACTTATTGTTTTTAAAATACTCTCCACTTTCGGGCTCTGACCCGTCTGCTTTCAAATCAATTTTTGTAAAAATTTTTTTAGGTGCCCAGCCACAAGGACACCAAGCATAGGAATTCTATTCAGGTGACGAGCTGTAGCTGTTGTGGAAGTTACAGGGCTTTGACAGTAGACGCCTCTTTTCTAGTCTTGACTCCATATTCAGTTTCATCATTTGTAGGGCATGTCGCCCATTTCTTTTAGAGACATTTTATATTTCAGTTATTCAGATTGTGGATTGTAATTAATTCAGGATTCAGACTTGTTTTATTATTTCAGTTGTGGGATTGTTGTGAGGAGTATTTCCTCCAGACTCTTTATTACTTGTTGATTACACTATTGGGACTTTATTGTGTCTGGTTATGTTATTCTGTTATTCTTCACTCACTTCATGTTAATCAGATTTAATTTAAAATTTGACATCTCACTTTTCATATACTAGGTGGTTAGTAATTATAAAAATGTTTTCGACAGTGATGCTATTAATTGAACCAACTTGGCATTTTGTATTAATTTAATAAAGGAGTAGCTACCCGGTATTTAATTAGTCGGGGTGTCACAAAGGGTCCATACTTTCTATATGGAGCTCAAACATGTCTAATTAGACCCCGACATCCAATGTATGCATATAACCACTCATTTCGGACTATTTCGACCCACACTGACTTAACTGCGCTCTCAAAATCACCATCCGGAATAAATTTCTATAATTAATTCTCACCCGTTAACTTATTTGAATATATTCACTTTTAAATTTTCCCATTAATTAATTCTCATTAATTTACGACACAAGTGAATTACTAATTACTGAATTAATTAAATAAAAATAATAACCCATAAATTACGAGATGTTACATAGGGTTTCTCAATTGTATTTATCATTTCATACGCAACATAACCATATAATAACAATAACCTGATATCCACACCACCCTTTAAGCACATATACATATATCACTCTTTATACGTATATAAATAGATTCCCCAAGCGATACTTCCCATATACATCCCTAGTATGCTATCAGGCACCGTGTACATCACGTACCACTCATAGGTCATAAGGTTAGGATCTTACCATCGATCCCAAAATGTAAATGTATAGTGGAGGCGGTCGTACACATACGTCCGTGAGTCATAACCATACCACATCACAACCAACTTGACTCAAAAACAACACCTATCGATAGCAATATAACCTAGGGAAAATAATCCAACACTTATTTTCAACGCCAGGGTGGACCACCCACTACGCCCAACCTCCAACGATAGAATATTAAAGTAGGTATATTCACATAAGATCAAACATAGGCATATATATACTGGTCACACTTGATTCATATATATATATATATATATATATATATAAAGAGAGAGAGAGAGAGAGAGAGGAAGAAACTCGACTAACGTACACAACATCTCTCAGAGAAGCAGCCTACCAAATCCCAAAGTCTAATCCGACTTCCCGATTTTATCTAAGTATACCCACAATTATAATTTAACTCACTGATTATATACTTCTGTCCAACATACTGATAACATCAACCACTAGCCTAACCATCCAAAATTCTAACCCAATTTCTCGATTCCCACCCGTGAACATTTCACTAATTTATTCGCATATTCCCTTACGCAACCTCCATCAACGATTAGCCTACAACTCTTCCTAACCATCATAATGAATTCCCAAAAACCTAAACTCATCACTGGTTCCAAGATTCAGTGACTAGTACTCAAATGGCCCCCAAAGCTATAAAAAACTAAAGTGGCAGGCCAGCAAAATCGAATCGGTTCGCTGGCTGAGCCAAACCGATTTGGTAAGTGTAAGAGCAAATAGTCTAATGTTGATCATAGTTAAGCAACTTTATATATCAAGATTAGTTTGTCATATCCCGTTATAAACCGTCACACATCATAGCGGCAACCAAATCCAACAAATCAAGTCAAGACTCCTAAGCATGTCAAGAAGAACCAAAATTCTCCTTAGGGAATTAAATACTTCATTTTATATTTCTAGAATTATATATTATTTATTGAAAAAAATAGGTTTTTTATTTTTAAAAGAAAATATTCTTTTTAAAATCGTACCAATGAGACTCTATTCGCGTTAGAATGAAGTAGGGTATTTGTTCAAAGCCTCGTTTGATATATACTTCAAATGAACATCTACCGACTGTTACGGGGTTTCTGTTTCAATGTTGTTAGAAACTCTCTCGAAGTTACATCAAACGAGATTGTCAACTCATTCAAACGACATTTTAGTTTTGTTCTAACGAGATGACATTCTCGTTCGAATGAGCTTGGATTTCGTTCAAACGAGTTTTTTGCCTCAATTTGTGCGTCACCCTATAAATACATGTTTCATCTTTTTTTTCTAAGAACTTTTGCAAAAACATAACTGTGAATCTACTGCAGAAGCTTTTCACCTTTTTTGTATTCTAAACACTTTTAAAGACTCATAATAACATCCTAATTATATAGTGATTCATTTAAAACCCTTTGAAGACTTATTCTTCTTATAGAGTGTGACTCTACTACTGAACTGGTGAGCTCGAAAGGATCGCGACTGAAGATTGAAGGCTGAAGGTTGATTGGTGGATACCAAGAGCGGATAAGTCACTTGTGGACTGATTGGTAACAAGTGGCGTACTTTAGATATCTTGTGAATACTGTGCGGTATGCTTGTGGCTGGTATCAGCTAGTATTGTAAGTCAACCGTCTTGTAATTTTTTTAAAGTGTTATTATAAAAAAAAATTCCCTGTAAAGGGATTTTTTTTCCCTAACTACTGTGTGATTGATTTATTTTATCACATAGATGCATGTCTTAGGTTAATAAGATAAATATTAGTTTGTTAATATTGGACTTCTAATTAAATTTGTCACTATGTAAAGATCGCACAAAGCATGCTCTCAAATTGGTATTAGAGCGGGTTAAATGATCGATTTTTTCGCAATTTTTTTGAAAAATTGTTAATCTTTAAAAGAGTAGAATTTTTATGGATGACTTTTATAATCAGATGCCCATCTTTGATGACATAAATTACGCCTATTGGAGCCAGAATAAAATCCTCTTTGAAGACTATCGATGAACATGTTTGGTTAGCTTGTGAAAGAAGGTAGTCACCACCCACTGTCACAGTTGATAACATCGAAAGTCCTAAACCCGTCTCATAATGGACCGGCGGCGATTTTAAATGGAGTAATTATAACTCTTGTGACCTGAGTGATATTTCTGGAGTCATCACCCCTGACGAGTTCTGTCGTATCATGATGTGTACCACATCTAAGGAGTCTTGGGAAATTCTCCATCTTACACATGAGGGTAAAAACGTTGTTAAGGCGTTAAAACTCCAAAATTTGACCACCTAATTTGAGACCCTTACTACGTTAGAGTCCGAGTGTTTTGATGATTTGTATGCACGTTTGTCGGACATACTTAACACTAGATTTAATTTGGGTGAGATAATTCATGGGACGAGGGTTTCTAAGAAGGTCCAAGGTCACTCCCCGTTAGATTTATTCCCACGGTTACGATCCTTAACTCTTTAGGGATTTTAGACACTCTTGGGCTAGAAGAACTTATAGGAGATCTTCAAACTTACGAGATAGACATGATCCCTAAAACTATTAAACCGAAGGATATAGGGATAGCATTAAAGACTCAAACTGAGAAAAAGAAAAAGGAGAGTGCGTGTGAGTTTGAATTTGAGATAAATTTTGAGTTTGATGATATGTCCCCTTTTACCAAAAAAAATAAAAAGTTTCACAAATTTTCCAAAGAAAATTCTTCTAATAAAAATATTTTTGAGAAAAATAAAAATGAGGGCACAAGGTAGGGAGAGAAAGAGGAGGAAATTAGGTGTTATGAGTGCAAGGGTAAAGTTCACAAGGAACATAAGTGTACAATTAGGCTAAAGAGAAAGGGAAATAAGGTTACACATAAGGCCACTCTTAGCGAAGCGACATCGAGTCGGTTGATTCAGAGGAGAATCACCACATAAAGTGTCTGTTGTGTTGATGGCTAGTCATGTTAGTACCACTAGTTTATCCCACGATGATGAGGACACATCTAAAAGTTAAAGCCTCGATGAAGTTTGTAGTCACTCGGGAGATGGTGAGAATGAGGTTGATAGTGAGGTGTAAGGAATCTCCAAAAAAATGTTTAGTGATTTATACATGGAGACGTTTAAAATGAAAAGGTTGAACAAAGATTTGTCTCTTAGAGTGTTAAAATTGGAGATAGAGGTGAAAGATTTAAATGTGTGTGTCAAATTTTTTATAACTTGCAGTATCTTCCTCAGATTATCAGATTTGTAGTGAAGCTGGATAGCATGGGCTGTAAATACATTGGAATCTCTAAAAAAGTAGCGTAAATTGTTTTTATGTAATGGGGATATTTATAAAGTCCCAAGTTTAAATTCTTAAACTTTTTCATCTTTCTTCTTGAGCTTGTATTAGCCATCTAGGAGAGGCTATTTCTCATATTTCTTAATAATTTGGGGGTTTTGTCCCTCTTCCCCCAAAAAAAGGTGTGTGACGCGTTGGCGAGTCAACTCAAGAAGGTGAAGATTTATTTGAGTGAGTAGTTAATTGTCTTAGGATGAGAAAAGAGAGATTTGACCAACACTGGCTAGTCTTATGGGATATCTTCAATCTTCATTAGACACTCGTGAGAAACTTGAAGACCATGTATTACAACTCGAGAGAGATCTCGAACGTGCCCGAGAGGTCAAAGACACTTTAGAGGACACATCTAAGAAGGTTCGAAAGATTCTCCTCGGTCCTGTATTTGGTAATGTAGAGAGTCTAGGAATAGGTTATGACGGTGCATCCACTTCTCACGTAGCACCCAAGTCGGTTCCCAAGTTTGTGTTAGATCCATATAGCCCTCAACCTAACCCACCTAGGCATCTAAATCCATGTAGGAGAGCTCGTCCTAGACATTTTGAATAAGGTAGACCCAAGCCCGTGTATGTTTGTTCTCATTGCAAGAAAATAGGTCACCTTAGGGAATTTTGCTTTAAGTTAGGGAGAGTGTCTCATAGATACCTTCCTCATTATTCTACCACACGAGTACCTACATAAGTCCCCGCATGCACTCCCTCACATGTTGTTCAGCATGCTCCCATGCATCACATGAGAAATTTTTAGAGTTTTAGAGAGCAAGTGGAATTTTTAGTCAAAACCTCTAAATGTTTAATGGAGGAATTTCATAGTATATCATCTCATGTGGATAAGTCCTCCAGGCCTAATGATAGAGGTTGAGACCTGTCATTAGAATAGGGAGCTTTTCTTAATCATCTCATATATCCCTATTGCTACTCTATACTATTATTGTATTATATTTTTTCTTTTTATATATTTTTTAAAAAATACAAAAAAGTGTTTTGTTTTTATTGAAATTTTTTGGAAAAATACAAAAAGATATTAGTTTTTTAATAAAAAAAATTGAAATATTTTTATACTTTGTTTAACACCGTATATGGATGAGCATTTACAATCTCTGAATCACTTCTTCATTCCATAACCATGTGGCTCTTTGATAGCGTTTCGTTGTGAAATCACTTAATTTTATGCTTAATAAAGTTTGGAGTCTTTACATTCTCATTTGATGATTGCTTTCTTTTTGATAGACTCCTAGTCACCTTTACCACACACGTACATGAGCCTTTGTGAAAATTTCACTTTTCGTGTCAGGTGTCGAACTTTGTGTTGTCATCTCAAATTTTCTTTAAAAACGAAAATGATGTAACAAATGAGATAATAAAATATGTGCTTATAAGAACCATTGCTCGAAATTTTTCTAAAAAATTTAGGTATATTTTAAGCAATGGAAAGGGGCTATGAAGGTTCAAAGAGCCTTGCGTTAAAAGCCACCATTTTCATTTGAAAAGAGCTAAAAATATTAACAACACAAAAAACAGAAGTGCGAGGCCAATTTTTTTTTTATCATTGATGCTTCGATACAAATGAGCATTAATTCTTTTAAAAATTAAATTGAGAGATTTAGATTGTGAGATTTTGAGGGAGTTAGTCGAAGATCAATGGGTTTGCACTTTTTAAAAATCTCGTAAAATCATTAAGTAGTTTTGGCATCTTTGATATGAGAATCAACTAGTTTTTGACTAGTTGTATGAGTTAATTCACTTTTCACATAGGTTCACCAATTTTTATACCTAATGCTGATTTTGAGTTCTTTAATTAAAATTGTATCTCAAATATACATGCACATATTTCGTGATTGTTGTTATTGATTATCCTACTACATATGTTTACACCCCTATCTTTCGCGTTCACGATTCAGGATTCTTAGTGTAAATTTATGGTGTGGTGAAAGTTGTATAATTTTCTTGAAAAAAAAAACAGTTTGTGAGTTAGCCTTTGAGGTTATCATTACATGTGATTTATTTATATCTTTGTGTGATGATATCTTTCTTTATTCGTGATGCCTTGTTTTAACGATTATGTTTCTACTCCTTTACCTATTACAAACAAAAAAGGGAAGAACAAATTAAGGAGTTAGGGGGAGTTTTATTTTATTTTAAACTTTATTCCCATCATGGTATTTTATTTGCCTCATGTGTGTAGGTACATCATGATGAAATCAAGACATAAGGATGAAGTCAAAGAATCCCAAAGGAAATACAAGAAGAGTTTGAAGACAAAGAGTCTTACGCCACTCCATTCTGGGGTTAGGAATTTTGTTAGATTTCTATGTATTTTATAGGAGTTTTGTATTTTTTTGTATTAATTTGGATTTCGGTTAGGATTGTTAGATTTGTACCGGAATAGCCAAAGGGGGAGATTTGTAAGAGCAAATAATTTAATGTTGCACATAGTTAGGCCTCTTTATGTATTACGCTTAGTTTGACATATCCTGTTATAAAACGCCACACATAATCGCAGCACCTGAATCCAACAACTCAAGTTAAGACTCCTACGCATCTTGAGAAAAAGGAAAATTCTCCTTAGAGAATTAAATACTTCGTTTTATATTTCGGGGTTGTGTATAGTTTATTAAAAAATGAAAAAAGGTTATTATTTTTAAAAGAACAAATTTTTTAGTAGACTCATTCTAACAATACTCTGTTCTTATTCGAACGAAGTAGGGTTTTGGTTCGAAGCCTCGTTCGATATATACTTCAAACAAACATCTAACGACTGTTATGGGGATTTTGTTTCAATGTCGTTAGAAGATTGTTCGAACATACATCAAACAAGATTACTGACTCGTTCAAGCGACATTTCAATTTCGGTCTGATGAGATTACATTCTCGTTCGAACGAGCCTGGATTTTGTTTGAACGGGTTTTCTACCAGGATTTATGCATCGCCCTATAAATACCTGTTTCATATTTTCTTTTCTAGGAACTTTTGCAAAAATGTAACTACGAATCTGTAGCAAAAGCTTCTCACCCTTTTTGTGTTCTAAACACCTTTAAGGATTCATAATCACTTCCCAAATATAGAGTAAATCATTTACAAACCTTTGAAGACTTATTCTTCTTCTAAAGCGCGACTCTACTACTGAACTGAAGCGACTGAAGATTGATCGAATCTATCGCTTATGGACTGCTTGGCAACAAGTGGCCTTGTTAGAGACTGCACAGTATACTTATGGCTAGTATCAAGTAGTATTGTAAGTCGACCGTCTTGTAATTTTTCTAAAGTGCTGTTATAAAAAGGTTTTGCCCTGTAAAGAGATTTTTCACTCAGTTGTTGTGTGTTTGATTTATTTTATCACCTAGATGCATGTCTTAGGTTAATAACATAAATTTGGTTTGTTGAGATTGGACTTCTAATTAAATCAATTACTCCATAAAGATCGCGTAAAGTGAACTCTCAATGAGTGAACCGGTTCGCTCCTCCTAGCGAACCGATTCAGTTTTGCTCGGCTGCAAAGATGAACTTTTGACGTGTTTTCACCCCCAACCTCCATCCATGGTAGTTCAAACCTCTACCAAAGTCCCATCAATGAACCTTAATTCCTACCCAAACATATTCTATCAGTATTTTATGTAAAAATCATCCCAAAAATAACCTTAAATCACTTGAATAACAAGTTTGATCAAGAATTAACACCATAACAACCCTTAGTTTCAAGATATGGTTTCTTCCTCTTAATATATTCAAGAACTTAACTTTCTTTGTATATTTACATCAGATTCATTGTAAAAACATTATGAAATCCATCAACCATCATTCATATATATTGAAACCCGAATTTACCTTAGTTTCCCAACCCGAAATCATAGTTTTCACATGTTATTCTACACTAAGGTTTGCATGGATAAATGTAACTACAAAAGATTATCAAAGCAAGTAAATACTTGTCTTGAAGATGATGAATTATGAGTTTCTCCTTCTAAATCACTTTTAATGATGAAGATCAACAACCCGAAGATGGTAACTTTCCTCCCACGATCCTTTCTTCTTCCTATTTTCTCACTTTATCTTCTCTTTTCTCACTCTCTCACAAACCTTATCCGTTTTGGGTGGATAAATAACATCCCTCCTCTATAAACCTTCATTAAATATCATCCTTAAACGTTCTCCCCCTCAGGTAAAATGACTTGTATGCCCTCTTACGATTCACACTTAGTTTAAAAAGCCACCGATCCTAAATATAACCCCAGGTACCTATTCTAGACTATTTTGACCCATTCCATACCATCAAACTTCCAACCCTGAAAATCCTAAATACCACCTCGTGATCCCACCACCAAACTTCCAACCCTGAAAATCCTCCTGCTAACTCTTGAGAACCAACCCCCTCCCTCCCCTCTCTCTCTCTCTCTCTCTCTCTCTCTCTCTCTCTCACACACACACACACACACAAACATAAACACCTGATTTTCAAATCAAAACAGGCAGTTTTGGTGGGTTATACTCTATTTGATTTTTAGATCTAGGGCTATAATCAATTTATTTGATTTGATTTTAAACTATCCGAGATTCGAGGTGCTGTTGGTGGGTTTTACAGGTTGTGTTAGTGGTTTTGCAGGTGGTAGGCAAAGTTTGGGTGGGGTGGGCTAATGATAAGGGGTTTGCAGTGCTGAGTTGGGGATGCTCGAGCTTGGGGAAGGAGGTGGGGGAGGGGTTGTAGGCTACAAAGGGAGGGGAATGGCGGGGGTAGAATGGCGGGGGGGGGGGGGGGGAGTGAGGGTGGTGGGTGGGAGCCGGTGGGAGGGCCCGGTGTGGAATTTTTTTCTATTGTTGATGGCAATGGAATCCTCATGAGAGGGGATTGCGAGGAGACAATTTTGTTTTACTTTTTTTTTCTTTTTATTGTTTTGGAAAAAAAAATTAATTTAAATTGATTTTTTTTCTTGTCTTATATTTATGAGGATTTTTTAAATCATTTTAACTGAAAATGACACATGTCTGTTATGATTAACATAATTTGTAATGGTTTTCGGGCAAACTAATTTTTTTAATCAAAATTGTATTTAAGTCCAAAATCCAGAACTAGTAATGTATTAAAGTAAAAAAACTATAAATAAAAGAGGAGCCCTAAAGTTTATTTATATGTAATATAGAAAAAAATATAGTGAACCTAAAATTACTATAATCCATTTATGGAAATTTTATTATTGAGCAAAATAAATTAAGCGTAAATTAGTATAATATCTAAAAACTATTTTTTAAGAATATTTTTGTATAATTATAATGTTTATAATTAAAAATTATCTTTCGACATATTAAGTTATTTCATATATATATATATATATATATATATATGTGTGTGTGTGTGTGTGTGTGTGTGTGTGTGTAAATAAATATAAAGAGAGAGAGAGAGACCAAGGCTCCAATACATCATACTTCTTACATCAGCCACACATCACAATTAGTTCTAGGCCCGAAAACTTTTTTTTTCATGGAGTTAACCTTACACTCAATACATGTTCAAAAAGTGAGGTTAAAATACAATTTTTAGCTATTTTTTAAAAATCCAACAAAAAAATCCTTATTTATAAGGGTCTCCACCAACAGATTTTCGTGATTTTTATTAAAAAAAAAGCTAAAAAATGTTTTTTGACCTATTTTTTTCAACATGTATTGATTGAAAGGTTAATTTCAATAGAAAAATAAAAAATTTGGAAGAAAATATTTCCTAGTGGCCACAACTAGGTGTGATATATGGTGTGATGTATAAAGTGTGATATATGACTACCTTTCTCTCTCTCTAAAGAGAGAGAGATGGGAGCTTTACTTACTGGATCTTTTTTAATTTTTTTTGTCAGGGGTAGGGGGACAAATGAAGTATCTCGTGTATTGAAGTTTCAACATATGTGTGTGTGCGTGTGTAATGGGAAATGGTGTTTACTATTCAATGCTTTTCCACCTGTTGAGATTCAAGGCTCTAAGATTGTGCCAATTCGTAAGATTGCCACGTCATAAACAATTTTGAGAGACCCATTGGAGGCCCAAACATAAACCCTACGCTCCCCTTCTCACTCACCTCGACTCTCTAACTCACCCGCCTTTGCACCTCTCTCTCTCTCTCTCTCTTTATATATATATACACACACACACATACATGCATACATAAGCGATTCTCGGGGGGGTGAAAATTTTGAAACTGAGTAAGTCAATCAAAATTAATGTGTCAATGCACTACCCATGAGAAACGTTTACATAAGAAAACCCTCACTTTCTCTATTATGGCAATATATAATTATTACATATCTTTAGCACTAACCAAAATATCATTATGTTCGTAAAAAAATTGAATCTATAATACTATTACTATGGTACTACGTATTATTACAAATCAACATATCATCCATACTTTCTTCGAGAGGCCATTGGCCAAGACCATTAAAGAATTTAGTAAATAAGAAACTAATAATTGCTAAAATGAAGATGCAAAAACAATTTAGAGGTGTATTATTTGAATAACCTAAGGAAAAATGATAGACTTTTGCAAATAGGAAAATTGGATGTATATTCTGTGTAAACTCTTGCATAACCAAATGAAAGAAGTACCATTTCAATATGCAAATCAATCATTAATCATGCATGCCTTGAGATCCGACAAAACCATATATGTCAAAAGAGAAAAATGAGAAGAAAAAAAAATCAAACCATCTTAAAATTTAGGGGTTTATGTTCAAATTTCAAGCCTTAAGTATAAGGGGTGTGCGGCTTAAATTTCAAATTACAATTTAGTTTTTTTATGGATAGATCCAAAAAGTGATCAACAAATTCTAAAGCTAAAACATTGCAGGAACATTCCGTGCAATACTATTCGCACTAAATATTAAAGAAAATGTAGAACATTCAAAATAAGGAAATAAGGAAAAAGGTTACTAACATAAAAGAAAACATGGGCAATATTTTCACATTGCTTCATATTTACACAAATGATGAAATCATGGGTAAAGTAAAATCATAGGGCTCAAATTGAAGAATTTGATATTTCCTAGATATCTTCACAAAAATTACCAACTTCATCCCTTTTGTCCCTCGGCATTGGTAGTTCCCTCTTAAAGGTTGGTCAAAGAGTCATCTAAGAAGGTACAAAAAAAGTATTAAATACTAAAAAAGGAACCTACAAATGATAAAGAAACTATTGCAAAAATGTAATTTCTGAAGAAAAAAATATTTCAGAAAAAATTGCAGCAAGTTCAACTAAATTGGAATCTATTCAAGTATAGATACAACCACAATCATAAAAAGAACAAAATGCCCTTTGTCTCATGGTTATCCTCTGACCATATGGGGTTGGAGATTTGACGTTCAAACCTTGGGAGGTTTGGTTTGAGGAGAGTTTTCTTTCTTCGTGTGTGTAGGTTAAAGGGTAGAGAGACATTAGACCTCCAATTTCTATGATATGCTCAGTTGATTTTTTTTTGTAGATGATTGATTTATCAGATCCATGTGTTTATTGGTGTTAATTTTTTGTGGTTGATTTAAGTGTAGAATTTGGGAAAGCGAGTTCCCCGCGGGGAAACCGATACTCATTTTAAACGGGGACGGGGATCCCTCAACCCATTATAACGAGGAACGGGGCGGGGATGGGGAATGATATTTTTAACAGGGTTGGGGATACTTTCCTTGACCCCGAACCGACGCGTTTCCATCCCTATTAATGGGGCTATAATGAAGAGTGATGTTTCTACTTATGGGCGGTAGTAGAAAAGATGGATAGTGTATATCTAAAAGCAACTTAAGTGTGATGAAATCTAATTAATAGGGCTATATATAATAAAGAGTGATTTTTCTACATATGTGCTGGTAGTAAAGATAGATAATGTATATCTAAAAGTGAAGTAAGTATGGTAAACTTAATAAATTGATTCAATAATAATATGTGGGGTAAAACTCGTTATTGGTAGTACGATAGCGTATTATATGGGCAATACGTGGGAGCTGAACCTTTTGTGGATTGGTTAGATACGCATGTCTAGTTAGGCTGGGTATCATAGCTAGGTAGGAGACGTTATGTGTGCACTATAATTGAGAGGTGAGGAAACTCAAGGAAGTGTATGTGGGATTAACGTGTGTATCTAATAACTGTTTTTAAAATGCAATTTAAATACTTGTTAAATATTTTCAAAAGGTTTTATTAGGCTCTGACCCATGTCAAATCTATTTTTCTCTTTTTTCAAAACATTTTAGGTGTCCAGCCACACGGACGCTAAGCTTGATGACTGATTCCAGGGATGCGAAGCTACAGGACTTGTGGAGGCTTGCAGGATTTGTGTAGACGCTTTCGTGATTCATTCCTAGATAGGATTTCATTTTAGTATTCCATTTGGGCATGTTTCCTCTTTCAGACGCTTTAGTATTTCACTGATTCAGTATTTATTAGACTTTGTGGATTCAGTTTATTATTTCAGACTTGTATTTGGATTTATTTTGGGAACCGATGGTTTATTCGGTATCATTATTCAATTATTTACCATGTGATTGATTCAAATTATTATATTCGTGGATGGTTTGGTCAATAGCCTTACCAAACTAGACAACCGATAAAATCCCAAAACTCAGTAAACAATTATCTTTTTCTTTGCAGGCGAAGCAAAGTCTAGGAGTCATTGAAAGAAGATATTTGATGTAGGCATTTGCTAAAATACTGCCATTCAATAATAAAAGTGTGAAAAGATCACTTTAGGCACAATGAGAGTAATAGTTTAAAAATGACTCTCATCGGGAGCTTAAAGGTTTAGGCTTTGTCTAAAAAATATTCAAAAAATTAGTTTAGTAAAATAAACATAACACTTGTTCATAAAATTTTCAATATGTGGGCACATTTTAACAAAGACTTCACAAAACAAAAATATATGTTTGGTGTTGTTGGTGATGATGAACGAGTGTTGATGATGAAAGTCACATGTTGTAATACGATTATAAACTTGGTCTTCAATGTGTGAGGGATTAGATTTTTCCCCTAAAATGTGCTAACACATCACACAAATAAGAATTTTAAAAACATATTTTTTGAGTAAAAATTCATGAACATAAAACAATTTCAAGCTTATTAAAACCACATCCGCAAAATAAATATCAATACATTGAATCTAAGTATCAATACATTAGCACATATATAAAATGCCTATAGAGTGACATTAAATACAACACCAAATTCCAAATTTTAATTTTTATTTACTTATTTTTTCTACAGAAATTAGCAAAAATAATCTCATGTTCAAATTTAATAGTAAAATAACCAAAAATCCAAAACAACTAAGACAAATATTGGGTACTTGAGATAAGGGAAGCTCATAAGAGATGGGTGAGAGAGGCTTCCCCAACATCACCTTTAATGAAAGAAATCGAAGTTTCGCATCCAATAAAGAAAATATAAGATGAATATTAGACATGAAATAAACCCAAATTATGGTTTAAATAGCAAACCCCTAAAAAACCAATCAAATCAATAAATCAAATGTATTCATGATCTCATTATGTAATAAAGATAGCCACAACGCACAAAAGATAAGTGATTATAATTTTTACAAAAAGACAATGTGAAAATTCCTACTTAGAATATGACAAAATGAAATAGAATGAGATTAATGGTTAGGCAAAAGAAAAAAAAATGATGCAAATACAACGTTGTAAGAAATATAAAATTCTTTAATTAAAAAAATATATGTGTATATATAATATTATATATATTGGAGCAGTAATTATGTAGAACGATAGATAAAAATTGAATCGAGGGCGTGAGGTAATTGAAAGAAAATCTAAATTTGTTCAGAACCCATTATTGGCAACATAAACCCAAAGGGTATTACCTCAAGTGGGTGGCAGAGACTGCATAACTAAAAGCCAACAAGTAGAGATGGACTGACCCATTTTATAGTCAAATGGTTAAAAATACATGTTTATCTACAATAAAAAAACGTATTAAATAATAAATGGAAAGGCAACAAATAAACAAATCATGATAATACCTTATATGTTAGTAAAACTCTAGAAGACCTAGATGGTAAAAAAATCCAAAAGTTGACAAATTGGTAAGATCAAAACCTACAAAATGAAATTAAATCCCTAATTAAGATTAATAAAAAATGGAATAAAACAAAGAACACACCTGAAGCCAAGTGAGAACAATAAAACACACCATGGATACCATATTAAGGATTTCATAACCCTAATTTTAACATATAAAGAAACCTCTCCTCCATCCATTAGAATATAAACTTCTATAATGATGCATTTGGGAAAAAAAAAACCAAAAAATTAAAATGGGAAATAAATACATGAACATGTTTCGAAAAAATATGCATTTGGGAAAACTTTCAGGACCATAGAAAACTCACCTTGTTCCTCGTGATTGCCTTTGTTTTTCGTTAGATTGTAATAAATCGACACCTAAAATTAATTAAAAGAAAAGGAAAAAAAATATAGAACACCAAATTTCAAAGCCAGAAAACATAAAATTAAATGAGAAATAAACCCTCAAAATAATGTTTCTATCTTTCAGGTCCTGTTAAAAAAATAATCATAATGTAAACCCTCAACATCAATTTCATAGTAAAGACATAAAGAATAAAAATGTAAAACTAGATAGAGAACATTCAAACCTCGATTTAACATATGGAGAGAACGTTCAAAGTTTTGCACTAATCTTCATTATACAACTTTGTATAATGAAGACTAATGCAAATATGAGGCCTGAAAGAGAGTAGCAAATTCTACCATGTCTTGTTTTTATGTACATAAGAAAGGAGATCTACATAAGAAAATTGAAAAATTGCACCATATATTTTCAGATCGCACCTTAGTTTCAGATCTAATTAAGGTGTGCGTGCGCATGAATGCGTAAGAGAGTAAGGGAGATTACCTCAGATGTGTGCAGGTGAGATAGATAGATAGATAGATAGATAGATAGATAGATAGATAGATAGATAGATAGATAGATAGATAGATAGATAGATAGATAGATAGATAGATAGATAGATAGATAGATAGATAGATCGATAGATATATAGATAAATAGATAGATAGGTAGATAGATATAACAAAGTAGCATGGTTTTTTAATTGAGTTCTATCTAAGCACAATAAGGGTCTCGAATATTTAAAGAAAATTAAGGGCCATGATTGACTCTGTAATTTTTATTATCCTGTCCAAAATTGACTCAGTAAACTCGTTGTCCTTTAATTACCCGTCTGTGCTTCTTCTCTCATTATCTTTCCACATATGACCTACTCCCCTCCCTCTCTCTCTCTCTCTCTCTGATGAATCACCATTGTGGGTTTCTATTCTAGTTAGGTATACCCCCTTGCTTCGAGATTTATTTTTATTATTGGATCATATTTTAGTTTTTTTAGGTGGATTTTTGGCTTCTCATGACGTGATCCCTCAGGTTTACTCCCCCACTCTTTAATATTTACTCTTTTTTTTCTCATTTTTGTTGTTTAGTTTGGATCACTCATGTAAACTCACTCATCTCTTATTTGTTTTTCAACCATTTTTTTATTTTTGTTATCATCAATTTGAAGAATTTCTTGTTTACAATCTTATTTTTTTGTATCTATTAGTTTTCCAGGTACTAATTTGGTATTTCTCATTTGTTTAGGGTTCAAATTTCTAGCTTTATTCATGTCTCATGTATAGTCTCTCTCTCCCTCTCTACATACATACATATATATATATATATATATATATATATATATATATATATATATATATATATATATATAATGTCCCTTAAGATTTTCGATTTTTAATTTTTTGGATTCAATTCCCTTTTAGGGGTGTATATATTTTGTTTCCTTTTCATATTCCTAGTAGTAGTTTGCTTTTTTATGTTCAATATCCGTGAGGCAAATATTTGGGTTTTAAGATGGGCTAAGATTTGTTAGTTGTTTTGGATTCATTGTCTTTTGATTTGTGACAACCCGCGATCCGAGATAAGGGGTGACCAGCCCGATACTCAAACGTAACAGGAATCATGAATGGATATCATTCTCAGCATCAACAATAAAAACTGAGTATACGGGAAAACCACCCAATAAGTCAGAAAACGGGTTGCCAAAAAGTGTAAAATTTTTAAAATGCAGTGATGAAAATTAAATTTAAACAACCCAATCTGATAAGCAAGTGAAATTCCACAAAAATAAATATCATACAATTAAAACGGATGTATACAAATGGACCGAATAGGCGGTCGATCCACAGCAACATACAACTCCATACAACAATTTAATATCTTATGTAATACATTCATTAATCAAATACAAATATTTGGGCCACACGCCCGATGAAAAGACCCGATCGTATCTAGAACACAAAGATGAGGGCGTCTAATTCAATGACCTGTAATATCCACAAAATCTTACAGCCCGTCAAAGTAACTGGAATGGAAACATCAAAACGGGCGTCCTTGTGGGGGAGCACCTGAGCGGATACAATCATATATACAACAAGAAAAGTAAACCGGTCAGGGCCAGGTTCTATATGATCACCAGAAGAATAAAAAGAATGATAGAAATGAACAGTTATGCATGAATGATAAGGATGATAATATGACAATGACATGCTATCTACATTACACTTTAAGTAATTATGAAATGAAAAGTCGTATGCATAACGAAAGAAAAGTAAATAACTTAAATTTAAAACCTTTCCTCATTAATCCAATTACCATATCCTTCTTACATTCCTTAATAGGAATTAAAAATCATTTGTTTGGTTTACATTAAGAAGATATAATTTCCTTTCATTTATTAACTTCCATAGTTAATTATCTTTCCAAATTGTCTTTCCATTCCTTAATAGGAATACCATTATTATCAAATGCTCTTTATGGCACATATCACATTAATCTCATTCCCTTGCTCTTTATGGCACGTATCCATGCTCTTTATGGAATATAACCATCAAGTCCCACTTGATGCAGAAAAGTTATATTCACATACATATAACGATTCTAAGACCGCCCCTCCGAGTTTCCCCACTGGGCGCCCCCCTAAATGACCATCATCTTCCAGGGCTTATCTATACAAGACAACCTGGGATCATAACGCAACGTCGGGAAGCGGCCATATGCATGCGGGAAAGTCAGGACCACACCCGCAATCCCCTAACCAGCGCAGAAAACATATAAAAACCCCGCATATGGCCTAGGACTATATCCACCCTACATTCACTAGCCAGGGGGCATCACCAAGCGCGCGAACTTCCCTTATGATGTCATTTAGAGAGGTGTGTTTAAGTAAATTAACATTTACCATATTATATCTCATTTTCATTTCAATTACCATTACCAATATCCATGTGTTTGGTTCTTTCTATTCGAACCTATCATAATTATGCAACCAAGTTCATTTTATTTGAACCCATCATCTATAACACATTTTGGGTTCATTTTATGCGAACCTAATTCCCATCGAATATTATCATTAATATTCCTCAATTTCATGTCCCAACTAAATCTCCAAATGATCATTGTGATCCTACAAGTCTCCAAAGTTCATATAACTTTGATAAGCCCTTAAGTCTCCAAGTTAGGGCATTTAACTTCCTAACTTCTAAAAATTTGAATAAAAGAAGTAATGCCTTAACATTACTTTAAACCTCCCCGGAATAAACCCCAGATGAACCCATTTCTAGTCTAGGGTAACGACCAAACTCAGCTAATACTATAGGGCTCTAAGTTTACTTCATTCAAGAAGGTTCTTAAGTCCTAATCCTAAAGAATAAGGATGAAAATTAAAAGGAAAAGACCCAAAACTGCTGGAACCGAATTGATTCGCCCTAAAGGCCGAATCGATTCGCCCTAAAGGCCGAATCGATTCGCTCCAGCGAATCGGTTCGGTAGAAAATTTTAAGTTTCTGCATTTGCCGAATCGATTCGGCCTTAACCCGAATCGATTCGGAATCACAGACCTGGGAAGCTGCTTCTATGCCAACCGATTTGCCCTAGGGGCCGAATCGATTCGCCCCTGCTAAAATGCCAAGAATGGTTATGGAGTATTGAACTCCAATTTCTACCCAACTCCAAAACCAACCCCAAATGAAATCATTTGTTGCAATTACTACACCCTAAATGTCTCTAACTTCCAACATTTATCATTATTAAACACCCAAATCCATTTCCAAGGGTTTAATACCCATAAATCCAACAAAACCCTAAAATGGTTAAACACAACAAATTCACAACTATCAACACTAATTATTCTACTTAAATCAGATAATAGCAAGTAGATAACTTGCCTTGATCATACAAATGCATATTTAATTTGGTGTAGGCAATGATCCAAGCTCGAGTCTCCAAATTTCTCTTTCTCTCCCAAGGCTTTCTTCCTTTCTCTCTCTCTCTCAATTGTAAAAGTGGAAGAATGGGAATAGGGGTGGGAAATAAAACGGGGATTAAGTCCTAAAAGCCCACTTAAGTGACTAATACGCGATAAAATAATACGCGATTACACTTATAAGCTATAACCAGTCAAAAGTGCCCAAAATGCCAAAATGCAATATGGCACTTATTTTGACTGTCTCACACCTACCAAGACTAACTACACCCTCCAAATTATCATTTGGAAATTTTATAACTCATTTTACTTCCGGTTTCATATTAAACCAAATTGTCATTTTATATCTTATGACACCACAATTTACCACATGGATATTTTTACCTACACATCAGGTAATCATACAACATTTTAGTAAATATTAACCTTTTTCATATTAAATTAATATTTACTCAACATCCATCATTTTATAATTAATTACTACACATAGTAAATAAATATAAAATAGGCTACCAAAAGAGAGGGTTGTTACATGATTTCATTATTAAGATTACATTTTCTTGACATTTGGGATATTCATCCATCTTTAGGTTTTCACTTCTTATGGGAGGAAAATAACGATAGTTCTACAACCATTACACATCTACTTTAAAAAATGTCTTTCTTTATTTCACTCATATTTCCTTGAATCCCATTCTCTTATTAATTATATGCATTAAAAGTGGTACCTAAAATGCTTTTGAATATGTAAATAACACAAGTTAATCACATTATAGTTTAAAATGCCTAGTTTGGTTGATCTTTATAAATTTGGTGTTAGATTTGAGACTTTTGCTAAAATTAATATATATGTTTTGTTAAGATTACTCATTAATGTGATATGCTAATTTTTTTATTCATATAGATTTATTGAAGTCTTGTATTTATTCATATAGTTTTATTGGAGTTTTAGATAAATCAATGGGATATGTCCACATTGTCACATTATATGATTGCACTAGAAGCTTATCCTTGTTAATGGGATTCTTGTAGATTTTGACTATATGTATTCTTGTATATTTTGAAGGGTTCTTTAGACATACTGATAACCCAGTTTTTCCTTTCTTGTTACCACATGTGACCAATATATCTATTTGTGTGAAGTTGAAAGACAACAAAAATATCTCAAATAAATCTGAGGTATAAGAATTAAAAGATCATGAATCCTTTATATGATCTGAATATCAACTTGCATGACAGATTTTGAATAAGATCCTAATTGAATAATTTTTTTTCCTGTAATTTCATTAAAATTTACCCTATTGGTACCTAACAATGGTTGTATTGTCAGAATGCTCTACCACTTATTTTGAAGATCAAGTCGCATTAAGTTGCATACTATACATAACTTATATATAGCGACCATATAAAATGTTTTAGGTTAAAAGATGACTATGTGATTGATGAGTGATGCAATAACATAGTTGTGCCTCTATTTTTATAATATTTAAGTGGCATGTCTTTACATGATACACCACTTAATCTGATGCAATGGGAATCATTCAATCTTGAATGAAAAATAATTGGTAGTTTTATAGTTTACTTTTTTTTCAGAGCACTAATTGTTTCATTAATGCATGAGTGAGGCTTTATTTATATGGATTTTAATTTTCAAATCCATATTTTGTCAATCAATAGTTTTGAAACTAAATCAAAATTTTAGGCACAATATATCTTTTTATTGGGGGATGTTATTTGATAAAGATGGCAATGGTTAAAATATTTTTTTTTGGTTTTGATGACCGTGCCAACAATAAAGAATTTTTGTTGTATCCCTTCCACCATGGCGTTAATGAAGAATAATGGTATTTTTTAGATTGTTTAATGGTAATTATTTGAGATTGTTTTTATTTTTTTAACACAAAACAAATGAGAGAGCAAATAAGTAAAAATGGAAGAGATTTTAACTGAGTTATCGCAGTAGGAGGGTTTGGTCAGTTCAGGGAAGGCAGGAGGTAGGTTCGTGGGAGGCAGGAGGCAAGTTCGTGGGGTTAGAAGAAATATGTTGAGGCAGTTTCCTGGGAGGCGCAAGCAGGTTCGTGGCCGGTTTTGTTGCGTATGATGATGAGATGAAAGGGCAGGAGGTTTTTGAGGGTGGGAGGGAGGCGAAAGAAAGTTGGAAGAGAAATAGGACCTTTCCCTTTCTTTATTCTTATAAATACATACATATTTTATTATATATTAATAGTTCAGGTATCCTCGTGGGGACCCAAGGCTATACCCGAAACCGAACCAAAAATTTTCGACGATTTTTTAACTCCCCGACCAGCCCCATTCCTCGAAACTTAATCCCCGTACCCTACCCAATAGGGTCGGGTATCCGTGGGGACCCGAGTTTTCGGTGAAAATTTCCATCCTTACCCATTAATTAAGTTTCATCACACTTAAGTTGCTTTTAGATATACACTATCTATTTTTTCTACTATCACACTTAAGTAGAATAATCACACTTGTTTATATTTAGCGCAATTTATAATTAGGTACCTCGCAAATTATTTTTTAACATTTAAGGACCTAAGTGTTTAAAATTTGTCAAGATTCCCATAGTGTTTAAAATTTGTTTGCGAGGGACCTAAGAGTACTTTCCCCTTATATTTATCACACTATAATATATAAACTATAGCATCTCCCGGACTGACCACCACGATGTATGCGTACTTTGCTATCAAGTACATGTACCTCTCGTACCAATCAGCGATTACCATTTCAGGATATCTCCTCGAACCATCAATCAAACAACATAAAATGGAGGCGAATATAGTTCTAAGCCTTTGGGCTACGCACGTATCTAACGTACCCAGACTACCTGCCAATCTCACTAATACACACACATAGTGATTCGCACGTCAAGGTGGGATCGCCCTCTGCGTGAAAACCTCCCGTGATAGCAAGTAGCGTAGATATGTTCACACACATAACTAGTCATATAATAGGCATTCACACAACCTATATATATCTATATATTTATATTCAGTAGGTATACACACAACCTAACATATAATCCTGTATGTAGTTTATATTTATCTCGAATACTCAGCGTACTAAATAATTCTCACAAAAATATTTATTTCATATTATCCAGACATCACTCACTACCAGAAGGGTCCCATATATCCCTTACATTAATTCAGTAGGTTATACATCACTATACTGCTAATTTAAGTCTTAAGTTATCGTTCACTCGTCCCATAACCCAAATCGTAAATTCCCGATATGTCTCTCAATCAATTAATCATTATCGGTTCAAGTCCCAATTCACCCTCATTAAGAATAACTGTGCCTAAATTAAGTACCTACTGACCTTCCCTAAGTCCTTGTACAAATATTAAACTTCCCCCAAAGTTTTCCCATAATTAAACTCTTAAAACTTTGATCAAATAAATTTCTGGGGATAATAGATAACTAGACTGGTTCTAACCCCAAACACTTCTTCTTCTTCACTGTTACGGGTTTCTTCCATTTTTATCCAATAAAAACTCTATCAAACAATCCCAAACTCCCACCTAACATTATCAAACATCAAATATATGTGTAGGGATGATCTCTAACGTAATTCATACATAAAATCCTTAAGAAATTTATCCAAGAACATATTTGAACCTCAAGATTCTCAAAATCCTCGTTTATGGTGTTATTCATGCATAATCAAGAATATACCCAAATTTCTTTCATTATTCTCATCACATAACATCTGATTTCGAATGTTATAAATAAAGGAATCTATACTACATGCATTCCTATATCAATTCATAGATTATACCCATTAAATCCCCCAAGAATTTATCCAAACCATGTAATTGCAACCCTACACTATATGGGTATTATAACATGCTTAATAAATTGCAAGATAAACACTTACTTCGTAATATCAGATCTGATTTATCTTCTAAGATGATGAGGTTGTCTTTCCTTGCTCCGATCTTAACTCCGACGACGTTCGTGGTGAGAATTGGTGTGGAAAAGCCTAGGTTCTTCTCCTTTTCCTCTCAATAGCATCCTCTCTCTCAAACTTGTTGTAACACTAGCCTCTAACTCCAAGGGGATGATATAACCTTTTAATTTTCGAAGTTCTCTCTACCGTAAACTCTTAAATGATCGAAGCACCCTTGTATGGTGCCGAGTTGGTATAAAATCGTTCCGGGACCCAAAATATACACCCGAGTATACTATTCTGACTATATTGACCAATTCGAAATCAATCTTGACCTCAAAATCACCATCCGAGTTACTTTACAATAATTTCCTATATCGACCTCAAATAGTCTACACGTGACTCATGATTTAACACCGTCACGTCACTATCACTCATTATGTAGTAAAATAATAAATCACTATTCACTTAGGGTTCGTTTGATAGCATTATTTGCCATGGAAAATGACAAATAAGTTGGCAAATATGACATTTGCCTACAATTTGATGTGTTTGATAGCAAAATTTGCCTACAAGCTATTTGCCAATGTACAACACCTCTTATGCATAACATGTTGGCAAATTTTGCTTTGCTATATGGGTGAGAAATATTTGCCAACAAATTTGCTAACTTCTTAAACGCTTTTAATATTTTAAAAAACAATTTAAAAACTATTTTAAATAATTAAAAAAAAACTGTTATGAATATTTTAAAAATTGTTATGAATATTTTAAAAATTGTTTTAAATAGTTAAAAAAACTGTTTTAAATTAAAATCTGTTTAAAAACTGTTTTTTCGTAAAAACCGTTTTAATGTAAAAAACTGTTTTAATGTAAAAATTGTTTTAATGTAAAAAATGTTTTAATGTAAAAAATAAATAATTGTTTTGATGTGAAAACTGTTTTAATATAAAAAATTGTTTTAATGTAAAAAATTATTTTAATGTAAAAACTGTTTTTTCGTAAAAACTGTTTTAATGTAAAAATTATTTTAATGTAAAAAATTTAAAAATGTTTTAATGTAAAAATTATTTTAATGCAAAAAATTATTTTAATATAAAAACTGTTTTAATGTAAAAACTGTTTTTAGTAAGTAGTTTTGGCGTAAAAAACTTTTTTTTTATATATAGTTTGGTACTTTTTTAATAAATAAAAACGGGAAGTAAAAAAGAAAAGAAAAAACCGTTTTTTTATTAAATAAGACTTGGGACGAAAATTAAAAAAAAAACATATTTTTTATTATTATAAATGTTAATATGGACGAAAAATGTGTTATTAAAATGTTTTGCCTAAAAAATTTGTTTTACCTTATTTGGTGTTTGATAGTCTAATGTGAGAAAAAAATATTTGTCTAGGCAAAATTTGTCCTGGCAAATTTTGCCATGCCAACACTTTTGCCCAATATGTATCAAACGGACCCTTAGTAATTATATTCCATAAACATTAATCATTTCTCTTTTGATTAATAGTTTAATCAGCACATCTCGCTTAATTCCATTAAATTACGGCACACGTGTAATTTAAAAAGAATCGAATTAATTAAATTCTAATTTACTCAGAAATACGGGGTGTTACATGGTTGTCCCAAAATTATAAATTGACTCATTAATAAATAGGCCCATTTACAAAATGACCCATTAATTGTGCTTGGTTTCATTAATAAAATGATTCATTAATTGACCAATTTTAGCTCATGTGTAAAATCTGAAATTGGATCATTTCACAAAAAATGTGAAATGCATCTATTTGAAATTGGAGTCACATAAAGTGCATGCTCCTCTCTCTCTTTCCCCCTCTTCCATCCCTTCCCCCTCCCCATTTCTCTTAATTTACTTTTTTTAATCTTTTTTCTCATAGATAGTTGACATCAATTTTAGATTACCAACATTGCATAAAAATGAATTTAAATTCATTTCAAATCAACTCATTCACAAATCACTAATTCACAATGAACCAATTTATATAATAAAATAATTTGCACAACCAAACGGGGCCTAAGTGTTTGTGGTTTATTTAAACATGTTTGTTTGGGGGGTGGGTACTGGGTGGGGGTATGTAATAAGTTAGCTTGAAATATGTTACCATGTTATTAAGTATTCATGATATCGGGTTGTCTATAGTTATAAATAATAGGACGAATGCTCTACTAGTTAGATTTTTGGAATAAGGGTGTGTAACAGAGCTTCTAAAATTTATTCTATTGTTCCTATCAATATCATGATATAGTACACTGATATAACTCTTTCAAACTTTCAAACCTTAGTTGATATATTGATTTGTTAGGTTGAACTCGTTCACCGGACCTCTAAACGCAAACCATGCCATTACATTACAAAGAGGGGAGTGCATATAATGACAAAATTAAACGATGAATGGGGGATCATAATTTTTTGTAACTTTATATTAGTTTTTGGCAAGGTTCTAAAAAACGCGGGGCGTGATCGAGGCATGGAGGCCAAGCCTTAAACCTTAGAAACTTAGGCGAGCTTTAGGGGTAAAAAGGCGTGAAAAGACGTTTATGACTTTTTAATGTATTTTAGTATTTTTTAACTATAACAAGGCTATTAAAATACTAAAATTGTACATATCATAAAAATATGTCTGAATATTTGCAAATTAAAATACTATTTGATTATTTTGGACGAGATAATGGTCCGGTTAGTAATTTTTTTTAAAAGGCGATATCATTTCACTAAAGCATTGTTGTTTTTAGAAAAAAAAATGCGCCTTAAGAGTTTTACCAAGAGTAAGGCATAAAAAGCTTAAGGCAGGACGTTTCTCCCAAGCCTCAAGGGTAGGGGTGCCTAGGCAGGATTTTTAGAACACTGATTTTTTATATTTTTACGATGTAAGTTCGTTCATATTGTGGAGTTAGGGGGTGGGGATTTTGATTGCGTTTTTTTTAGTCATATTAGTTATAAAAGAAGATAAGACTCGAACACGATAAAAACCTACAAAAACGCGATCCGTTGAGAGGCGTGGTTTGTATGGAGCATATGTGATCCCCATCACTAGGGGTGTTCAAAAAACCGACTGGACCGAGCCGAACCGACTCTTTTTTTTCTGTCTTTTTTCTTAATCAGTCCGGTCTCGATTATTTTTTTGGCGGAGCGATCTAGTCGGTCTGGTCCACGATTTACAGTTTCAAAAACCCTGTTAGGACCGACCCGGACCGACTCTATATAATATAATCTATTTTTACAAATATGTATATATATATATATATATATATAAGATAAATCAATAGTGAAAATATATATTTTAATATTTGATTACGTTAAATTGCAGTTTAATCAAATACTAAGTTTGTTTTAATTGCAAATTTTGATATTTTTTATTTTTTAATGTTTGGAAAAAATAGGCTCGGATTTATTTTTATTATTATAAATGATGTAATTCATTAATGTGAGGATCGACGGGTTAGACCAGACCGACCCTATAAAAATTCGAACCGACATTACCGTCCGGTCACGATCCATTTTTTTCCAATCATATCAAATCAAATGGCTTGCTCTAAAATCATGAGCGATGCTGTTATTATTCTTTCCGATTCCGATTCCGATTCCGATTTCGATTGGGTTAAAAAATCAGAGAAGAGAAAGAGGTTCGATGAAGAAAGTAAACACGAAGAGGGCAAATATCCCGATGTAGACGATTACGGGAATCGGACCTCAATGACTGTTGAGGAGTGTCATCGTTACGAAGAGCAAGTCTATAATAGCAATGTACGTATTCAGTTTATGTATCTTCTATACAAGTACATACTAGACTATTCTATTATATTCTATTCTATTCCATGTGCAGGGGTACGACGTGGAAAAGTTCCCCGGTGTAAGTATGATCGGTCAAATTATGCCAACGAATTTGAAGAATCCCGAAAATGTCTATTGGGTTAACTTGGGTGCAGAGCTAGCCGTCAAGGACTACTGTCAAAGGAATAGCGGGACAAACTACACTCTTGACAAAATCATCAAGGCCAACGGCCAGTGTATTCGTGGCTTTACACATTACATCACTTTTGAGGCCACTGATGCTGCTGCTAGCCGTACCGATACGTTTCAAGCCAAAATTCAATATGGATTTGCCAATGAGGATGACATCATCGAGGAATGCAGGATCAAGCCCACAACCGTGCAATCCTAGTCACATGTATGTAATTTCCATCTCATTTTTATTTTTTATTGTTTCCCTTTGCTTATAAAAAAGAAGCCTTGGTTTCTTTTGCGTATTTTGAGGATATCATATGCTAACACAAGTTTTATGCACAACCGAAAACCGACTAAAGCATGGTTACGCCGATTAAAAGCTCTCGATTTACCATGTTGGTCGCTAATTCGCCTTTGGCTTTGGCTGTGGAAGTATTTAGTGGAAGTATTTAGATGGTCGCATAGTAAGATTCGATGACGAACTCCTCTTGCTAATACTTGAGGCTTTCACAACGACACAAAACTTGAGTAGTTCAGAGAGGCTCTCCAGATTTTCTCGCTGAAATAGGCGATCGGCTTGCCATTTGGCTCCAAAAAGAGATGGAAAGGTCTACGAGGAATCGGGTGGGTTTAAGCTTTTAGACGAATTTACAATTTGGAAAAAAAGGCATTAAATGAGAGTCATTTGGGGTTCCAGCAGAATAAAAAAACGATTAATGTTAAAATTCCTTTTGAACCGCACTAGTCGATTAAACGGGTTTCCAGCAGCCGTGTAATCCATGGGTAGGTCTATTGATAAAAGGGGGAACGTGTAATCCATACTTGCAACGAAACACATGATCATTTGCAATTTTGCGAAGATATTACAAGTTGAAATTAAAGTTCAAGGCATCCTTAATAGCACACAAACTCACTCACCCCTAATTAAATCCTAAATATAATACAAAACCATGCTTGCCTATAACCACCAATACACGATACGTATCGTCTCATAGGTAGTACGACGATATATAGTGTTGTGTCATAGGTAGTACAACTAGATTATAGTGTATTAAAACAAATATGTATGTTGCTATTGTTACAAATGTAATATAACATTATATATGTACTTATTGTCTTTTGCATGTGTGGTACTCCTACAAATCTTATATAATATATATACGCTACAGAATTTTAATTTCGCCCCTTGTGTAATTGTTCTTATAAAAAAACCCAAGCCAATGGCACTATCTCAATTTTACCCAACATACATTTTGCTTGATAAACGGTTGTCTTTCAAGATCTCCTTATCCAATAACCATTGGCTAAAAAAAAGGTCGTACCCAATGCCCAAGGCTCTCTCTTAACTGCAGGGTTTGGGAGAGGCAGATATCGGTTGGCATTACCCCCATATATGGAGAGGCCGACCTCATGTCTCGAACTCAAGATCAACCGTAGCTTGGGCGAGGGCACTTGCCATCGCACCAAGGTACGACCTCTCCAATAACCATTTGCTTACATAGCAAAAAATACTAGGCTACAACTATCAAGTCATTCACTTGCAAGTAAGAAAACAAATTATGATGTCCTACAAAATATGCGCCCGTATATGAAACTGAACTACACTTGCAGCTGCACGTAAGAACCTTTAACTGACTCTAGATCAATAATTCCTTTAAAGAATTAACCCCAAAAAAATAAGTTTGATTGTCCAACGCAAATGAGAAATTTCAATCTTAATGATTTAGCCCATGTTTCCCGCAAATTGTTTCCTATGACATGCATCAAAGGAATGAACATCAAAAGTACCATAAAAAATGTTATATGCATCAAAAGGATTGAGAGACTGCAAGCACAAAAGCACTAAGCAATAGAATAACTAGGATAGCAGCTCCTCTAAAAAAAACATTAGTTATATCAGAGCCTCTAATGGTGCAACTCATAGCTTTAATAAATTAGCTCCTCCTCCCCCCCCCCCCCCCCCCCTAACTCAAAAGAAAATAATGTATGCATAAAAAAAATCAGTTCGAGTGATTAAGCAAAGACAGCAAAAGTTGTGAGAATGGACAATTAGAACATTATAAAAGTTATTGCAATTCCATTTGAATGGTGTTGGCTCCCAGCAATACCGTGCTTGTTCCTTTGGTATACCATGAGATGTGCGCGGACGTCCTGCTTGGAACCAAACCTTGGTTAAGGAAACATACTTGATTAAGAATATATCAGCCATTATTCTGAGACATTAATTTTATTATCAATGCAATATATGCAATGTATAACATGGAGGGTCCAGAACTGCATAGAACTAAATATCAATACCGTATAACATTTTGCATAGAAAAATCAAACATAAGGAGAAGTATTAGATAAACATTTCAAACATAGATGTAACAAAACACTTTGTCATTTAACAATAAACCAAAAGTTCCAAATATTAACTTCTAAACTGAGGAATATGCAAGAATCAAAATCGATAGGTATGCCTTATTGTAGTTGCCGTTATTAGCATCTTGACGCCCAACTAATAAATTCTGGGAGCCTCTATAGCCATCTTGCCCAACATTCAATGTCTTTTCACCTTAATGACTTTAAAACACATAAAAAGATTAGAATGATAAGAGATGTTAATTTAAAGTGGAAGAGCAAGATGTTAAATTTATGTAGCTCCATCTAATCACATTTCTCAAAATGGTTTTAAAAAGTTAATTTAACTTATAAAGAGGAAGGTTAACTGTTTCTTACTAAAATGGTACAGAAAGAAAATATTTTTTTTTTGCTTTCAAAAACCTGGTCAAAGACTGATTTATTTTATAAAATAGAAATCTGAGATTGTATGTTAGAAATAGAAAAGACTCCCCGGGATGATTAATTACTTTACTTAAACCTAGCTCCTATCTGCTAGTGTATATGTGCTTCATGTCTAGTAAAATCTTGAATCTAATTGGTGTAACTTCCAAAAGTGTTGAAGAAACAGACAACTCTGGGGAAGAAACTAATTGTAAGTTTATTCTATTATACCTACTGGCGGGGAATGCAAGGGGATTGGATGAGGATTTATTTGATATATTATATCTAAGATATTAGGATATTTATTAGTATTTATCTAGTAGTAATTATCCTTTAGTATTCATCTTTAGTAATTATCCCTAAGCTATCTCTTAGTAGGAAGCTTAGCCTATAAATAATTGTAACTCTCATTATTGAGGACATACCTGAATGAATGAAGATTGAGCATTTCAGATTTTAGTTTGATAATTAATTAGTTTAATTTCTCTCTCTGATTGCTCATATTTGGAGCATTTTATGTTTCTTTTCATCCTTATCATGTAGGGAAAATCTCTTAATAATTTGTTCTGCACCATTTTGGTATCAAGGCTTAATGCTCAAGATCAAAACTCTTCTATTGCCAAATATTTAAAACTGTGAAAATAGGAACTCATAAGAACTAAAATAGGTTTCTGAAAGTTACAGATTTGTAGAAAATAATACACAAACTCAGCCTAACTCACTTCTTACTTCTCAACAAATCAGTAGAAAACCTTCTCAGCAAACAAACCCAAACATCCTTGCACGCATAAATACACACATACGCACAAATAAATACATCTATAATAATAATAATAACATGGTAAGAGCCGATTGCAGAGAACCGAATGTACACAATTGTATTTAAATGCAGAAGGCCTCGTGTCCCTATTTACAATACTTACACATAGATGGGCAATGTAATGGCAAGATTTGAAAAGTAGGCAGTGGAGATGCCTACGAAATACATTCAATACCCCACTTCATAACATGATGCCAGAGTCAACAGGTAATTGAAACAGCTTAGTTAGTCTATAGATAAAAAAAAGATGAGAAACAATGGAGAACTCTAAATCAATCCATACATAACAAGATCACAAAGCAAAATACCTAAAATGATGAGAAACATAGAATCTTGGGGTAAAATAACAAAAAATGATGAAACCACAAAACAAAATACACAAGCACACATAAAACACAAACGAAACACCCCAATCCATCCTTTTCCTGATAAAGACCAAAACCTTAATAAAAAAAACATAAATAAAAAACCCAAAATATAAAAATCAAAGTGCTGGAGATTGAGATACTCTCACTACAATATTACATTAACACATTTTGGAGAAATGCCTACTTCTAAATAAAACAGATCTAGTATAGAACAGAGGTGGTACACTGATTACACACACATCTCTGTTTTATAATATAGATAGGTGTTCTACCATCGTGAACTGTGCATGCATTAGCAAGGCAACATGTTATTTTAGGTTTGCTTTTGTTAGATTAATACAATGTTTTTAAGTTAGGTGGATCAGATTTCACTGTCAAGAGGTCAAATCTGAGGGTGTTTGTTTTTGTATGCACGGTAGGTTGCGTTTTTCTGGTTTTGAGGGTGTTAGAGAGAAGAGAAGTGGGTATGCGTTGGTGGGTTTTCCAGCAAGAGGCAATCTATGAAGAACAACATGTAATACAAATAGTGAAAGAAACAATATATACAGTGGTGATGTCACTGGGGAGGGATATTCGGGTGACATTATTAGACCTAAAATCAAATGGGAAAGGGCTAAAAAATTTAAGAAAAATACAAAAATATCCTCCGGGCTCATACTCGTGCGTCACCTATTCAGCGTGAATAATTGTATCGTGGACCAAATAATCAAAAGAAAGTGAGTGCCATGCAAAGTCCAATTCGAAGCAGTGGTATCTGTGCCATTTGCAATATAAGCCTAGAAAGAGAATCATGTTGCCTATCGTTGAGTAGGCAAACAAAATAGCTACAGTGCGGGGTATAAAATATGGCTTCCCTATTCCGTCTTGGAGGAGTGTGGTTAGCATCAACATGTCTCTATTTTGTATTTTAGCTGAAATGATAGGTTTCTTAGAGCATCCGTAATGGTGGAGAAAGAAGACACATAAATTGTTAAAGTTGCAAATTGAGTAGTCTCGAATGGTGGACGAAAGGCAACAAATTCCGTAGTCAAAATGGTAGTGGTTTGCTAGTTTTACCAAACGCCTACTGAATTTGTAAAGCTTCCTACGAACTTCATTTGTTCGTAGGAAGTTCCCACGAACTTCATTTGTTCGTAGAAACTTCCTACGAACAAATGAAGTTCGTAAGAAGTTCTTACCAAATATAAAAATTTAGTTTTTATTAAAATCTGAGGTTTTATACATTCCTACGAACTAATGTTCTTCGTAAGAAATGTTTTTTGTTTCCTACGAACAATATTAGTTCGTAGGAAAATTGGGTACATTTTCACCACTCTGAAGACTACCTTTGACGAATTGTAAATTGCCTTGATCATTTGGTACTTACCTTTCGTACAAGTTCCCTCCAATAGTGATGCTCTTAGGAGATCTGTTATCTGTAGTGTCAAAAGATCGGTTTTGGAGGGTTAGCCTATCATTCTTGAGCACTTTTATCAATCTCATCATCTTCTTTTACAATGGCCTTACGGATTAATTGTGCACCATACAAAAAATTCCATGCCATAGGAACTACTTCGGCCTAAAATCATAGTATTTGAAATGTATTAAAAAAAATAGTATGTCCATTCAAATGAAATGACACAAAGTTAATGCAACTAAACCGCCTACTAAAAATGCTAGGCGGTACCCGGCAGGTCGAGGGCCTTCTTACTTTGTAGGCGGCCCGACGGCGCTCTAGGAAACCATTAATAACTATAATATGTAGCCATTACAGGGATAGTAAAGATGCACTAAAAAGACAACGATTAAAAAAAACAGCTTGTAAAAAAAAGCAGCTATAAAAAAACAGCTTGTAGAATAAAAAACAGCTTGTGAATATAAAAAATAGCTTGTGAATAAAAAAACTTGTTAACCACATAAAAAGAAGATCTTACTGCTTAAGAAAGCCCTTCATGAAGTTGATTGGCAACTTCAGGAGATAAAATAAATTCTAGAACGAAACCAAATCATTATAACTAATATAATCGAGTCAAAGGAGTAAAGGACCAGAGTGCATCAATGAGTCAATGAGAAAAAATAGAAATATGAACTAAATTTCTAATTCTTCCTCTCCATATGCCTCTAAGACCATCTTGCCTTCATTCTCAAACTCATATTCCTCCATATCTCCCTCCTCTTCTGTGTCCTCACCCGATTCAAAATCCTCTTAATGAAGTTCCTTTACTTCAACGTTCCTAGCACTTCTCTTAGGCTCTATTACATTATCCGCTTCGGTTGCTTCTCTAATGAAACCGTAAGTAACTCTGGAACGTGGCTCAACTTCTTTATCTTCAGCACCATCTACAATCCATCTTGTGCCTTACTAGCTTCCTTATCCTTTCTCTTTTTGTTGATGAGTTTGGCACAGAATTGCACATAAACTCTATTGCTCAACCTCGTTGCATCTAGTATTATGTATCTACACAAAATTTAACAATTATCACGAAAAATACTAATACTATTTTAAGTTTGAATTTTAAATAAATAAATAATTATTTAAATAAGCACTAAATCTGCATAAATCATATACCCCTTCAAAATTGCTCCAATTGTTCTCACACCCGGACAAATTAGTAGTCAAAGAGAGGATCCTTAAAGATTTTTTTTGCAAATTCGTTGTATGATTCCCATAGTTGGACCACCATCCAACTAGTCATTAAATTTTCATATTTAGTAATGTAATAAATGATAAATCATAGTTAATGTAAATTTGAAATGAGTAATTAAATTATTACCCCGATTGTAACTTTCATCATTATTGGCACACCCCCACTTTGGCCAAGATTCTTCAAAATCCACTCTCTTTTCTCTTGTGCTTCAGCAACTCCACATTTATCACATGGTCTTGTATATAATCAATTACCCTATGGAATCTAGCTGTAACACTCTTATTGCAACAAATGTAACACTGTTGTAGCACCAACTGAGAGCTTTACAAGCTATCTACATGCCACCTGCACTTTTATCATTATTATATTCACCCTAACAGAAAACAAACAGTAGAAAACTCATATCTCCTTTATCTCTTCTTCTTCTTCTTCTTTCCGCCAAGATTCTGTCCCGACGACATTGATGAACACTACACCACATTCAGTACTGTCATCTCGCCTGTATAGGACATATCGCCGATATATCGTCGGTATCCCACAATTTCATCATAAACTGGAATCGCTAGTCAAAATCGTATCGTCACCCTTCAAGACCGAGTCAACTCGACCGATACCGAGTTGATTCGGCCTAGACTTTGAACCATGTTACGTATGCTTGAATCTTTGTAGAAGTATTAAGGATTCAATAGGTATGTTGTCAAATGTAGTGGACTCAATGTTTAAAAAGGCGTTTGAGGCTCGAGGCTTAAGCCTCAGGGTTGAATTTGAGACTTATGCCTCACTGCGCCTTACGCCTTTTTGCCGAGGCGTGAAAAAAAAAACTCTTGTTCTTTTTATTGTTTTAAAATTGCACTTAACTTATACTATTTACTATTGTAACTTGAGAGAATTTTTCAAAAATAACCAATATGTTAATGAAACTTAAAAAACTAAGTTTTATGTTTTTTGGTTTTCAACTTAGATTAATATGTTATCTTTAACTAAACTGAATATATAGTAAGAAACTAATAATTTTAAAGGTTGCTGTTTTTTTTAATAAACTTAGGTTGATATGTTTTATTATTTTTTTAATAAAATTGCTGTTTTTTTAATCATAGTTTGAAAATCAATGTTTTTTAATAAATTTGCTTGTTAAGTTGCATTGATTATTTTATTGTCATATTGTAAAATAACCATTATGTCAAAATTAATTTTCCAAAATTACTTTTTTTTAAAAAGTTATCTCGGGGGAATAAAAATATGTCAAACTATGTGAGAAAGTCCTCAAGGATTTTTTTTGTAGTTTTATTTTATATTTCTTTGTTATTTTATTAGTATTTTTTTTAATATTATTTTGCTCTTTTTTTTTCTTTTCGGTGAGGCTTACGTCTCGCCTCTCCGCGACTAAAACGCCTCGCCTTTCGCCTTTTTAAACATTGAGTGGACTATCAAGCCGACTTTTGGATTTTGCATCAATTATCTAAAAAATTGGATGGTAGTGAACCTTATTATTTTTTAATGCCCCTATAATATCTTCCCGTGCTTGTTTTAAATCATCATATAAAAATTTCATTGATGGATTTCTATTCTCATTAACAAGGCGAAGCATCCTCACCAATAGGACAAAAACTTTCAAGCCTAGTGTTACCCCATTCCAAAAGGACATGCTCAACAAAGTGACATTTTCCATTTTACCCTTTACTAGTTGGAATTGTCCTCAAACTTCTCTTTTTCTCCACTGAACTTTTACAAATCTAGGGACTCCCAGCCTCACAATGTCTCTTTTTTTTTAGTAAATCTCATCATTATTGCCAAAGTTTTGTGATGTGCGTAAATGAAGATAGTGAAGGCCTTTGCTTTCTCAATCACTCCGTTAAAGTTTGGTTGCTTCCCAATCCCTTCAAGCGTAAGGTTCATTGTGTGGGTGGCGTATGCCAGAACATGTTCGGTCTCTTCACCATCAATAAATCCACGACGGCTATATTCTTCAATGCATTATCTTTCACTACTTGAATTACATTTTTGCCCGACTTAATGCACTTTGAACATAGTGGAAGATATACTCCCTGGTATGTGCCTCCTCAGAATCTTCTTTTGAAGAAAGAAAAGTTGCGTTCTCCTTGCGATTCACACCTAAATTCATAATGCTTCTTCCTTTGCGATCGGTCAATGCTTCGGTCATTATCGAACAAATAGTCGCATCCCACTTTTCTTGCTTCTTAAGTGATTTTTTAGTTCTCTCTATTTGCATCTGGCCTTTTATTCCTAGGTGCTTGTATTGATTCTATTTACTCTGTTTGTTGGATTCCTCGGAATTCCTTTCGATCAAACCTTCCTTCAATGAAGGCTCCTTTAGTTGGTATCTATGAAGCAGGGACTCGTAATACGCATTTCGACACATAACACGCGACACATGATTCTTCCCAAAACTAGGATACGACACGCTAGGATAAGTATAATATGTAATATATTTAATATATATATATATATATATATATATATATATATATATATATATATATATATATATATTAATGAAATGAAACATATTTTTTTTCATAAAATACATTATCAGAGCATTCTTAACATGAAATTAAGAAAATGGTTTATACAAAATAAAATTTTAATACACTTTAACATTAAAAATCATAAATAAAGTAGATTCACCATCACATGTCGCAGCGTGTTCACAGCGTGTCGGTAACGTGTCGGAGCGTGCACATAATACGTGTTTTGACACGACACGCTACTCGTAGCTTCTGGGGGAGTGTCCGTGCTGCATAGGTTTGTATTCACTCAGAGGTTGGTATCGGGACCAATTTGAATAAAAAGGAATACCCTATTCATAAACCATCGTGCTAACTATTGATGCATGTGCGTTTTTTCCTTTCAAAGTGCATCATGTATGTTTTGTTGTCGAATCCTCTTGCGTGGATCTTTATTGGGACTGATGCTGGAAGCAAATTTATTCATAGGCCCAAGAAAGTGAAGTGAGGAATTTTCTTTGACCCTACCTCCAGCTCATCCAGTTCTTCATCTACTTCATCAACATTAACAATTTTAACTTTTTGCTAATTTTTTACGTCATCATTTCGCTTTTTTGCCTTCTTTTTCTTGATTCCCTCAAGTGCCTCTCTACACTTAGCTTTGGCTTCGTCGTGATCCATTTGGCATGGCGCTACATCCCCTGGATGTTTGCAATATGATGTTGAAAATTGTGGATTCCCCTGGTTATAACTTTGTCACATGACGCACATCAGTTTATCCAAATTAGTGGGATCTGCCAAAGCCGCATAATCTCATCCAAAGTCTTTAGATGAATGTTCCTAAGGGTTGATCACTAGCACCAGTCATCCCAAATTATCAAGCTTCACTCTAAAAAATATTTAAACCATAATCAATTATCAATACAGTCAATAGTTAGCACTAAAAACAAAATAAATTAAAGCACAGTTAACAAAAATTTCAACACTAATAACAGTTAATACTAGTAACAAAAATATAAACAACAATAAGGTGAGCCGCGACAGGAGAGAGGGAGAGGAGCAACAGGCGAGCATAGGGTATCTGATAGAAAGAGATGGAGAGGTATATGGGGACTCAGGTAGGCATAAGCTTTTAGCTGGGTTTACGAATTGAAAGGATTAGTTTATTTTTTATTTTTAAATATAGAAAGAGGACATTAAAAGACGTCGTTTGGGGGTTCCAACAGAATTAAAAAAAATGATAAATGTTAAAAATATCCTTATAAACAGCCCCAGTAGTTTAAACGGCACTAGCCAATATAACGGGACAAGTAGATTAAATGGGCTTCCAACCATTTAAATGACCGTGCTTTTTTTAAATGATTTTCAATTTTATTACATGGTGAGCCACCTTCTACCATCTAGAAGGGGATTAATCTATCTTCCAGGCCGTTTATATAGAACGCTGCAATAAAAAATATCAAACACTTTTCTGGGATGAAGGGTCTGGTGCATATACAAATATAATAAAAGGGTTATATTGACATAACCCCCAGCGATAATAACGTATTTAGATAAAACCCCCCAAAATGAAAAAAATAGATCCTACCCCCTAAGTCATACACTAGCATTTTCCAGGGGTTGTGTCTAAATAGTGGACTTTTGGGTGGTTATGTCAAAATACACTATTATCACAGGGGATTATGTCAAAAAAACCCTATAATAAATTATATATACATTCCATAGAAATTAAACTTCATGAAGTTCAAGGCATCCCTAAATACCATTGCATTAAAAGGAAGTCAAATAGAAGGAAATTTCAAGACTTAAGGTGGAGTTATGCAAGCCTTTTATATATTGATTTTCTGTGGTTGATAGACATCCTCAGCTGCGTGACAAAGTCGGTGTATTGATAAGAGGGGACAGATATAACCCATACCTACAACAAAACACATGAATATATAAAAAAATTCTAAGACATTAGTGGTTTAAATTAAAGTTCTTGCATCCTTAGTAGCATACAAATTCACTCACCCCTAATTGAATTTTAAATAAAATACAAAACCATGAAAAGCTGTCTTGGCTATCCTATTACGAAAATTGTTATAGCGTATAGAAAGAGTACTCTTTTCGTTTATGACCGTATTGAAGTTCTTAATAGATGTTTTCGTAAGTTCTCTTTTTTTCAGAAAGAAGAATTATTTAAGCGTTTCGGGAAATCGAATGTTAACTAAGGACGTTAACCTGAGAATCTCCAGGATTTTACTGACCCTCATTTGGAAGCCTGGTTGTCAAGAACTTTCTATGAATGAAATTGAATATTTTTCTTATACGGCCTATTCCGTGTTGTATGTATTGTAAATCTGCGTGTATTGTCGATACTATGGTATGTATCATCCGATACATATGTATTGCACGATACATATTGGTGTTCGACTTCGAACAAAACAATGTAGACCAGTAATTGGAAAAAAAGTCTCAAGGAGAGAAACGGGAACAAGGGTCTGGATTATAAGTTTTGTTTGAGAAAAGAGGTCGTAAAGATGGGGCTTTGATTTCTTTAATTTCTGGTATTCAATAGTTCGATTCAGGTGCAATATCACGATCTACATGTCGCAATTTCTGTCTCTCATTTCTTCTTTGTCCATTCTCCCTCTTTTCGCTAGGGCTGACAATTTTTGACATGATAACCCATTTATGGTAATAACCCGAAATGACCCAAATACGACACGATTCACATGTATAGATTTAAGAGTAATCAAAACTTATATTCAAATAAAAATCAACGCGACTCGAAAATGACACTACTAACCCGAATTGCCACCCCTACTTTTCGCTCTCTGGGTTTCTCCTCTCCTTCGTATCTTATACCTCTGCGCACCTCTAATAATATATATGTATATAGTCATATGCAGTACAACTAGAATATTAGTACATTAAAACAGAGATGTATGTGGCTATTGTTACCCTGTAATGTAATATAACATATATTGTGTTTTTTTATTGGTAGTACATCTACAAATCTTATATAATGATATAAGAGAATGATTGAGTTATTTTGATTCTCTCCTCTTTTTAGTACATGTCTGTAAACATCCTGTTGCTTCTTTTACTCTTCTTTTAGAGAAAATATTTGTTCTCCTAGTTGTAGGGGAAGTAGTCCAAATATGATTTCTTAAAGCGGCTAAAAATAACAGTGGTGATATAAAGATCCCCACGCCTTACTACCAACGGGTAAAGGTATTTCATTTCTGTTTGGAAGAGTAGGAAAAGGAAGACAAACCCCTGACCAAGCAGCCCCAACATCTTTCAAAATAGTCTATGAATAATAGTTATTGGTAAATTGATATCTAATATCAAGTGTCGCTTATTGATATCTGACTTTTACTTTTGATGTGTATGTGTAGATATGGATAGATGGATAGATATATTTTGAATATGTGCATGCCATTGACATTTGTGCGTTATTTTTGCAGGGTTATGAGAAAGCATCCAATGAAAGCAACTAACTAGTAGTGTACTGCGAGGATGAATGCATATATGAGAAACTGAATGATTATAAAATATTTCTTTTAGTATGGATTACCAGAATTAATTATGTCTATATAGTAAAGCTGCTTGTTTGTGAAAGTCATTTGAGCTGTGTTATTGTGTTTGCTCTCTTGTGGCTGCCACCTTTGATCCAATGCCTGGTGGGCAGGTTATAATTGGAATATTACAAAAGATTAATTTAAACTTTCGAAAGCACGAACGTTTGAGTAGAACTAACTACAGAAGTTCAATTGTAGTTATTTTACTTTGCAATGCCTCTCTCAACGTTAATGTTACTAAATCCACTTGTTCATAGATCAATTCAAGATCAATTATTCAGATGTGACTTGGCATTACTAATTGCAGCAGCTAAAACTTGAACTTGTCAGCAAGTATCTAAATGCGCATTTTATTTATAACCCTCAACATAGAGTAATTTGGACTCCCTCATGTGAATTAAACACGGGGGAGCTATATCAGAACCATCCTAACACATGCTCCACTTAAAATCTGCTATCTGCGGAGGGTTTTGAACTCGAGACCTTTGCGTAGGGCAACCTTTGTGCACTCGATATGGATTTCTAGCATAACCAAAGTCCTCTTAGTGGTTGATTTTAGTATAAGCTTTAGAGAATTCCCTTAACTGTTGGAGCCATCAAAATCCCAGGAAAAATTGTATTGGGAGTAATGTTAGGTGCACAAAACAAATATGATTGGTATGGAAATGGATTGCACCACTGTAGTTAAAGGTGCACTCAATTTCCTTTCCACTTTCGATAAATTTTTATAAGTAAATTTTAGTTGTTCATTTTTTAAGGTCATTCGGCCATTGACATCAACTAATTTGTTCAGTTTATCGACACTCACTCGACGATTTTTTAACAACAAATAACCTTTTCTTTTGAATTTAAATATTTAAACTTTCATATTTACACACATACATATATAATAAAATGCATTATTGTTTAAAAAAATACTTTTAAATTAAAAAAAAGTTTATTGTATAACAAAAAAATTAGTAAATACTAAAATATAATGTCCACACTTAAGTCAAGGAACCTTAGCTTGTTAGCTAGCGAGGTAATTTCACAATATTGGATGATTAGTTTAAAATAAAGAGGCTTACCACTAGTCGTATAGATCATTTCCTCTATTGATTTATTTTACAAAAGGAACTATTTAAAACTGATGTATTATGCACTGAATACAATGAGCAGATTATGTATTATGAAATTTTTTTGCGACTTATTGTCACATTTAAGCCTTGGCTGTACAATTTTTTTGTGAAATAAAGATTTTTTCAAGTTTGATTGATATTGTTAGCAATAACATTGATAATTGTCAGTGGCAATTACTATGTTCAAATATTAAAATGACGTTTCTTTGCATTATTTTTCCTTAAATATTTGAAATAGGTTGATATTTAGAAAACATTATATCTTGCGGGTTTGTTTACATAGTGTCGTCTATATAGGGATAAACGTAATTGCGCCCATTGTCAAATGTGATCAAAGGTAATTAATTTTTTTTTTTACCTCAAACCTCTTTCAAATAAATAAAAGAGGAGCCCTAAAGTTCATTTATATGTAATATAATCAGCATTACAGTGAACCTAAAATTAAAATTACTGTAATACATTTAAGGAAATTTATTATTAGCAAAATGAATGAAGAGTAAATTGGTATATAATATAAGAAAATGTTTATATATAAAAACAATTTTGTTATAAATTAAACAATTTTTTTATTAAAGAGTATTTTTTTAGGGTGTTGCAATCCCCACACCCTATCTATATATTTAATATACAAAGACCAAAATAACCTCTCCTCCTTTAAAATATAATATGATTTTAAAACATAACATTATTTTAGATAAAATAAAATTTACACTTTAAGACAAAATATAATTTTTTATTATTATTATTAATGTTATTTTGATTTTCGACTTTAACACATTACTAATTTAAATTATATAATAGTACATTTTTATGAATTTATTAGACTTTGTAACATTTTTCGTCGTTAAATATGAGACTTTTTTCACGAAAAGTAATATTTGGTGGCATTTAAACAGTGTTTAACACAAAAATCTTATAATGAAAAAAAATTGCTTTTTAACAAACGAAAAAGAGTTTTTAACAAAATAAAAGCATTTTAACAAAAAAACTTTTTTTCAACAAAATAAAAAAAATTTGTAACAAAAAACAATTTAAAAAAACTTTTAACGCAACAAAACTATTTTTAACAAAAATAAAAACAATTTATTACAAATAAGCAATATCTTTAAAAAAATCAGCTTAAAAAGAATAAAAATAAAAACACTTTATTGAAAAAAACCGTTTTAACAAAAAATCAGTTTTAAAAGAATAAAAATTATTTCCCAAAAATATTTTTAAAAAATAAATAAAAAGCAGTATTAATACTAAAAAATTTTGTGGATTATATATATATATATATATATATATAGTATTAGATTAAAAAAAAATAATATAGGCAGTAATTTTTTTTAATAGAAATGGGTATATAAAAAAATTGTATATGTATAATAATATAGATATGGGCGTAAAAAGTTTTTACATTTTTCATTGCTAAATATGAAAATTTATCCACGAAAAGTTTTTAGTGTTTATATTGTTTTTTGTTTATTTATTTTTAAATATTTTTGGAAAATAATTTTTTTTTCTTTTAAAACTGTTTTTTTCACTATACCGTTTTTATTTTTCTAAAAAATATTTTTTAAATATTTTTATTCGTTTTAAGTTGATTTTTTTAAAGATATTGCTTCTTTTTATTAAATTGTTTTTATTTTTGTTAAAAATAGTTTTGTTGTGTTGGAAGTTTTTTTTTAAACTGTTTTTGTTTTAAACAATTTTTATTTTGTTGAAAAAAAGTTTGTTCGTTAAAATTGGTTTATTTTGTTAAAAACCATTTTTTGTTTGTTAAAAAGCAATTTTTTTCATTACAAGATTTTTGTGTTAAACACTTTTTCAATGTCACCAAATATCACTTTTCGTGAAAAAAGTCTCATATTTAGCGACGAAAAATGTTATAAAGCTAATAAATTCATAAAAATGTTCTATTATATAATTTAAATTTGTAATGTGTTAAATTCAAAAATCAAAATAATAATAATAAAAAAATTTATTTTGTCTTAAAGTGTAAATTTTATTTTATCTAAAATAATGTTATGTTTTAAAATCATATTATATTTTAAAGGAGGAGAGGGTATTTTGGTCTTTGTATGTTAAATATATAAATAGGGTGTGGGGATAGCCACGCCATTTTTTTATATTAAGGTAATTATTGTGTGTGTGTGTGTGTGTGTGTGTGTGTATATATGGTCGAAACCCGACACATATTATTAGAAACTAAAGGAGAATGAGCCTCTCCCATAGCATAGCGTGTGTGTGGCAACTAATTGGGCTCGACTTTCGAATATTTTTGTATAAGCTATGGGGACTAACTGGGCTCGACTTGCGAATGTTTTGTATAAGCTATGCTACAGGAGAGGCTCATTCTCCTTTAGTTTCTAATAATACGCGTGGGGTTTCGACTATATATATATGTAGGTACCTCGATTTGTAATTTCGACCCAGACGAGTAGCCCAATTAAAACCGACCCAAAGTCTAATGGCCTCGCGCTTTAACTGATTCAGTTATGACCCAGTCAATTCCTAAAATCTCTTAAGAGATATTCTAGCGATTATGGGCTAACGTGCCACACCTCCACTCTCTGAAAAAGGCATGTATAAAGAAAACCCTCAGCCCGGGGAAAAAGGGCATGCAATTGTAAACACTCCCCTGGAGTAAAGAGAAATAAAATACAGAGAGCACCACCGTGGACGTAGTCCTTCTTGCCGAACCACGTATACTCGTGTCGTGTGTGATTGTAATTATTTTAAATTCTTTATTTATTCGGACGATTGCCTTTGTTTATTATTTTGTGTTGAGTTTAATTGTCATCACAATATATATATATATATATATATATATATATATATATATATATATATATATATATATATATATATATATATATATATATATATATATATATATATATATATTAGAGTGCTAGAGCACTCACTTGGAGTGCATTTAGCCATACCCCATAAGGGTAATTTATTGTTTTGTTAAAAGAAGGGTATTTTTGAATTATACAAAAAAATGGTTAGAGTTAATGGTCAATTATGTTGACCAAATTGTTTTTATCCAAAATGAGTGTCAAATCTATATAAACAAAAATAGTGGATGTATAACTATAAACTAGACAAAGTAGGAGATGGCAAAGGCTAAATGATCCTAGTTTTAGTCCATTAAACTCCCTTTACACATGTTTACGCTATGCCTCTCAATGAAATGGATTGTAATAGTAATTCGATGTATTTATTTGGATATTAATGTGTGTTATTGAATATAATAAAATTTGATTATCTATTTAGTCAATTAGTAAATGGATCGAATTTGGATTGATACATATCCGATCCTAAATTGTTAGGACTATAATATGGATTATAGTTTCAAAGATTTGTTACATGATTCGAACTCAATAAAAAATGATAATCCCCATAATAAATGGATATGGATTAACCTTAATGTGATCCAAATCTGATTAAGTTATACTCATACATATTCATTAACGACTTTTAATAAGGCCCAATAACTCAAGTTTAATCTTTTTAGGCATATTTTGTTTTCTTGTCATTACTGCACAGCTATAAATATATAGACTTGTGAGGGATAATTCGATCACACACGAGAGAATACGTGTCCATTGACCCTATCAACTATCTCACCCAAGAAGCTAAATTGTTGAAACCAACCTACGAAAATCTAGGAGCTAAATATGACCGATCAATTTGGAATTCATCCTAAGTCATAGAGTCTTGCAGGGCTCAACGTTCTTTATTTTTTTCTCTATAAATGTGACCCTCGCTCCAAGAGAAAGAGACATGTCACCATTGTTATTATAATGAGATCGCATTATCGAACCACAAATATAATGCTCTTGTATAATTGTATATGTTTTATTTTCTGCTCAATTTTAATTATGTTGAATACAACATGTAGGATTTTATCACCTACAATTGACACCATCTATAAGAATCATTTTTCCTTTATCAACCAAACATGCTAACTATTAGCCACGTCTCATTCACACAACGAGCACTACCATCTCTCTACGATCTATAAGACAACCAGAATGACCATCAGGTCCCAAGGATTAGGTCTATGATCCAACCTAACAGGAGCCGTAATACTCCCAGTTCTTGTTATCGTTGACATGATAATCAAACAGTGGAGAGAAATGAGCCACCACGATCTAACTAGATCTCGTGGCTCATGGATGCATATCAATAACACCTTTATTAAGAGAAAGCCACCACATTACCCGCCTACAATGTCGCCTGAAGTGGTTAGAGAAGGAACTCCACGAAGACATTTACAAATGTCATGAAACTACCCTAACCCCTAACCCTCAGTCGAGTAAAACTCACAGCTGAGGATGAAGTTTGTGACATGATCAGGATTATTTCTATAGGAGGGGCTCGCTAGATAAGAAAGACATCCACAGAAGCCGTCATGACATGAAACTTTGCAACCTCATATGAAGAAAGATCGATGATCATCATTCCCTTTGAGGGGAAGGACCACTAAAGAACTTTCCATAAGCACCTTTATCTGCCAAATGAAATCACCATTTACTCTGTCAGTTGAGCACTTTGAGCATTCCAAATGTATCGCTAATCCAAGCCACTCTGGAACAATTACGAGGCCATCATCTGACATATATTCCCTTTTAGTTTGCGGGATGTTGTGCACAAGTGGCTTGAGAAGTTACCACATCGATCGATCACCGTCTTTAAACAACTCACAGAGGATTTCATGACAAGATTTATCAATGAAAACACCCGTCCATAGAGGATGGAATCCTTCCTCATGATGAAGGATAAACTCCATGAAACCTTATGTGAATATGCTCTATGCTAGTGGGAAACGTACAATGCGGTGAAATATTGCTCTGAAAAAGTGGCAATAGCCTCATTTAAGATCGACCTTCCGAATAATTCCATGTTGCACCAGTCCCTCACTAAAAATGAGGCTACTACTATAGATCACCTGGTGTCTCAAATTGAGATATATGCTAAGGTAGAATACATAGTAGCAAACACACAATACGTTAATGGTTGGCCAAAGGTGATGAAAAAATGGAAACAGGGAGCACGCCTTGAAGATGGGGGTAAAAACAAAGAATGATAGACCAAAGGGAGATGAGAAATTAGATCTCAACAAGGCTCATCGCGCCATCAACACTATTTTTAAAGAACCAATTTAAAAAATCATGGACAAAATTAAGGGTCTATATTATTTCAAGTGACCAAGAAATATTGTATGGGACCCATGAAATAAAAACACATCCTTGAGATGCTCCCACCAGAAGGAGCATAGGAAAAAGAATGATAATTACAAGCCGCTCAAGTCATATCTAAAAGAAATAGCCCAGGCAGGTCATTTAGACGACTATGTGGAGAAAAAGAGCATAAAGTTTTCATTGAGCGCGACCAAAATCCAGGTAACGTACTAGACGATAAAGATATAGGGCATAAGGTCACAGTTATTCATGGGGCCTCAAACCCTAATCAGATTCAAGGCAACACCGATGAAATTGAATAAGATTATTATGGTGGTGGAAGCTTTCCAGATTGACCCTGCCAAAACCATAGTCGATAAACGCCATCGACCAAAAGAAATTGACTATGATAAGCATATTATTTTCACAAAATAAGACCTGGTTGGAGCTAGAACTCTCAATCATGATCCACTAGTAATCACTCTCAGAATTTCCAATTCGAAAGTGGATAAGCTACTAGTGGACAAAGGGAGACCTTTCTAAGTCATGTATATTAACCAACTAAACTTGAAAATGGAGGAATTAAAGGAGGCAATCGTTCCTCCGACCGTATTCGCTATAAGAGTGATAATACCACTAGGGAAAGTTGTGCTACCAGTACAAGTTGAGAGTATATCAAAGATTATAGAATTTTTCATTGTGGATATTGAATTGCAGCACAATGCAATTTTAAGGAGAGGATCGCTCCACACAATGAATGCAGTCTTGTCAACCTACCACCAAAATCTTAAATGCATTACCGACCCAAGGGTAATGGAGATACATTAAAATCAAGACTCTGCTCAGTAATTATTCATCTCTTCCATTAGACCTTAAAAATGAGAGATGATAGGTGAAAAACATACAAGGAACCACTAGAGGAAGTGATTTTCGATGACCCTCATGTGACACCCCGACTAATTAAATACCGGGTAAATACTCCTTCATTCAATTAATACAGAATATCAAGTTGGTTCAGTCTTAGCATCACTGTCAAAAACATTTAGTTACTTACTAGCCACCTAATATTTAAAATAGAGAGATGCAAAATTTTATTAATTAAGTTAACAATTAACCAAGTAATTAAAGCGTCATCCATCAATCGCATAAACAATCTCATATGAATAACTAATGTAAAGAAATAAACTAAGTCTGGAGTAACACTCCAATAATAATACAAGAGTAAAATAAGATCCCAATACACGAGTCTGAATGAATAAACCAGCATCTGAAATAAAGCAAGTCTGTAACTACCATCTCTAAATAAGAATGGGAAACAAGCCCTAACTGATATGAATGACTTTGAAGGAACCAAGGATAAATATGGATGCATTTAATAACGAGATCATATAGCTTCCACAACTGCTACAACACGTCTTCAGAATGGAACTCCTATGCTTGGCGTCCTTGTGGCTGGGCACCTAAAATGTTTTTACAAAACAAAATAGATATGGAGGAAATTGGGTCAGAGCCCGAGGTGAAAATATTTTAAAAACAACAAGTTTTTAAATTACAATTTAAGCAACACATATATGAAACATGTTAGTTATGTGCCCTCTCTTGAGACCCTCACCTCTCAACTAATTGTGCACGCCTAACGCATATGTAATTCCCCTGCTAGTTACATTACCCTGCCTAGCCAGCCTATGTCAATTATTTACCCAATCGGACTACCTTATGTGCTTACTCGAATAACCCCATTTAATATATCCGAACATACTCCGTGTTTTATTAACCGATTTTTCATAGCTTAATCCTCATATTTGGTTCTCACATGCTTCATCAACTTAGATATTTCAATCTAACTTATCTACTAAGCAACACAACAAAACTAGCAGAAGTATATATATATATATATATATATATATATATATATATATATATATATATATATATATATATATATATATATATATATAATATATCATATACAAATCAGGCACCCCACAAGGATAGAACCTACAATGTCCTCATACTCTGCTATCGAATCCCAGTACATCACGTACGTGAGAATTATGAGTTTCGAATCACTCAAGAACTATATCAATACAAATCACACATATTGGAGGCGAACATAGTTCACATACCTATAGGTCACGCACATACCTACGCTCCCATAATCAGCTGGCTCATTAACTCACAAATAACCCTTCACAGTCCTATGTTCTTGAGGTACAAATCTAAAGTCCCCCCGAAGGCACACAAAGACCAGACTGTCCCCTTTCCTAAACTTCCTCCCGTGATAGCAAGTATAGTAGGTATGTCATGCACATAACAATCCATATACTAGAAAATCACACAACCAGTATATATATATATATATCCAATATAGGTAATCTCATCTCCTATATAAATTAAGTTTCATCCATATTAGTTACGTTCCGAATATTACACGTATCAATAATTTAGCGCTGCAACTCTCGTCATACATATTCGAGTACTCCTACTTACCCCAAGAGGCTACTAGGTCTCCCATATATCTCTAGTGTTATCTCATCAACGTAAAGTCCACTTACTACTATTCCAACCCTTAAATTACTGTTCATCCGAATTTAAACCCCCTATATACTAAATTTCGAATCACATCTGTTCGGTTAACTACGCTTACTTTCTCCCACTCATTTCCATACGTACTAACCCTTTTAAGGTCTTAAGTGTATCCTACTAGTCTCCCCTAAGTCCCAACATGTTCAATCAATCATCTCTAACAAGTTCTAAAGGTTGGGTTTAAATCAATTTAATAAGGGAATAATTTACATTTCCTAGAGGGGTCGATCGATCGAAGAAATGGGTTGATCGATCGACATTCTTGAGTCGATCGATCAATCGAGCAGTTATCTGCCTAGATTTTCCTTTAGTAGTTACGGGTTCCCCACTTTTATTCCTCCAATTCTCCATTACAACGTCCCAAACTCCCAAACAAGTCTACTAACTATTAAACCAACATATCTACATAAATTTTAACGTCCAAGAATCATTAAACTATCAAGGAACATCAATTTCTTGGATCAAAAGTCATGAGTATTACACAACCCTAGTTCTTAAAGATTTCTACAATACTCACCATAAATCTCAGTTTAACCTCATAATTCCTAACCCTTAATCTATAATTTCATTCATTCAATGTTTTCAGAAGATCCACTATGTGCAAACCTACCCAAATTCTATAATTAAGTCTCCAATTTCATATTTTTGCAATTATTCATAAATTGACATCAAACCTAATCTAACATGTAGAGTATATGCCTTAAATCATTGCAAGATAAATCACTTGCCTTGAGTTAGAGATTCTGATCCTTTGGAGCAGATGGTATGGGAGTAATCCTCTCTTCCCAATTTATTCGGTGGTGGTGATGGTGGTGCAAGAAGTCTCTAAGTGGTGGTTCTTCTTTGGAAACTTCCTCCTCTTCCTCTCTAATGGCCGTTTGTGAAATTTGGTTGTGAAACCCTAAGGTACCTAAGTGTTGGCTGATATAATCAACCTAAAATTTGCGGGTTACTATTCCTCAAAAAGTCAAAATGACTAAAATACCCTCTCGAGTTATCGGTTAGGCCTAAAATGCCCCGGGACCCAAACTAACCCCCCCGCTAGTTTTTTCTGACTATCTCGACCCTTTTGAACCCTTTGGCGCACTTGAAATGACCATACGAATTGATAAGCCCCCAAAACTGTACATTTTATGCCTCAAATAGACGTATTTTAGTTGTTAATTCTCGACAAAATGGGTCTTATGTGCGCAATTGTTTAATGTGCAGGCTTGATTGCAGTTGCGGTGTCAAAAGTTATATTTAGAGGCAATTTGCAATTCAAATGGAGCTAACAACCTGTCCTGTACCTTAAGCCTAACCCAGACCATTTCTACCCTGTCCCAAAATCATCACCGAAATCCAGCGTATGTTTGGCTTGTCCCCTTTTATTTATTTTATTTTTTCATTTTCATTTTTTATTTTTATTAGTTTTTTATTTTAGTCTTTATTTTTAGTTTTGCTAGATTTTATATTTTTAGGACTTTAGATTTTATTCTCACTTCTTTTGTAGTTTTTATCTTTATTTGAGTTTTATTTTTAATAGATTTTATTTATTTTTAGAGGATTTATTTTTCTTATGTTTTATTTTTGTGTGTCGAGTATTTGGTTATTTACTTTCTTTTATTTTTATTTGCTTTTAGTTTTTAGTTAGTTTATTTTTATTTATTTGATCTTATTTGTTTTATTTATTTTTAGTTTTAGTTTTTAGTTGTGTCCTTTATTAGTTTATAGGATTAGGAATTTAATTTTTAAGTTTTAATAGATTTATTATTTTCATTTTTTTTCTTTTTAGTTTAGTTTGATTTTTTTAAGATAGTGTTATTTTAATGGGGGCACAAATTAAACACGCACACAAACCCCTCTTACACTCATCTACACCTAAACTAAACCTCCCATTCACCCCTTAAATACCATACACCATACACACACCACAAATCCCACACACATTCCCAAATATCCTATACCCTCACCACACACAAACACATCTCCTCCTATCTTCTTCCCACCATCAAACCCATATTCTCTCACCTCTCACCTCCATTAACAAATTAAGACCTTCCCTCCTAAGCTTCAACCCAATACGCATTTACCCCATCTCGACCCACTGCTAATCCCCAACACCCATAACTCGAAATCTACCCGAAACTCCACCTTCTCCATACCCACCTGTCAACCACCCCAAACCGAACGTCGAACAAACCCAAACCTGCCGGAATCCATACCAAACCGCCTGTAACCCACGACTCCGGCCAACCCAATTTATAACTCCCATTAAAAAGAAATCCCCAATTTTCTCAAGAACAAACCCTAAAATTTAATTGAATTCCACCTCTTTTAATATGAAAATATAGATGCAATTTAATAATCACAATTTAAACCACTTGCCTCAAATGAAGATCTAAGGCCTTGAATGAAGGTGTTGAATTGAAATTGAAGTAATGTCTCCAAGATCTCCAAGTTCCTCTTCTCTTTGGCTCTCCCTTAGCTTTTTCCTTCTTTAGTCTTCTAATGTGATTTAATGTTGCCTAACCCCTAAGCATTTGGGGTTAAAAACCCTATTCACGTTTTTGGGCCTATGGGCCTTATAAAAAGGGCCCATACTTTCTATATGGAGCTCAAACATGTCTAATTAGGATCCGACATCCATTATATGCATATAACCATTCATTTCGAACTATTTCGACCCTAACGGACTAACCGCGCGCTCAAAATCACCATCCGGAATAAATTTCTAAAATTTTCTCTCACCCGTTAACTTATTTAAATATATTCACTTTTAAATATTCTCATTAATTTACGTCACAAGTCAATTACTAATTACTGAATTAATTAAATATAAATAATAACCCAGAAATTACGAGGTGTTACATACTTCCCCCTTACAACGGAATTTCGTCCTTGAAATTCGGATAATCCTAGTACTCCCGATCTCAACTAGCCCCGCAATCACTAACCCTTAGCATTGCTACACAAAGTTATTGAGCGAGTGTAATTAACCAAAGCGCCCATCCACCCTATACCCATGCTTAACCGCACTAAAAGAAGCAGGGCATTTACTCGCCCTTAATCCGTAACATAACATCAATCCCGCGGTTATAACATTCCCAATACCCTCCTCTCGGCATGAAAGTATACATATCCACTCTTATGTAAAAAGAAAATACCTACTAACGCGCCCTTACTATCAGTAGTTTCCTTGTGTGAAAGTAAAACCTGAACTATATGTTCCCGCTCGACAATAAGTCCAGCTACCCAGAATCACATCAGAAATGTCCCTACTCCCCGGGATTTCAATTTAACAATATCAGTACATTAACATGCAACACATTTTAACATACATTACCGTATATATACACTAGACCCTATCTCAGGTGAAACCTAGCTTCTATAATTCATATCCTGGTACCGCGAACACCCAGTCTTAATATAGCTATCCACTATAGCCCCAACTATAGCTACACCGTTGAAACTTGGAAAAACATCCCCACTACTCCTATAATCCTCGAAAGTAGAAATCTCTCGTATAATGCAACCATCCTCTTAGTGTAACTCCCCACTCTCACAGGGTTAGCACCAAAGAATCTCCGCTATCCCACGGTACTTATATATATATATATATATATATATATATATATATATATATTATGGCTATTGCAGTCTACACATCCACTAATATCTGTCTCATTCACAAATCCTAGTAATAGTAGGTTGTGATGCACTCACTGTCACTTGCAAACACACCCATGCTTAATCATTCCATAATTCGGGGGACAACTTATTCCCATTCCTCCGAAATATTTCGAAATCATTGTCTTTGCATCTTCTCCTTGAATATTCTAAGTATCTGCACAGTAGAGGCTTTGGCTCCTCCCAGGGTGCCCATACAACCTATATCTTGTGAATAGTTGCACAAACCTCCGATCATCACTTATGTAACCATATTTGTCTCAATTTCAGTCCCCGTATTATCGGCGTGGCTATATCTTCAAAATATTTCTGATGACTTACTCATTACCATTCGATTTTACCCGACATTACCCCACCTTTATTATCGATGTGAGATCCTCACAATACTCCCTTAGTCCCATACCTAAGGGTCCATGCATTGGCAAACGCGACTAAAATTAATCACAAAAAACATATTTTAATATGCATAACATAGCAACTTGTGGTGCCAAAAACTCGCAGTGTTTCTTTCGTAACACTTTCAGGCTCCACTAGCCCTAACACTTAGTGGCTTTCCACTCAACGTATTTTCTCCACATGTTCGCTAATTATCATTATAACCGATTACATAAAATACAATGATGTCTCCACACTTTCGACATTTTATCCAGGCTTATGCGTATAACACTTCCTAGAAAAGTCCAAAAGAACTTTTTCCCCAACGCATAATTCCTAATCATCGTCGGTCCTTGATTTCCACAGAATGCAAAGCATAACCCCGGGACTCTCAAGCCTTGCCCCTATACTTACAAGCCTATCATGGAATCTCGCGTCCCTAAAGCGGTCATATACTACTGCACTCATACTATCAATATGCCCTCGGCGCTAAATATTAATAACGAGTTAAATATCTCCGCTCCACGGCAACCTACATCCCTTGAATCTCCTCAGTAAAAATCCTACGCACCGAGATCCAACATAACTAGATAACTGCACTCTATGAATCCTACTTCACACAATATTTTCGCTATGATATTTATCAACCCTCTTCCAGGTGAAACATCTCAAGAGAATATACATCCAGTATTGAAACAATGAATACGATGGCCTTGCTATGATCTCCCGCCATTATAAACTTGTCTTAATGTACCCAAGATAAAACCATACCTCAATTATAACCTATCAAAGGAGATATTCCACAAGAAATACATCGTCTTAATGTACCCACACATTCCTTCCGGGTGGAACCTAAGAGTACCCCACTACTTCATGGCAAGAGTACACATACAAGTGATATTAACTATACTTCCACTAAATCTATTTCTCACACGAATCTAGTACTAATACATTATTGTGACCCGTTAGCATTACATAAAACATACCCCAGTCATCTCGAAATAAAACTTATAGTTTCAGTTACTCATAACACTTCCGGCTCAACGGTTATTAGACATAACACCCGCATCCTAACAAAACCAAAAACTTCTCCAACAGATGCCCCTACTAGGCATCTAGCTCTTGTCCCCTGACTTGTTGCAGATAAGATCCATCCATGCGTTTCTACTATTTTATACATAAGACACATCTCTATGTCCTTCCCCTTTCTCTTGCCCCAAAGGACCTATCGGGGTTGTCCTTCTCACGGACCTGGTAATCTTGACCCAAATTTCCCTTTGGATCCACTGATCCAATTACTGGTTATTGGCCTTGATGGCCCTAACTAAACTCACAGTTACTCGACATAGATTTCATTGATCTCGATCATTAATCCGGGTCCTCTAATGGGTATTTCTTCTCTTGTAACCTTTCTAGCACTAAAAATCCAAACTCACTCTTCGATAGATTTTCCAACTCTCTTAGCTCCCCTCTCTCGAGAGCATAGATACACTACACCAAAATGGGCAAATTGTCACCTTTCAGCCGGCCAGCCTTGTCAAGGTCATTGACCGTGACAAAAAAACACGCGTTTTATGTCACGGTCATTGACCTTGACACGACCGTGACAACAAATTGTCACGGTCATTGACCGTGACAAGCCCGTGACAATTCAATTTGTCACGGTCTTGTCACGGTCATTGACCGTGACAATTATTTAAATTCTTGTCACGGTCAAAGACCTTGACACGACCGTGACAATATTCGCAGCAAAAACCCTATCCCCTTTTTTTTTCCCTCCCGCGCCGTTTCCTCCATTTATCTCTCTCTCTCTCTCGACGCTGTTCTCTCTCTCTCTCTCTACTTTCAGGTCCATTTTCTCTCTCTCTCTCTCTCTCTTTCATTTATATATATATATTTGTGTGTATATTTGTGTGTATGTGTATATATATATGTGTGTATGTGTGTGCGTGGAGGGGGGCAGGGGGTGGGGGGTGGGGCGGGATGGGGAAGGGTGGGGGAGGGGGTGGGGACGGTGGAGGGGGGCAGGGGGTGGGGCAGGGTGGGGGAGGGGGTGGTGGAGGGTGGGGTGGGGTGTGTGTGTGTGTGTGTGTGTGGTGGTGTGTGGTGGGGGAGGGGGTGGGGTGGGGTTGGGGGGTGTGTGTGTGTGTGTGGTGGTGGTGTGTGGTGGGGGAGGGGGTGGTGGAGGGGTGGGGCAGGGGGTGGTTAGGGGTGGGGTGTGTGTGTGTGTGTGGTGGTGTGTGGTGGGGGAGGGGGTGGGGTGGGGTTGGGGTGTGTGTGTGTGTGTGTGTGTGTGGTGGTGTGTGGTGGGGGAGGGGGTGGTGGAGGGGTGGGGCAGGGGGTGGTTAGGGGTGGGGTGTGTGTGTGTGTGTGTGGTGGTGTGTGGTGGTGGAGGGGGGCAGGGGTGGGGTGGGATGGCAATTTTTGACACGACACGATACCCGACACGAACTCGACACGAACTCGGATGATAAATTATTTATGTGTTGCAAGAATTTGAAATTAATTAAATTAAGTTATTGTAGGCCTATGAGTGCTATGATTGGTTAAGAGAGAAGAAAAAAATTATTTTATATTTTACTTAATGGGTTATGCGGGTCAACCCGAACACGACACGATAATAAATAGGTCGGGTTAGTGTTTGCTCATCTGACACGATTAGTTAAATGTGTCGGGTTAGGGTTGACTAATACTTAACACGAACCCGACATGACACGACCCGAACACGACACGACGCACACGAATTGCCACCCCTAGTGGGAATTGATATCCAAGACATGTATTTGAATTGATATCTATTTATTTGAATTGATAGAATTGTTTCTAGGATAATAATCCTACTATAAGATAATTGCTCAAAATAAATATTAAATAATAATTACTAAGATATCAATTCAAATAAAGTCTTAATAACCTAACCAAAAGAATTAAAATAAAATATCAAATAAATTATCATCCACCTCATAGACATTCCCTACCAATCATTTTAAGATAATTTTATCCTTATAAAGATAATAGATTATGTAATTTTAGGACTTAAAATAATATTGATTATGGATATAGGACAACAAACATTTTGTTTCCATTTTTAGTCCCTATTTTCAAATTAAAGGGATACGTGGCATGTTATGATTGGTTAACGTTTTATGAATATGGGTCCGCGCCAGCGGTTTTATTAAAAAATAGGGACTAAAATCATAAATAAAATGTTTGTTGTCCTATTTTCAAAATACATATTACAATAAATCCTAAATTTACAAACCCCTAAAGATAAATACCTTTGATTGCAAAGCATGCACTTGTATTATTTCGACGTGTAATTTGGAAATGCTTGTTTTTCTTTCTAGAGACCCGTGTCGTCAAAACTTGGTAGTGTTCGAGTGTGTTTTTATCACTAAATTATTATTTCACTAACAAATACTCCTTATATCCTAGATTAAGAGTCCATATTTAATTTTTGTACTTACTAATAATACACTTAATCAATGGCTAGGATTAACCCTTATTCACTATTATGAAATTTGGTTAATTGATTATTTAAAAAAAAAAAGCAAAAGTAGACTAACATATATACACAACACTAAAAGTAGACATCAATTTTATAAATAATTGATATTTTCATTCAAAATATGTGTGTGTGCATGTGTGTGTGTGTGTGCGTGTGTGTGTGTGCGTGTGGCGGGGGTGGGGTGGGTAGGGGTGGTGTGTGTGTGTGTGTGTGTGCGTGTGGCGGGGGTGGTATTGACGGAACTTACACATACGTTATAATATAGACGAAACATTTTTTTATTTGTACTAATAACATTTTTTTTATCTGTACTAATAACATTTTTTTTACAGCAAAAATGTCTCCTTCAGATGTTAGGGCGAAGATGATGATGCTGTTTATGATGATGTCGTCGTCTGGGTTCGGTGGTAGCGGAGGCGACGAGGGCTCCTCCGCCCCTAGGCTCCCCAAATATGGAAAATTTGGGATTACCGTCGAAAACAAGTCGGAGCTTTTAGCGATATCCCTCGAGCTGCTAAAGACGGTCATCGGCCCGGGGTTTATGAGTTGGAAGGAGGTGCCGTATGAGCTCAAGTTAGCTGTTTGGGCGGCACTACAGGTAATATTTATATGAATATTTCAATTTCAATTTCAATTTATATTTATATTTATATTTATATTTATATTTATATTTATATTTATATTTATATTTATATTTATATTTATTCGCAACTAACATTGTATTTATTGGACAGGAACAATTCAACTTGGATCCAAAGCTACGCGATTCCGTCTTCGAGCAGTTGAGGGAGCAACACAAGACGTGGAAAAAAAATATGCGGACACGGTACTTTGGAAAAACACGAGAGACCATTTTACAATGGCGCGGATCCGTCCCGCCCAAGGAGCCGATCTCATTGCAACAATGGTAAAAGTTCATTGACAATGAGATCGAGGATCGACAATTGGCATCTCGCCAATCGGGAAGGGAAAATCGGGCTAAAAAGACGGACGTGCACTACTCCGGCCGGACCTCTTACGCTGAGGTGGAGCATAGGATGAAGGTAATATTTAATTTATCTATAACTACAGAAATATATTATTGGATATTATTTTACTTTGCGGGGCCGATACTAATTTTACTTTACTTTATTTTATTTCAGGGGGTAGGGAGTGGGCCAGGGGGTAAGCCACATAGGCTCGATACTTATGTGGCTCTTCGGACGAAGAAGGGGAAGGACAAGGAGGTGTCCCCGAGCGTCGCGGCCACGATTGTAAGTAATCCGACAGTTTAATTATTGTTAATTACGTTATAATTTTTTAGTTTACTTATTTTACTAATCATGTGCTTTTTGTCGTTTCAGGCAAAGCTTAAGGAAGTGCATGAGTCGCAGTCTGATGCCGACAAGGCATCTTTGTCCACAGACGCACTCAGCCAAGTGCTTGGCTCTGATCGCAAGGGGAGGACAAGGGGAGTGAGCTCGCGGGTGGCCAAATCTAGGATCATCGGATTGGAGACGAGCGACACCGGGTTGGCTCGAACGGTGGATTCACACGACGCGAAGCTGTCCCGTTTGGAGGCGACGGTCCAAGATATGTACGCATTCATGAAGCGTACGTTGGGTGGAGACCGTAAAGAGAAAGGTAAAGGGAAAGGGAAGGAGAAGGCGGTGGAGGAGGAGGTGCGGGAGGACGAGGAGGTGCGGGAGGACGAGGCGCAGGATGACGAGGATGTGGACCTCGCTGCTTCATCACCGACACGTTCGTACTTCGACGATCCACTTCCCTATTTGACGCCCTCCAACAGACCATTATCGACGATTGGTTGGCCGAGCGTGTTCATATTGGACATATTTGATGGCCAGCGGATAGGGCGGGGGTTGAGGGACCCGGATATCATCGAGGGTGGAATAGTCCATGGACGTGTGCTTCAAGGGATGGAGTCCAGGGTGCTCGTCACGCATGTCATACCCGGGAAGGAGAACTCCCTACTGTGGTTGCGTGAACAATGCGGCACGACATATATTAGTGGGTGCGTCAATTCGTATGTCGTGTGGCCTACTCACCTCCTCAGTTTTATACAAGACATGTAGTAACATTATTTTCAAGTTTGTCCATTTTAATTATATTTGGATTATATCGTCATGTATATTATTTTTACTTTGAAAATTTGGATTATATTGTCATGAATATATATTTGCATTATCTTTAGTTTGTGTTGGATATATGATGTTTGGAACAGGTACAACGTTGTTATAACAGGTACAAATATACTGCTGGGCAGTGGCGGTGGCCATACTGCCCAGCAGATTTTTTTTAAATTCTGCCCAGAATTGTCACGGTCATTGACCGTGACAAGTCCTTGACAACATTTGTCACGGGCTTGTCATGGGCAATGGCCGTGACAATTTTTTTTAAAAGGATCGCGGCTTAGTCACGGTTTTAAACCGTGACAAACGTGTCAAGGTCAATGACCGTGACACGACCGTGACACAAAACGCGAGTTTTGTGTCAAGGTCAATGACCGTGACACGACCATGACAAAAAAAGTTGTCTCGCCTCGAAATGTCACGGTCATTGACCTTGACAAGGTGAATTTGTCAAGGTCAATGACCGTGACAAATGGGCAGATTTGGTGTAGTGATACCAACTGTAAATGTACAACTTTGACGACAACGACACCAACCATTCTAGCCATATCTCCTATCCATGCTTGTACACTCTACCCAACGGGTCTAATCTCAACTTATAAACCCTATTTGATTCCTCGTATCCCTGTCATCGGTTATGAGTTTGTGAATTCCGTCAACTTTCCTTCCCATCCGACCACTGTCCGACCCTTTTTTAGAAATTTTCTAAAATTTTCCTTGCTTCTCTATTTAACCACCACTAAGAGATTTCGTAATAATCTGCACCCCTAATTCCTTGTTATTCACCGTATTTCACCATAAATGTGGTGACTGGCTCCCACCACTACATACTGCTTCTAAAAGCAAACTTCCTTGCCCAAATTTTGACTTGAGTGACACTACACTCCCCCCACATGTCATCCCAATTGGATGTTCTCTACCCACTGGTAAATCACTCTTCCGCACCTCCCTCGAATCCTAGCGGATTGTTCTTCTGAAACAATTTTTTCTTCGACCCTCACCCCTTGTCGTCTACACTTGGGGCTTTAACTTTTCACCTTTATCCTTCCCGATGGTTCTTGGGGTAACTACTGCACCCCAGCGTTTTCTCCAACTTCAACTGTTCGAACAATTATCATGGTGACTCGTAACGCGTCACTATTTCCAGAATACTCCATGGCTCCTATTGAGTCCTCCCTCTTGCAGTCCTTCTAACGTCCCACGATGGTTGTTCTAAATTGTTCGATCTACCACGCTCAACCGAAATCGTATATGAATCACATGAACTATACCCTATAGCAGGAGAACGTAAATCGCATATGTGAAGGAATACAACAACCCTACAATAAGGCTCTATATCAAAGAACACTACGTTGAAATGTGAAAATCCCCACAAATCCTAAGGACACTAGAACTTGATGCTCTGATACCTAAAACCCCTTACAGATTTATAACTCCCATAAAAAAGAAATCCCCAATTTGCTCAAAAACTATCCTTAAAATTTAATTGAATTCCACCTCTATTAATATGAAAATATAGATGCAATTTAATAATTACAATTTAAACCACTTGCCTCAAATGAAGATCTAAGGCTTTGAATGAAGGTTTTGAATTGAAATTGAAGAAATCTCTCCAAGATCCCCAAGTTCCTCTTCTCTTTGGATATCCCTTAGCTTTTTCCCTCTTTAATCTTCTAATGTGATTTAATGTTGCCTGACCCCTAAACATTTGGGGTTAAAAACCCTATTCACGTTTTGGGGCCTATGGGCCTTATAAAAAGGGTGTAATACCCCGCATTTTTATCGATATTTATTTATGGGATTAATTAAATTAAATGTGAATTAATTGAGAATTAATCCAGATAAAATACTAACGAGATGTGAGTTGGTATTTGATTATAATGTGTATATATGGCAGTATATGAATATTGAAAATATTAAAATTGTCGCGAGACTGAAATACGGCAATTTGGGAAATTTTGTTGGGACGCGCGTGACAGTCGCGTCAGGAGGATAATTATTTAAATTAAAAAGTGAATTTTATTTTTATCAACCTATGGTCATTTTGAGTGCGTCAACGCGTCCGGAAGGGTCGAAATAGTCCCGGGGTATTTTTAGGCCATACCGGCAACCCAAAAGGGTAGTTTGGTAATTTCGAAATTTTAGGAATTAAAACCCACGAAAATTAAAAGTTAAAATCTGATTTAGTCTTTACCCACTAAACCCACTAACAACACTAAATGACTTAATGGGCTACGGGAGTTATTGGAAGAAATTTTAAGAGGTTCCTAAGGCAACCTCTAAACCACTATTGTCATCTTGGAGAAGAACTTGTAGAGAGAGAAAGAGAGAGGAGAATTCTGCAGAGAGAGAGAAAGCAATTCAACCTTCTTCAACCAATAACAAAAATCTGGAACATAAGGCAAGTGATTTAATTACAATTGATTCAATGATATGTTCTTCCATGTTTAGGGTAATTATCGAATTTGTCTTGGAAGATTAATACAAACCCATGAATTTGAGGATTAAAACTATAAACCATGTTAGGATTTGCATGTAGACATATTCTGGACGAATTATGAATTCAAAATATAACCCTTGATGATCTAAAAATGGATTTAAGAAGAGAATTATTAGTGTTCTTGAAAGAAATAGAAAACTAGGGTTCTTGATGAAGTTTTGATCCAAATAAAGCCCTTGGTTGATGATTTATTGGTTTTAGAACGTTAACAATGTTGTAGGATGGTTGTATGATGATATTATAACGTTAGATTAGAGTTTCATGCATTATAATGGAGTTTTGGGACGATTTGAGGACTGCAAAACGAATCAGTCCGTAGCCTATCTAGTGCAATCGATCGATCGACATTCATCAGTCGATCGATCAACCACCATTGATCAATCGATGTTCAAGGTCGATCGATCGACCTTCCCAGAATGAGTAAAATTTTCCCTAGTTAAATTTTAATGATGTTAACCCTTAGAAAATTATTATTGGAGACTTTATGAATATCCTTAGACTTAAGGAAGACCAGTAGGTATGGTTATAAAATTTGGACCTTAATTAGAATTCAATTTGAGGAATTATTCTAAAATCTAATGAAATTCGATGAGTGAGATAATATTAGGGTTAAAAGAGTAAATTTGAATGATGTGATGAAATGAGGTTTGGGGCAGAAGTAAGGACCTTAAGAATAATGATGTTATATGTGGGAATAATAGGAAACTTAATAATCCCTTTGAGATAGGTCTTAAGTACAAGAAACTATGACGTGAGATGTGTCGACAGTCTACATTATGTACTATCGGAAGACTTAAAATGTATAAAATTGGAATAATGGTATAAGGATGTAGAAAATACCTTTATTAATATTGAGACATCTAAGATGTGTGAATGCTTAGTATATAACTTATGTGTATGACATACCTACCATACTTGCTATCACGGGAGGTTTGCGTTCGTTTAGGACCATCTAATCTTTGTGTGCCTACGGGGGGATATAGATTGGTACCTCGAGGACATATGTCAGAGAAGGACTTATTGAGATGTTAATAAGTCTGTTGATCATGGGAGAGTAGGTATGTGCGTGACCCTTGTGATGTGACTGTGTTCGCCTCCATTGTTTGTGATTTGCTATTATCTGAGAACGATTCCTGAGAGATTCGGAATTCGTGATCCTTATGTACGTGATGTACCGGGATGGATAGCAGAGCATGTGTGCACTGCAGCTTAGTCTCGGGGTGTTAGTATTATATATTTATGTTGAGAATAATATACGGTAAATTGAAAAGAATTGTCATGTTTAATTGTGAGTAAGATTATTGTAACGTTATGAAAACATAAAAAGGAGATATATACCAATAAATGGTTTTGTTAACAATTGGGAATCCGAAAATTAAAGTAGAACTCTCTATTTAATTGTTAAGGTTGGAATTAAAACGTGAACCGAGTAGATATGTTAGAAACTCTTTTGAACTAGATAGATATGAGAAACACATGAATGGGTACGGAAACGTTAGGAGTGCACAGTTAGACGAGAGGTGAGTATTTCATGTGAGAGAACCTCCTAACATGTATTTTGCATTCATTGTTTTAAATGTTATTAAAGCACTTGCTGTTTTTAAAATACTCTCCACTTTCGGGCTCTGACCCGTTTGCTTTCAAATCTATTTTTGTGAAAACCTTTTTAGGTGCCCAACCACAAGGACACCATGCATAGGAATTCTATTCAGGTGACGAGCTGTAGCTGTTGTGGAAGTTACAGGGCTTTGACAGTAGACGCCTCTTTTCTAGTCTTGACTCCATATTCAGTTTCATCATTTGTAGGGCATGTCGCCCATTTCTTTTAGAGACATTTTATATTTCAGTTATTCAGATTGTGGATTGTAATTAATTCAGGATTCAGACTTGTTTTATTATTTCAGTTGTGGGATTGTTGTGAGGAGTATTTCCTCCAGACTCTTTATTACTTGTTGATTACACTATTGGGACTTTATTGTGTCTGGTTATGTTATTCTGTTATTCTTCACTCACTTCATGTTAATCAGATTTAATTTAAAATTTGACATCTCACTTTTCATATACTAGGTGATTAGTAATTATAAAAATGTTTTCGACGGTGATGCTATTAACTGAACCAACTTGGCATTTTGTATTAATTTAATAAAGGAGTAGCTACCCGGTATTTAATTAGTCAGGGTGTCACAGGTGGTATCAGAGCATCAGGTTCTAGTATCCTTTAGGATCTGTACGGCTTGTTATGTTTCCGCTGAGCTTTCTTTGATGTAGAGCCCTATATTTTAGGACTGTTGTATTCTTTTTGTATTCTTCGCTCTTCAGCTATTTTGGGTTTATAACTGCGAACTTATAAACCTTACTCTTATTTCAGATGCCTCCACGACGTGCGCGGGATGCACAACTAGAGCCACAGCCAGCACCAATACAGGGCACCATGAATGCCGCCGAGGTTGCAGCTATTGTAGCCCAAGCGGTAAATGGCGCCCTAGCCGTTGTATAGCAGGCACCACCCCAGGCGCCGGTGGCCACGCCAGTTCAGGCACATGCATTCCCGTCTGCTTGGGAACGCGTTCGTGATGCTTTTCAGAAATCACACCCTCCGGAGTTCGCAGGTAGCTCCGATGTTGTGGTATCTAGTCAGTGTAGGAAAGATATTCAGAGGCACTTGAGGATGTATGAGTGCACCGATGTTCAGAGGCAGATACTAGCTACTTTCAAGCTAGTGGGATCTGCATTGCAGTGGTGGGAGTCTATTACCACCGCAGAGGAGAGAGATACTCTCACGATACAGGAGTTCTGGGTGTAGTTCGACCGCAAAGATTTTCCGTCAGGTGTTCACACGGAAATGAGGAGGAAGTTGATGAACCTTAGACAGGAGGGAATGACTGTGGCGAGTATGAGGCCTAATTCACTAATCTACTGAACATTGTTCCGGATGAAATACCGACAGAGGAGAAAAGGATTCAGAAGTTTACAGATGGATTGACTTGGAGGATCCGTCAGCATTTATTGGGGAATCTCTCGTTGGCCACTTATTCTGATGTGGTTAACGCTGCATTACTACACTGCCAGGATCACCGCTTTCACATGTCTGAGAGCAAGAGATCAAGAGAGTCCAGTCATCAGGGTAGGACTGGGGGAAATGGTGCCAGTGGGGCACAATCTGCTCAGGGACAGAGGCAGGGTGACCAGGGTTCCCAGCAGGGGGATCATAAGAGGTTCAGATCGGGGAATTTTAGGCATGGACAGGGAGGTTTTAGGTAGGGCCATCAGGGTCCGAACGGCCATCAGGGGCAGAATAGTCAACAACAGTTTCAGCATGGCCAGCAGGGCCAGGAGAGGAATGGTAACGACCACCAAGGCCGAGGGTAGCAGGGACAAAGAGGGGAAACTTCCCGGGGAAGTGTTATGTTTGTGGCAAGACTGGCCACAAACGCCAGGATTGTCCTGATAGGGGCATAGCCCCACAGCAGCAGCAGCTGGGTGCTCGACAGGAGCCGCAGAGGCCTATATTTCCCGTCGCCCTCCCAGTACCACCACAGATGGCAGCACTACCACCCGTGCCAGCGGTCCCAGTTCAGCAGGGATAGCTTCAGTATGGGAGAGTGTATCAGCTTCAGCATGCCGCAGCCCCACAGAATCCGCCAGCTATTGAGGGTATGTTCTCTATTCAGGTGACTATGGGGCGTATTTTGTTTGACACGGGGGCTACACACTATTTTATTGCTATGAGATTTGCACGCACCATTGGGTTGTTAGACACCGCCGAGAGTACGGTTACTTGTGTAGATTCGCCGTTGAGTAGGGGTTCCATGATTTCCCTTGTATGTAGAGGCGTGGGTATAGAGATTGGGAGGTTTACTTTACCCGCGGATATGTTAGTGTTAGAGATGACCGAGTATGATGCCATTATTGGTATGGATTGGCTAGTTGTGTACCGAGCCATGATTGACTGTTTTAGTGGGAGTATTATCTTTGCCATTCCCGGGCAGAAGATGTTTTTAGTGGCGATGCCTCGCCCTGAGGGAGGATCGTGCACTCATTTGTACTACATAAAGGAGGAGACCTCTAAGGAAGTGGTGATACCACTTGATTCGATACCCGTTGTTAGTGAGTTCGCCGATGTATTTCAGGATATACTTGGACTACCTCCGAGTAGGGAGATAGATTTTGTGATTGATTTAACGCCGGGCACTCGGCTTATTGCTCCCGCACCTTACCGTATGACTCCAGATGAGATGAGAGAGTTACGAGATCAGATTGAGCAGTTGTTGGGTTAGGGGTTTATACGGAGGAGTACTTCGCCGTGGGGTGCCCATGTATTGTTCGTTAAGAAGAGGGATGGATCGTTGAGGTTGTGTGTAGATTACCGGGAGTTGAATAAAGTCACGATACAGAATACATATCCGTTGCCCCGAATCGATGACTTATTCGACCAGCTGAGAGGAGCTTCTTTCTTCTCAAAGATTAATTTGTGATCGGGATACCATCAGTTGCGTATCAGGGAGGAGGACGTCTCAAAGACTGCTTTCTTAACGAGATATGGTTCCTACGAGTTTCGGGTTATGTCTTTTGGTTTGACCAATGCTCCAGCCGTGTTTATGGACTTGATGAATAGGGTGTTCAGAGAGTTCCTAGATCAGTTCGTCATTGTCTTCATTGATGATATTCTGGTTTACTCCCAGACAGAGGAGGATCACGCCGAGCATTTGAGGCAGGTTTTGCAGACGCTACGTCAGAATGAGCTGTATGAAAAATATGAGAAGTGCGGATTCTGGCTGAAGGAGGTTCAGTTTTTTGGGCATATTATTTTCGACCGAGGGATATCTGTTGATCCGAGGAAGGTATCCGCGGTAAGGGAGTGGGGACAGCCCATGACACCGACTGAGATCCGTAGTTTCTTGGGCCTAGAAGGATACTACAGGAGGTTCATTCGGGGTTTCTCCAAAATAGTGGGTCCTTTGACACATCTGACTCGTAAAGGTCTGTCGTTCATTTGGAGTGATGCCTGTCAGTTGGCATTTGATGAGTTGAAGGACAAGTTGACCTCAGCATCTGTGTTAGCATTGCCGTGACCAGGAGTTGATTATCTAGTTTACACCGATGCGTCCTTATAAGGACTTGGAGGTGTATTACAGCAGGAGAGTCAGGCCATAGCCTATGCTTCCCATAAGCTTAAGCCTCACGAGAAGAATTACCCCACCCATGACTTGGAGTTAGCGACAATGGTATTTGCCCTTCGGATTTGGAGACATTACCTTTTGGGGGAGAAGTTTCGATTGTTCACGGACCACAAGTCCCTACAGTACCTATTCACACAGAAGGAGTTGAATATGCGGCAACGGAGGTGGCTTGAATTTGTGAAGGACTATCAGTTTGATATCCAATATCACCCGGGGAAGGCTAACATGGTAGCAGACGCGTTGAGTCGTAGGCCAGTAGATGAAGTGGCAGGGGTGTGGAAGGCAAAGTGGAAGGAGTTGGGACACCAGGATGCAGTGGCCCGATCATTCATGTCGGTGATGACTGTTACACCGTAGATTGTCACGAGAGTGGTAAAGGCATAAGCAGATGACTCGTTCTGTCAGGAGCAGATAGTTCGATTATTAGCAGAGGGAGCCGAGTCCTATACCGTTAGCTCAGAAGGGGGATTACGCTTCAATGGCAGACTGGTAGTTCCGAAAGGGGAGGAATTGCGACACGAGGTGATGGAAGAGTCGCACGGCTCACGGTTCGCGGTACATCCCTGTGGGGACAAAATGTACCAAGACATGAGACGACAGTATTGGTGGAGCGGGATGAAGAAGGATATTGCCATGTTTGTTTCTAAATGCCTCACTTGTCAACTGGTAAAAGTGGATCATCAGAGATCGGCAGGACTTCAACAGCCATTAGAGGTCCCGATGTGGATATGGGAGAGCATATCCATGGACTTTATTACGGGGTTGCCTACATCACAGAGAGGTCACGACTCCATTTGGGTAATTGTGGACAGGTTGACCAAAGTCGCTCATTTTCTACCCGTAAGGACAGACTACACTACGGGACAGTATGCCCAGCTCTTTATTACAGAAATAGTGAGACTTCACGGTGTGCCCCTAAATATCGTGTCTGACAGAGACAAGATATTTGTTTCACGATTTTGGGAGAGTTTTCAGGAGGCCATGGGCACGGAATTACGGTTGAGTACGGCATATCACCCGCAAACCGACGGGCAAACCGAGTGTACAAAACAGATGTTGGAGGACATGTTGCGTATGCGCATCATTGATTTTGGGGGTGGATGGGAGCAGTATCTTCCACTGGTGGAGTTTGCTTACAACAACTCCTACCAGTTCACCATTGGCATGGCTCCATTTGAGGCGTTGTACGGTAGACCTTGTCGTTCCCCAGCATGTTGGTTGCAGGTGGGGGACAACAAACTACTTGGGCCGAAAGTGATTCAGGATACTTCGGCAAGGATAGAGTTGATACGGAGTCTCATTCGGGTAGCTCAAGATCGGCAGAAGAGCTATGCTGATGCGAAGAGGTTCTTCAGGGAGTTCCAAGTGGGGGACCAGGTTTTACTCAGAGTATCTCCTATGAAGGGGATTATGCGATTTAGGAAGAAGGGGAAATTGGCACCGAGATACGTGGGACCATTTCCTATCATCGAGCGGATTGGGTCTGTTGCGTATAGACTTGGGTTACCGAAGCATTTACACAGGATTCATGATGTGTTTCATATTTCCTCGCTAAGGAAATATCTTAGAGATGATTTGGCTCATTCTCACATTGCTTTGGAGGACATCGATCTCCATCCCGATAGCTCCTACGAGGAGGGGCCGATTGCTATTTTGGACCAAAGTGAGCGAAAACTGCGGTCAAAGATAGTTCTGTTAGTACGTGTTTAGTGGCGGCATCATAATGCCGAGGAGTCCACATGGGAGCGCGAGGATGAAATGCACGAACGTTATCCAGAGTTGTTTTTACCAGGTACTTTTTAGTTCCGAATTTCGGGACGAAATTCTGTTATTAGGGGGGAAGTATGTAATACCCCGCATTTTTAACGATATTTATTTATGGGATTAATTAAATTAAATGTGAATTAATTGAGAATTAATCAGGAATAAAATACTAACGAGATGTGAGTTGGTATTTGATTATAATGTGTATATATGGCAGTATATGAATATTGAAAATATTAATATTGTCGCGAGACTGAAATACAGCAATTTGGGAAATTTTGTTGGGACGCGCGTGACAGTCGCGTCAGGAGGATAATTATTTAAATTAAAAAGTGAATTTTATTTTTATCAACCGTATGGTCATTTTGAGTGCGCCAACGTGTCCGGAAGGGTCGAAATAGTCAGAAAACACTAGCCAGGGGTTTAGTTTGGGTCCCGGAGCATTTTTAAGCCATACCGATAACCCAAAAGGGTAGTTTGGTAATTTCGAAATTTTGGGAATTAACACCCACGAAAATTAAAAGTTAAAATCTGATTTAGTCTTTACCCACTAAACCCACTAACAACACTAAATGACTTAATGGGCTACGGAGTTATTGGAAGAAATTTTAAGAGGATCCTAAGGCAACCTCTAAACCACTATTGTCATCTTGGAGAAGAACTTGTAGAGAGAGAAAGAGAGAGGAGAATTCTGCAGAGAGAGAGAAATCAATTCAACCTTCTTCAACCAACAACAAAAATCTGGAACATAAGGCAAGTGATTTAATTACAATGGATTCAATGATATGTTCTTCCATGTTTAGGGTAATTATCAAATTTGTCTTGGAAGATTGATACAAACCCATGAATTTGAGGATTAAAACTATAAACCATGTTAGGATTTGCATGTAGACATATTCTGGACGAATTATGAATTCAAAATATAACCCTTGATGATCTAAAAATGGATTTAAGAAGAGAATTATTAGTGTTCTTGAAAGAAATAGAAAACTAGGGTTCTTGATGAAGTTTTGATCCAAATAAAGCCCTTGGTTGATGATTTATTGGTTTTAGAACATTAACAATGTTGTAGGATGGTTGTATGATGATATTATAACGTTAGATTAGAGTTTCATGCATTATAATGGAGTTTTGGGACGATTTGAGGACTGCAAAACGAAGCAGTCCGTAGCCTATCTGGTGCAATCGATCGATCGACATTCATCAGTCGATCGATCGACCACCATCGATCGATCGATGTTCAAGGTCGATCGATCGACCTTCCCAGAATGAGTAAAATTTTCCCTAGTTAAATTTTAATGATGTTAACCCTTAGAAAATTATTATTGAAGACTTTATGAATATCCTTAGACTTAAGGAAGACCAGTAGGTATGGTTATAAAATTTGGACCTTAATTAGAATTCAATTTGAGGAATTATTCTAAAATCTAATGAAATTCGATGAGTGAGATAATATTAGGGTTAAAAGAGTAAATTTGAATGATGTGATGAAATGAGGTTTGGGGCAGAAGTAAGGACCTTAAGAATAATGATGTTATATGTGAGAATAATAGGAAACTTAATAATCCCTTTGAGATAGGTCTTAAGTACAAGAAACTATAACGTGAGATGTGTCGACAGTCTACATTATGTACTATCGGAAGACTTAAAATGTATAAAATTGGAATAATGGTATAAGGATGTAGAATATACCTTTATTAATATTGAGACATCTAAGATGTGTGAATGCTTAGTATATAACTTAAGTGTATGACATACCTACCATACTTGCTATCACGGGAGGTTTGCGCTCGTTTAGGACCATCTAATCTTTGTGTGCCTACGGGGGGATATAGATTGGTACCTCGAGGACATATGTCAGAGAAGGACTTATTGAGATGTTAATAAGTCTACTGATCATGGGAGCGTAGGTATGTGCGTGACCCTTGTGATGTGACTGTGTTCGCCTCCATTGTTTGTGATTTGCTATTATCTAAGAACGATTCCTGAGAGATTCGGAATTCGTGATCCTTATGTACGTGATGTACCGGGATGGATAGCAGAGTATGTGTGCACCGTAGCTTAGTCTCGGGGTGTTAGTATTATATATTTATGTTGAGAATAATATACGGTAAATTGAAAAGAATTGTCATGTTTAATTGTGAGTAGGATTATTGTAACGTTATGAAAAGATAAAAAGGGGATATATACCAATAAATGGTTTTGTTAACAATTGGGAATCCGAGAATTAAAGTTGAACTCTCTATTTAATTGTTAAGGTTGGAATTAAAACGTGAACCGAGTAGATATGTTAGATACTCTTTTGAACTAGATAGATATGAAAAACACATGAATGGGTACGAAAACGTTAGGAGTGCACAGTTAGACGAGAGGTGAGTATTTCTATGAGAGCACGTCCTAACATGTATTTTGCATTCATTGTTTTAAATGTTATTAAAGCACTTGTTGTTTTTAAAATACTCTCCACTTTCGGGCTCTGACCCGTTTGCTTTCAAATCAATTTTTGTAAAAAAATTTTTAGGTGCCCAGCCACAAGGACACCATGCATAGGAATTCTATTCAGGTGACGAGCTGTAGCTGTTGTGGAAGTTACAGGGCTTTGACAGTAGACGCCTCTTTTCTAGTCTTGACTCCATATTCAGTTTCATCATTTGTAGGGCATGTCGCCCATTTCTTTTAGAGACATTTTATATTTCAGTTATTCAGATTGTGGATTGTAATTAATTCAGGATTTAGACTTGTTTTATTATTTCAGTTGTGGGATTGTTGTGAGGAGTATTTCCTCCAGACTCTTTATTACTTGTTGATTACACTATTGGGACTTTATTGTGTCTGGTTATGTTATTCTGTTATTCTTCACTCACTTCATGTTAATCAGATTTAATTTAAAATTTGACATCTCACTTTTCATATACTAGGTGGTTAGTAATTATAAAAATGTTTTCGACGGTGATGCTATTAACTGAACCAACTTGGCATTTTGTATTAATTTAATAAAGGAGTAGCTACCCGGTATTTAATTAGTCGGGGTGTCACAAAGGGTCCATACTTTTTATATGGAGCTCAAACATGTCTAATTAGACCCCGACATCCAATATATGCATATAACCACTCATTTCGGACTATTTCGACCCACACTGACTTAACTGCGCTCTCAAAATCACCATCCGGAATAAATTTCTATAATTAATTCTCACCCGTTAACTTATTTGAATATATTCACTTTTAAATTTTCCCATTAATTAATTCTCATTAATTTACGACACAAGTGAATTACTAATTACTGAATTAATTAAATAAAAATAATAACCCATAAATTACGAGATGTTACATAGGGTTTCTCAATTGTATTTATCATTGCATACGCAACATAACCATATAATAACAATAACCTGATATCCACACCACCCTTTAAGCACATATACATATATCACTCTTTATACGTATATAAATAGATTCCCCAAGCGATACTTCCCATCTACATCCCTAGTATGCTATCAGGCACCGTGTACATCACGTACCACTCATAGGTCACAAGGTTAGGATCTTACCATCGATCCCAAAATGTAAATGTATAGTGGAGGCGGTCGTACACATACATCCGTGAGTCATAACCATACCACATCACACCCAACTTGACTCGAAAACAACACCTATCGATAGCAATATAACCTAGGGAAAATAATCCAACACTTATTTTCAACGCCAGGGTGAACCATCCACTACGCCCAACCTCCAACGATAGAATATTAAAGTAGGTATATTCACATAAGATCAAACATAGGCATATATATACTGGTCACACTTGATTCATATATATATATATATATAAAGAGAGAGAGAGAGAGAGAGAGGAAGAAACTCGGCTAACGTACGCAACATCTCTCAGAGAAGCAGCCTACCAAATCCCAAAGTCTAATCCGACTTCCCGATTTTATCTAATTATTCCCACAATTATAATTTAACTCACTGATTATATACTTCTGTCCAACATACTGATAACATCAACCACTAGCCTAACCATCCAAAATTCTAACCCAATTTCTCGATTCCCACCCGTGAACATTTCACTAATTTATTCGCATCTTCCCTTACGCAACCTCCATCAACGATTAGCCTACAACTCTTCCTAACCATCATAATGAATTCACAAAAACCTAAACTCATCACCGGACCCAAGATTCAGTGACTAGTACTCAAATGGCCCCCAAAGCTATAAAAAACTAAAGTGGCAGGCCAGCAAAATCGAATCGGTTCGCTGGCAGGGCCAAACCGATTTGGTAAGTGTAAGAGCAAATAGTCTAATGTTTATCATAGTTAAGCAACTTTATATATCAAGATTAGTTTGTCATATCCCGTTATAAACCGTCACACATCATAGCGGCAACCAAATCCAACAAATCAAGTCAAGACTCCTAAGCATGTCAAGAAGAACCAAAATTCTCCTTAGGGAATTAAATACTTCATTTTATATTTCTAGAATTATATATTATTTATTGAAAAAAATAGGTTTTTTATTTTTAAAAGAAAATATTCTTTTTAAAATCGTACCAATGAGACTCTATTCGTGTTAGAATGAAGTAGGGTTTTTGTTCGAAGCCTCGTTTGATATATACTTCAAATGAACATCTACCAACTGTTACGGGGTTTCTGTTTCAATGTTGTTAGAAACTCTCTCGAAGTTACATCAAACGAGATTGTCAACTCATTCAAACGACATTTTAGTTTTGTTCTAACGAGATGACATTCTCGTTCGAATGAGCTTGGATTTCGTTAAAACGAGTTTTTTGCCTCAATTTGTGCGTCACCCTATAAATACATGTTTCATATTTTTTTTTCTAAGAACTTTTGCAAAAACATAACTGTGAATCTACTGCAGAAGCTTTTCACCTTTTTTGTATTCTAAACACTTTTAAAGACTCATAATCACATCCTGATTATATAGTGATTCATTTAAAACCCTTTGAAGACTTATTCTTCTTATAGAGTGTGACTCTACTACTGAACTGGTGAGCTCGAAAGGATCGCGACTGAAGATTGAAGGCTGAAGGTTGATCGGTGGATACCAAGAGCGGATAAGTCACTTGTGGACTGATTGGTAACAAGTGGCGTACCTTAGATATCTTGTGAATACTGTGCGGTATGCTTGTGGTTGGTATCAGCTAGTATTGTAAGTCAACCGTCTTGTAATTTTTTTAAAGTGTTATTATAAAAAAAATTCCCTGTAAAGGGATTTTTTTTCCCTAACTACTGTGTGATTGATTTATTTTATCACATAGATGCATGTCTTAGGTCAATAAGATAAATATTAGTTTGTTAATATTGGACTTCTAATTAAATTAGTCACTATGTAAAGATCGCGCAAAGCATGCTCTCAAATTGGTATTAGAGCGGGTTAAACAATTTTACTGTGTGATCGATTTTTTCGCAATTTTTTTGAAAAATTGTTAATCTTTAAAAGAGTCGGATTTTTATGGATGACTTTTATAATCAGATGCCCATCTTTGATGACATAAATTACGCCTATTGGAGCGAGAATAAAATCCTCTTTGAAGACTATCGATGAACGTGTTTGGTTAGCTTGTGAAAGAAGGTAGTCACCACCCACTGTCACAGTTGATAACATCGAAAGTCCCAAACCCGTCTCATAATGGACCGGCGGCGATTTTAAATGGAGTAATTATAACTCTTGTGACCTGAGTGATATTTCTGGAGTCATCACCCCTGACGAGTTCTATCGTATCATGATGTGTACCACATCTAAGGAGTCTTGGGAAATTCTCCATCTTACACATGAGGGTAAAAACATTGTTAAGGCGTCAAAACTCCAAAATTTGACCACCTAATTTGAGACCCTTACTACGTTAGAGTCCGAGTGTTTTGATGATTTGTATGCACGTTTGTCGGACATACTTAACACTAGATTTAATTTGGGTGAGATAATTCATGGGACGAGGGTTTCTAAGAAGGTCCAAGGTCACTCCCCGTTAGATTTATTCCCACGGTTACGATCCTTAACTCTTTAGGGATTTTAGACACTCTTGGGCTAGAAGAACTTATAGGAGATCTTCAAACTTACGAGATAGACATGATCCCTAAAACTATTAAACCGAAGGATATAGGTGTAACAACCCGCCTAATAAGATACTGGGCGATCACTCCAATATTAAATTAAAACAGGAGTCACATATGGATCATCCTTAGCATCACTGTCGAAAATCCATTTAATTACTAATATCCTATTAGGTGGCCGTTAAAAACTTTTACTTAACTACTCTTTTTAGCGCAGAAATTAAAACATCCACAATTAAATGCGTAATTGAACTGAAATGAAAATGAAATAAATTAAAATAACCGAACACTCGGTCCAAAAATACAACCATATCGAATGTTGTACTGAAAGAATAAATAAATGCAATTGAGCCATTGGCTCGAATGTTTATACAATATCTCCTATCTAGAGTACAAGGAGAGAAACGTCTACCGATAACCTGCAAGCATCCACAGCTGCTGCAGCAGATGTCTGACTCGAAAGAATTTCCATCCAGGCATCCCTATGTCTGGACACCTATATATATATATAGTATAGAGAAAGAAAGGAGAGTAGACAAACAGGTCAGGGCCCGAATGTTTTGAAAATATTTTGCAAGTGCATAAATGCTTTATTTTTAGAAAAATAGTTTTATCTCATATTTAAATTGGTATCGCCCTCTCATGAGATACCCCTCACCTCTCCTCTAATAGTGCACACCTAGCGCATCCCTATAAACATCCTAGTCAAGCTACCCTGCAGAACTAGTCTAATGCCCAACCACTATCTAACCTAGATAGTCAAACAGATGTACTAAGGGCTAGACTTCACTTTAATCTCGACGCTATGCCATGTTCGTGCGTGGGGTGTCTCGCGAAGCGAAATCCAAATAAGGAACCCCCCCGATACACTACTATGCAGCAAGGTCGATCTTTGAGATCCTCCAGTCCCTCAGTACAGAAAGATATATAATATATATACCATAGACATTTAATAATAATATAGCACTAAGGATTAAACTTCTCCCTAGTCTCAACACAGTGCCATATTCGTGCGTGGGGTGTCTCGCGAAGCGAAATCCAAACAAGGAACCCCCCCGATACACTACTATGTGGCACAGTCGATTGTCGGGATTCATCAGACCCTCGGCACTCGATTTATACATATACATACATCTACAATATACTTCCGGATAATATAAATATCTCCCGGACTGAGGATTACTTGATACATAAAGTATTTAAAAATACTATCCTTTTCATTTCAAAAACTTCCATTTCCCTTCTCATATCCAGGAAATGTATTTATAGAAGCCAATTCATTATCATGAATTGCTTTAACAAATCATATACTTTTTGAAAGCCAATTTTATTAACATAAAAATGCTTTTCCTTTATCAATTATCCCATTTCCCTTTTTATACTCAGGAAATGTATTCAAAGACATTTTCATTATCATAAAAATGCTTTGATCATAACATATGCTTCCACATCCCTTCTTCCATCCGGGAAGTGTTACCGAAGCCAAATAATATAACCCATTTCCCTTCCTATATCCAGGAAATGTAATTAAAGCAAATCCATTATTATGAACTACTTTAATAAACGCGTTCTAAGACCGCCCGTCCGGATTTCTCCACTGTGTGCGCCCCTAAATGGCTATCATCTTCCAGGGCCTCCAAGACAACCTGGGATCCTATATCGAAAGACGTCGGGAAGCGACCATGTGCCTGCGGGATAGTCAAGACCACACCCGGAATCTCCTAACCAGCGCAGAAAATATAACAACAAACGCTCACATGGCCTATAGGACTATATCCACCCTGCATCATTAGCCAGGGGGCTTCACCATACGAACGCAACTTCCCTTATGATAGCGATTTAGAGAGGTGTGTATCCTCATTTTTATTATTTATGAAAATCATTTGTCTTTCCATTTTGAAAACATTTATATTTTATTTTCAAAATCATTTACATCATATCATATATACTTTAATCACATAGTATATACATATACCATATATTCATCCTTGAATATACATAAATGGCCATATTTGCCAACTATATATAGAGATGACCATTAATCCCAAAGATTCCCTCGAGGAATCATAATCATGCTTTCATATAAGCATGATACTAAACCCAAAGTATTTCCTTACTTTGTTCAATACTAATTACCTCAATCATCTCTTAAAGGTTCATTTATCCTCAAAACCCTTATTTAGGAATCCCCATAAAAATCCCAAATGGTAATTCAACTCCCCATACTCTTAAAGGGAGAAAACAAGAAATTCTGGCCTAAGCGAATCGATTCGCCCCTTTAGCGAATCGATTCGGGTGGGCGAATCGATTCGGTTTCCAATCCGAATCGATTCGGAAAGTATTCTGCAAATAGGTCTGTAAATGGCGAATCGATTCGGTCTGTACCCGAATCGATTCGGCCCATTGCAGAAACCCAATTTCCTTTAGGCGAATCGATTCGGCCTGTACCCGAATCGATTCGGCCAGTTCGAGGGCTACAGTTTGGGCGATTTTTCAATCTCCAAAATACCCAAAATTCAATCCAATATCCATTTAAATCCTAACTAGGTTTTATTACTACAAACCCAAAGTTTTTTTATATCTCCTCAAATTCTTTAGAGGTCCTAACAATCCTTTTGAGAACCCCTAATATCTATCTCCAATAAGTTTTAACTAATGATTTTGATCTCGGACAGCTTTCCGTAGAAAAATCACTTTAAATCCAAAAAAAATCAGAAAAATACACGGTCGGCGGCCACGCGACCGCGTCGAAAAGATCTACAATTTTTATTTTTTGACAAAGATCCGAATCGATTCGGATCAGGGCCGAATCGAATCGGAAAGCCCGCTGCTTCACTATTCATCATCATCTCCAACGATCCCAAACCTCCATTAATACCCCTCCAAGCTTTTTATCGCCTCAGCCAATGTCCTACAACCTCAACCAACTATAGATACACATATATTAAGGGCTCTAAACATACTAGAACCCTAAATCACCAATTAATTTTAGGTTAAAACCTAAGTTCCACAAATTAAAACATTATTGGGGTTTTAATTGTTTTAACTCCCAAAAACCCGTTTTATCCACGAAAACCCAACCCAAAACATATGCGGTTTGTTTATACCAAACTACGATATGAGATTTATGCTCAAAAGTAAATAAAGCAAGTAAACACTTGCCTCGTGGATATAATCCGACGACCTCGAGCCGAATCCCGCGGAGTTTGGCCGGAACCTCCCCTTTCTCCTCTTTTTCTTCCTCCTCTCTCTCTTCTCTCTCTTTTCTTTATTTTCTTTCTCTTTTCTCCCTCTCCTTCTCTTTATAAAGAAAGAAAAAGGGGTTATACCCTTTAAAACCCAAAAACGACTCGTTTACCCATTTACGAGTTACTTTTACCTCTAAAATTACCCGAAACTCAATTTCGACAATCGGACACTCTTTTCCGACTATCTCGGCCATTCCGAGAATCATGGCGCAGTCGAAATTCCCATCCGAGGTACTTGACCGCAAATCACTATTCTAACCCAAAATAATTAAATGCGGTGTTCTACTCAAAATCTTACCTCTTTTGTCGCTAAACTCCACGGCGACATATAAATAAAATATTTCGACCTATTGGTCCCAAAATAATTGATAACACCCTTCAAAAATCATTAAATCCTCGAAAATCCCAAAAATCACTATTTCGAGAAATTCTCCAAATTCCAATTTATATCCAATTATGGAATTTAATCGTCTCCAAAAGGGCGGGTTATTACATACTCCCTCCCTTACAACAGAATTTCGTCCTCGAAATTCAGATGTAACCTACACCCTCTAACTAGGATTACTACAAATCCTAAAACCTCAAGGAAAAAGATACTAACCTAATGGTTCCTAACCATACACTATGCGGTTACCGCAATCATAAAGTAACTCTAATTCGTCACTCAATACCCATCCTCTAAAATGCCTCTTGGCATGGATTTCAATCTCGTATACTACTCCTATCTTAACTAGGCGGTACATCAAACCACCCTACCAAGGTGCCCATACACCTTTCTAACTTGTGCATATCAGCACAAACATTACGAACGTCTGACACGCATCACTCTCTCCCAATAAGGGTCTCCTTTCCTTGGTGTAATACTCACCTATGGGTCCTCCGAACCCGCGCATTTGAAAACTCCTAACCTCGGCGCTGCTAATACTAGCGAACCTATATCCTAAAAATGCTACGATCTATGCGTTACCCTACCTACACGAAACTAATATAATCCTAAGTATGTCCCTAGTGCCCAAGGCCTCTCTCAACTCCCGACAATTGCTTGGTTTCATGCGTGGGACGTCTCGCCAAGGCGAAATCCAAACAAGGAACCCTCCCATTACACTACTCCCTCGCGTAGTCGGTCATCGAGATATAGCGACCTAAGGCACACAAGCGGGACGTCCTAAATCCTACTAGGCTAGCCTATGAACGCATTCCTACTATCTTATCCTTCCGCCCATACAGAAGGAAACCTAATCAAACGAAGTGCCCACTTTTTGTAAAAGTGTCACGTACATAATGCTCAAAGCATACCTTCTCAAAATTTGCCTTATTATAAAGGCCTGGCAATCATCCTCAAATCATTTTCTCTAAGTCCTACTCCAACCCAACTATCTGTGGTGAGAGGGCCACTTTAGTGCTTTTCCATAGCACAACATTTCCATAAGTATATTAACATTATGTGGCTCATAGCCTATAGTGGTTCATCCGTTCTATAAGACCTTTCCACAAGATCAACATCCTTGCATCCCATAACATCTCTCCACTCCCGACGCCGTTAAGAGTCATGTGTGGAGTGTCTCGCAAAGCGAAATCCAAACAAGGAACCCCTCCACACATTAACCCTTGACTTCGTTGGTTGTGGAGTTCAGTCATTTCAACATGCAACCGGGATAACCCTATCCCCTAATCCAACAAAAAGGTGATTTGAACTCCTATCTCTAACTTAGAGTCATACCACCCTGCGCTCGCACTCATTTCTAAGTCCTTGCGCAAACCAATACTGAGCTAAATCTTACCGCTCAACAACGATTCTGTGGGCTTTAAATTATATCTATAAGGTTGCCACGCCTACCAACCAAAATAAGGAAGCCTCTACTTATCGAGGTTCCATAAATCCATAATAACAAAGGTGTACTCAACCTGTATCCAGGTGAGACACCGCAACCCCAATCTGTTCCCTCCAGGAACTGCGGACACGATAGACTTGCCATCATTAGCCTGCTATCGCTCCAATCAACCAATACATTATACATATATATATAAAACATAATCACCCGCCTCTATGGCGAGTGAAGGAAAACAAAATTCCGCTATCGCGGAATGCACATAGTCATACATTATAATGTTATCGAGACCGAAACAAAACTCATATTACACACAGGAGTCTAAGGTCTATCGAACACCACAACTTCATCTAGCCACACCTCTTAGCAAAATTCTTAACTCTAGGCCCCATCCGAGCACCCTAACCTTGTCCTTTTTCCTATCGGAAAAGACTAACCGTGTGGCTCCACACTCCACAACACTATTTCCATTATTGGTCTTCCTGACCATCACAGAATTGTCAGCACCATCTGACTCTATAGCCTTGCTCCTTACAATCATCTTACTAATCCTCTTAACTCCTTCGTTAAAAGGGAATTCCACCACTGGTTCCAACAGTCCTTCCTTCTTCCTACAGAATCATGGGGACTCACGGTTAAAACTATCCGTAAGATCCCCTTTTTGAATCCTTATCTACACGGGGTAATTCAATCTTAAGTACCACTTTCTACCATAGTAGTACTTGGTTGACCATAACTACCATACTTTAGTAGTCGTTGCAACAATCCTTAATAGTTGCCTTAAGGAGAGTGGCCTCTACTAAGGTCCTCGTCCCCAACTTCTACCAGCTTCCCTAGCTAAGCTCCAACTCCTGCTGACCTCCGAGCTCCGCACAAGATTCTCAACGAGCGCGTAAAAGATTTTTATAATCTCATAATATGGCAGGAGAACGAAATCTCACAATAGAAATCAACAATCCTAGTCCTGAGGCTCTATAACAAATGAGAGCAACGCTGAAAGCGTAGTACGTCCGCACAGATTCCTAAGGACACTAGAACCTGATGCTCTGATACCATCTGTAACAACCCGCCTAATAAGATACCGGGCGATCACTCCAATATTAAATTAAAACAGGAGTCACATATGGATCATCCTTAGTATCACTGTCGAAAATCCATTTAATTACTAATATCCTATTAGGTGGCCGTTAAAAACTTTTACTTAACTACTCTTTTTAGCGCAGAAATTAAAACATCCACAATTAAATGCGTAATTGAACTGAAATGAAAATGAAATAAATTAAAATAACCGAACACTCGGTCCAAAAATACAACCATATCGAATGCTGTACTGAAAGAATAAATAAATGCAATTGAGCCATTGGCTCGAATGTTTATACAATATCTCCTATCTAGAGTACAAGGAGAGAAACGTCTACCGATAACCTGCAAGCATCCACAGCTGCTGCAGCAGACGTCTGACTCGAAAGAATTTCCATCCAGGCATCCCTGTGTCTGGACACCTATATATATATATAGTATAGAGAAAGAAAGGAGAGTAGACAAACAGGTCAGGGCCCGAATGTTTTGAAAATATTTTGCAAGTGCATAAATGCTTTATTTTTAGAAAAATAGTTTTATCTCATATTTAAATTGGTATCGCCCTCTCATGAGATACCCCTCACCTCTCCTCTAATAGTTCACACCTAGCGCATCCCTATAAACATCCTAGTCAAGCTACCTTGCAGAACTAGTCTAATGCCCAACCACTATCTAACCTAGATAGTCAAACAGATGTACTAAGGGCTAGACTTCACTTTAATCTCGACGCTATGCCATGTTCGTGCGTGGGGTGTCTCGCGAAGCGAAATCCAAACAAGGAACCCCCCCGATACACTACTATGCAGCAAGGTCGATCTTTGAGATCCGCCAGTCCCTCAGTACAGAAAGATATATAATATATATACCATAGACATTTAATAATAATAGAGCACTAAGGATTAAACTTCTCCCCAGTCTCAACACAGTGCCATATTCGTGCGTGGGGTGTCTCGTGAAGCGAAATCCAAACAAGGAACCCCCCCGATACACTACTATGTGGCACGGTCGATCGTCGGGATTCATCAGACCCTCGGCACTCGATTTATACATATACATACATCTACAATATACTTCCGGATAATATAAATATCTCCCGGACTGAGGATTACTTGATACATAAAGTATTTAAAAATACTATCCTTTTCATTTCAAAAACTTCCATTTCCCTTCTCATATCCAGGAAATGTATTTATAGAAGCCAATTCATTATCATGAATTGCTTTAACAAATCATATACTTTTTGAAAGCCAATTTTATTAACATAAAAATGCTTTTCCTTTATCAATTATCCCATTTCCCTTTTTATACTCAGGAAATGTATTCAAAGACATTTTCATTATCATAAAAATGCTTTGATCATAACATATGCTTCCACATCCCTTCTTCCATCCGGGAAGTGTTACCGAAGCCAAATAATATAACCCATTTCCCTTCCTATATCCAGGAAATGTAATTAAAGCAAATCCATTATTATGAACTACTTTAATAAACGCGTTCTAAGACCGCCCGTCCGGATTTCTCCACTGTGTGCGCCCCTAAATGGCTATCATCTTCCAGGGCCTCCAAGACAACCTGGGATCCTATATCGAAAGACGTCGGGAAGCGACCATGTGCCTGCGGGATAGTCAAGACCACACCCGGAATCTCCTAACCAGCGCAGAAAATATAACAACAAACGCTCACATGGCCTATAGGACTATATCCACCCTGCATCATTAGCCAGGGGGCTTCACCATACGAACGCAACTTCCCTTATGATAGCGATTTAGAGAGGTGTGTATCCTCATTTTTATTATTTATGAAAATCATTTGTCTTTCCATTTTGAAAACATTTATATTTTATTTTCAAAATCATTTACATCATATCATATATACTTTAATCACATAGTATATACATATACCATATATTCATCCTTGAATATACATAAATGGCCATATTTGCCAACTATATATAGAGATGACCATTAATCCCAAAGATTCCCTCGAGGAATCATAATCATGCTTTCATATAAGCATGATACTAAACCCAAAGTATTTCCTTACTTTGTTCAATACTAATTACCTCAATCATCTCTTAAAGGTTCATTTATCCTCAAAACCCTTATTTAGGAATCCCCATAAAAATCCCAAATGGTAATTCAACTCCCCATACTCTTAAAGGGAGAAAACAAGAAATTCTGGCCTAAGCGAATCGATTCGCCCCTTTAGCGAATCGATTCGGGTGGGCGAATCGATTCGGTTTCCAATCCGAATCGATTCGGAAAGTATTCTGCAAATAGGTCTGTAAATGGCGAATCGATTCGGTCTGTACCCGAATCGATTCGGCCCATTGCAGAAACCCAATTTCCTTTAGGCGAATCGATTCGGCCTGTACCCGAATCGATTCGGCCAGTTCGAGGGCTACAGTTTGGGCGATTTTTCAATCTCCAAAATACCCAAAATTCAATCCAATATCCATTTAAATCCTAACTAGGTTTTATTACTACAAACCCAAAGTTTTTTTATATCTCCTCAAATTCTTTAGAGGTCCTAACAATCCTTTTGAGAACCCCTAATATCTATCTCCAATAAGTTTTAACTAATGATTTTGATCTCGGACAGCTTTCCGTAGAAAAATCACTATAAATCCAAAAAAAATCAAAAAAATACGCGGTTGGCGCCCACGCGACCGCGTCGAAAAGATATACAATTTTTATTTTTTGACCAAGAGACGAATCGATTCGGATCAGGGCCGAATCGATTCGGAAAGCCCGCTGCTTCACTATTCATCATCATCTCCAACGATCCCAAACCTCCATTAATACCCCTTCAAGCTTTTTATCGCCTCAGCCAATGTCCTACAACCTCAACCAACTATAGATACACATATATTAAGGGCTCTAAACATCCTAGAACCCTAAATCACCAATTAATTTTAGGTTAAAACCTAAGTTCCACAAATTGAAACATTATTGGGGTTTTAATTGTTTTAACTCCCAAAAACCCGTTTTATCCACGAAAACCCAACCCAAAACATATGCGGTTTGTTTATACCAAACTACGATATGAGATTTATGCTCAAAAGTAAATAAAGCATGTAAACACTTGCCTCGTGGATATAATCCGACGACCTCGAGCCGAATCCCGCGGAGTTTGGCCGGAACCTCCCCTTTCTCCTCTTCTTCTTCCTCCTCTCTCTCTTCTCTCTCTTTTCTTTCTTTTCTTTCTCTTTTCTCCCTCTCCTTCTCTTTATAAAGAAAGAAAAAGGGGTTATACCCTTTAAAACCCAAAAACGACTCGTTTACCCATTTACGAGTTACTTTTACCTCTAAAATTACCCGAAACTCAATTTCGACAATCGGACACTCTTTTCCGACTATCTCGGCCATTCCGAGAATCATGGCGCAGTCGAAATTCCCATCCGAGGTACTTGACCACAAATCACTATTCTAACCCAAAATAATTAAATGCGGTGTTCTACTCAAAATCTTACCTCTTTTGTCGCTAAACTCCACGGCGACATATAAATAAAATATTTCGACCTATTGGTCCCAAAATAATTTATAACACCCTTCAAAAATCATTAAATCCTCGAAAATCCCAAAAATCACTATTTCGAGAAATTCTCCAAATTCCAATTTATATCCAATTATGGAATTTAATCGTCTCCAAAAGGGCGGGTTATTACAATAGGGATAGCATTAAAGACTCAAACTGAGAAAAAGAAAAAGGAGAGTGCGTGTGAGTTCGAATTTGAGATAAATTTTGAGTTTGATGATATGTCCCTTTTTACCAAAAAAAATAAAAAGTTTCTCAAATTTTCCAAAGAAAATTCTTCTAATAAAAATATTTTTGAGAAAAATAAAAATGAGGGCACAAGGTAGGGAGAGAAAGAGGAGGAAATTAGGTGTTATGAGTGCAAGGGTAAAGTTCACAAGGCACATAAGTGTACAATTAGGCTAAAGAGAAAGGGAAATAAGGTTACACATAAGGCCACTCTTAGCGAAGTGACATCGAGTCGGTTGATTCAGAGGAGAATCACCACATAAAGTGTCTGTTGTGTTGATGGCTAGTCATGTTAGTACCACTAGTTTATCCCACGATGATGAGGACACATCTAAAAGTTAAAGCCTCGATGAAGTTTGTAGTCACTCGGGAGATGGTGAGAATGAGGTTGATAGTGAGGTGTAAGGAATCTCCAAAAAAATGTTTAGTGATTTATACACGGAGACGTTTAAAATGAAAAGGTTGAACAAAGATTTGTCTCTTAGAGTGTTATAATTGGAGATAGAGGTGAAAGATTTAAATGTGTGTGTCAAATTTTTTATAACTTGCAGTATCTTCCTCAGATTATCAGATTTGTAGTGAAGCTGGATAGCATGGGCTGTAAATACATTGGAATCTCTAAAAAAGTAGCGTAAATGGTTTTTATGTAATGGGGATATTTATAAAGTCCCAAGTTTAAATTCTTAAACTTTTTCATCTTTCTTCTTGAGCTTGTATTAGCCATCTAGGAGAGGCTATTTCTCATATTTCTTAATAATTTGGGGGTTTTGTCCCTCTTCCCCCCAAAAAAGGTGTGTGACGCGTTGGCGAGTCAACTCAAGAAGGTGAAGATTTATTTGGGTGAGTAGTTAATTGTCTTAGGATGAGAAAAGAGAGATTTGACCAACACTGGCTAGTCTTATGGGATATCTTCAATCTTCATTAGAGACTCGTGAGAAACTTGAAGACCATGTATTACAACTCGAGAGAGATCTCGAACGTGCCCGAGAGGTCAAAGACACTTTAGAGGACACATCTAAGAAGGTTCGAAAGATTCTCCTCGGTCCTGTATTTGGTAATGTAGAGAGTCTAGGAATAGGTTATGACGGTGCATCCACTTCTCACGTAGCACCCAAGTCGGTTCCCAAGTTTGTGTTAGATCCATATAGCCCTCACCTAACCCACCTAGGCATCTAAATCCATGTAGGAGAGCTCGTCCTAGACATTTTGAATAAGGTAGACCCAAGCCCGTGTATGTTTGTTCTCATTGCAAGAAAATAGGTCACCTTAGGGAATTTTGCTTTAAGTTAGGGAGAGTGTCTCATAGATACCTTCCTCATTATTCTACCACACGAGTACCTACATAAGTCCCCGCATGCACTCCCACACATGTTGTTCCGCATGCTCCCGTGCATCACATGAGAAATTTTTAGAGTTTTAGAGAGCAAGTGGAATTTTTAGTCAAAACCTCTAAATGTTTAATGGAAGAATTTCATAGTATATCATCTCATGTGGATAAGTCCTCCAGGCCTAATGATAGAGGTTGAGACCTGTCATTAGAATAGGGAGCTTTTCTTAATCATCTCATATATCCCTATTGCTACTCTATACTATTATTGTATTATATTTTTTCTTTTTATATATTTTTTAAAAAATACAAAAAAGTGTTTTGTTTTTATTGAAATTTTTTGAAAAAATACAAAAAGATATTAGTTTTTTAATAAAAAAAATTGAAAGATTTTTATACTTTGTTTAACACCGTATATGGATGAGCTTTTACAATCTCTGAATCACTTCTTCATTCCATAACCATGTGGCTCTTTGATAGCGTTTCGTTGTGAAATCACTTAATTTTATGCTTAATAAAGTTTGGAGTCTTTACATTCTCATTTGATGATTGCTTGCTTTTTGATAGACTCCTAGTCACCTTTACCACACACGTTCATGAGCCTTTGTGAAAATTTCACTTTTCATGTCAGGTGTCGAACTTTGTGTTGTCATTTTAAATTTTCTTTAAAAACGAAAATGATGTAACAAATGAGATAATAAAATATGTGCTTGTAAGAACCATTGCTCGAAATTTTTCTAAAAAATTTAGGTATATTTTAAGCAATGGAAAGGGGCTATGAAGGTTCAAAGAGCCTTGCGTTAAAAGCCACCATTTTCATTTGAAAAGAGCTAAAAATATTAACAACACAAAAAACAGAAGTGCGAGGCCAATTTTTTTTTATCATTGATGCTTCGATACAAATGAGCATTAATTCTTTTAAAAATTAAATTGAGAGATTTAGATTGTGAGATTTTGAGGGAGTTAGTCGAAGATAAATGGGTTTGCACTTTTTAAAAATCTCGTAAAATCATTAAGTAGTTTTGGCATCTTTGATATGAGAATCAACTAGTTTTTGACTAGTTGTATGAGTTAATTCACTTTTCACATCGGTTTAACAATTTTTATACCTAATGCTGATTTTGAGTTCTTTAATTAAAATTGTATCTCAAATATACATGCACATATTTCGTGATTGTTGTTATTGATTATCCTACTAAATATGTTTACACCCCTATCTTTCGCGTTCACGATTCAGGATTCTTAGTGTAAATTTATGGTGTGGTGAAAGTTGTATAATTTTCTTGAAAAAAAAACAGTTTGTGAGTTAGCCTTTGAGGTTATCATTACATGTGATTTATTTATATCTTTGTGTGATGATATCTTTCTTTATTCGTGATGCCTTGTTTTAACGATTATGTTTCTACTCCTTTGCCTATTACAAACAAAAAAGGGAAGAACAAATTAAGGAGTTAGGGGGAGTTTTATTTTATTTTAAACTTTATTCCCATCATGGTATTTTATTTGCCTCATGTGTGTAGGTACATCATGATGAAATCAAGACATAAGGATGAAGTCAAAGAATCCCAAAGGAAATACAAGAAGAGTTTGAAGACAAAGAGTCTTACGCCACTCCATTCTGGGGTTAGGAATTTTGTTAGATTTCTATGTATTTTATAGGAGTTTTTGTATTTTTTTTTTATTAATTTGGATTTCGGTTAGGATTGTTAGATTTGTACCGGAATAGCCAAAGGGGGAGATTTGTAAGAGCAAATAATTTAATGTTGCACATAGTTAGGCCTCTTTATGTATTACGCTTAGTTTGACATATCCTGTTATAAAACGCCACACATAATCGCAGCACCTGAATCCAACAACTCAAGTCAAGACTCCTACGCATCTTGAGAAAAAGGAAAATTCTCCTTAGAGAATTAAATACTTCGTTTTATATTTCGGGGTTGTGTATAGTTTATTAAAAAATGAAAAAAGTTATTATTTTTAACCGAATAAATTTTTTAGTAGACTCATTCTAACAATACTCTGTTCTTATTCGAACGAAGTAGGGTTTTGGTTCGAAGCCTCGTTCGATATATACTTCAAACAAACATCTAACGACTGTTATGGGGATTTTGTTTCAATGTCGTTAGAAGATCGTTCGAACATACATCAAACAAGATTACTGACTCGTTCAAGCGACATTTCAATTTCGGTCTGACGAGATTACATTCTCGTTCGAACGAGCCTGGATTTCGTTTGAACGGGTTTTCTACCAGGATTTATGCATCGCCCAATAAATACCTGTTTCATATTTTCTTTTCTAGGAACTTTTGCAGAAATGTAACTACGAATCTGTAGCAAAAGCTTCTCACCCTTTTTGTGTTCTAAACACCTTTAAAGATTCATAATCACTTCCCAAATATAGAGTAAATCATTTACAAACCTTTGAAGACTTATTCTTCTTCTAAAGCGCGACTCTACTACTGAACTGAAGCGACTGAAGATTGATCGAATCTATCGCTTATGGACTGCTTGGCAACAAGTGGCCTTGTTAGAGACTGCACAGTATACTTAGGGCTAGTATCAAGTAGTATTGTAAGTCGACCGTCTTGTAATTTTTCTAAAGTGCTGTTATAAAAAGGTTTTGCCCTGTAAAGAGATTTTTCCCTCAGTTGTTGTGTGTTTGATTTATTTTATCACCTAGATGCATGTCTTAGGTTAATAACATAAATTTGGTTTGTTGAGATTGGACTTCTAATTAAATCAATTACTCCATAAAGATCGCGTAAAGTGAACTCTCAATGAGTGAACCGGTTCGCTCCTCCTAGCGAACCGATTCAGTTTTGCTCGGCTGCAAAGATGAACTTTTGACGGGTTTTCACCCCCAACCTCCATCCATGGTAGTTCAAACCTCAACCAAAGTCCCATCAATGAACCTTAATTCCTACCCAAACATATTCTATCAGTATTTTATGTAAAAATCATCCCAAAAATAACCTTAAATCACCTGAATAACAAGTTTGATCAAGAATTAACACCATAACAACCCTTAGTTTCAAGATATGGTTTCTTCCTCTTAATATATTCAAGAACTTAACTTTCTTTGTATATTTACATCAGATTCATTGTAAAAACATTATGAAATCCATCAACCATCATTCATATATATTGAAACCCGAATTTACCTTAGTTTCCCAACCCGAAATCATAGTTTTCACATGTTATTCTACACTAAGGTTTGCATGGATAAATGTAACTACAAAAGATTATCAAAGCAAGTAAATACTTGTCTTGAAGATGATGAATTATGAGTTTCTCCTTCTAAATCACTTTTAATGATGAAGATCAACAACCCGAAGATGGTAACTTTCCTCCCACGATCCTTTCTTCTTCCTATTTTCTCACTTTATCTTCTCTTTTCTCACTCTCTCACAAACCTTATCCGTTTTGGGTGGATAAATAACATCCCTCCTCTATAAACCTTCATTAAATATCATCCTTAAACGTTCTCCCCCTCAGGTAAAATGACTTGTATGCCCTCTTATGATTCACACTTAGTTTAAAAAGCCATTGGATCCTAAATATAACCCCAGGTACCTATTCTAGACTATTTCGACCCATTCCAGACCATCAAACTTCCAACCCTGAAAATCCTAAATACCACCTCGTGATCCCACCACCAAACTTCCAACCCTGAAAATCCTCCTGCTAACTCTTGAGAACCAACCCCCTCCCCCCCCCCCCCTCTCTATCTCTATCTCTCTCTCTCTCTCTCTCACACACACAAACATAAACACCTGATTTTCAAATCAAAACAGGCAGTTTTGGTGGGTTATACTCTATTTGATTTTTAGATCTAGGGCTATAATCAATTTATTTGATTTTGATTTTAAACTATCCGAGATTCGAGGTGCTGTTGGTGGGTTTTACAGGTTGTGTTAGTGGTTTTGCAGGTGGTAGGCAGAGTTTGGGTGGGGTGGGCTAATGATAAGGGGTTTGCAGTGCTGAGTTGGGGATGCTCGATCTTGGGGGAGGGGTTATAGGCTACAAAGGGAGGGGCATGGCGGGGGTAGAATGGCGGGGGTAGAATGGGGGGGGGGAGTGAGGGTGGTGGGTGAGCGCCGGTGGGAGGGCCCGGTGTGGAATTTTTTTCTATTGTTGGTGGCAATGGAATCCTCATGAGCGGGGATTGCGAGGAGACAATTTTGTTTTACTTTTTTTTTTCTTTTTATTGTTTTGGATTTTTTTTTTAATTTAAATTGATTTTTTTTTCTTGTCTTATATTTATGAGGATTTTTTAAATCATTTTAACTGAAAATGACACATGTCTGTTATGATTAACATAATTTGTAATGGTTTTCGGGCAAACTAATTTTTTTAATCAAAATTGTATTTAAGTCCAAAATCCAGAACTAGTAATGTATTAAAGTAAAAAAACTATAAATAAAAGAGGAGCCCTAAAGTTTATTTATATGTAATATAGAAAAAAATATAGTGAACCTAAAATTACTATAATACATTTATGGAAATTTTATTATTGAGCAAAATAAATTAAGCGTAAATTAGTTTAATATCTAAAAACTATTTTTTAAGAATATTTTTGTATAATTATAATGTTTATAATTAAAAATTATCTTTCGACATATTAAGTTATTTCATATATATATATATATATATATATATATATATATATATATATATATATATATATATATATATATGTGTGTGTGTGTGTGTGTGTGTGTGTATAAATAAATATAAAGAGAGAGAGAGAGAGAGACCAAGGCTCCAATACATCATACTTTTTACATCAGCCACACATCACAATTAGTTCTAGGCCCGAAAACTTTTTTTTCCACGGAGTTAACCTTACACTCAACACATGTTCAAAAAGTGAGGTTAAAATACAATTTTTAGCTATTTTTTAAAAATCCAACAAAAAAACTGCTGAAAAATCCTTATTTATAAGGGTCTCCACCAACAGATTTTTGTGATTTTTATTAAAAAAAAAGCTAAAAAATGTTTTTTGACCTATTTTTTTCAACATGTATTGATTGAAAGGTTAATTTCAATAGAAAAATAAAAAATTTGGAAGAAAATATTTCCTAGTGCCCACAACTAGGTGTGATATATGGTGTGATGTATAAAGTGTGATATATGACTACCTTTCTCTCTCTCTAAAGAAAGAGAGATGGGAGCTTTACTTACTGGATCTTTTTTAATTTTTTTTGTCAGGGGTAGGGGGACAAATGAAGTATCTCGTGTATTGAAGTTTCAACATATGTGTGTGTGCATGTGTAATGGGAAATGGTGTTTACTATTCAATGTTTTTCCACCTGTTGATATTCAAGGCTCTAAGATTGTGCCAATTCGTAAGATTGCCACGTCATAAACAATTTTGAGAGACCCATTGGAGGCCCAAACATAAACCCTACGCTCCCCTTCTCACTCACCTCGACTCTCTAATTCACCCGCCTTTGCACCTCTCTCTCTCTCTCTCTTTATATATATATATACACACACACATACATGCATACATAAGCGATTCTCGGGGGGTTGAAAATTTTGAAACTGAGTAAGTCAATCAAAATTAATGTGTCAATGCACTACCCATGAGAAACGTTTACATAAGAAAACCCTCACTTTCTCTATTATGGCAATATATAATTATTACATATCTTTAGCACTAACCAAAATATCATTATGTTCGTAAAAAAATTGAATCTATAATACTATTACTATGGTACTACGTATTATTACAAATCAACATATCATCCATACTTTCTTCGAGAGGCCATTGGCCAAGACCATTAAAGAATTTAGTAAATAAGAAACTAATAATTGCTAAAATGAAGATGCAAAAACAATTTAGAGGTGTATTATTTGAATAACCTAAGGAAAAATGATAGACTTTTGCAAATAGGAAAATTGGATGTATATTCTGTGTAAACTCTTGCATAACCAAATGAAAGAAGTACCATTTCAATATGCAAATCAATCATTAATCATGCATGCCTTGAGATCCGACAAAACCATATATGTCAAAAGAGAAAAATGAGAAGAAAAAAAAATCAAACCATCTTAAAATTTAGGGGTTTATGTTCAAATTTCAAGCCTTAAGTATAAGGGGTGTGCGGCTTAAATTCCAAATTACAATTTAGTTTTTTTATGGATAGATCCAAAAAGTGATCAACAAATTCTAAAGCTAAAACATTGCAGGAACATTCCGTGCAATACTATTCGCACTAAATATTAAAGAAAATGTAGAACATTCAAAATAAGGAAATAAGGAAAAAGGTTACTAACATAAAAGAAAACATGGGCAATATTTTCACATTGCTTCATATTTACACAAATGATGAAATCATGGGTAAAGTAAAATCATAGGGCTCAAATTGAAGAATTTGATATTTCCTAGATATCTTCACAAAAATTACCAACTTCATCCCTTTTGTCCCTCGGCATTGGTAGTTCCCTCTTAAAGGTTGGTCAAAGAGTCATCTAAGAAGGTACAAAAAAAGTATTAAATACTAAAAAAGGAACCCACAAATGATAAAGAAACTATTGCAAAAATGTAATTTCTGAAGAAAAAAATATTTCAGAAAAAATTGCAGCAAGTTCAACTAAATTGGAATCTATTCAAGTATGGATACAACCACAATCATAAAAAGAACAAAATGCCCTTTGTTTCATGGTTATCCTCTGACCATATGGGGTTGGAGATTTGACGTTCAAACCTTGGGAGGTTTGGTTTGAGGAGAGTTTTCTTTCTTCGTGTGTGTAGGTTAAAGGGTAGAGAGACATTAGACCTCCAATTTCCATGATATGCTCAGTTGATTTTTTTTATAGATGATTGATTTATCAGATCCATGTGTTTATTGGTGTTAATTTTTTATGGTGGATTTAAGTGTAGAATTTGGGGAAGCGAGTTCCCCGCGGGGAAACCGATACTCATTTTAAACGGGGACGGGGATCCCTCAACCCATTATAACGAGGAACGGGGCGGGGATGGGGAATGATATTTTTAACAGGGTTGGGGATACTTTCCTTGACCCCGAACCGACGCGTTTCCATCCCTATTAATGGGGCTATAATGAAGAGTGATGTTTCTACTTATGGGCGGTAGTAGAAAAGATGGATAGTGTATATCTAAAAGCAACTTAAGTGTGATGAAATCTAATTAATAGGGCTATATATAATAAAGAGTGATTTTTTTACATATGTGCTGGTAGTAAAGATAGATAATGTATGTCTAAAAGTGAAGTAAGTATGGTAAACTTAATAAATTGATTCAATAATAATATGTGGGGTAAAACTCGTTATTGGTAGTACGATAGCGTATTATATGGGCAATACGTGGGAGCTGAACCTTTTGTGGATTGGTTGGATACGCATGTGTAGTTAGGCTGGGTATCATAGCTAGGTAGGAGACGTTATGTGTGCACTATAATTGAGAGGTGAGGAAACTCAAGGAAGTGTATGTGGGATTAACGTCTGTATCTAATAACTGTTTTTAAAATGCAATTTAAATACTTGTTAAATATTTTCAAAACGTTTTATTAGGCTCTGACCCATGTCAAATCTATTTTTCTCTTTTTTCAAAACATTTTAGGTGTCCGGCCACATGGACGCTAAGCTTGATGACTGATTCCAGGGATGCGAAGCTACAGGACTTGTGGAGGCTTGCAGGATTTGTGTAGACGCTTTCGTGATTCATTCCTAGATTGGATTTCATTTTAGTATTCCATTTGGGCATGTTTCCTCTTTCAGACGCTTTAGTATTTCAGTGATTCATTATTTATTAGACTTTGTGGATTCAGTTTATTATTTCAGACTTGTATTTGGATTTATTTTGGGAACCGATGGTTTATTCGGTATCATTATTCAATTATTTATCATGTGATTGATTCAAATTATTATATTCGTGGATGGTTTGGTTATTGTTTTTATTTCGCATATCATTATAAGGAAAGATAAAATTTGGCACTGGCTTAATCTAACACAGGTGGTTAGTAATTTAAAAAGTTTTTGACAGTGATGCTAAAAATGAACCAAATGAGATTTCTGATTATTTTAATAAAGGATTGATCACTCATGGCTACAATAGGCAGGGTGTCACAAACAAATGGGGCTTTACATATTAAGGGAATTCTTATATTAGGAATGGAAAAAAAATCTAACATGATCATAGTGTTTCCATAAACAACATAATTCATTTGTATAAATTCCATGAATGAATCCGTCAAGGGAAATGGTAGTGAACTTCCAAAAAACCCATCATAAAAGAAGTTTAGCACGAATTCATACAAAATCAAACTCATCTTTCTTCTAACAAACCCATAGGTAAAGGTCAATAGCCTTACCAAACTAGACAACCGATAAAATCCCAAAACTCAGTAAACAATTATCTTTTTCTTTGCAGGCGAAGCAAAGTCTAGGAGTCATTGAAAGAAGATATTTGATGTAGGCATTTGCTAAAATACTGCCATTCAATAATAAAAGTGTGAAAAGATCACTTTAGGCACAATGAGAGTAATAGTTTAAAAATGACTCTCATCGGGAGCTTAAAGGTTTAGGCTTTGTCTAAAAAATATTCAAAAAATTAGTTTAGTAAAATAAACATAACACTTGTTCATAAAATTTTCAATATGTGGGCACATTTTAACAAAGACTTCACAAAACAAAAATATATGTTTGGTGTTGTTGGTGATGATGAAAGAGTGTTGATGATGAAAGTCACATGTTGTAATACGATTATAAACTTGGTCTTCAATGTGTGAGGGATTAGATTTTTCCCCTAAAATGTGCTAACACATCACACAAATAAGAATTTTAAAAACATATTTTTTGAGTAAAAATTCATGAACATAAAACAATTTCAAGCTTATTAAAACCACATCCGCAAAATAAATATCAATACATTGAATCTAAGTATCAATACATTAGCACATATATAAAATGCCTATAGAGTGACATTAAATACAACACCAAATTCCAAATTTTAATTTTTATTTACTTATTTTTTCTACAGAAATTAGCAAAAATAATCTCATGTTCAAATTTAATAGTAAAATAACCAAAAATCCAAAACAACTAAGACAAATATTGGGTACTTGAGATAAGGGAAGCTCATAAGAGATGGGTGAGAGAGGCTTCCCCAACATCACCTTTAATGAAAGAAATCGAAGTTTCGCATCCAATAAAGAAAATATAAGATGAATATTAGACATGAAATAAACCCAAATTATGGTTTAAATAGCAAACCCCTAAAAAACCAATTAAATCAATAAATCAAATGAATTCATGATCTCATTATGTAATAAACATAGCCACAACGCACAAAAGATAAGTGATTATAATTTTTACAAAAAGACAATGTGAAAATTCCTACTTAGAATATGACAAAATGAAATAGAATGAGATTAATGGTTAGGCAAAAGAAAAAAAATGATGCAAATACAACGTTGTAAGAAATATAAAATTCTTTAATTAAAAAAATATATGTGTATATATAATATTATATATATTGGAGCAGTAATTATGTAGAACGATAGATAAAAATTGAATCGAGGGCGTGAGGTAATTGAAAGAAAATCTAAATTTGTTCAGAACCCATTATTGGCAACATAAACCCAAAGGGTATTACCTCAAGTGGGTGGCAGAGACTGCATAACTAAAAGCCAACAAGTAGAGATGGACTGACCCATTTTATAGTCAAATGGTTAAAAATACATGTTTATCTACAATAAAAAAAAACATATTAAATAATAAATGGAAAGGCAACAAATAAACAAATCATGATAATACCTTATATGTTAGTAAAACTCTAGAAGACCTAGATGGTAAAAAAATCCAAAAGTTGACAAATTGGTAAGATCAAAACCTACAAAATGAAATTAAATCCCTAATTAAGATTAATAAAAAATGGAATAAAACAAAGAACACACCTGAACCCAAGTGAGAACAATAAAACACACCATGGATACCATATTAAGGATTTCATAACCCTAATTTTAACATATAAAGAAACCTCTCCTCCATCCATTAGAATATAAACTTCTATAATGATGCATCTGGGAAAAAAAACCCAAAAAATTAAAATGGGAAATAAATACATGAACATGTTTCGAAAAAATATGCATTTGGGAAAACTTTCAGGACCATAGAAAACTCACCTTGTTCCTCGTGATTGCCTTTGTTTTTCGTTAGATTGTAATAAATCGACACCTAAAATTAATTAAAAGAAAAGGAAAAAAAATATAGAACACCAAATTTCAAAGCCAAAAAACATAAAATTAAATGAGAAATAAACCCTCAAAATAATGTTTCTATCTTTCAGGTCCTGTTAAAAAAAATAATCATAATGTAAACCCTCAACATCAATTTCATAGTAAAGACATAAAGAATAAAAATGTAAAACTAGATAGAGAACATTCAAACCTCGATTTAACATATGGAGAGAACGTTCAAAGTTTTGCACTAATCTTCATTATACAACTTTGTATAATGAAGACTAATGAAAATATGAGGCCTGAAAGAGAGTAGAAAATTCTACCATGTCTTGTTTTTATGTACATAAGAAAGGAGATCTACATAAGAAAATTGAAAAATTGCACCATATATTTTCAGATCGCACCTTAGTTTCAGATCTAATTAAGGTGTGCGTGCGCATGAATGCGTAAGAGAGTGAGGGATATTACCTCAGATGTGTGCATGTGAGATAGATAGATAGATAGATAGATAGATAGATAGATAGATAGATAGATAGATAGATAGATAGATAGATAGATAGATAGATAGATAGATAGATAAATAGATAGATAGGTAGATAGATATAACAAAGTAGCATGGTTTTTTAATTGAGTTCTATCTAAGCACAATAAGGGTCTCGAATATTTAAAGAAAATTAAGGGCCATGATTGACTCTGTAATTTTTATTATCCTGTCCAAAATTGACTCAGTAAACTCGTTGTCCTTTAATTACCCGTCTGTGCTTCTTCTCTCATTATCTTTCCACATATGACCTACTCCCCTCCCTCTCTCTCTCTCTCTCTCTCTCTCTCTCTCTCTCTCTGATGAATCACCATTGTGGGTTTCTATTCTAGTTAGGTATACCCCCTTGCTTCGAGATTTATTTTTATTATTGGATCATATTTTAGTTTTTTTAGGTGGATTTTTGGCTTCTCATGACGTGATCGCTCAGGTTTACTCCCCTACTCTTTAATATTTACTCTTTTTTTTCTCATTTTTGTTGTTTAGTTTGGATCACTCATGTAAACTCACTCATCTCTTATTTGTTTTTCAACCATTTTTTATTTTTGTTATCTTCAATTTGAAGAATTTCTTGTTTACAATCTTCTTTTTTTGTATCTATTAGTTTTCCAGGTACTAATTTGGTATTTCTCATTTGTTTAGGGTTCAAATTTCTAGCTTTATTCATGTCTCATGTATAGTCTCTCTCTCCCTCTCTACATACATATATATATATATATATATATAATGGCCCTTAAGATTTTCGATTTTTAATTTTTTGGATTCAATTCCCTTTTAGGGGTGTATATATTTTGTTTCCTTTTCATATTCCTAGTAGTAGTTTGCTTTTTTATGTTCAATATCCGTGAGGCAAATATTTGGGTTTTAAGATGGGCTAAGATTTGTTAGTTTTTTTGGATTCATTGTCTTTTGATTTGTGACAACCCGCGATTCGAGATAAGGGGTGACCAGCCCGATACTCAAACGTAACATGAATCATGAATGGATATCATTCTCAGCATCAACAATAAAAACTGAGTATACGGGAAAACCACCCAATAAGTCAGAAAACGGGTTGCCAAAAAGTGTAAAATTTTTAAAATGCAGTGATGAAAATTAAATTTAAACAACCCAATCTAATAAGCAAGTGGAATTCCACAAAAATAAATATCATACAATTAAAACGGATGTATACAAATGGACCGAATAGGCGGTCGATCCACAGCAACATACAACAATTTAATATCTTATGTAATACATTCATTAATCAAATACAAATATTTGGGCCACACCCCCGATGAAAAGACCCGATCGTATCTAGAACACAAAGATGAGGGCGTCTAATTCAATGACCTGTAATATCCACAAAATCTTACAACCCGTCAAAGTAACTGGAATGGAAACATCAAAACGGGCATCCTTGTGGGGGAGCACCTGAGCGGATACAATCATATATACAACAAGAAAAGTAAACCGGTCAGGGCCAGGTTCTATATGATCACCAGAAGAATAAAAAGAATGATAGAAATGAACAGTTATGCATGAATGATAAGGATGATAATATGACAATGACATGCTATCTACATTACACTTTAAGTAATTATGAAATGAAAAGTCGTATGCATAACGAAAGAAAAGTAAATAACTTAAATTTAAAACCTTTCCTCATTAATCCAATTACCATATCCTTCATACATTCCTTAATAGGAATTAAAAACCATTTGTTTGGTTTACATTAAGAAGATATAATTTCCTTTCATTTATTAACTTCCATAGTTAATTATCTTTCCAAATTGTCTTTCCATTCCTTAATAGGAATACCATTATTATCAAGTGCTCTTTATGGCACATATCACATTAATCTCATTCCCGTGCTCTTTATGGCACGTATCCATGCTCTTTATGGCATATAACCATCAAGTCCCACTTGATGCAGAAAAGTTATATTCACATACATATAACGATTCTAAGACCGCCCCTCCGAGTTTCCCCACTGGGCGCGCCCCTAAATGACCATCATCTTCCAGGGCCTATCTATACAAGACAACCTGGGATCATAACGCAACGTCGGGAAGCGGCCATATGCATGCGAGAAAGTCAGGACCACACCCGCAATCCCCTAACCAGCGCAGAAAACATATAAAAACCCCGCATATGGCCTAGGACTATATCCACCCTGCATTCACTAGCCAGGGGGCATCACCAAGCGCGCGAACTTCCCTTATGATGTCATTTAGAGAGGTGTGTTTAAGTAAATTAACATTTACCATATTATATCTCATTTTCATTTCAATTACCATTACCAATATCCATGTGTTTGGTTCTTTCTATTCGAACCTATCATAATTATGCAACCAGGTTCATTTTATTTGAACCCATCATCTATAACACATTTTGGATTCATTTTATGCGAACCTAATTCCCATCGAATATTATCATTAATATTCCTCAATTTCAAGTCCCAACTAAATCTCCAAATGATCATTGTGATCCTACAAGTCTCCAAAGTTCATATAACTTTGATAAGCCCTTAAGTCTCCAAGTTAGGGCATTTAACTTCCTAACTTCTAAAAATTTGAATAAAAGAAGTAATGCCTTAACATTACTTTAAACCTCCCCGGAATAAACCCCAGATGAACCCATTTCTAGTCTAGGGTAACGACCAAACTCAACTAATACTATAGGGCTCTAAGTTTACTTCATTCAAGAAGGTTCTTAAGTCCTAATCCTAAAGAATAAGGATGAAAATTAAAAGGAAAAAGACCCAAAACTGCTGGAACCGAATCGATTCGCCCTAAAGGCCGAATCGATTCGCTCCAGCGAATCGATTCGCTCAGAAAGCGAATCGGTTCGGTAGAAAATTTCAAGTTTCTGCATTTGCCGAATCGATTCGGCCTTAACCCGAATTGATTCGGAATCACAGACCTGGGAAGCTGCTTCTATGCCAACCGATTCGCCCTAGGGGCCGAATCGATTCGCCCCTGCGAAAATGCCAAGAATGGCTATGGAGTCTTGAACTCCAATTTCTACCCAACTCCAAAACCAACCCCAACCAAAATCATTTGCTGCAATTACTACACCCTAAATGTCTCTAACTTCCAACATTTATCATTATTAAACACCCAAATCCATTTCCAAGGGTTTAATACCCATAAATCCAACAAAACCCTAAAATGGTTAAACACAACAAATTCACAACTATCAACACTAATTATTCTACTTAAATCAGATAATAGCAAGTAGATAACTTGCCTTGATCATACAAATGCATATTTAATTTTGTGTAGGCAATGATCCAAGCTTGAGTCTCCAAATTTCTCTTTCTCTCCCAAGGCTTTCTTCCTTTCTCTCTCTCTCTCAATTGTAAAAGTGGAAGAATGGGAATAGGGGTGGGAAATAAAACGGGGCTTAAGTCCTAAAAGCCCACTTAAGTGACTAATACGCGATAAAATAATTCCCGATTACACTTATAAGCTATAACCAGTCAAAAGTGCCCAAAATGCCAAAATGCAATATGGCACTTATTTTGACTGTCTCCCACCTACCGAGACTAACTACACCCTCCAAATTATCATTTGGAAATTTTATAACTCATTTTACTTCCGGTTTCATATTAAACCAAATTGTCATTTTATATCTTATGACACCACAATTTACCACATGGATATTTTTACCTACACATCAGGTAATCATACAACATTTTAGTAAATATTAACCTTTTTCATATTAAATTAATATTTACTCAACATCCATCATTTTATAATTAATTACTACACATAGTAAATAAATATAAAATAGGCTACCAAAAGAGAGGGTTGTTACATGATTTCATTATTAAAATTACATTTTCTTGACATTTGGGATATTCATCCATCTTTAGGTTTTCACTTCTTATGGGAGGAAAATAACGATAGTTCTACAACCATTACACATCTACTTTAAAAAATGTCTTTCTTTATTTCACTCATATTTCCTTGAATCCCATTCTCTTATTAATTATATGCATTAAAAGTGGTACCTAAAATGCTTTTGAATATGTAAATAACACAAGTTAATCACATTATAGTTTAAAATGCTTAGTTTGGTTGATCTTTATAAATTTGGTGTTAGATTTGAGACTTTTGCTAAAATTAATATATATGTTTTGTTAAGATTACTCATTAATGTGATATGCTAATTTTTTTATTCATATAGATTTATTGAAGTCTTGTATTTATTCATATAGTTTTATTGGAGTTTTAGATAAATCAATGGGATATGTCCACATTGTCACATTATATGATTGCACTAGAAGCTTATCCTTGTTAATGGGATAATTGTAGATTTTGACTATATGTATTCTTGTATATTTTGAAGGGTTCTTTAGACATACTGATAACCCAGTTTTTCTTTTCTTGTTACCACATGTGACCAATATATCTATTTGTGTGAAGTTGAAAGACAGCAAAAATATCTCAAATAAATCAGAGGTATAAGAATTAAAAGATTATGAATCCTTTATATGATCTGAATATCAACTTGCATGACAGATTTTGAATAAGATCCTAATTGAATAATTTTTTTTCCTGTAATTTCATTAAAATTTACCCTATTGGTACCTAACAATGGTTGTATTGTCAGAATGCTCTACCACTTATTTTGAAGATCAAGTCGCATTAAGTTGCATACTATACATAACTTATATATAGCGACCATATAAAATGTTTTAGGTTAAAAGATGACTATGTGATTGATGAGTGATGCAATAACATAGTTGTGCCTCTATTTTTATAATATTTAAGTGGCATGTCTTTACATGATACACCACTTAATCTGATGCAATAGGAATCATTCAATCTTGAATGAAAAATAATTGGTAGTTTGATATTTTACTTTTTTTTCAGAGCACTAATTGCTTCATTAATGCATGAGTGAGGCTTTATTTATATGGATTTTAATTTTCAAATCCATATTTTGTCAATCAATAGTTTTGAAACTAAATCAAAATTTTAGGCACAATATATCTTTTTATTGGGGGATGTTATTTGATAAAGATGGCAATGGTTAAAATATTTTTTTTTGGTTTTGATGACCGTGCCAACAATAAAGAATTTTTGTTGTATCCCTTCCACCATGGCGTTAATGAAGAATAATGGTATTTTTTTAATTGTTTAATGGTAATTATTTGAGATTGTTTTTATTTTTTTAACACAAAACAAATGAGGGAGCAAATAAGTAAAAATGGAAGAGATTTTAACTGAGTTATCGCAGTAGGAGGGTTTGGTCAGTTCAGGGGAGGCAGGAGGTAGGTTCATGGGAGGCAGGAGGCAAGTTCGTGGGGTTAGAAGAAATATGTTGAGGCAGTTTCCTGGGAGGCGCAAGTAGGTTCGTGGCCGGTTTTGTTGGGTATGATGATGAGATGAAAGGGCAGGAGGTTTTTGAGGGTGGGAGGGAGGCGAAAGAAAGTTGGAAGAGAAATAGGACCTTTCCCTTTCTTTATTCTTATAAATACATACATATTTTATTATATATTAATAGTTCGGGTATCCTCGTGGGGACCCAAGGCTATACCCGAAACCGAACCAAAAATTTTCGACGATTTTTTAACTCCCCGAACCAGCCCCATTCCTCGAAACTTAATCCCCGTACCCTACCCAATAGGGTCGGGTATCCGTGGGGACCCGAGTTTTCGGTGAAAATTTCCATCCTTACCCATTAATTAAGTTTCATCACACTTAAGTTGCTTTTAGATATACACTATCTATTTTTTCTACTATCACACTTAAGTAGAATAATCACACTTGTTTATATTTAGGGCAATTTACAATTAGGTACCTCGCAAATTATTTTTAACATTTAAGGACCTAAGTGTTTAAAATTTGTCAAGATTCCCATAGTGTTTAAAATTTGTTTGCGAGGGACCTAAGAGTACTTTCCCCTTATATTTATCACATTATAATATATAAACTATAGCATCTCCCGGAATGACCACCACGATGTATGCGTACTTTGCTATCAAGTACATGTACCTCTCGTACTAATCAGCGATTACCATTTCAGGATATCTCCTCGAACCATCAATCAAAGAACATAAAATGGAGGCGAATATAGTTCTAAGCCTTTGGGATACGCATGTATCTAACGTACCCAGACTACCTGCCAATCTCACTAATACACACACATAGTGATTCGCACGTCAAGGTGGGATCGCCCTCTGCGTGAAAACCTCCCGTGATAGCAAGTAGCGTAGATATGTTCACACACATAATTAGTCATATAATAGGCATTCACACAACCTATATATATGTATATATTTATATTCAGTAGGTATACACACAACCTAACATATAATCCTGTATGTAGTTTATATTTATCTCGGATACTCAGCGTACTAAATAATTCTCACAAAAATATTGATTTCATATTATCCAGACATCACTCACTACCCGAAGGGTCCCATATATCCCTTACATTAATTCAGTAGGTTATACATCACTATACTGCTAATTTAAGTCTTAAGTTATCGTTCACTCGTCCCATAACCCAAATCGTAAATTCCCGATATGTCTCTCAATCAATTAAGCATTATCGGTTCAAGTCCCAATTCACCCTCATTAAGAATAACTGTGCCTAAATTAAGTACCTACTGACCTTCCCTAAGTCCTTGTACAAATATTAAACTTCCCCCAAAGTTTTCCCATAATTAAACTCTTAAAACTTTGATCAAATAAATTTCTGGGGATAATAGATAACTAGACTGGTTCTAACCCCAAACACTTCTTCTTCTTCACTGTTACGGGTTTCTTCCATTTTTATCCAATAAAAACTCTATCAAACAATCCCAAACTCCCACCTAACATTATCAAACATCAAATATATGTGTAGGGATGATCTCTAACGTAATTCATACATAAAATCCTTAAGAAATTTATCCAAGAACATATTTAAACCTTAAGATTCTCAAAATCCTCGTTTATGGTGTTCTTCATGCATAATCAAGAATATATCCAAATTTCTTTCATTATTCTCATCACATAACATCTGATTTCGAATGCTATAAATAAAGGAATCTATACTACATGCATTCCTATATCAATTCATAGATTATACCCATTAAATCCCCCAAGAATTTATCCAAACCATGTAATTGCAACCCTACACTACATGGGTATTATAACATGCTTAATAAATTGCAAGATAAACACTTACTTCGTAATATCAAATCTGATTTATCTTCTAAGACGATGAGGTTGTCTTTCCTTGCTCCGATCTTAACTCCGACGACGTTCGTGGTGAGAATTGGTGTGGAAAAGCCTAGGTTCTTCTCCTTTTCCTCTCAATAGCATCCTCTCTCTCAAACTTGTTGTAACACTAGCCTCTAACTCCAAGGGGATGATATAACCTTTTAATTTTCGAAGTTCTCTCTACCGTAAACTCTTAAATGACCGAAGCACCCTTGTATGGTGCCGAGTTGGTATAAAATCGTTCCGGGACCCAAAATATACACCCGAGTATACTATTCTGACTATATTGACCAATTCGAAATCAATCTTGACCTCAAAATCACCATCCGAGTTACTTTACAATAATTTCCTATATCGACCTCAAATAGTCTACACGTGACTCATGATTTAACACCGTCACGTCACTATCACTCATTATGTAGTAAAATAATAAATCACTATTCACTTAGGGTCCGTTTGATAGCATTATTTGCCATGGAAAATGGCAAATAAGTTGACAAATATGACATTTGCCTACAATTTGGTGTGTTTGATAGCAAAATTTGCCTACAAGCTATTTGCCAATGTACAACACCTCTTATGCATAACATGTTGGCAAATTTTGCTTTGCTATATGGGTGAGAAATATTTGCCAACAAATTTGCTAACTTCTTAAACGCTTTTAATATTTTAAAAAACAATTTAAAAACTATTTTAAATAATTAAAAAAAAACTGTTATGAATATTTTAAAAATTGTTATGAATATTTTAAAAATTATTTTAAATAGTTAAAAAAACTGTTTTAAATTAAAATCTGTTTAAAAACTGTTTTTTCGTAAAAAACCGTTTTAATGTAAAAAACTGTTTTAATGTAAAAATTGTTTTAATGTAAAAAATGTTTTAATGTAAAAAATGTTTTAATGTAAAAAATAAAAAATTGTTTTGATGTGAAAACTGTTTTAATATAAAAAAATGTTTTAATGTAAAAACTGTTTTAATGTAAAAAATTATTTTAATGTAAAAACTGTTTTTTCGTAAAAACTGTTTTAATGTAAAAATTGTTTTAATGTAAAAAATTTAAAAATGTTTTAATGTAAAAACTGTTTTAATGCAAAAAATTATTTTAATATAAAAACTGTTTTAATGTAAAAAAAATTAAAAACTGTTTTAACATAAAAACTGTTTTAAAGTAAAAATTAAAAACTGTTTTAATGTAAAAACTGTTTTTAGTAAGTAGTTTTGGCGTAAAAAACTTTTTTTTATATATATAGTTTGGTACTTTTTTAATAAATAAAAACGGGAAGTAAAAAAGAAAAGAAAAAACTGTTTTTTTTATTAAATAAGACTTGGGACGAAAATTAAAAAAAAATCATATTTTTTATTATTATATATGTTAATATGGACGAAAAATGTGTTATTAAAATGTTTTGCCTAAAAAATTTGTTTTACCTTATTTGGTGTTTGATAGTCTAATGTGAGAAAAAAATATTTGTCTAGGCAAAATTTGTCCTGGCAAATTTTGCCATGCCAACACTTTTGCCCAATATGTATCAAACGGACCCTTAGTAATTATATTCCATAAACATTAATCATTTCTCTTTTGATTAATATTTTAATCAGCACATCTCGCTTAATTCCATTAAATTACGGCACACGTGTAATTTAAAAAGAATCGAATTAATTAAATTCTAATTTACTCAGAAATACGGGGTGTTACATGGTTGTCCCAAAATTATAAATTGACTCATTAATAAATAGGCCCATTTACAAAATGACCCATTAATTGTGCTTGGTTTCATTAATAAAATGATTCATTAATTGACCAATTTTAGCTCATGTGTAAAATCTGAAATTGGATCATTTCACAAAAAATGTGAAATACATCTATTTGAAATTGGAGTCACATAAAGTGCATGTTCCTCTCTCTCTTTCCCCCTCTTCCATCCCTTCCCCCTCCCCATTTCTCTTAATTTACTTTTTTTATTCTTTTTTCTCATAGATAGTTGACATCAATTTTAGATTACCAACATTGCATAAAAATGAATTTAAATTCATTTCAAATCAACTTATTCACAAATCACTAATTCACAATGAACCAATTTATATAATAAAATAATTTGCACAACCAAACGGGGCCTAAGTGTTTGTGGTTTATTTAAACATGTTTGTTTGGGGGGTGGGTACTGGGTGGGGGTATGTAATAAGTTAGCTTGAAATATGTTACCATGTTATTAAGTATTCATGATATCGGGTTGTCTATAGTTATAAATAATAGGACGAATGCTCTACTAGTTAGATTTTTGGAATAAGGGTGTGTAACAGAGCTTCTAAAATTTATTCTATTGTTCCTATCAATATCATGATATAGTACACTGATATAACTCTTTCAAACTTTCAAACCTTAGTTGATATATGGATTTGTTAGGTTGAACTCGTTCACCGGACCTCTAAACGCAAACCATGCCATTACATTACAAAGAGGGGAGTGCATATAATGACAAAATTAAACGATGAATGGGGGATCATAATTTTTTGTAACTTTATATTAGTTTTTGGCAAGGTTCTAAAAAACGCGGAGCGTGATCGAGGCATGGAGGCCATGCCTTAAACCTTAGAAACTTAGGCGAGCTTTAGGGGTAAAAAGGTGTGAAAAGACGTTTATGACTTTTTAATGTATTTTAGTATTTTTTAACTATAACAAGGCTATTAAAATACTAAAATTGTACATATCATAAAAATATGTCTGAATATTTGCAAATTAAAATACTATTTGATTATTTTGGACGAGATAATGGTCCGGTTAGTAATTTTTTTTAAAAGGCGATATCATTTCACTAAAGCATTGTTGTTCTTAGAAAAAAAATGCGCCTTAAGAGTTTTACCAAGAGTAAGGCGTAAAAAGCTTAAGGCGGGACGTTTCTCCCAAGCCTCAAGGGTAGGAGTGCCTAGGCAGGTTTTTTAGAACACTAATTTTTGATATTTTTACGATGTAAGTTCGTTCATATTGTGGAGTTAGGGGGTGGGGATTTTGATTGCGTTTTTTTTAGTCATATTGGTTATAAAAGAAGATAAGACTCGAACACGATAAAAACCTACAAAAAATGCGATCCGTTGAGAGGCGTGGTTTGTATGGAGCATATGTTATCCCCATCACTAGGGGTGTTCAAAAAACCGATTGGACCGATGGATCGAGCCGAATCGACTCTTTTTTTTCGATCTTTTTTCTTAATCGGTCCGGTCTCAGTTATTTTTTTAGCGGACCGATCTAGTCGGTCCGGTCCACGATTTACAGTTTCAAAAACCCTATTAGGACCGACCCGGACCGACTCTATATAATATAATCTATTTTTACATATATATATATATATATAAGATAAATCAATAGTGAAAATATATATTTTAATATTTGATTACGTTAAATTGCAGTTTAATCCAATACTAAGTTTGTTTTAATTGCAAATTTTGATATTTTTTATTTTTTAATGTTTGGAAAAAATAGGCTCGGATTTATTTTTATTATTATAAATGATGTAATTCATTAATGTGAGGATCGACGGGTTAGAGCGGAGTGACTCTATAAAAATCTGAACCGACATTATCGTCCGGTCACGATCTATTTTTTTAAAGGATCGACCAAGTCGGTCCGGTTAAAAAGAAACTCAAAACCGAACTGGAGGGGACCACGAAGACTCCTACCCACCACGCCCCACCCAACAAAAAACGAAAAGAAAAGAAAAGAAAAAGGTAGAAAGAGAGGGGAGTTCCGTACAAGAGGCAGAGGGTAGGGTATAAAAGTACATGTATATTAGTAAAGTAACGGAACAGAATAGCGAGCGAGAGAGATTTACGGTACCGTAGGGGGGGGTGGTTGGTGTTAGGGTTTGGTTCAAATCATATCAAATCAAATGGCTTGCTCTAAAATCATGAGCGATGATGTTATTATTCTTTCCGATTCCGATTCCGATTCCGATTGGGTTAAAAAAGCAGAGAAGAGAAAGAGGTTCGATGAAGAAAGTAAACACGAAGAGGGCAAATATCGCGATGTTGACGGTTACGGTAATCGGACCTCAATGACTGTTGAGGAGTATCATCGTTACGAAGAGCAAGTCTATAATAGCAATGTACGTATTCAGTTTATGTATCTTCTATACAAGTACATACTAGACTATTATATTCTATTTTATGTGCAGGGGTACGACGTGGAAAAGTTCCCCGGTGTAAGTATGATCGGTCAAATTATGCCAACCAATTTGAAGAATCCCGAAAATGTCTATTGGGTTAACTTGGGTGCAGAGCTAGCCATCAAGGACTACTGTGGGAGGAATAGGGGGACAAACTACACTCTTGACAAAATCATCAAGGCCAACGGGCAGTGTATTCGTGGCTTTACACATTACATCACTTTTGAGGCCACTGATGCTGCTGCTGGCCGTACCGATACGTTTCAAGCCAAAATTCAATATGGATTTGCCAATGAGGATCACGTCGTCGAGGAATGCAGGATCAAGCCTACAACCGTCCAATCCTAGTCACATGTACCTAATTTCCATCTCATTTTTATTTTTCATTGTTTCCCTTTGCTTATAAAAAAGAAGCATTGGTTTCTTTTGCGTATTTTGAGGATATCATATGCTAACACAAGTTTTTATGCACACCCGAAAACCGACTAAAGCATGGCTACGCTGATTAAAAGCATCTACTTCATTTTTCCCCCCGGTTTGTACCATTAAGGCAGTCTCTCGATTTACCATGTTGGTCGCTAATTCACCTTTGGCTCTGGCTGTGGAAGTATTTAGATGGTCGCGTGGTACGATTCGATGACCAGCTCCTTTTGCCAATACTTGAGGCTTTCAAAACGACATACAACTCGAGTAGTTCAGAGCGGCTCTCCAGATTTTCTCGCTGAAATAGGCGATTGGCTTGCCATTTGGCTCCAAAAAGAGACGCAAAGGTCTATGAGGAATCGGGTGGGTTTAAGCTTTTGGCCGAATTTACGATTTGGAAAAAAAGGCATTAAATGAGAGTAATTTGGGGTTCCAGCAGAATAAAAAAACGATTAATGTTAAAAATCCTTTTGAACCGCACTAGTCGATTAAACGGGTTTCCAGCAGCCGTGTAATTTTTAGTAACTTTTTTGACCGATTTTCGATTCTATTACAAGTTGAGCCACCTTCTACCGTCTAGAAGGCGTTATTAAAACACCGCAATTAAAAATATCAAACACGTTTCTCTCTTATTCAAAAAAATAAAAATAATGATATCATCACTTATTTTGGGAGTAAGGAACGGGGGCATATACAAATATATTCAAATCTATTTTATAATATCGGTAGGTGTTCTACCATTATGAGAGGGCTTTCTACAACATTTTCAAGTTTGGAGGACCAAATTTGACTGTCAAGAGGTCAAACCGGAGGGTGCATGAGTGTTTTATTTACACATTAGGCTGCATTTTTTGGGTTTTGAGGGTGTTAGAGAGAAGAAAGTGGTGGGTATGCGTTGGTGGGTTTTCCGGCGACATGTATAATACAAATAAAATGAAAGAAACAATATATACAACAAAAAGTTAAAAAAAAGTTGTTTACCTGTGAAAGAAACAAATAGAAACAAATAGAGATTCTACAAAGAACAACATATAATACAAATACACGACAAAGAAAATGAAAACAAAGTTGTTTTACTTGTAAAAGAAACAAATGAGAGTGTGCTCCGGAATGGGTACAAAGAAGGGTTGGGAGTTTTGATGGAGTTTTGGTGTTGGTACTATAAGACTGAGAGGTAGCGGGTGGGATAAGGAGAGTTGCTGGAGAGAAAAGGTTGGTTTTGAAAATGGTGGAAAAGAATTTTAAAGATTGTGGGAATCTGCTGTGGTTGAGTTTGAACGTGGGGTTTTGTTAGAGGTTTTCGTGCTTTTCCAGATATTGTGAGAGATTTTAGGAGAGAATCCCCATTAGGCAAAGGTAGGATTAAAAAAGAGCATACAATCTCAACCATTCTTTATATTACATCACACATTGAAAACACGCACTCGCATCGATGACTTATTTGACCAGCTGAGGGAGAAGCCTACTTCTCAAAGATAGACTTGAGATCCGGGTATCATCAACTACGCATCAGGGAGCAGAATGTGTCAAAGACTGATTTTCTGACGAGGTATGGATCGTATGAGTTTCGGGTTATGACATTTGGGCTAACCAATGCCCCAGCAGTATTTATGGACTCGATGAACAGAGTTTTCAGAGAGTTCTTAGATCAGCTTGTCATTGTCTTCATAAATGACATCCTAATTTTTTCCCGTACTGAGGAAGAGCATGCACTTACGTATATATATATATATATATATATATATATATATATATATATATATATATATATATATATATATATATATATATTATCACAATGGCTTTCTTATTACATATTACGCTATTTGTACATCTTTTTTTTTGTATTATAAATTTATAATAAATATTAATATATTTTCCAATCCTAGTCACATGTATGTAATTTCCATCTCATTATTATTATTATAAAAGGCGAAAATCTGACTACGAATGAGGACTAAATAATGGCTAAGCCGATTAAAAGCATCTATAACTTAATCCCCCCCCTTGTAGTGGAGATGGAATGCGTACCATTAAATGTCGGTCGCTAATTCGCCTTTGGCTGTGAAACTATTAGATCATGTGGTACGATTCTATCTCATTTTTTTGGAAATCCATGGATAGGTCTATTGATAAAGGGTGCACGTGTAATCCATGCTTGCAACGAAACACATGATCATTTGCAATTTTGCGAAGATATTACAATTTTAAATTAAAGTTTAAGGCATCCTTAATAGCACACAAACTCACTCACCCCTAATTAAACCCTAAATATAATACAAAACCATGGTTGCCTATAACCATCGATAGACGATACGCATCGTCAATAGGTAGTACGACGATATATAGTGTTGTGTCATAGGTAGTACGACTAGATTATAGTGTATTAAACAAATATATATGTAGCTATTGTTACAAATGTAATATAACATTATATATGTATATATTGTCTTTTGCATGTGTAGTACTTCTACAAATCTTATATAATATATATACACTACCATATGCCCGTCCCGATGGCAAAATTTTAATTTCGCCCCTTGTGTAATTGTTCTTATAAAAAAACCCAAGCCAATGGCATTATCTCAATTTTACCCAACATACATTTTGCTTGATAAACGGTTGTCATTCAAGATCTCCTTATTCAATAACCATTTGCTTAAAAAAAGGTCGTACCCAATGCACAAGTATCTCTTAACTGCAGGGTTTGGGAGAGGGTTTGGGAGAGGCTGATATCGGTTGGCATTACCCTCATATATGGAGAGGCCGACCTCATGTCTCGAACTCAAGATCAACCGTAGCTTGGGCGAGGGCACTTGCGATCGCACCAAGGTACGACCTCTCCAATAACCATTTGCTTACGAAACAAAAAATACTTGGCTACAACTATCAAGTCATTCACTTGCAAGTAAGAAAACAAATTATGATGTCCTACAAAATATGCTCCCATATATGAAACTGAACTACACTTGCAGCTGCATGTAAGAACCTTTAACTAACTCTCGATCAATAATTCCGGTAAAGAATTAACCCTCAAAAAATAAGTTTGATTTTCCAACACAAATGAGAAATTTCAATCTTGATGATTTAGCCCATGTTTCCCGCAAATTGTTTCCTACGACATGCATCAAAGGAATGAACATCAAAAGTACCATAAAAAATGTTATATGCATCAAAAGGATTGAGAGACTGCAAGCACAAAAACACTAAGCAATAGAATAACTAGGATAGCAGCTCCTCTAAAAAAAACATCACTAATATCAGAGCCTCTATTGGTGCAACTCATAGCTTTAATAAATTAGCTCCTCCTCCTCCCCCTTTGCCCTTTACTCAAAAGAAAATAATGTAAACATGAAAAAAAATCAGTTCTAGTGATTAAGCAAAGACAACAAAAGTTGTGAGAATGGACAATTAAAACATTATAAAAGTTCTTGCAATTCCATTTGAATGGTGTTGGCTCCCAGCAATACCGTGCTTGTTCCTTTGGTATACCATGAGATGTGCGGGGACCTCCTGCTTGGAACCAAACCTTGGTTAAGGAAACATACTTGATTAAGAATATATCAGCCATTATTCTGAGACATTAATTTTATTATCAATGCAATTTTCTTAATTTATTATGTATGACATATGCAATGTATAACATGGAGGGTCCAAAACTACATAGAACTAAATATCAATACCGTATAACATTTTGCATAGAAAAATCAAACATAAGGAGAAGTATTAAGCAAACATTTCAAACATAAATGTAACAAAACACTTTGAGTCATTTAACAATAAACCAAAAGTTCCAAATATTAACTTCTAAACTGAGGAATATGCAAGAATCAAAATCGATAGGTATGCCTTATTGTAGTTGCCGTTATTAGCATCTTGACGCCCAAATAATAAATTCTGGGAGCCCCTATAGCCATCTTGCCCAACATTCAATGCCTTTTTACCTTAATGACTTTAAAACACATAAAAAGATTAGAATGATAAGAGATGTTAATTTAAAGTGGAAGAGCAAGATGTTAAATTTATGTAGCTCCATCTAATCACATTTCTCAAAATGGTTTTAAAAAGTTAATTGAACTTATAAAGAGGAAGGTTAACTGTTTCTTACTAAAATGGTACAGAAAGAAAATATTTTTTTTTTTGGTTTCAAAAACCTGGTCAAAGACTAATTTATTTTATAAAATAGAAATCTGAGATTGTATGTTAGAAATAGAAAAGACTCCCCGGGATGATTAAGTACTTTAACTTAAACCTAGCTCCTATCTGCTAGTGTATATGTGCTTGATGTCTAGGCAAATCTTGAATCTAATTGATGTAACTTCCAAAAGTGTTGAAGAGATAGACAACTCTGGGGAAGAAACTAATTGTAAGTTTATTCTATTATACCTATTGGCGGGGAATGCAAGGGGATTGGATGATGATTTATTTGATATATTATATCTAAGATATTAGGATATTTATTAGTATTTATCTCGTAGTAATTATCCTTTAGTATTCATCTTTAGTAATTATCCCTAAGTTATCTCTTAGTAGGAAGCTTAGCCTATAAATAATTGTAACTCTCATTATTGAGGACATACCTGAATGAATGAAAATTGAGTATTTCAGATTTTAGTTTGATAATTAATTAGTTTAATTTCTCTCTCTGATTGCTCATATTTGGAGCATTTTATGTTTCTTTTCATCCTTATCATGTAGGGAAAATCTCATAATAATTTGTTCTGCACCATTTTGGTATCAAGGCTTAATGCTCAAGATCAAAACTCTTCTAATGCCAAATATTTAAAACTGTGAAAATAGGAACTCAGAAGAACTAAAATAGGTTTCTGAAAGTTACAGATTTCACTTCTTACTTCTCAACAAATCAGTAGAAAACCTTCTCAGCAAACAAGCCCAAACATCCTTGCGCGCATAAATACACACATATGCACAAATAAATACATCTATAATAATAATAATAAAATGGTAAGAGCCGATTGCAGAGAACCGAATGTACACAATTGTATTTAAATGCAGAAGGCCTCGTGTCCCTATTTACAATACTTACACATAGATGGGCAATGTAATGGCAAGATTTGAAGAGTAGGCAGTGGAGATGCCTACGAAATACATTCAATACCCCACTTCATAACATCATGCCAGAGTCAACAGGTAATTGAAACAGCTTAGTTAGACTATAGATAACCAAAGAAAAAAAAAGATGAGAAACAATGGAGAACTCTAAATCAATCCATACATGACAAAATCACAAAGCAAAATATCTAAAATGATGAGAAACAATAGAATCTTGGGGTAAAACAACAAAAAATGATGAAGCCACAAAACAAAATACAATAGCACACATAAAACACAAACAACACACCCCGATCCATGCTTTCCCTGATAAAGGCCAAAACCTTAATAAAAAAACCAATAAATAAAAAATCCAAAATATAAAAATCAAAGTGCTGGAGATTGAGATACTCTCACTACATTATTACATTCACACATTTTGGAGAAATGTCTACTTCTAAATAAAACAGATCTAGTATAGAACAGAGGTGGTACACTGATTACACACACAACTCTATTTTATAATATATATAGGTGTTCTACCATCATGAACTTTGCATGCATTAGAGCAAGGCAACATGTTTTTTTAGGTTTGCTTTTTTTAGACCACTACAATGTTTTAACGTTAGGAGGATCAGATTTCACTGTCAAGAGGTCAAATCTGAGGGTGTGTTTGTTTTTGTATGCACGGTAGGTTGCATTTTTCTGGTTTTGAGGGTGTTAGAGAGAAGAGAAGTGGGTATGCGTTGGTGGGTTTACCAGCAAGAGGCAATCTACGAAGAACAACATATAATACAAATAGTGAAAGAAACAATATATACAGAGTGGAGAGTGGTGATGTCACTGGGGAGGGATATCCGGGTGACATTATTAGTCCTAAAATCAAATGGGAAAATGGCTAAAAAATTTAAGAAAAATAAAAAAATAGCCTCCGAGCTCATGCTCGTGCGTCACCTATTCAACATTAATAATTGTATCGTGGACCAAATAATCAAAGGAAAGTTAGTGAGTGCCATGCAAAGTCCAATTCCAAGCAGTGGTATCTGTGTCATTTGCAATATAAGCCTGGAAAGAGAATTATGTTGCCTATCGTTGAGTAGGCAAACAAAATAGCGACAGTGCGGGGTATAAAATATGGCTTCACTATTCCATCTTGGAGGAGTGTGGTTAGCATCAACATGTCTCTATTTAGTGTTTTAGCTGAAATAATAGCTTTCTTAGGAGATCTGTTATCTGTATTAACACTTCTCTGTGTCAAAAGACCGGTTTTGGAGGGTTAGCCTATCATTCTTGAGCGCTTTTATCAATCTCATCATCTTATTTGACAATGGCCTTTTGGATTTATTGTGCACCATACAAAAAATTCCATGCCATAGGAACTACTCCTGCCTAAAATCATAGGATTTGAAATGTATTTAAAAAAATAGTGTCCATTCAAATGACACAAAGTTAATGCAACTAAACCGCCTTCCAAAAACGCTAGGCGGTACCTGGCAGGCCGAGGGCCTTCTTACTTTGTAGGCGGCCAGGCGGGGCCCTCTAGGCAACCATTAATAACTATAATATGTAGCCATTACAGGGATTACAGAGATGCACTAAAAAGACAACGATTCGAAAAAACAGCTTGTAAAGAAAAACAGCTATAAGAAAACAGCTTGTAGAATAAAAAACAGCTTGTGAATACAAAAAACAGCTTGTTAACCACATAAAAAGAAGATCTTACCACTTAAGAAAGCCCTTCATGAAGTTGATTGGCAACATTAGGAGATAAAATAAATTCTAGAAAGAAACCAAATCATTATAACTAATATAATCAAGTCAAAGGAGTAAAGGACTAGAGTGCATCAATGAGTCAATGACAAAAAATAGAAATATGAACTAAATTTCTAATTCTTCCTCTCCATATGCCTCTGAGACCATCTTGCCTTCATTCTCAAACTCATATTCCTCCATATCTCCCTCCCTCTTCTGTGTCCTCACTCGATTCAAAATCCTCTTAATGAAGTTCCCTTACTTCAACGTTCCTAGCACTTCTCTTAGGCTCTATTTCATTATCCGCTTCAGTTGCTTCTCCAATGAATCCTTAAGTAACTCTGGAACGTAGCTCAACTTCTTCATCTTGCCTTACTAGCTTCACTTGCAATTAGTACATTTACTTTTTTTTCCTTCTCCCTTCTCTTTTTGTTGATGAGTTTGGCATAGAATTGCACATAGACTCTATTGTTCAACTTCGTGAAGCTATCTGAATTGCTCGTTGGCGTTGAGAAAAGTCATTTGAATTTCTTCTTTGATAACCAAACTTCTGATAAAATGATGACGGAGTTCAATGTGTTTTGTTCTAGCATGAAAAACTGGATTTTTTGTCATGGCAATAGCAGACACGTTATCACAGTAGATAATTGTTGGCTTCTTTTGTTCTTGTTTGAGATCCGCAAAAATTCTTCTTAACCAGACTTCTTCACAAGCTGCATCAGTAGCCGCAATATACTCTGCTTCAGCTGAAGAGAGGGCCACAGTCCTTTGCTTTTTGGAGGACCAAGCAATTGGTTTTGTGCCCATGTAGAATACATAACCCGATGTGTTTTTTCTATCATCAATGGATCCTGCCCAATCACTGTTGGTATATCCAACAAGATTGCAATTAATTTCTTTGACATATTTAATTCCAAAAAATTTCGAACCTTGCAAATATCGTAGTATTCGCTTTGCCGCGGAATAATTAACTAGGCTTGGCTCATTCATGAATCGGGAGATCATGCTGACAGGATGAACAATATCATGCCTTGTGTTGGTGAGATACATCAATGAGCCGACTAGGCTGCGTTAAAGTGATGCTTCGACTTTCTGTGCACAATCTTTTTGTTGGAGCTTTTCATTCACCGCCATTGGAGTTGTTATTGGCTTGCACTTTGACATGTTGAATTTTTTTAACAAATTTTCAGTGTACTTTTGTGAAATAAATATTTCGCCTTTTGACTGTCGCACTTGGATGCCAAGAAAATATTTCATGAGACCCAGATCTGTTATCTCATATTCGTTCATCATGGCCTTTTTAAATTCTCCCATCATTATTGGATTAGTACCGGTATATATCAAATCATCAACATAAAGGCAGACAATAATGAAGTCACTTGTACCTCTCGTTTTGACATATAAGGATGGTTCATTTGGGCTTCTTTGAAAGCCATTTTGTAGGAAGTACTTGTCAATTTTGCTATTCCAGGCTCGTGGTGCTTGCTTTAGGCCATACAGTGTTTTTTTCAGTTGGTACACCTTATTTTCTTTTCCTTCCACTACGTATCCTTGAGGTTGCTCCACGTAGACTTCTTCAAGTTCACCATTTAGGAAAGCTGATTTTACATCTAGCTGTAAGACTTGCAATTCTTGTTGGGCTGCTAGTGCCAAAACAGTGCGAATTGTTTCTATGCGAGCAACTGGTGCAAAGGTTTCATTGAAGTCTATTCCAAAAAATTGGAGCAATTCAAAAAGTTCACAAAAATTGCAAATTAAGAAGGGGTGTTAAAAGTAATGTGCGATTGTATTACCAGCTAGTGGATGAATAATTCATGTCTAAGTGGAGACATCATCATCTCTCAACTAAGGAGATAAATTTGAATGGATGTTTAGCTTTTGTCTTAGTGGTATAGTGGAGAAATCCACCATGTAGTGGAGAAATCCACCATGTTTTATCTTGTGTCTTAGTGGTCTAAGTGGAGAATTCCACCAAATGTTGTATTCCCTATATAAGTAAGCTTTTATATTAGTTTGTAACAAGGAAAAAAACTATATATGCAATTCATCCAACATCTTCTTCATTTGTCTTCATACTTATTAAATTCCGCATAATTATATTTCCAACCCCAACATATTTTTGGTATAAGAGCAAGTGTCCATATCTCAAATGCCATAGTAGTGAGTCATCAATTTTGTCCGCTTTTAAGACAATCTTTTCATCAAGTGGCATGACAAAGGGAAAAACTTTATTTTGTGTCATTTTTACTTTCATCATGAGTGTTTTATGATGGCCACTGATTTTGCATTCGTCCCTCTCAAAATTTACTGAGTATTCATTTTGAATTAATCGACCGACACTAAGTAAATTTTGAGTCAAAGCAGGAACATATAAAACATCATAAATGAATTTAGTGTTACGTCCCCTTATCTGAACAACTACAATTCCTTTTCCTTCAATGGGTTGTAGCTTTCCATCTCCCAATTTTACTTGAGAAGAAATATGGTCTTCCAATTTGATAAAATGCTTTCGGCGCCCGGTTATGTGATTACTGCACCCGCTATCCAAGTACCACGTATTCGGTGAGTCATGTTGTGAACTCATGCATGAATAGAACAATTGCTTAGTAGTATTTTCTTCAGAAAAATTTAATAAGTATGAGCACAAATGTTTAAATTGGCAGAGCCACCCAACATCTTCTTCAATTGGCACAGCCACCCATTACTCTTGTCTTAACTATTCAAAAATTTAAATTCATTCCAAAAATCTCATCCATGACTTCATCGTCAAATTTCAATTTTTCAACCAGTCCAGTACCTAATTTGAGGGAGAAAGTTATGACTACTGGAATATTCAAATGAAGACCCTCTTTATTTCTCAAGATTTGTGGGAAATAATAAAGGTTTTAATCCGACACAAAATCTTGAAGAAATTGCAACATGGACACAAGCAAAGCGAAAGGAGTACAAAGAAAACAAGAGGAAGGATGCAAAAGCACTGCTATTATTTCAGCAGGGGTAAGCAAATCCATTTTTCCTAGAATCTTGGGTACAAAAAATTCAAAAGACGCTTGGGAACTTTTAAAAATTGAGTTTCAAGGGTCAGAAAAAGTTATTTCCATTAAACTTCAATCTCTTTGGCGAGAGTTTGATAATCTGGCAATGAAGCAAAAAGAAAATATCAAAGCATTCTCTTCAAGAGTCGCAAAAATTAAGAATCAAATAAGAAGTGGAGATAAAATTGAAGACGAAAAAATTGTTGAAATTTTTTTTAGAAGCTTGCCTGAAAAATATAATCATGTCGTGCTGCAATTGAAGAATCCAAAAATTTATCAACACTCCGCCTTGTTGAGTTTGATGGGTTCACTCGAAGCCCATGAGAAAAGAATAACCAGATTTTCAAGTTTTAATGTTGAGCAAGCTTTCCCGTCAAAACTCAACAATATCAGAAAGAAGGACCTCAGAAAATCAAGGCAATAACTCATTTCAGCACGGGCAACAAGGAAGAGGACAACGAGGAAGAGGACACCAAAATTTCTCAAATTGTGGTTGAGGAAGAGGAAGAAATACTGTCACCAATCGAAATAATGGCGGTAATTTCAAAACTCGTTATGGTTGTAGAAGCTTCAACTTCAAATCTGATTCTGCATGCTTTGTTTGCCATAAATCTGGACATGAATCGAGAGATTGCAAATATAAGTGTACAAGATGCAAAATTCCAAACCACTCACAAAGAGATTGTTGGTTTCAACAAAATGATGATAAAAAGGAAGCAAATTTTTCTGAAGAAAGTACTACTAAACAATTGTTCTATTCATGCATGAGTTCACAACATGACTCACCGAACACGTGGTACTTGGATAGCGGGTGCAATAATCACATGACCGGGAGCCGAAAGCATTTTGTCAAATTGGAAGACCATATTTCTTCTCAAGTAAAATTGGGAGATGGAAAGCTACAACCCATTGAAGGAAAAGGAATTGTAGCTGTTCAGATAAGGGGAGGTAACACTAAATTCATTTATGATGTTTTATATGTTCCTGCTTTGACTCAAAATTTACTTAGTGTCGGTCAATTAAATCAAAATGAATACTCAGTAAATTTTCAGAGGGACGAATGCAAAATCAGTGACCATCATAAAAACTCATGATGAAAGTAAAAATGACACAAAATAAAGTTTTTCCCTTTGTCATGCCACTTGATGAAATGATTGTCTTAAAAGCGGACAAAATTGATGACTCACTACTATGGCATTTGAGATATGGACACTTGCTCTTATACCAAAAATATGTTGGGGTTGGAAATATAATTATGCGGAATTTAATAAGTATGAAGACAAATGAAGATGTTTGGATGAATTGCATATATATTTTTTTTCCTTGTTACAAACTAATATGAAAGGTTACTTATATAGGGAATACAACATTTGGTGGAATTCTCCACTTAGACCACTAAGACACAAGATAGAACATGGTGGATTTCTCCACTATACCACTAAGACAAAAGCTAAACATCCATTCAGATTTATCTCCTTAGTTGAGAGATGATGATGCCTCCACTTAGACATAAATTATTCATCCACTAGTTGGTAATACAATTGCACATTACTTTTGACAACATCTAGTATTATGTATCTACACAAAATTGTACAATCATCACGAAGAATATTAATACTATTTTAAGTTTGACTTTTAAATAAATAAATAATTATTTAAATAAGCACTAAATGTGCATAAATCATTTACCCCTTCAAAATTGCTCCAATTGTTCTCACACCCGGACAAATTAGTAGTCAAAGAGAGGATCCTTAAAAGAATTTTTTTGCAAATTCGTTGTATGATTCCCATAGTTGGACCACCATCCAACTAGTCATTAAATTTTCATATTTAGTAATGTAATAAATGATAAATCATAACTTATGTAAATATGAAGTGAATAATTAAATTATTACCCGGATTGTAACTTTCATCATTATTGGCACACCCCACTTTGGCCAAGATTCTTCAAAATCCACTCTCCTTTCTCTTGTACTTCAACAACTCCACATTTATCACATGGTCTTGTATATTAAAGTTGCCAGGAAAGAACTTCTCAACACAATTAAAGATCCCTTCCATGACAAATGGGTCATTTTGTAATATGATTCAATGTCTCGGTCCCTATATCAAACACTCGATTTTTAACTCGGCCTCGGTATCGGTCGCAGTATCAGGCGATACGCATCGATAACCTATTTAGAGAGTTAAAAAATAAATTAGATTAAAAAAAAAGGTTAACAATGTGGATCAATTAGATATGTTCAAAATTATCCTTTAATATACACAACATTGTCTCATTGAATATACTGACGTGTCGGACTTGTAGCTCAGTATGGTAAATTATTACCAATTTTGTAAAAAAAATACCGTTTTAAAATAATGTTGTAAAAAGTTGGTACCATTTTTTAAATGGACTGTTGTTAATCTTGTAATTATAATCTGTTTGTTTATATTTTTTTAATTGAAAAAGATGTGTAATTACATTTTAATAGGCTAAAAATATCAATACATTTTAATTAAAAAAGATAAAAGGTTTAATATTTCATAACTGTAATAATGTTATATTTGTTTAAAAAAATTATGTGAATAAAGATTCATATTAATAAATAAATGGGGTACTCAGTGCACAAGGCGGAAGCTGTCCAAAAACACAATATACGTCACTTGTCTTTACCACACTTTTACCGAACACAATTAATTACCCTATGGAATCTAGCTGTAACACTGTTATAGCAACAACTGTAACACTTTTGTAGCAACAACTGTAACACTTCTGTAGCAACAACTATAACACTACTATAGCACCAACTGAGAGCTTTACAAGCTATCTACCTACCACCTACACTTTTATTAATATTATATTCACCCCAACAGAAAACAAACAGTAGAAAACTCATATCTTCTTCTTCTTCTTCTTCCACCAAGATTTTGTCCCAGCGACATTGACGAAGACTACACCACATTCAGTACTGTCATCTCGCCTGTATAGGACATATCGCCGATATATCAACCGATATATCGTCGGTTTCCCACAATTTCATCATAAACTCGAATCGCTAGTCGAAATCGTATCGCCACCCTTCGAGACCGAGTCAACTCGATCGATACCAAGTTGATTCGGCCTAGAATTTGAACCATGTTGCGTATGCTTGAATCTTTGTAGAAGTATTAAGGATTCAATAGGTATGTTGTCAAATGTAGTGGACTATCAAGTCGACTTTTGGATTTTGCATCAATTATCTAAAAGATTGGACGGTAGTGAACCTTATTATTTTTTATTGCCTCTATATCTTCCCGTGCTTGTTTTAAATCACCACATAAAAATTTCATTGATGGATTTCTATTCTCATTAACAAGGCGAAGCACCCTCACCAATGGGACAAAAACTTTCAAGCCTAGTGTTACCCCATTCCAAAAGGACATGCTCAACAAAGTGACATTTGCCATTTTATCCTTTACTAGTTGGAATTGTCCTCAAACTTATCTTTTTCTCTACCGAACTTTTACAAATCTAGGGACTCCCAGCCTCACAATGTCTTTTTTTTATAGTAAACCTCATCATTATTGCCAATGTTTTGTGATGTGTGTAAATGAAGATAGTGAAGGCCTTTGCCTTCTCAATCACTCCTTTAAACTTTGGTTGCTTCCCAATCCCTTCAAGCGTAAGGTTCGTTATGTGGGTGGCGTATGCCAGAACATGTTCGGTCTTTTCACCATCAACAAATCCACGGCGGCTATATTCTTCAATGCATTATCTTTCACTACTTGAAATACATTTTTGCCCAACTCAATGCACTTTGAACATAGTGGAAGATATACTTCCTGGTATGTGCCTCCTCAGAATCTTCTTTTGAAGAAAGAAAAGTTGTGTTCTCCTTGCAGTTCACGCCTAAATTCATAATGCTTCTTCCTTTGCGGTCGGTCCGTGCTTCGGTCATTATCGAACAACCAGTCGAATCCCACTCTTCTTGCTTCTTAAGTGATTTTTTAGTTCTCTCTATTTTCATCAGGCCTTTTATTCCTAGGTGCTTGTATTGATTCTAGTTACTCCGGTTGTTCGATTCCTTGGAATTCCTTTTAATCAAACCTTCCTTCAATGAAAGCTCCCTTAGTTGGTATCTATGAAGCACGGACTCGTAATACACATTTTGACACACGACACGCGACACATGATTCTTTCAAAAACTAGGATACGACACACTAGGATAAGTATAATATATAATATATTTATATATATATATATATATATATATATATATATATATATATATATATATATTAATGAAATGAAACATATTTTTTCCATAAAATACATTATTAGAGCATTCTTAACATGAAATTAAGAAAATGGGCCATATAAAATAAAATTCAAATACACTTAAATTTAAAAATCATAAATAAAGCAGATTCACCATCACATGCCCCAGCGTGTTCACAGCGTGTCGGTAACATGTCAGAGCTCGCACATAATACGTGTTTTGACACGACATGCTACTCGTGGCTTCCGGTGTAGTGTCCGTGCTTCATAGGTTGGTATTCACTAAGAGGTTGGTATCGGGACCAATTTGAATAAAAAGGAATACCCTATTCATAAGCCATCGTGCTAACTATTGATGCATGTGTGTTTTCTCCTTTCAAAGTGCATCATGTATGTTTTGTTGTCGAATCCTCATGCGTGGATCTTTGTTGGGAGGGACTGATACTAGAAGCAAATTTATTCATAGGCGCAAGAAAGTGAAGTGAGGAATTTTCTTTGACCCTACCTCCAGCTCATCCACTTCTTCATCTACTTCATCAACATTAACAATTTTAACTTTTTGCCAATTTTTTACGTCATCATTTTGCTTTGTTGCCTTCTTTTTCTTAATTCCGTCAAGTGCTTCTCTACACTTAGCTTTGGCTTCGGCATGGCGCTACATCCCCTGGATGTTTGCAATATGATGTTGAAAATTGTGGATTCCCCTGGTTATAACTTTGTCACATGACTCACATATCAGTTTATCCGAATTAGTGGGATCCGCCGAAGCTGCATAGTCTCATCCAACATCTTTAGATGAATGTTTCAAAGGGTTGATCACTAGCACCAGTCATCCCAAATTATCAAGCTTCACTCTAAAAAATATTTAAACCATAATCAATTATCAATACAGTCAATAGTTAGCACTAAAAACAAAATAAATTAAAGCACAGTAATACTAATAACAAAAATATAAACAGCACCAAGGCGAGCCGCGACAGGAGAGAGGGAGAGGAGCAACAGGCGAGCATAGGGTATATGATAGAAAGAGATGAGAGTTATATGGGGAATCAGGTAGGCTTAAGCTTTTAGCTGGGTTTACGAATTGAAAGGATTTGTTTATTTTTTATTTTTAAATATAGAAAGAGGGCATTAAAAGACGTCGTTTGGGGGTTCCAACAGAATTGAAAAAAATGATAAATGTTAAAAATATCCTTATAAACAGCCCCAGTAGTTTAAACAGCACTAGCCAATATAACGGGACAAGTAGATTAAATGGGCTTCCAACCATTTAAATGACCGTGCTTTTTTTAACTGATTTTCGATTTTATTACATGGTGAGCCACCTTCTACCATCTAGAAGGGGATTAATCCATCTTCCAGGCCGTTATATAGAACACTGCAATAAAAAATATCAAACACTTTTCTGGGATGAAGGGTCTGGTGCATATACAAATATAATAAAAGGATTATATTGACATAACCCCCAGCGATAATAACGTATTTAGATAAAACCCCCCAAAATGAAAAAAATAGATCCTCCCCCCCAAGTCATACACTAGCATTTTCCAGGGGTTGTGTCTAAATAGTGGACTTCTCGGTGGTTATGTCAAAATACACTATTATCACAGGGGATTATGTCCAATGTTTAAAAAGGCGTTTGAGGCTTACGCCTTGAGGCTCGCCTCGAGGCGAGGCGGGAAAAAAATGTCTCGAGGCTTAAGCCTCAGGATTGAATTTGAGGCTTACGCCTCGGTGCGCCTCATGCCTCGCCTCACGCCTTTTCGGTGAGGCGCAAAAAAAAAAACTCTTGTTCTTTTTTTTTTTTTTTGTTTGTTTTAAAATTACACTTAACTTTTAATATTTACTATTGTAACTTGAGAGAAATTTTTAAAAAATGGCCAATATGTTAATGAAACTTAAAAAATTAATTTTGTCAATTTGATTTTGTTTGAAATAAATGTACTAAATTAACTTCAATATGATTTTTTTTTTTAAGTTTTATGTTTTTGGTTTTCAACTTAGATTAATTTATTATCTTTAACTAAACTGAATATATATTAAGAAACTAATATATTTTAAAGGTTTTTTTTTTTTAATAAACTTAGGTTGATATGTTTTATTAGTTTTTAGTAATTTTTTTTTTTTTTTTTATCTTAGCTTGAAAATCAAGGTTTTTAAATAAATTTGCTTGTTAAGTTGCATTGATTAATTTACTATCATATTATAAAATAACCAATATGTGAATGAAGCTAAAAAAATGATTTTGCCAATATGATTTTGCATTGATTAATTTATTGTCATATTGTAAAATAACCAATATGTTAAAATTGATTTTCTTAAATTACTTTTTTTTTTTAAATTTATATCGGGGGAACAAAAAAATGTCAAACTATGTGAGAAAGTCCTCAAGGATATTTTTTTTTGTAGTTTTATTTTATATTTCTTTGTTATTTTATTTTTATGGCTTTATTAGTATTTTTTTAATATTATTTTGCTCTTTTTTTCCTTTTCGGTGAGGCTTATGCCTCAAGCGCCTCGAGGCTTACGCCTCGCCTCTCCATGACTAAAACGCCTCGCCTCGCCTTTCGCCTTTTTAAACATTGATTATGTCAAAAAACCCCCTATAATAAATTATATATACAAACCATAGAAATTAAACTTCATGAAGTTCAAGGCATCCCTAAAGACCATTGCATTAAAAGGAAGTCAAATAGAAGGAAATTTCAAGACTTGAGGTGGAGTTATGCAAGCCTTTTATATATTGATTTTCTGTGGTTCATAGACATCCACAGCTGCGTGACAAAGCCGGTGTATTGATAAGAGGGGACATGTATAACCCATACCTACAACAAAACACATGAATATTTTAAATTTTTCAGAGACATTTGAGGTTTAAATTAAAGTTCTTGGCATCCTTAATAGCATATACAAATTCACTCACCCCTAATTGAATTTTAAATATAATACAAAACCATGAAAGGCTGGTTTGGCTATCCTATTACGAAAATGGTTATAGCGTATAGAAAGGGTAGTCTTTTCGTTTATGCCCGTATTGAAGTTCTTAATAGATGTTTCCGTAAGTTCACTTTTTTCAGAAAGCAGAATGATTTAAGCGTTTCGGGGAAATCGAATGTTAACTAAGGACGTTAACCTGAGAATCTCGAGGATTTTCCCGACCCGTGTTTGGAAGCTTTGTTGATTGTGGCCCTGATGTATTTTTTGAGGAGGGAGCTTCGTTGTAAGAATGTAATCGAATTCCTCTTTTCATGATTTGATGTCAAGAACTTTCTATGAATGAAATTGAATATTTTTCTTATACGGCCTATTCGGTGCTTGATTTTGAACAGAACAGTGTTGATCAGTAATTGGAAAAAAAAATCTCAAGGAGAGAAACGGGAACAAGGGTCTTAGTTATAAGTTTTGTTTGAGAAGAGAGGTCGTAAATCTGGGGTTTAATTTCTTCAATTTCTGGTTTTTCAATAGTTCGATTCAGGTGCAATATCACGATCTACATGTTGCAATTTCTGTCTCATATTTCTTCTTTGTCCATTCTCCTTCTTTTCGCTAGGGCTGACAATTTTTGACACGATAACCCATTTATGGTAATAACCCGAAATGACTCAAATACGACATGATTCACATGTATAGATTTAAGAGTAATTAAACCTTATATTCAAATAAAAATCAACGCGACTCGAAAATGACACTACTAACCCGAATTGCCACCCCTACTTTTCGCTCTATGCATTTCTCCTCTCCTTCGCATCTTATACCACTGCGCACCTCTTAACAATATATATGTATATAGTGTTGTGTCATATGTAGTACAACTAGAATATTAGTACATTAAAACAGAGATGTATGTGGCTATTGTTACCCTGTAATGTAATATAACATATATTGTGTTTTTTTAATCGGTAGTACGTTTACAAATCTTATATAATGATATAAGAGAATGAGGGAGTTATTTTGATTATCTCCTCTTTTTAGTACATGTATGTAAACATCCTGTTGCTTCTTTTACTCTTTTAGTTACTGTGGAGAAAATATTTGTTCTCCTAGTTGTAGGGGAAGTAGTCCAAATATGATTTCTTAAAGCGGCTAAAAATAACAGTGGTGATATAAAGACCCCCACGCCTTCGAGACTTACTACCAACGGGTAAAGGTATATCATTTCTGTTTGGAAGAGCAGGAGAAGGAAGACAAACCCCTGACCAAGCAGCCCCAACATCTTTCAAAATAGTCTGTGAATAAGAGTTATTGGTTAATTGATATCGAATATCAAGTGTCGCTTATTGATATCTGACTTTTATTTTTAATGTGCATGTGTAGATATAGATAGATAGATATATTTTGAATATGTGCATGCCATTGACATTTGTGCGTTATTTTGCAGGGTTATGAGAAAGTATCCAATGAAAGCAACTAACTAGTAGTGTAGTGTACTTGGAGGATGAATGCATCTATGAGAAACTGAAAATGATTCTAAAATTTTTCTTAGTCTGGATGGATTGTGATATTTTTTTATTCATGATTATCAGAATTAATTATGTCCATATAGTAAAGCTGCTTGTTTGTGAAAGTCATTTGAGCTATGTGTTATTGTGTTTGCTCTCGTGGCTGCCCCCTTTGATCCAATGCCTGGTGGGCAGGTTATTTTTGGAATATTACAAAAGATTAATTTAAACTTTCGAAAGCATGAACGTTTGAGTAGAATTAACTACAGAAGTTCAATTGTAGTTATTTCACTTTGCAATGCCTCTCTCAAACGTTAATGTTACTAAATCCACTTGTTCATAGATCAATTCAAGATCAATTATTCAGATGTGACTTGGCATTACTAATTCCAGAAGCTAAAACTTGAACTTGTCAACAAGTATCAAAATGAGCATTTTATTTATAACCCTCAACATAAGAGTAATTTGGACTCCCTAACGTGAGTTAAACAGGGTGGGCTATATGAGAACCATCCTAACACATGTTACGCTTAAAATTTGCTATCCGTGGAGGGTTATAAATAAAACTGTAACCATCAAAATCCCAGGAAAAATTGTATTGGGAGTAATGTTAGGCTCACAAAACAAACATGATTGGTATGGATTGCACCACTGTAGATAAAGATGCACTCATTTTCCTATCCATTGTCGACAAATTTTTACAAATAAATTTTAGTTGTGCATTTTTTAGGGTCATTCGGCTATTGACATCAACTAATTTGTTCAGTTTATCGTTTTCTTTATGTTGATTTGACACCAATTTTGAATGGAAACTGTTTGGTCAACATAGTTGATCGTTAATTCTAAACATTTTTTTTATATTTCGAAAATACTCTTTATTCAATAAAATAATAAATTACCCTTAACTCGACGATTATTTAACAACAAATAATCTTTTCTTTTGAATTTAAATATTTAAACTTTCATATTTACACACATATATAATAAAATACATTATTTAAAAAAAACTTTTAAATTAAAAAACAATTTATTGTATAACAAAAAAAATTATTTATAATAAATACTAATTATTGTGACACCCCATTCAATAAAATGCTGGGTGATCAGTTCTATATCAAATTAAACAGGAATCTCATATGGATCATCCATAGCATTGCTGTTGAAATCTTTTTAAAACTTACTAACTACCTAGTATTCAAAAAGTTGATGTCAAATTTTATCTTTATTAATTCAAGACAAACAAGTGCGGAAATAAAATAAAACATTCAATGCCGATAGAATCAATCATCACATAGAATAATAAAAGTCTTGCCAAATAAACCATCGGCTAAATCCAAAACCAAACCAAACTAATAGAGAGCAATAAATCCCATACAATTTGAAAAGAAACTAAATAAAACTGTGAGCGACATGCTTAGGGGTGGACAAAAAAAAGACCCACCTGTCGACTCGATTGGACCGAACCGGATCGGACCCACATATATAGGCTTTTTTATAATTCGGTCCTAAATAAAAAGACCCAAAAAATTCAGTTTGGTCTAAAATATCCATTTTAAATTCGGTCTTAGGACCGGACCGGACCGTTTAATTTAATATTATATAATATATATATTAATTTTATATAAACATATCATATATATTTTTGTTTAGAGTTTAGTAAAAAACTAAACAACACGGCCGCACACCTTATTTCACTTCTCACTTTTCTCTCTCTTTCTTTCACTTCTTCCTCTCCCATTTACACAAAGAACACCGGCAGTCCGGTGCAACCTCAACACAAAGATCCGGCGCAACCTCAACACAAGGATCCGGCGCAACACTTCACTTCCTCTCTCTGGTCTAGTTTGAAAACCGCACCTCAAGTTCCTCATCACAGCCCAACTCGTATAAGATTTCCACCGGATAAACCCGGCGCACCTCAGATCCACACCAACTTTGCCGGTGCCGATGACTAAACATGAACAACCTCAACTCATGTTAGATTTCCACCAGATAAACCCATCTCTGCCCTCCTCACAACAACCCATCTAAGATTTCGACCAAATCAACCTCAACCTTGAACGATGGAACAAAATGACGTACTGAGCCCCAATCGGTCCCAAATAAAGTGAGTAGTTTGAATTTTTAGTATGTTTTTACAGTTTTATTTAGTTTCTTTTATAGTTACATTGTCATTTTTTCGTGAACTGGTGATATATTTATATTATCATTTTTTTGGATAATAAATGTGATCAGTTAATCTTATGATTATGGATATATATTGTCATTTACACTAAGAGTTTTCACTTTCTAGTATGTTTTGTTCTATAAAAAATCCTACTGAATGTGAATGGTTATATGCTAGTTACTGAATGTTTGATGTTGTACAAAAAATGTTACTTAATTACTCAATGTTAGGTACAAAATATTAATTAATTACGGACTGGGTATATGGTGTATGGATGACCCCAAATCAATTTTGTTGTTTAAAACAGGAGCATTTCTTTAAAAACTGTGAAAGAAGCCCCTCACAAAAACTGTTAAAAAATCTGTGTAAATTTTTTTTTACATTCCAAAAAAATCATTTAAAAAAAGAATTTTGACCGATTTTTTAATCGAATCGGACCGAAATTAGCCTAGACCGATTAAATAGGTTAACCGATTAAATTAGCCTAGACCGATTAAATAGGTTAACCGATTAAATTGGTCCAAATACGTCTCATTAAAAGTAGAACGGAATAATTCGATCCAACCCAGAAATGGTCAAAACCCGAACCGGACCGTGCCCACCCCTAGACATGCTCGACTGATATGAATCCTTACACTAGGAATAGAAAAATAGACGCGTCTATCCATATCCTGCAACATCCACATATGCTGCAGCTGCGAAACCCTGGAATGAAGTCATACCTGGTGTCCTTGTGGCTGGACACCTAAAAGGTTTTGAAAATATTTGATAGCAAGGGTTTAACCCAAAACGTTTTGAAAATCTTTAGGAAGTGATTAAATTGTAATAATTTAAAATGCATAAATGATATTCATATTTAAGCTAGTGTCTTACTCCCTTGAGGACAGACTCACCCCTCAACTAATGTGCACACCTAACGTTTTCTTTATATCTCCCCCTAGTCATCTACCATGTAACTAGATAATTGATATAACTTCTTTCAACCACCATACTCAAACCCGAGTATGCTTAAAATATGATTTCTAAGTTGTTAATCACATTAACTTAGTTAAACATTTTTCCTTTTTAAACCCATATAACATTCACACCCGTTATATAATTAATACAATTCACTTCATGTAATTGATTACCCGTATATAACTATTTATCCCATTATATACGTAAAACCATATTACAACATTCACACATATGTTGTATATATATATATAATTCATCCTCCCGAGTGATACCTCACTGGATGCATTCTTTAGAGTGTTATCAACCCAGGCTACTCACTTCCACCTAGAGTTTTGAGACAACTATGGTCCGTCGAATTGGAACGTAAATAATAAACGTGATGGAGGCGGTCATATTCTCCCGAGTATGAGGGCATCATCTCAATGTCCCACCTCTGAAATTGGACACTATGACCTGGGGATATACTTGCCCTACTCCTTAAGCTAGGGGATTCACTCACATCGCGCAACCTCCCTTGATAGTACTAGAGTATATAATGTAAATAAATATCTAGTCACTGATATTTATAAGCACACAATATATATATACTATCACACACCATATATATATAATTTAAATTCCGGCTTTACTGTGCACAAAAATTCGTAGCACTAGCCTATATTTTTTCGAGTCTATGGTTCGACTCTAATTTAATTAATTTTCTCATTAATTAATTTATTATCTTCCTGACTCTATGGTTCGACTCTAATTTAATTAATTTATCCATTAATTGATTTATTACCTTGGTGTCACTCAACCAATATACCCGGACCCACTCACTTGCCTTCCGACTCCAAATTAATCTATTTATACATCAATTAATTTACTAACGTAGTGTCACTCAACTACTATGCCAGACACACTCCCACGGCCTAAAATTTAATACCTATGAATTTTGTCTCACCAAATTCTTTTCGTAAGATTCACACCTTTACTTAACTTTTAAATATCCTTAACACCATCTTCCCAAAGTCAAAGGTATTAAGTTGTGGTTAATTTTCACTAATTAATCCACCTTAAAAGTCTCCCAAAAGAATTTAGGCTAAATAATTAAAATAAGGATTACTGCCGAAATCCCTGCTTAGTCGATCGATCGATCGACCAAATCCTCTTCTTCCCCAGCTTCCTGTTTCGGCCATTTTTAAACCCTCAAGCTTTTAAACTCTCATTCAAACATTCACCCAACTACTAATAACATTATAAACAGTAAATCTAGGTTTTAACGCCCCTTGACATCTTCAAATCATATACGAATTTATATCTCAATTCATACTTTCTGATTTTGGGTTTTCCCTGGGTTTTATTCTACCGATATCCATTCATCAACCATATTCGAAATTAGTCATCAATACTTACCAATTCTGACCCTACAATCTGATTCCAACAGTCCCATATCATAATCTAACATCAATTGAGTAATTAATCTACACACATTACTCTAATTCAGAAAAATCCATTTTTATTGTCAACACACACACCCAAAAATGGATTTTTGATACACCCACTATGATATGAATTGATTATCACTGAATTTAAAATCACAGCAAGTTAACCACTTGCCTTTTTAGGTTCGTAGAGTCTGACCCGTTGAGGTAGAGGAAGATTTGATGAAGAACACCGAAATCCATCTCTTTATTTGTCTTTAAAAGCTCCCCAAGTTGCTCTCGGTTTGCTTCCTCTATGTCTCTCTCAAAGCCCTAGATTTGGAATATGATTTCTACCATCCAATACTCTAAGAGTATCTCCAATGGCCTAACCAAAATTACTTCCATAACTAAATTTAACAACATAGTTTCAAAACAACCCTCCAGTGGTCTAATCAAAATTTAACGACCCTCAAACAAATAATCAAATTGTGATAACGAATAATCAAAGTTAGCAACCTTTACACAATAATCAAAAACTGTGGAACCCACGTTCTTATTGCCAACTACCCACAAACTATTCCACCTTTTCAAACATTTCTATTTTGTCCTTCCGCTCGCACTATGTTTTGCTAATAACTTTCGGCACGACCATCGGTGAAGACAAATTTCTCCCTCATAATTTTCCTCTCTCTTCCAGGTTTAAATGAAGACCCATTTATCATATATATCATATGTATTACCATCTTGCGCTTGTTTGTCTGTCATTCCCTTCAATGAACTGTTCAGGCTAGTTTGGGAAGAAAAGAATTACCAGATCTATGTTTTTGGGTTGAGGTTAACGTGCAACGTTTAAAAGTGTCAAACGGTGTAGTTTTGTGGTTAATTTACAATTTTTTATTATTGCATAAGATAACTGTTGTGGATGTCCATATTATTAAAGTTAAAAAGAGTGCAATGGGCCAAGCCCAAATGACCCGAACACCCCCGTGTGGGTGCAGTTATGTCTAAAAACGTCAAGTGACCCATTTACTACCCCCGGGTACACTTTTCCTACTTTCTCGGTCCATCCGGGCTCAACCGTGCACTCAGAATTGACATCTAAATTAATTTATTAAAAGTTCCTATCTCACAACCAACTTAGTCTATATCCGACACCCGACTGAAATAAATAAATGTCACGTCACTAATACACGTTATGACGTAAATAAATTATTACTATTCACTCACTAATTCAAATTCCATAAATATTAACCATTTATTCCCCCGGTTAATATTTATATAAATATTAACATAATTAATTAAATTAAATTACGACACACAAGTAATTTAAAATTATCCGAATTAATTAAATATTAAATGAACAGAAATACGGGGTGTTACAATTATCTAAAAAGTAAATGCTAAAATATAATGTCCACACTTAGGACAAGGAACCTTAGCTTATTAGCTAGCGAGGTAATTTCATAAGATTGGGTGATTCATTTAAAATAAAGAGGCTTACCACTAGTTGTATATATCATTTTCTCTATTTATTTATTTTATGAAAGGAACTCTTTAAAACTGATATATTATGCATTGAATAAAATGAGCAGATTATGTATTATGACATTTTTGGCGACTTATTGTCACATTTAAGCCTTGGCTGTACAATTTTTTTGTGAAATAAAGATTTTTTCAAGTTTGATTGATATTGTTAGCAATACCATTGATAACTGTCAGTGGCAATTACTATGATCAATTATTAAAATGATGTTGCTTTGCATAATTTTTCCATAAATATTTGAAATAGGTTGATATTTAGAAAACATTATATCTTGCGGGTTTGCTTACATAGTGTCGTTTATATAGGGATAAACTTAATTGCGCCCATTGTAAAATGTGATCAAAGGTAATTATTTTATTTTACCTCAAACCTCTTTCAAATAAATAAAAGAGGAGCCCTAAAGTTTATTTATATGTAATATAATCAGCATTATAGTGAACCTAAAATTAAAATTACAGTAATACATTTATGGAAATATATTATCAATAAAATGAATGAAGAGTAAATTGGTATATAATTTAAGAAAATGTTTTTAAAAAATGTTTATATATAAACAATTTTGTTATAAATTAAACTGTTTTTTGACTAAAGAGTATCTTTTTAAATATTAAGGTATTTATTGCGCATGTGTGTGTGTGTGTGTGTGTGTGTGTGTGTGTGTATATATATATATATATATATGTATATATATATATATATATATATATATATATATATGTATATATATGTATATGTATATGTATATGTATATGTATATGTATATGTATATGTATACAGTTGAAACCCCACACATATTATTAGAAACTAAAGGAGAATGAGCCTCTCTCATAGCATAGCGTGTGTGTGGCAACTAATTGGGCTCGACTTTCGAATGTTTTTGTACAATCTATGGCAACTAATTAGGCTCGACTTTCGAATGTTTTTGTATAAGCTATGCTACGGGAGAGGCTCACTCTCCTTTAGTTTTTAATAATATGCGTCGGGTTTCGATTATATATATATATATATATATATATATATATAGATAGGGAGAGGTTCACAAGTGAACCTAAAATATGAACTTTTTAATGGACCTTAACAAAAAATACTTAACAATAAATTAATTTTAATTCCTATGTTGTAATTGGTCTGCGCTAGCGGCAACGGACACGTGTGTCGATTGATCCCCCCCACCCCACCCCTATGGTAGCCCTGTTGCCATAAGGGCTGCTATAAGGGCAGCCATGATGATGGTGGTGGTTAGGGTGGGGGTGGGGGTGGGGTGGGGGGGGGGGTGAGGGAATTGGGGATCGATCGACAAGTGTGTTCGTTGCTGCTGGCGCGGACCAATTAAAACATAGAAATAAAAATTAATGAGTTGTTAGGTGTTATTTTGTCAAGGTTCATTAAAAAGTTCATCTTTTAGGTCCACTTGTGAACCTCTCCCTATATATATATATACACAAGTCTCATCAAATACTACAAATGGGAGTGCTAGAGCACTCACTTGGAGTGCATTTAGCCATACCCTATAAGGGTAATTTATTGTTTTGTTAAAAGAAGGGTATTTTTGAATTACGCAAAAAAATGGTTAGAGTTAATGGTCAATTATGTTGACCAAACTGTTTTCATCCAAAAATGAGTGTCAAATTTGTATAAACAAAAATAGTGTATGTCAAACTATAAACTGGATAAAGTAGGAGATGGCAAAGGTTAAATGATCCTAGTTTTAGTCCATTAAACCCCCTTTACACATGATTAGGCTACGCCTCTCAATGAAATGGATTTTAATAGTAATTCAATGTATTTATTCGGATATGAATGTGTGTTATTGAATATAATATAATTTGATTATCTATTTAGTCAATTAGTAAATGGATCGAATTTGGATTGATACATATCCGTTCTTAAATTGTTAGGACTATGATATGAATCATAGCTTCAAAGATATGTTACATGATTCGAACTCAGTCAAAAATGATAATACCCATAATAAATGGATATGGATGGACCTTAATGTGATCCAAATCTGATTAAGTTATAGTCATACATATTCATTAACAACCTTTTAATAAGGCCTAGTAAATCAAGTTCAATCTTTTTAGCCATATTTTGTTTTCTTGTCATTACTGCACAAATATAAATATATAGACTTGTGAGGGATAATTCGATCACATATCCATTGATCCTATCAACTATCTCACCGAAGAAGATAAATTGTTGAAGCCAACCTACGAAAATCTAGGAGCTAAATATGGCCGATCAATCTAGAATTCATCCTAAGTCATAGAGTCTTGCACAACTCAATGTTCTTTATTTTTCTCTCTATAAATGTAACCCTCACCCTAAGAGAAAGAGAGATGTAACCATTGTTATTAGAACGAGATCACATTATCGAACCACAAATATAATGCTCTTGTATAATTGTATATGTTTTATTTTTTGCTCGATTTTAATTGTGTTGAATACAACATGTAAGATTTTATCACCTACAATTGACACCATCCACGAGAATCAATTTTCCTTTCTCAACCAAACATGCTAATTATTAGCCACGTCTCATTCACATAACGAGCACTTACCATCTCACGACAGTCTGTAAGATAACCAGAACGACCATGAGGTCCTACGGATCAGGTCTATGATCCAACCTAATAGGAGCCGTAATACTCCCACTTCTCGTTATCATTGACATGATGATCAAATAGTGGAGAGCAATGAGCCACCACAATCTAACTAGATCTCACGACTTGTGGATGCTTATCAACAACGCCTTCATTAATAGAAAGCGACCACATTCCATTAGCAGAGGAGAATACCCGCCTTCAATGTCGCCTGGAGTGGTGAGAGAAGGAACTTCACAAAGACATATGCAAATGTCATGAAACTACCCTAACCCTTAACCCTCAGGCGAGTAAAACTAACAGCCGAGGATGAAGTTTGTGACATGATCAGGATTATTCCTATTGGAGGGGCTCACCAGACAAGAAAGACATCCACAGAAGCCGTCATGACACAAAACTTTGCAACCTCATATGAAAAGAGATCGACGACCATCATTCCCTTTGAGGGGCAGTACCACTGAGGAACTTTCCATAAGCACCTTTATCTGCCAAATGAAATCACCATTTACTCGGTCAGTTGAGGACTTTGAGCATTCCAAAATGTATCGCCAATCCATGACGCTCTGGAACAATTACGAGGCCATCATGTGACATATCTTCCCTTCCAGTTTGCGGGATGTTGTGCACAAATGATTTGAGAAGTTTCGACAACGATCGATCACCATCTTTAAAAACTCACAGAGGATTTCATGACAAGATTTATCAATGAAAACACCCGTCCATAGAAGATGGAATCCTTCCTCATGATGAAGAATAAGCTCCATGAAACCTTAAGTGAATATGCTCGACGCTAGTGGGAAACGTACAATAAGGTGAAAGACTGCTCCGAAAAAGTGGCAATAACCTCATTTAAGATTGACCTTCCGAACAAATCCATGCTGCACCAGTCCCTCATAAAAAATGAGGTTACTACTATAGATGACATGGTGTCTCAGATTGAGATATATGATAAGGTAGAATACATAGTAGCATACACACAATAGGATAATGGTCATCCAAAGGTGATAAAAAATGGAGATAGGGAGCATGCCTCGAAGAAGGGGATAAAAACAAAGAATGATAGACCAAAGGGCGATGAGAAATTTGATCTCAGTAGCCATCAACACTATTTTTAAAGTGGATAAGCTACTAGTGGACCAAGGGAGATCTTTATAAGTCATGTATATTAACCAACTCAACTTGAAAATTGAGGATCTAAAGGAGGGGACCATTCCTCTGGTTGTATTCACTGGAAGAATGATAATACCACAAGGGAAAGTTGTGCTACCAGTATAAGTTGAGAGTATATCAACGATTATAGAATTTTTCATTGTGGATTTTGAATTACAGCACAATGCAATTTTAAGGAGAGGTTTGCTCCACACAATGGAGGCAGTCTTGTCAACCTACCACCAAAATCTCAAATGCATTATCGACCCAAGGGTAATGGAGATACGTGGAAATTAAGACTCTGCTCAGTAATTATTCATCTCTTCCATTAGACCTTAAAAATGAGAGATAATAGGTGAAAAACATACAAGGAACCCCTAGAGGAAGTGATTTTCGATGACCCTCACCCAGTGAAGAAATTTTTGATCGACAATTTACTCGACGATTAGGAAAAGAAGGAGCTAGTGTATTTCCTAAAAGAGAAAATGATGTGGCCACGTGACAACCATATTACACAACTGACATTGATCCTAATGTGATGTCCCGAGCATAATCGATGTGAATTCGACATTTTTGTCGATCACATAGAAGGCATGATGAACAACCCCCCAAAAGATCCTAGTAAAAAAAGGTAGTGAGCGACCTAAATAAAACGTGTCCCAAGGATAACTTCCCCATATCAGATATTGACCAACTAGTCGATGCCATAACAAGCCCTGAATGGATGAACGTGTCCGAAGGATAACTTCCCCCTATCTGGAGGCAGGGAACATCATAACTACATGTTACATTGGTTATATGCGAGGTTTTTGTGCCTCTTGCAAGCCCGTTTGGGGGATGTGTTGCGTTTTTCCCTTCAACGATATGTTTTCTAAACTAAGTATAATTATTTTCATGTTTTTGTCATATTTTCGAACCGAAAGTCCCGTGATTATGTGATCAGTTATTAAGTGTTACGTTTGCCCCATGGGAGGTTTACGTGCCTTTGACGGGGCAGTTTAGGGGCTATTTTGCATTTTCTCTCTTCAACGATATCTTTTCTAGCCTAAGTCTAACTATTTACAATTTTTGGTAATATTCTCGAACCGAGAGTCCCTGACTATGTGGTCAGTTGCTACATGTTACCTTGGTCCCGTACGAGGTGTGAGTGCCTCTAACGAGACCGTTTGGGGGATATTTTATATTTTCTCCCTTTAATGACATGTATTCTAACCCAAGTCTAACTATTTGTAAGTTTTGGTTATATTCTTAAATCGGGAGTCTTGTGACTATACGATTAGTTGTTATATTTTTTTTGGTCTCGTGCCTTTTGGCGTGCCTCTTGTTGGTCTATTTGGGGACTATTTTGCATTTTCTCACTTCAACGACATGTTTTCAAGCCTAAGCCTGATTATTTGCAAGCTTTGGTTATATTCTCAAATCGAGAGTCCCACGACTACGTGGTTAATTGCTACGGGTTACCTTGGTCCCTAAGAGGTGTTCTTGCCTCTTGTGGGGCCGTTTGGGGACTATTTTGCATTTTTGTCCTTCAACATCTTGTTTTTTATCCTAAGTCTAACTATTTACAAATTTTGGTCATATTCTCGAACCGAGAGTCCTATGACTAGGTTAATTATTTCGTGTGATAATGGTCCCGTGCAAAGTGTTTATGTTTTCACCCGGACCTTTTGGGACTGTTTTATATTTTTGCCCTTCAAAGACATGTTTTCAAGCCTAAGTTGATCTATTTGTAATTTTGGGTCATATTCTCGAATCGAGAGTCTCGTGACTACGCAGTCAGTTGCTACGTGTAATGTGTGTCCGTGCAAGGTGTTCTTGCGTTTTATGGGGCAATTTGGTGATTTTTTTCTTTTTCACACTTCAATGACATGTCATAATCGGGAGTCCTCAGACTACACGATCAGTTGTTAGGTGTTACATTTGTTCCGTGCGAGTTATTTATTCCTCTTATGGGGCCGTTTGGGAGATGTTTTGTGTTTTCGCCCTTCAATGACATGTTTTCTACCTAAGTCTAATTATTTACAGGTTTTGGTTATTTTCTCGGACTGGGAGTCTCGTAACTAGCTATGCGGTCAGTGGCTAAGTGTTACATTGGCCCCATGCGAGGTGTTCGTTTCTCTTACAGAGCCTTCAGGTTTGTTTTATATCTTCTCCCTTCAATTACATATTTTCCAATCTAAGTCTAATTATTTGCAAGTTTTGGTCATATTCTCGAATTGAGATCCCCATAATTATGCAGTTAGTTGCTACGTGTTACATTGGTCCCGTGAGAGGTGTTTATGCCTCTTGCGAGGTCGTTTGGGGGCTATTTTGTATTTTGTTCCTTCAACGGCATGTTTTAAGCCTAACATAACTATTTACATCTTTAGGTCATATTATCAAACTGAAAGCCCCGTGACTACGCCGTCAGTTTCTTAGTCTCGTGCAAGATGGTCATGCCTCTTGTAGGGTCGTTTGGGGACTGTTTTGCATTTTTTCCTTTCGATGACTTGTTTTCTAGCCTAAGTTTAACTATCTATAAGTTTTGGTCACATTCTTAAACAGAAAGTCTTGTGACTACGCGATCAGTTGCTATGTGTTTGATCCCGTGTGAGGTGTTCGTGCCTCTTGCAGGGTCATTTGGGGGCTACTTCGAGTTTTCACCTATCAAACGACATGTTTTCTAGTCTAAGTCTAACTATTTTAAAGTTTTGGTCATATTTTAGAACCAGTAGTCCCATGACTACGCGAACAGTTGCTATGTATTACGTTGGTTCCGTGCGAGGTGTTTGTGCCTCTTGGGGGGTCGTTTGGGGATGTTTTGTAATTTTTTCCCTTCAATGACATTGTTTTAGCCTAAGTATAATTATTTGCAAGTTTTGGCTATATTATTAAATCGGGATTCCTGTTACTATGTAGTCATTTAATACGTGTTGCGTGATCCCGTGTAAGGTGTTTCTGCCTCTTGCAGAGCTATTTTGGGATTGTTTTGCATTGTTTCCCTTCAATGGCATCTTTTCTATCCCAAGCCTAACTATTTGCAAGCTTTGGTCATATTCTTGAATCGAGAGTCCCATAAATCTGTGTTTAAGTGCTACATGTTATGTTAGTCTTTACTAGATATTCGTGCCTCTTGTGAGGCCGTTTAGGGGAATATTTACATTTTCTCCCTTTAACGGTATGTTTTCAAGCTAAATTTTAACTATTTTCAAGTTTTGGCATATTCTCAAACGATAGTCCTGTGACTACGTAATTACTTTTTATCTGTTATGTTGGTCTTGTATGAGGCGTTCGTGCCTCTTACGGGATCGTTTGGAGGCTATTTTTCAGATTTGCTTTTCAACAACATGTTTGCTAGGCTAAGTCTAACTATTTGCAAACTTTGATCATATTCTCGAACCCGAAGTCCGATGACTATATGATCAGTCGCTACATGTTACGTTGATTCTGTGCGAGGTGTTTGTGCCTCTTGCAGGACTGATTGGGGTCTATTTTTAACCCTTCAATGGTATGTTTTCAAGCCTAGGTGTAACTATTTACAAGTTTTGGTACTATTATCGAGCCGAGAGTCACGTGACTATACGATCAGTTGCTATGTGTCATGTTGTTCTGCGCAAGGTGATCTTGCCTCTTGTAGGGCCGTTTGGGGTCTGTTTTTGCGTTTTGTCCTTTAAATTCATGTTTTATAGCATACGTCGAACTATCTGCAAGTTTTGGTCATATTCTTGAATCCGTAGTCTCATGACTACGCGATCAGTTGTTACATATTACGTTGATCCCGTACGAGGTGTTTGTGCCTCCAGTAGGACTACTTGGGAGTTGTTTTATGTTTTCGCCTTTCAACGACATGTTTTTTAGCCTAAGTCTAACAATTTATAAGTTTCGTTCATATTCTCGAATTGAGAGACCCGTGGATATACAGTCAGTTGCTACATATTACCCTGGTCCTGTGCGAGGTGGTCGTGCCTCTTACGGGTCCGTTTGGGGGATTTTTTGCATTTTCGCCCCTTCAATGGCATGTTTTCAAGTATAAGTTTAACTATTTGTAAGTTTTGTTCATATTATCCAATTAGGAGTTCCGTAACTACACAGTCAATTACTACGCGTTACATGGGTTCTGTGCGAGGTGTTTGAGTCTCTTCTAGGGATGTTTGACATTTTCTCTATTCAACGACATGTTTTCAAGCCTAAGTATAACTATTTGCAAGTTTTGGTCATATTATCGAATTGAGAGTCTCGTGACTATGCGATCAGTTGCTACATGTTACATTGGTCCTTGGCAAGGTGCTCATGCTCCTAAAAATTCATAATTAAAACCAAACACATATAATTAAAACCAAGCATACATAAATCAAACTTACCATTTGTAAATCAAACTAAACATTCGTAAATCAAACTAACATGATATAATTTGGATACAAATCGAATTGTCAAGGGTAAAATAATTTTTTTATTCTCAATCTTCATTGAAATCAACAAAAAGATCTTTCAAATTAGGGTTTCCATCAAGAGCAGATTAGAACACTTTAGGAGCCTTTAATGTGCCTGTTTTCCTTTGGTGCATGCACAATAATAGGAGAATTTTCATCGTTTATGCACTTAGTGTAGAATACTTTCTTTAGATTCTGAAAGGCACAAATGAAAGGCTCGATGACTATGCGATCTTTACTCTTCATCTTTGATAAATCTACCATGATAAGTTTGGAGTAAGGATCAAGTTTACAAGCATTAGTAGTATCCTCCACCTTTACCCAGTGACAATAGAATACATTTTTTATGAAATCTAAATAATCGAGTTCCATGATTTGTTGGACAATCTGATAATATGTTAGCACCGCATATTTTGGATTTAAATCACTTTTGCTACCGATAGAGGTAGTCAAGGAAGAAAATAAAATTCCACTATTTTGCATCAAAAGCTTTTCCTCAGATGGATATAAAATGAAATCAAAACCATCGGTACAGATTTTCTTAATCTCTTTCGCACGAAATCTGGGACCTTTTGCAAGGCGTGCAAGCCTTGACAAGAAGAAGGGAAAATGGTATAATCTTTATATTCTTTTACTTACTAATAATTTGATGAAATTCCAGAACATAAAAAAGGATTAGGAAAGGTAAGTAAACAAATTATTATAAATTTACAATGAGAATACACAGAAAAAATGAAAACAATTTGGTCAATAAGGCACGTATTATTTTTCCCCAGTTAGATATCCACATGTCTCCTTTTGATGAACTTGTCGTGAATATATATATAGGACATAATCTGACTGAATTGGTTGAATAAGGGACAAAGAGTTATGGGATGCGTAAAGTTAGATGGCGTTGTAGTTATATATAACAATAAAGGAATAGGAATAGTCATCTAAAGGTGACAATTGGAAGACTAGGAATTAAATGACGCTTCATGCGTCACATATTCCAAACCATTTTACTTAATCTTCATTATTTGAGTAGTTCTTGAACCTCTGGAAAAATTAAAGTAAAGGGTATATTATATAATATATAACATAAAGAGGAATAAGGTGCGACACAAACATGCTAATTGATTAGAAATTTATTGCAGGAGTCCATATTATAGTATTACTGGATCGCAAACCACGCAATGCGCGAATGCTTATCAATGCTATTCATAAACAAACTATTATCTAAATGACTTTGATAAACCGTTTTTGAATTAGAAATAAACTTAATAAGTGAAATAAATAGACTTTTTAATTTTTTATTCTATCACAATAATAGTGATGTATAAAAATAAAAATGTTAACGGATCTTTTCATTTTTGGATTATGTGGGAGAGAAATTTACTACAATAATCTCCTATCAATAACATTAGTGGAATTAAACTTTCAATTCCAATATATTATGATTAGTTTTGTAGTTATGTTTTTTTTACCAATTCTCTTACTTTTTTTTCAAAACCACATAAATTAGCAAGTATATTATATATTAGTGCATTGTCCAAATAAAATTTGTAATTTTTCAATAATTCAGTCATCATCTCTGTCTATGGTATTATCTTCAAGTGTGTTCACATTTAAATCAATTGTAGCTCTGTCCCTCTCTCTTTCTCGGAGTATATACCAGAAGAACTATACTCATATGATAATAAGATACACCATCAAGACACTCCTATCATTATATTATCAAACCATATATAACATAATAATACGACTGACTGACTAAAGTGAAAGGGGAAACACTTACTTGCAAGAATTTGAAATATACGAATATTTTCTTTGCTTAGGACTAATCATGATGATATAACCAATTTTTTAATATATATTTAGTACTATGATAATAAAAAGTAAATGAAATCAAAAGAATATAAATAAATAAATCCAAAGAATATAAACAATTATGAGAACCCTCTTAAACAAAGCAAAACATTGTGGAGGTTGTTAGGAGTCAGTATCAGTTGGATTTTTTATTCAAATTACGTTAGAGAAATTCCTTAATAGTAATTTTTATGTTTCTTTATGGGTGTGGGTTGAACTATAAAGGAGATGGAATCAAGCCCATTCAGTTTTTATAGCTATGGTAAAATAACGAGTTCATTATATGAAGATTTGATATATTTGTAGATCTAATCTCTTCAAATAAAGGGAATATCGGATGGGAAAAGCCGAAGGATGAAAGGGTAAAGGTTGAAGAGAGAAAATGCACTTGATGACAATTGAAAAAGTTATAATAAAATGAGAGAGGAAATGACGAGAAAATGAGTGAGAACATATTACTATGGAGGTGTTAATATCACGAAAGGAAGAAAAAAATGAAAAATGAAAAATGGTAACATGCGTTTTAAGCGCACATGTTTTGAGCCTAAAAATAGTAATTATGAAAGTTCAACATGAGTATATATGCCTTATTTTATGTATGTCAGAACTCTGTCTTTACTATATTTGAGTTTCAAGTATGTGCTCTTAGGACACATTACTCAGGAGAGCTAACAGACACATATATATAGGTAAAACAAACTGAAAAGTTTATGTCAATCAATTAGTAGAGAGAAAAGATAAACAAATTGTGTCGTGCTCACATAAAAATGGAGTGAGAGAACCTTAAGAGTAATAGTGGCAAAATGTGGACCAATAAAACAATCCATATTAATCCAGTCATTTAAATATGAGACCCATATTTAAAAGCAATGAGTCAAATATGAAACCCATATTTGAAAGTTATGAATCAAATATGAAGTCTAATTTTAAAGTTACGAATCAAATATAAAGCTCATTTTCAAAGTTGTGAGTAAAAGTATGAGTTTTTTTACATATACCTGGAAGTGTAATACTTACTTTCGTAAAAAAAATGGGTGGACTCTATTAATATTCGGTCCGTCTATATTTAGCGCCACTCATATTTAACTTAACTCATATTAAACCCGTTAAAATTAGGTCACACCCATAATTTTGTCACTAGTACTTAATAATGAATGAGGTCATGGAGACACTTTAAATATTCTCCAAGCTTAATTGTAGGTTTACATATTATAATTATAATAGAGAATTAAGGTAAATGTCACGTTCCGTCTTATATTTGAATTTTTAGGATAATGCTTTCCAAGTTTATAAATCTAGTCCATGTGGTACAATAGCATTTATTTGTGCGGTCCCTTTAGAGTTAGAAGTTCATTTACTTGGTCCGCGCCAGCGGAACCATTTTTCACGATTTTTCATGGTGTTTTTAGTATAGGGACTAAATTTATAAAATTATTTGGAGTGTCCTATTTTTATACACTTTGAGAATTATGAGGACAATTACCCTAAACCCCCGAATTATAGTATAGATATAGATTAGGCCTGTGTTTCGGTCGGATCAGATCAGATCAGAAAATACCTCTTCGAATTTTTTTTTGATTTTTTTGGAAATAAAATAATTATTCCGATTTTCGATCTGATTTTTTGAAAAATAAAAAAAAATTTCTGAATTCGAAAATATCAAAAAATCGAAAAATACGAAATTCAAAAAATATATTAAAAATCCAGAAAATTTGGAAATTCCAAAATTTCAAAAAAATAAATTTAGGATTTTCGATTAATCAAAATTCTCATTGTAAAGAATAAAAGAAAATGGTTTAACCCAACATATAAATACTTGAGGATTTAACCCATTTTTCATTTGTGTAGAACTTATGAGGATAATATCTTTTTATTGAGCACACTTTGGAGCCTTTACCCTCTCCTAATCGATGTGAGATATGGGAAAGTTTCAAAAATGAGAAAAAAATTGGAAAAATCGAAATTTGGAAAATAATTCGTGAAAAAAAATCAAAAAAATCGGATCGGCGTAGTTTTGAAAAAATTGGATCAAAAAATCAAAAATTATAAATTATTTTCGATTTTCAATCCAATTTTTTCGAAAAAAATCATAAATAAAAGAATTGAATATCGACAAACTAAAATTTCATTCTAAATTCGAAAAAAATCGGATCGAAAATTTGGAAAAAAATACAACCCTAAAATAAATAGATAATATATTATTATATTTGGATGAACTATAAATTGTAGCCTATGATTATTGTGGAGGGAAATGGGTCACCAAACATGAAAGTGCATCTCCACCTCACTTTGGCAAACTGTCAGTGCATTTCTACATGTAGAAATGCCCGTAGAAATGGGCAACATGACTCAGCATCCACGTCAGATGGATAACAAGAAGAAAAGATACGTTGGAGAGGATTTTTCCATCTTTTTATTTCTACCGTAGAAACCGAGCTTGATAGAAACGAAATTAGAGATGGTCTTACAGTTTCTCCATGTCCCACGTTTCCTTACAGTTTCTCCCATATTTCATTGCTATAGCAAAGCAGTTCCAGTAATGTAGTTTAACTGCTGCTCTCACGTTTGTATAACTGCTCTTCATAGCAGTTATTGGAAAGCATTCCTATATATTTGTATCTGCTACATTTCGTATAAATAAGAGACAATACATAAATTATAGTTTTCTACTCTTTCACTTCTGGCTTAGTGGGGGATCCGATATTTTAACATAGGAGAAAATAAAAACAACTAGTTTAATAAAAATACTAGCATTTAGAAGAGAGTCAATTTGAATAACTTTTTATTAGTTGCACATAGTGATACAGTATTAACGCAAGGGACATACAAAAGTATCTAATGTTGCTCCGCTCTCGTAAAATAAAAAATATTGAAGTTGCTCACACATTTCTATCCAAACTTTATTACGTGATGTTATCTTTTTTTTAATGATAAATTAATATTTTATAGAAACCCAACCGGTAATGGAGATACATCCGTTGAATAATTCATTTCCTTTGTATAAGGAATATAAGAAAATCAAATGTAATCGAATTACATAATCATTTTGATCTGTATTTGACCACAAAGTTTGCAAATGATTAAAAAGTAGTACAATTTTCCAAGGCGTTGCTAAATTGGTGGAGAAAATAGTAGTGGATTATGTCCTAGTTTTAGCAATTTTCACGGAAAACGATTCTTAGGAGTTTGGGTAAATGATTTCTGCAAAAAATGATAAAATTATAGAACATTTTTCATAATATGTATTTCAAATCAAGCCCCAATGAAACAAAAAGTGAATTTGCCTTAGAAATCGAATTTGCGCCGATCAATCAGACCTTTATAAAAAAAATTGAAAATACAATATTCAAATTTAGGACTACTGTCCAGTAGATGGTTAATGAATTTTTAAGAAACGAATAATAAGTAGTGTTTGGTAAATGTAAAAAATGTGAAGACTATTATTTATTTATTATCGCATTTATTTATGTTAGTTCAATCAAACATGTTATAAATGTTCAATTTATAAAATTTGCATATTATATTATTGGAGGAAAGTATCAAAGATTCATATGGCTATATTCTTGAAGAAGCCAATTAGATAAGGGAGTTAACCTTCTGAGTTAGTTTGGGATCATGACATTAGAACTTCAGGCAAGGCTTAATTTAAAATATAAGATTCGATTAAATGCATGATACACCTTAAATTATAGGGTTGTATTCATTCTGTACATTTATGTTTTAGTTGTTCTATATTGACCTCAAGTAGGGTGTGTTTGGGAACTCTAATTTCATGCCGTGATATAGAAATTCAAAAAATTTTCAGTTTAAAATTGTTAAAATTTGAATGATAATTTTTCAATTCCAATTTCAAGGCTTATAATTTGGGCTCCATAACGCACTCTTTTCAATTAATGTTGGCCCAAACTACGAGGCAAACGATAGTTGAAATTTCCCAACCAAATCTATCTCTATATAGTATAAATCGACCAATTAAATTCGCACTCGTGGAGATGTGGGTAGGTGGTGGTATTTTCATGATGGAATAACATGAGTTAGTCCTTGTGGAGAGATGGACCGCTAATATATCCTCTCTTTATTTACATTTGTTTCGTCCACTCATGGCAATGGTGGGTGAGTGTATATCAAATGGTGGTTGGCCAAAATGGTGGCGGCATTAATAGTTGGCCGCAACGAGTTGACAAGATAGATGTGTGTGTATATATATTTATTAAGGAGTTTTGTTTAAAAACATGGAAAATATTTTTTTTATTATTTAGTAAAACGGTAAATTATTAATCCGGAACATTAATATTTAATAATGAAGTTAATATATTCATTAAGGAGTTTTATTCACAAAAACGTGGAAAATGATTTTTTCTACATAGTAGAATGCTAAATTATTATTCAGGAACGTTAATATTTAATAAAAGCTTTAATGTATGTATTTAGGATTTTTATTAATAACATTATAATTGAATGGAACCTTAAATTATTACTAATATATAAATAATCAATGATTCGTAAACCGTGTCATTGGAATTCATAATAGCTTCAATAATTTTTCTCGAATATATATATATATATATATATATGGAGAGAGAGAGAGAGAGAATTAAAAAATAGAAAAAAGGTGACTCGCATTTGCCACCAATAGTAGGAAAAAATCTACTCTTCACCAAAGAAAGTGTTAGGTGACAAATTTTCTTTAGCAGTATTGTACATTCTCTAGAGGTGGAAAAGAATTTCAAGACGAATTAGTGTGTTAAATGAAGAAAAAAAATAAGAAAAATAACTATTTGCCATGGGAAATTTTGCATTTATCATGCTATCAAACATGACATATATGTAGGGTTTTATGGAGCTAAAGGCAAACGAAGTTCACTTATTTTTTCTTTATTTCTTTATTTCATTCTTTCTTTCTTTATAATTGATTTTATGTCATTTTCATAAAGAATGAGATGTGGATTACTTGTATTTCAACCTCGTTTTCTTGCCTAACTCTTCGATCGATATATTTTTTGTGTTAAGGATACCAAGGATTATACCCGTTTTTTTGTAATGTAAACATTAAATTTTGCATGTAGTTCTGATATTATTTTTTGTAAAAACGTAACTTTGTGATAAATTTTTGAAGAGGTCAATTGTCCCATTCTAAATCTATATAATATTTTAAATGCATAACATGTCATAAATATTGCCTTACTACAAGCATGGTCATGTGGCACTCCTCCCATTTATTTATTTATTTGTCTTCTTTTATGAATGCTTACCCCTCTCTCTCTCTCTCTCTCTCTCTCTCTCACACACACACACACATAAGTGGCTCTACATCGTGTTGTTGGGCTTGAGGAGAAATATCTTTTTGGGAAAGAAGATTGGAGAGTGAAGGCTCTTTCCAAGGTCATCTTGTTTGTTTGGACTGTGGTTAGGCATGCAATTTTGTCTATTGGAGGGTTAGAGAATAGCAGGAGACGAATGGCTGGTAGATGATGGTTATGTAAGGTGGCGAAAGAGTGGAATAATCATTTGCTCCTGCATTGTTCGGTGACGAGGGATTTTTGGAATGTCTTTTTTTCTCTGTATCGAGTGCGGTGGGTTATGGCACAGTCAGTGAGGGAGGTATTGGCGACTTGGAAATGTCCTAGAGGTTAAAAGGAGGAAGGAAAGTTTGGAGGGTGGTCACACACTACATCCTTTGGATAGTTTGGAGGGAGAGGAATGAGAGGTGCTTCGATAGCATAGAGGTGGCCCCAGAAAGGCTTGGGTATAATTTTCTCAGTACGCTTCTTCTCTGGCATAAAAGTGATCACTAACCGCATATTTCCTTTATTTTAGACTTTGTAGAGGAATTATAGGGTGGCGACTAGAGTGTATATGTTTATGTAGATTTCAGTTGAGTCAATTGTTTTTTTTTCTTTTTTGTAGTGTATACATCCTGTATACGGTATTTCTTCCCTTTGGCAGGTTTCTATTATTGAATCATTTACAGATAAAAAAAATTACCTACATGTAACAACCCGAGGTTTTGGAGACGAGGATTTAATTATTTGGGAGAAATAAATAATATTTTATTGGAGAATAATTAAATTTGGCACTTGAGGTAAAAAATTGGAGTCGTTAGAAAGTGTATCGAATGGCGATTATGAGGGTGTAGTTGTGTCCGAAATGGTCGAGAAAGTCGAAATGACTGTACTTGGGGTCTATTTAGGTTCCGAAATAATTTAGGACCGTTTGACTCGAATTAAAGTTACCGAGTCATTTAAAGTGTGTATTATCATTTAAAGATGTGTATCTTGGGATTTAGGGCTTATTAAGCCTACGGGAGATATTTCTCCAAAGAGAGAGAGAGAGAGAAATAGAAAGAAAGAAAGAGAGAAGAAGAAAAGGAAGGGGAAAAGAGAGAGAAAGTGGAGATTTCCAGCCAATATGCGATCTCAAGGCGAATTCAAACCCTACGAACCCGAGGCAAGTGATTAAACTTGCTAAATAATTATTGTGTACCATTTATTGCATGATTTGTGGATTGAATCATTGGGTTTTAGGTTTAGTTTATCAAAATCTAACTTTTGGGTATAATCTTAGATTTTATATGTAGATCTTGGATTTGATGATAGAAATTAGTTTATATGTATTATAGGATGAATATTAATGATATATTTGTGATTGGGTTGAAGAGAGATGGAGAGAAAATGATTAAAATGAATTTTGGGTATTTTAGGCTTACAAAAAGTAGTCATTTTCGAGGTTTCTGAAGGGCCGAATCGATTCGACCTCCAACCGAATCGATTCAGAATTATGCAGATGCCCAGGTCTGAGTGACCGAATCGATTCGTACCCCAGTCGAATCGATTCGGACTGAGACAGAATCCCAAGTCTGATGACCTGAATCGATTCGCCTTCCTGGCCAAATCGATTCGCTGGGCCGAATCGATTTCGAAATTGGCCCGAATCGATTCAGAATCAGGTCTTTTGTGGGATTGTTTTTCTAAAAAGAATTTCATCCCGTTTTGTTCGAGGTTATCGATTGGGGACCTCTATAGGAGATATTTGAAGTATGTTTTGGAGACTTTTATCGAGTTTCCCTTATAAGAAATTTTGGAGTCATATTGACTAAATTTGAGGAATACCGATTAAGATATTTTGGTATGTTCTAAGTGGGGAAGCCCACATTGTTTTGAGAATTCTATTTGGAGATAATTATGATATTAATGGGAATAATTTAGAGATACCGGATCTTAGGATCCAATCCCAAATGGGATAATTTTAAAGGTTTATAAAATGAATTGAACCCCATTATGGATGGAGAACTGTTTATGTGAATTGAGGTGCATTCGGATATAGAATATCCTTAACTTAATTAGAATTGAGAGACAATTCATTATTAGAAGCTACGTGTGAGATTCAAGCGAGAAATAGTATCGCGTATACTAAGTGGGGAAGATATGTGAGATTTGACGGTTAGTGTATCAAAGGAGAGAGATATACTAAACAATGACATTAAATTTATTGCGCCTAACAGCGTATAATAAATATGAAAATGATGTGGTAGGTATACCTTATATGATGGTATATCTTTATTATGTGGGATGTATGTATACCCTATATGATGGTATATATGCATGGTTAGGCATACCCTCTCCTTGCTATCATTGGGAAGTTACGTGCGTAGAGGGTGAGCATCCTGGCTCAAAGAGCAGGATGTGGATTCCCCAGGTCATAGTCATCCATGGTGGTTAGCAAATGACATATATATACATTTATTTATTTTGGGGGTGAGAGGTAGTGGGTATGTGTCGCTCTCACTTGCCAGTTAGGAGCTATGACCGCTTCACGGGACGTCGTGTGCGTGAGTTGATCACGAGGTGGGTGTCATGGAAGCCCACCAGGTGGCCCCAGTTTGCTACGTATATGGGCTGCTGGAAGATGATAGCATGTGAGCCTGCGTCCTTGGAGTTATAGCTCGGTTGGATGGTTATTATTTCTTGTGTTTGTATTTGGGTATCGAGGTCATAATGGACCTTAACGACCTACATTGACAGGATTAGTGTATCGGGGTGTTCCTTGTTTGGATTTTGCTTCGATGAGACGTCCCACGCACGAACCGCAGTGTAATGTTGGAAATTTGGGATAAGTTAGTCCTTGATGCTCATACTTATATATATATATATCACCTATCCCGAGAATCGACAGTGCCAGGAGTAGTGTATAAGGGGGGTTCCTTGTTTGGATTTCGCTTCGGCGAGACGTCCCGCGCATGAAACGCCGTGTACTGTTGAGAATGGGGAATATTAATTAATTAAAACTGGATAATAATTTGGGTTACATGCATCATGCATTGAGGTCAGGAGTAGTGTAACGGGGGGGTTCCTTGTTTGGATTTCGCTTCGGCGAGACGTCCCACGCACGAAACGTAGTGCCGTTTTGAGAATCGAGAGGAGTTTAGTCCTTAACTCTTGATGCTAATAACTCATATATTATATATATATATATATATATATATATATATATATATATTGTTGCATGCCTTATAAGGGCATAACTAGAATATAAAATATTCTAGTAATTGAGAATGTTAATGTTTTGAGATGATGTGGTTGATTATGCAACTTTATATCTTCAATAAATGAACAAATATAATGATAACTATAACATTTAAATTAAAGTATACGATCTAGATGGAACTCACATAGGTATAGATTGAGAGATAGGTTAGATGATTTTATTTAAATATTTCATTTGGGTTAAATTAGATTCTCTTGCCTAAATAGAATCGGGCACCCATTTGGAGATCACGTGCATTCGCTTAGTTCGCGCTTTAGTTGAGAGGTGAGATGGATTTTATGGAGAGGACGATTCCATTAAATCATGTAATAATGCATTTATAATTATTATGCATTTTAATACACTTGCTATAAAATGTTTTTCAACTCGGGATCTGACCCGTTTATATTTTCTCCTCCATGTATATATTGTACTACTTCAGGTGTTCCTCCGCAAGGACGGCTTTGATGTTCATCCATTCAGGATTCGCGGAGTTGTGGCAGTAGCGGACTGTTGCGGCACTTTGTTTTAGTCGATTCCTATCTTTGTACATCTAGATTAGGATTCAGTTTGTATATTGAGTTAGTATTCAAGTATTGTAGATTAACACTTTCATATTTCATTTCTCAGATTATTGTATTTTCTGTTACCCGACAGCATATTCGGGTATTTCATTGTAGAGATTTTATTTGTACATTGTATTGCACTCTTGTATATATTGGAGTTTGCACTTATCACTCATCATAGTTAGATGTATATAGTTGGTTGTGTTTGCATTTATGGTTTTGTTGTTGTTGTTGTTGTTAAAAAAAAAGTTTTAAATTTTTTGACAATCCACTTTTAATAGTTTCGGGTAGTTAGCCTTATATTATTAGTATTGTTAATTGATGTTGAGACTGTGCCATCTGAGATACATGATTTAATGTAGTATAGGGCTGACCACCCGTTATTATTTTGAGCGGGTTGTCACAGATGGTATCAGAGCATCAGGTTCTAGTGTCTTTAGGATCTGTGTGCGTTACTACGATATTCCGTAAGCATTCTTGATATAGAGCCTTATTGCTAGGACGGTTACATTCACACGTCCATATCTTTCTGTGAATCAAAAATATTTGAAAGGCGTTCTGATACAATTGTTCTTGTTTCAGATGCCACCGAAGGTAGGTCGTTCAGTCAGGGCAAACAAAGGGCAACTCCAAATGCCTCAAAGGAACATGACTACGGATGATGTTGCCAATATTGTGGCACAAGAAGTAACTGCTGCCGTTTCTACGATGGCTCAGCAATCTGCCGCTCGAACAGCCCCACCCCATTTAGGATTGTCTTTATGGGAGATAGTGAAGGAAGATTTTAGTAAGGGGCATCCTCCCGAGTTTGCAGGGGGAGTTGATGTAATGGTTGCAAGTCAATGGAAGAATAGTATACAAAGGCACCTTTGTATGGTTGAGTGTAGTGAGGTGCAAAAACAATTTTTAGCCACCTTTAAGTTATCGGGTGCAGCTCTTCAATGGTGGGAGTCTATCACCACATCTGAACAGAGAGATACTTTACCTATAACAGAATTTTGGAAACTTTTTGATCGAAGGTATTTTCCTTCCTCTTCTCGAGATATAAAGATTTTTCAAGGAAATAGAACGGTGGCAGAGTATGAGGAAGATTTTTCTAGATGGGTGAAATTTGTACCCGATGAGGTAAATACGGAAGAGAAGCGTATATCAAAGTTTGTTCGAGGTTTAGATTGGAAAATCCGACAACATTTGTTAGAGAGTCCTAAGTTAGCGACTTTCATTGAGGTAGTAAATGCGGCACTACTAAAGTGTCATGAATATCGTCTTCGTTCTCAAGAGGGAAAGAACTTTTGGAATTCGAGTTCATCAAGTATGTTTGTCAAGGAGAGTGCCAGTAATGCAAGTGGGTAGAAAGAATTTGTGGGTAAGTGTTTCTTTTGTAAAGAAATAGGTCATAAGAAGAGAGATTGTCCTAAAAGAGGTAAAGGACCACAATTTGATGAAATTTTGGAAGTGCACCCCCTACAGCAGATTCGAGGTCATTTTAGACCGGGGGACTTTGTTTGGGAGCCCATTGATGAGGATGGGCAATCGGACTAGAGATGGATGATGTAAGATAATTTTCCTTTATAAATAGGATAATTATTAAAATGAGTTTTGGGGATGTTGTATGTGAGATATTTGTGAAAGGGTAGTGCTATAGCCCTATTATGTATGTAATGACCCTAAGGGGAATTTTGAGCAAGATAGGCTCTTATTATATTATTTTGTAAAAGAATAGATGATTTTGCAAGGTGCTCAAAGAGAGCTTCAAACCTTGTGGTAAATGTAGGAATGGTAATGGTGATAAGTAGTAAGATAAAGCTACTTCTTTTATATAGTAATGATTAGACCTATATAATTGTTGTATTCCAGTTATGGATGAGCCTTATAAATGGCAATATATTGAAATGGTGTAAGATGTTTTTTATGTTTGAAAGTTGAGATTGTGGATTGATGGGACGCAGGAAAATTGTAGCTCACAACTATGTTAATTCTTGCGAGCTATATGTTGGAATATGTATGATGATTTAAAAGACCTTGTGTTGGACACAAGGCATTTTATATTATATTATGATATATAAACCGTTTTCAAAATAAACTATTTTCAAAATAAAACTTTTATCGGCCTTCGGGCCCTTTCAAAATAATTTTTCCACTAAAATATTTTCAAACTCTAGTCCGGATTTAACAAACTCTCAATCCCCGACGTCGCTACATAGTAGTGTATTGGGAGGGTTCCTTGTTTGGATTTCGCTTTTGCGAGACGTCCCCCGCACGAAAGTGGCGAATGTCAGGAATTGAGAGGAGTTATTTCTTTGGACCATTCAAAATTTTTACACTTTTAAAATGTTAGTATTATATTTATGGAAATGTGGAACTTTGGGGGCAAATAAAGCCTCATTATGATTGCTGTGAGCATAAAGCTCAAATATAAAGGGTGTATGGGCGCCCTTGCTGTGGAAATTGGTTTTATGAAACTCAACATTAACTTAAAATAAAATAAATTAAATAAATCCGTCATGGGAAGTTAGAAGTTGGAGAGAGGATTAGTGATGATGGGTGTACTAGAACTAGTTGAGCTTTGGAGAATTAGGCTTAGCTAAAATTTCGAGGACGAAATTTTTGTAAGTGGGGAAGTTTGTAACAACCCGAGGTTTTGGAGACGAGGATTTAATTATTGGAGAATAATTAAATTTGTCACTTGAGGTAAAAAATTGGAGTCGTTAGAAAGTGTATCGAATGTCAATTCGGAGGGTGTAGTTGTGTCCGGAAGGGTCGAGAAAGTCGAAATGACTGTACTTGGGGTCTATTTAGGTTCCAAAATAATTTAGGAGCGTTTGACTCGAATTAAAGTTACCGAGTCATTTAAAGTGTGTATTATCATTTAAAGATGTGTATCTTGGGATTTAGGGCTTATTAAGCCTACGGGAGATATTTCTCCAAAGAGAGAGAGAGAGAAATAGAAAGAAAGAAAGAGAGAAGAAGAAAAGGAAGGGGAAAAGAGAGAGAAAGTGGAGATTTCCAGCCAATATGCGATCTCAAGGCGAATTCAGACCCTACGAACCCGATGCAAGTGATTAAACTTGCTAAATAATTGTTGTGTACCATTTATTGCATGATTTGTGGATTGAATCTTTGGGTTTTAGGTTTAGTTTTTCAAAACCTAACTTTTGGGTATAATCTTAGATTTGATATGTAGATCTTGGATTTGATGATAGAAATTAGTTTATATGTATTATAGGATGAATATTAATGATATATGTGTGATTGGGTTGAAGAGAGATGGAGAGAAAATGATTAAAATGAATTTTGGGTATTTTAGGCTTACAAAAAGTAGTCATTTTCGAGGTTTCTGAAGGGCCGAATCGATTCGGCCTCCAACCCAATCGATTCGGAATTATGCAGGTGCCCAGGCCTGAGTGAACGAATCGATTCGTACCCCAGCCGAATCGATTCAGACTAAGACAGAATCCCAGGTTTGATGACCCGAATCGATTCGCCTTCCTGGCCGAATCGATTCGCTGGGCCGAATCGATTTCGAAATTGGCCCGAATCGATTCAGAATCAGGTCTTTTGTGGGATTATTTTTCTAAAAATAATTTCATCCCGTTTTGTTCGAGGTTATCGATTGGGGACCTCTATAGGAGATATTTGAAGTATGTTTTGGAGACTTTTAGCGAGTTTCCCTTATAAGAAATTTTGGAGTCATATTGACTAAATTTGAGGAATACCGATTAAGATATTTTGGTATGTTCTAAGTGGGGAAGCCCACCTTGTTTTGAAAATTCTATTAGGAGATAATTATGATATTAATGGGAATAATTTAGAGATACCGAATCTTAGGATCCAATCCCAAATAGGATAATTTTAAAGGTTCATAAAATGAATTGAACCCCATTATGGATGGAGAACTATTTATGTCAATTGAGGTGCGTTTGGATATAGAATATCCTTAACTTAATTAGAAATGAGAGACAATTCATTATTAGAATCAACGTGTGAGCTTCAAGCGAGAAATAGTATCGCGTATACTAAGTGGGGAAGATATGTGAGATTTGACGGTTAATGTATCAAAGGAGAGAGATATACTAAACAATGACATTAAATTTATTGCGCCTAAGAGCGTATAATAAATATGAAAATGATGTGGCAGGTATACCTTATATGATGGTATATCTTTATTATGTGGGATGTATATGTACCCTATATGATGGTATATATGCATGGTTAGGCATACCCTCTCCTTGCTATCATTGGGAAGTTACGTGCGTAGAGGGTGAGCATCCTGGCTCAATGAGCAGGATGTGGATATTCCCCAGGTCATAGTCGTCCATGGTGGTCAGCAAATGACATATATATACATTTATTTATTTTGGGGGTGAGAGGTCGTGGGTATGTGTCGCTCTCACTTGCCAGTTAGGATCTATGACCACTTCTCGGGACGTCGTGTGCGTGAGTTGATCACGAGGTGGGTGTCGTGGAACCCCACCAGGTGGCCGCAGTTTGCTACGTATATGGGCTGCTGGAAGATGATAGCATGTGAGCCTGCGTCCTTCGAGTTATAGCTCGGTTGGATGGTTATTATTGCTTGTGCTTGTATTTGGGTATCGAGGGCATAATGGACCTCAACGTCCTACATTGCCAGGATTAGTGTATCGGGGGGGTTCCTTGTTTGGATTTCGCTTCGGCGAGACGTCCCATGCACGAACAACAGTGTAATGTTGGAAATTGGGGATAAGTTAGTCCTTAATGCTCATACTTATATATATATATATATATATATCACCTATCCCGACAATCGACAGTGCTAGGAGTAGTGTAACGGGGGGGTTTCTTGTTTGGATTTCGCTTCGACGAGACGTCCCACGCATAAAACACCGTGTACTGTTGAGAATTGGGAATATTAATTAATTAAAACTGGATAATAATTTGGGTTACATGCATCATGCATTGAGGGCATAATGAGCCTCGAGGATCGATACGGTCAGGAGTAGTGTAACGGGGGGTTCCTTGTTTGGATTTCGCTTCGGCGAGATGTCCCACGCACGAAACGCAGTGCCGTGTTAAGAATCGAGAGGAGTTTAGTCCTTAACTCTTGATGCTAATAACTCATATATATATATATATATATATATATATATATATTGTTGCATGTCTTATAAGGGCATAACTAGAATATAAAATATTCTAGTAATTGAGAATGTTAATGTTTTGAGATGATGTGGTTGATTATGCAACTTTATATGTTCAATAAATGAACAAATATAAAGATAACTATAACATTTAAATTAAAGTATACGATCTAGATGAAACTCACATAGGTAGAGATTGAGAGATAGGTTAGATGATTTTATTTAAATATTTCAATTGGGTTTTAAATTAGATTCTCTTGCCTAAATAGAATCGGGCACCCATTTGGAGATCACGTGCATTTGCTTAGTGCGCGCTTTAGTTGAGAGGTGAGATGGATTTTATGGAGAGGATGATTCCATTAAATCATGTAATAATGCATTTATAATTATTATGCATTTTAATACACTTGCTATAAAATGTTTTTCAACTCGGGCTCCGACCCGTTTATATTTTCTCCTCCATGTATATATTGTACTACTTCAGGTGTTCCTCTGCAAGGACGCCTTTGATGTTCATCCATTCAGGATTCGCGGAGCTGTGGCAGTAACGGACTGTTGCGGAACTTTGTTTCAGTCGATTCCTATCTTTGTACATCTAGATTAGGATTCAGTTTGTATATTGAGTTAGTACTCAAGTATTGTAGATTAACACTTTCATATTTCATTTCTCAGATTATTGTATTGTCTGTTACCCGACAGCATATTCGAGTATTTCATTGTAGAGATTTTTTTGTACATTGTATTGCACTCTTTTATATATTGGAGTTTGCACTTATCACTCATCATAGTTAGATGTATATAGTTGGTTGTGTTTGCATTTATGGTTTTGTTGTTGTTGTTAAAAAAAAAGTTTTTAAAATTTTGACAATCCACTTTTAATAGTTTCGGGTAGTTAGCCTTATATTAATAGTATTGTTAATTGATGTTGAGATTGTGCCATCTGAGATACCTGATTTAATGTAGTATAGGGCTGGCCACCCGTTATTTTTTCGAGCGGGTTGTCACACTACACTCCGAGACTCTCTTGCTTACATGCCTATAGATATTTTTCCATCCGACTCTCTTTCATACCTATACATTTACTCTATTTGTTTTAACTTCTCCACATATCCATATATATTTCCTTTGCCTCCCTCCTATTTCATCTCCCTCATTTTCCTCATATTCATACACTTCTTCTTTGCTTATTTAAATCGCTTATATGTCTAAAAGTGATTTGTCGAAGATAAGTTCCAAAAATTCTGCTCGGTGATGAAGATCTGTGTGTATTCACTGGATTAGGTTTCAGGATGGAATATCATTGTTTAAGGGTTTGGATTTTATTCTAGCATTTTTTTCGAGAAAAGGGAGGAGAGACATGACTTGGGGATGAGTGATTTTTGAGATGATAAGAAAAGATTTAGCATTGTAGTTTTTTTTAAGCCACTCTACTGCTTGAAGAATATAATGAGTTGATTCTTAAAGAGTAGACTATTTCTTTGTTGGATCATAATATTGTGTAAGCATGAGTGAGAATTGGGTCTTTTTTAAGTTTTTACTTTTTGATTACTAATAGAGAAAAGATTGAATGATGAAGAATTTTGTTTTTGAGTATGGTGATTGAAATTGAATTGGGAATCGATGACAAGTGTTTGACAATGAAAAGTGTGGACCCTTTTTTAAAAAACGTGTTTTGAGGATTATAGTGTTTAATGGTTTTCGGTGAGTATGGAATGAGTATTTCTTCGTTGCGTTCGTTTTTTACGACTGGTCGTTTTCGTAATTTTTTTTTTCATTTTGTTTTGTGAGAGTCCATTTTTTTCATAAATATCTTTTCACTCCCAATGTGCCTTCAACCAAAACATTGTTCTGTCATGGCTCTTAGATTCTTAAATTAATGTTGTGGTAGTGCCTTTAGCCAAGATATAACGACATCTAGATTTGTAAATTAATATGTTCATTGTGTCCCTATTTATATAAATATATATAGAGAAACAAACTCTTATGTTGTCAATTTGCTTAAAGTTTGATCCGTAATTAGTCAAAATTATGAATTTGGTTTCAGTAAATCTTAACATTCATTATTGATTGTAGAAAGATTATGGCAATTGAAACTAAACATTAATCATGAATAAAAGTGAGTAGCCTACACTCACAAAGCTTGGGGTAGAACTTGGTACGTATAACGTTTTCCCTCATAAAATTGATGTTGGCCTTATTGAGATTGCTAAACTATGTTTTTAGAAAAAATCTTTAGGGTACAAAGTTATTACACAAAAAATTTACACAAACTGATATAGTAGTGCAATAAAGTGTTGTACACTATCTTGGGTTGAGTGATGAATAATACTTATTAAAATACCACATTTGTTTGTATAAAATCTTTGTGTAATTTCCTTGTCCAATAGCATTAGTCACATTTTTATTGATATTTGATTCTAATTTTGTCAACACTAATGTAAAACAACATATATTAAAATCGTTAAGTTGGAAGAAAGAAATTTATGTTTTTTTCCAAATTCTAATTGTTATATGATGGTGTTAATTATTTGGCAATAAAATTTATATCATAATTAAATTCAATGTATTGCTACCTTCATTTTCAAAGAGTTGTAATCATACTTCTCATATATTTTATTTTTTTGAACGCATTGCGTTGTGAAACAATAATATTAAAGTGCCCACGCATTGCATGGAGTTTATAGTCTTTATAATTTCTTTAGGGTACATCTATGTATATATATAAAATTGAAGCTTGCATCCGTATTAGTGCAAAACGTGTCCAGTTCCTTAATGAGACAGCTCCCTCACCCGGATACCTAGCCCCCCCCCCCCCCCAACATTTTTTCCCTTTTTATCTTCTCTAAATGCCTTTTTATTTACCTGTCGTCCCACTTCCTCCACGTCTTTCTTTTCCCCACTGTTTTAAATATATGCAGGCCCTCTGTCCATATCAAGTTACTCTCTTTATATTTTTCCTCTCTCTCTCTCTCTCTCTCTCTCTCTCTCTCTCTCTCTCTCTCTCTCTCTCTCTCTCTCTCTCTCTCTCTCTCTCATATATATATATATCTCGTAGGTATGTAAGATAGCGCGCTGTATTTCTTTTCCTCATTGCGTTTTTTTTGTCTTTATGATGTTCAATTTGCTTATTTTTTAGAACCATGCATTTTTCACTCTTGTACATCCTAATATTTCACGTATATAATATCCTTATTTGAAATATGTGAGAATATTGTGGTTTAATTGGATGGATAATCTAATTTCAATACTATTTTCGTTGGGTAAAGGTGATGTAGAAGAAGGAACCTAGAATTCAGATTTGATAGCATTCTACATGGGAGATGTAATGTTTTGAATTTATAGTTCTCTTCCTCATAAAGTTTTAGGATGTTTGATCATAGGCCCCTAACTATTTTGCAATATATAACATATTGCCACTTTGCTAGAATTTCATTTTTTTGCCGAATAAAATTAGCACAAAAAATAGTGTATCTCAAAATCGTAAATGAATCATAAAGGGTTAATAGACAAATATTCAGCACCAAAAGTTAAAAATATGACAACAAATGGCAGTTATTGGTCCTAAAATCGAAAATGAATCATAAAGTATAAATTGTGAAAAATTAGCAACTAAAGTAAAAAAAATAAGAAGTTTAAGGTAACCACTAAAATTTTAGTCATATTTATCTTCGTTCAGTACTTATTATATCTTAAAGAATTTATAGGATACATTCAATGACTGAAAAGTCTACGTGGTGAATAAGTCGACATTATTCTCAAAATAGGGTTTGCATTCCTTCTATGACATCAAATTCATTCTAGTAATTGTTATTTCCTATATTTGTGTGAGACATTTAATCTTTTTTATATTTACTCCCCTCTTTACACATAAAAGAGATATAATTACCCATATCTCGAGAATTCATTTTAGAGAGACATATTCAGTGAGCTTTGAAAGTTGAAGCATTGATTCTAAAAGGCAATCTATAAATTATTCTTATGATATTTTAAACCTGTTTTGAGTGCTTCACACTACACATGTTGAGTTCTGGGAAGGATTTGTCTTGAGCATTAAGTGAGTTTAAATTTTTTCATATAATTCGTAGTTCATTATTCGTATTCCTTAAATGATGGATTGTTGGATATTTCCCTATCTAAGAAGAGATCAATACCCTTTTTAATAAATTGTTTCTCAAATAAAATGTTTTGAAATTTGTGGATATATTCACTGCAAACCCTTAAGAGATAACACTTGTCCTGTATGTCAATCTAGAGTTTTAACGGTATGTTGAACATGCTAAGTACAATTGCTTGTACCCTTGAAAGTGGCACTCTTTTGGCTTTTTATATTTCTTTCTTTCTTTTCTTCTATTTTTGCTCGAGGACTAGCAATCTTCAGCTTGTGGGTGGTGTGGTAAGCACCCAAAAATGTTAAATATGTACCTAAAATAGACGCATTTTAATTGCTAGTTATCGATAAAATTGGCCTTATGCGAGTATTTTGTTTATCTTATAGGTAAAAACACACTTGCGGATTCAAACGCTTTAATTCAAGGAACATTGAGCAATAAATGACCACATATGCACTTTTAGGGGCAAAATGGTAGTTTCAGAGGACTAATTTTGAACTCAAACAAATCACGAAAATTATAGACCTTGAATCAAAGGATGCCTCGATTTTGACTTAAACGAAGTAGTTATGATTATAAAAAGTTCGAAATTAAGAAACAGTCTAAGTCAAGGCCCCGAGTCATATCCGAAGTCAATGCTCGTGACCCACGCACTATTAAATATTGTGATATCTATGTTTTGTAAATTGGAGATCGTATGTAAAAGATATGAAGATTTGGGGTTTATTTGTAATTAAGGAAAAATAGGAAAACTATAAGGGTTTGATATTTTTCTCGTGCCTAATTAATTCAGCCACACGCGTGGCTCAGTGGTTCTTCTCTTGTTTAGCATCCGTGAGGTCGACATTTGATACTCAGAGGGAGAGGGTTTTAACCCCATTTGCTATATAATCCAACATGCCACGTGTACGATCGCGATGGCGCCACGAGGCGGAGCTACTAACCCTTCGATCAAGCGCAACCCATGCGTAGGTTGACGTGCCTGATGCAGGCATCCACTATTCAGCCAACAATCCTTTTTGTATTGTCTTTAGGATGAATAACTACTTCTTTTTCTAAAAATAGTCAGCACAAACTTATATTAACATTACTATTTAGTACATTTGAATAATTTTTTACAAACTTAGAATAATTTATCTCCAAAGGCTTTATCTATTGGAACAATAAATATTTAGTCCTCAAGAGCTAAGTACATTTTTCATTTAGTCCACCTAATTATTTTTCCAAAAAGTCTCTTGTCTATTATTTTGACAATTTTTTCTTAAAGTTCATAAAAAGATAAGAAATAATGTTTGGAGTGTTTTATATGGTGAGGGACTTCTGAAAAAAAAAAGAGTTCGGAATAAATGTTAACTACAAAAACTATATAGGGACTTTTCGTCGAATGACCTTTATCTTTTTGAAACGACTTTTCTTAATAATTTTATTTATATATTTTGGACTTCCCCTACATTTCTTCATTCATTTTCGTGCAGATTTTGGATTTTTTGGATTACTTTATGTCTTATATAGAAGAACTATAAATCGTCCACACATCGAAACGCTTTTATGTGTTATAGAAAAAGAACTATAAATCGCCCACACATCAAGATTGTTTGGGGTTATGAAGTAGTGCGTAGATACAAAGGAAGGGAAACATAATGTTACATTTGAGAGAGAGAGAGAGAGAGATTAGAAAAGGTTGAGACATGTAATCTTTAAGCAATGCTTGCATTTATTTTTATTTAAAATTTTTAAATTGGGAAAATTACCTTAAGTGTAACAAGTTGCTCAGGGTATATTTTATGATAAAATAAAATAATAATAAGGAACATTTGTCTGTTGAATTTGTTCTATTCAAAGCAATAAGTCCTCCCAAAAACTGTTTACAAATAATTTATCTATTTGTGGCGAACTCATAAAATCATTACTATAATATAAATAACTCTTATTAGTACATTTGAGGATACATATAATCATGGGTGGACCTAGATGGTCCCGAAGGTGGATGGCCGCCCACCTTATCTTTTCGATTTTTTTTCGAGATATATACATAAATTTTTTATGGGTATTTGTGTAAGTTTTTGTACATAAAGACAATAAGTTTTATGTCATTTTAAAAGCTTAGGGGCAGATTCATAAATAACACATCATCTAATTAAATATGCATCTCACTAAAAAAAGCTATCTTCATTTTTTATTTCTTCCTTTCTTACCCTCTCTCTTCCCTTCTAGTTCAAGCCACCACTGCCATTTCGTTACCCAACCCAAGTCATTGGCGATCCCCCTTCCCTTCTCTCTCTCCGGAGACAACAACCATACTGTCCCCCTCCCTCTTTTCATGGCAGAGCATCACCTTTTTCACTCACCAACACAAGTAAGTTTTAAAGTTTTAATGACATATTTTTTTCAGTTTAATATATATTTTTTTGTTTATTACTTTTAGTTCAATATTTCAGTTAAATTTAGTCTAGATAACGTTTATTAATTAATTAGGTTAAACTTTGAAAGTTCAATGTAAATTGTTAAATTAGTTTAATGTTTTAGTTCAAAGTTCAAATGTAAAATATTAATTTATTTTTATTTTCAATGTTTAAGTGATTGAACAATTAAATATGTTTGTCATAATTTTTGATAAAAATATTAGATAGTTTAAAGTGTTGAAGTTAAATTGTTGTAATTAAATTATTCCGTTTCTCCTTTTTTTAATATTTAATTGCTGTAATTTTTGTTTTACAATATTTTATCGCTAAAATATAACTTGAATGAGTAATTGTTATAATACAACCTGAATAAGTATTTGTCAACCAATTAATTTATTTTTTAGGCTAAAAGATAGTAAAAAACTACAAATAACCCTAACAAATTGCCTAGGGGCTCTTGTCTCCGAACCCCTTTTACTACTCGAAACTTTCACACTCCCCGACTAATAATCCTGGGTGTGCCATTGTATATAATTACTAGGTGTAAACCCGCGCGATGCGCGGGTTGGGATATAAGTTTCGCACATCAAAGGAAAAAAGCCATACAAATCCAACAAACTTAGAAATATTCACAGAATACATTAATTTGATGATCCCGAGTCCAAATAACCCTGTTAATCAGGTGAGAAATTATCCAAACATAATAAATTCAACAAACATTCTGAAAAATTACATTTCAAACATTCTAAAAATAAAAGAAAACACTACAAAAATTTTAACATTTTTACCATAATAAATTATTACATATTGATTTGTGAACTAAGCTATAATTTCTTATCGGAACGACATTCAATTTCTTCAACCCCCTAACTTATTAGTTCTCAAAGGAAATTATATTTTACACAAACAACCCTACCAAAATTTTACTCTAGTTGATAACTCATTCAGGGAAGTAGGCTTCCTCCTTTAATATGAAAATAGGTGCAACATTAAAGCTATAATAAAATAAATATCTGAATAAAAATTGATCTAAAGTCCAAAACGCTGGCATAAAAGAACCAAACGACATCATCACATCTATATAAATGCCAATAAATAACAGGATATCAATATCTACGCTCCTTAAAAATCTATATAATAACCATAGAAAACAATAAACTAAAAAACACTAAGAAAAAACAGAATTTGAAAACACTCCCAAAATAAGAACTTTCTTTCTCCCTCCCAAACCCATATTCACCCGTCCTCCCAGATACAATATGTACACATATGAACGAATTTTAGATTAGAAAATATTAATTGCATAAAATAGTTTTGGATAAATTCACATAAATTTCATCAACGGGAAGAGTTTCAAGTCGACCTATAAAAATTAAACTTACACATGTTTAAAAGATAACGTGATTTTGAATTAAATTTTTTTAGAGGTTTTGGAATTACCTGAGAAAATGTTGTCGTAATGAGTGAATTGATTGGAAGAAGATGCAAATGAAGATAAAGATCGAGAATCGGAGTTGTTGAGGAGAATTTCATCGACAGTGCGTGTCGCGCCCCGACTTAATTTTGTTAAACTCATCCTTTTAATTAGAGATAAATTGGCTTAAAACAATGCTTTAATTTAAATCTCTAAGGAAAATAGCATAAGAATTTTTTTTTTCCAAAGGTATGTGTAGATGAAAACATAACTTCCTTTACTTATAACTAATAAGTACTACATAACTTTACATAACCAAGATCCTTAGTTTAATAATTACACAAAAGAAATCCTGATATTCAAACCATACTAAATACCCGTCACTCCCCCATTTTAAGGTCCTAACTTGGCAGTGAACTCCAAATTATAAGCATACCTGAAACAAAACATTACAGGAGTGTAAGCTATAAAGGCTTAGTGAATGACCACATACCACACATATAACCAATTTGAATAAATATTTTTATTTTGTTCTAATGCTATAACCCAACAGGAATTGTGAAACTCTCGCAAGCCTGGACCCGACACAGTCCAATTAACCCACCACAGTAATTAGGGACCACCACATCCCTTTATTAGGCCCGAGAACACAAACCTTTAAGTTGGATTAACAGGACCACCACATCCCGTAGGACCCACCACAGTCCTTAACATTAGATAAAGGACTCACTAGTCCATATCATTATATAACATCGCTTAACATTTTTAATCATATGCATATGTTTCATAAATACAACATCACTCTCATAAACATTTTCACACATGTGTTTAACTACACATTTCCATATGAAATTATAAGCATTTATATTTCATAAGGAAGGTCACTCACCTTGGATTTAGTTCTAAGATTAATACCAACTACTTCCTTGGTATGGTACTATTAGCTGCTTCCCCACCTAACAAGTCAATGTCGTTAGTATTTGAATACACCGATTAACATCAAACCTAGTAACACATCACATAATTTGGTCAATCAGAAATAACTAAGGAGTAATTAAATATGACACTTCACATATCCATAACATCAAATTAATTAGGGTTCTAACACAATTTACAGAATTAAATTACGAATTTGCTAGACAAAGTTATGCCCATTTTATTACAGCCTTTTCCAAATCATTTCTCAAGAAAAACAACAACACAACTTCAACTTCATGGAATTCTCATAATTTTTGTACAACATAAATTTTCATGATATTCCACCCACTATCAGTAAACACATTGAATAATACAAATTTAATGTTTCATAATTTCTAGGGCTCATTTTCTATGTCGAGCAAAACGTCAAACACTTGGTATGCATTCTTGCTCCTTTATGGCAGATTTTAAACCACGACTTCAAACTATCACCAAGGGTTCATTACTTGGTATTTTTACACAATTTTCGGATATGTTATACATGTATGAGTGTATTTTACTCTCCAACTTGAATCACTGAATTCCAATAAGTATTCCATGATTTATGCAATTTTTAGTATAACTAGGTCAAAATACAACATTAAGGCATAACTTAACATTATTAAGCATACCTAACCTTGACCTTGAGTATAATTCATGGAAATATATAATAAACATGTTTTAGAAGAAATATACATCATAATCATGAATTTTCTAAATCAAAATGCTTTACAAAAAGATGATGTAAATTTAGGACTTTAAAGTATGCATTTACGATCCTAGCTTCAGTTTTAACTTATGTTCTTAACCCATCCTTGTTCCAACACAATTCAGCAATATGGGTAACATTAAAATATATAACCAAATCAAAAATAAAAACATGATAAGTATAGAACTCATCCATGTGACCAACTTTAATAAAGATGTAATTACCTTACGAGGATTCCTTGATTTATGGAAAATTTCCAAAGATTTATTCCTTAACTTTCTTCTCTTTCTCTCTCTTTAGGCAAAACCCTTGTTCATGGCTGCATTTGCTGAACAAAGGGGATGTTTTATGAAGTTTAAGTCGTCCAAACTATCACCCACCCTCTAACCAATCAAAAAATAGCACATGGTGTGCTAATAAGACAATTGTCACTTAAGGAATGGACATATTTGCCCTTGTTTCGTACTTTCGCTATAACTTCTTGTACGAGCCTCCGTTTAACCCACCGTTTGTTGTGTTATAATATTGATTCATATATCTACAACTTTCATAATTTATGTTTTCCCAAAATCATAAACTAATATGCCTAATTTGGGCTTCGAACAGGAAAGTAGCAATTTACCGAAAATCTCAAAACTTTCACATTTGGCGACCAAACATTGCCAATTTCGTATCAACAACCTTATTTAATTTTATAAACATAATCATGCATTAAAAACATAATTTATGATGCATTAATCGCATAACTAATCATATGTTCTAAACATGGTATCCCCAATTATAAGCTCAATTAACACCTAATGTAAACAACACATATATCACAGGAGCATGCATCCCCTAAACATGATAATTAACATGTTTAACACACATAACCAATATATAACTTATAACTCCTAAGTTATAATTAATCATGTAATTAACCTTCCTAATCATGTTTTAGGGCCTTACAATTCTACCCCTCTTATAAAAATTTCGTCCTCGAAATTTAACGCGTAAGAAACATACCAAATAGATGAGGATATTGCTTCTTCATGTTATCCTCCCCTTCCCAGGTGGCATACTCCGCATTCTGACTTCTCCACATCACCTTAACTAGTGAAATGGTTTTACTACGTAACACTTGCTCCTTTCGATCTACAATAGCAATTGGTTCCTCCACGTAGGTTAGGTCCTCTTGAAGCTCTATCGGTTGTGAAGTAAATACATGTGAAGGATCAGACACATACTTACGTAACATTGATATATGAAAAACATCGTGTATCCGGGAAAATTCTGGTGGTAACGCCAATTTATAAGCTACATCTCCAACCCGTTTCATTATCTCATAAGGGCCAATGTACCTGGGACTTAACTTTCCCTTCTTCCCGAATCTCATAACCCCTCTCCAAGGAGAAACACGTAGGAATAATCGATCACCTTCCTCAAATTTCAATTCTTTCCTTCGGTTGTCTGCATAACTTTTCTGTCTGCTTTGCGCCACCTTCAAGTGATTATGGATAAGATTTATCTTTTCAGTAGTCTGATGTACGATTTCTGGCCCAAGTAGTTTTCGTTCTCCTACTTCAGTCCAACACACTGGAGTTCTGCATTTTCTCCCATACAAAGCTTCATAAGGAGCCATCTCAATACTCGAATGATAGCTATTATTATAAGCAAACTCTATTTGTGGCAAGTGTTCATCCCAACTACCTTTAAACTCCAATACACAAATTCGTAACATGTCTTCGAGTGTCTGGATCATTTTTTCTGACTGCCCATCAGTTTGAGGATGAAAAGCTGTACTAAATTTCAATTTAGTCCCCAAAGCTTGTTGTAAACTAGGCCAAAAGTGAGAAGTAAACTTAGGATCTCGATCAGAAATAATAAAAATAGGTGCACCATGCAATCTGATAATCTCATCCACATATAATTTGGCATATCTATCCATGGAGTAAGTAGTTTTAACAGGAAGAATTGTGCAGACTTAGTCAACCTATCAACGACAACCAAAATAGAATCAAACCCTCGTGATGATTTTGGAAAACCTATAACAAAATCTGTAGTAACATGCTCCCATTTCCACTCAGGAATAGGTAAGGGCTGTAGAAAACCACTTGGCTTCTGATGCTCCACCTTCACCTGTTGGCAAACTAGACATCTAGCAACAAAATCTGCAATGTCGTGTTTCATTCCCGGACACCAATAACATTGTTTCAAATCTCTATACAGTTTCGTGCTCCCTGGATGCATAGCATATAAAGAACAATGCGCTTCCTCTAAAATTGTTCTTCTTAAATTAGGCACATTAGGTACACACAAACGGTCTTCGTACATAACAATGTCATCATCCCGAATAGAAAATTCATTTGCTTTACCCTTTTTGAAATTATCTCTAACTTTCTCCAATTCTGCATCTCCTGCCTGTGCTTGTTTTATCCAGTCTATCAACGTGGGTCTAACATTTAAATGTGCCACTATTCCGTAAGACTCATTCAAAGTTAATTCCACCCCCATTAAAGCTAACTCTCTCAGCAGGTCAACTCGAATACAATAAATACAAGATACTATGCCTAGAGATTTTCTACTCAAAGCATCAGCAACAACATTAGCTTTACCCGGATGGTGATGTATCGTGCAATCATAATCTTTTATAAGTTCCATCCACCTTCTTTGCCTCAAGTTCAAGTCTTTTTGTGTAAACAAGTATTTTAAGCTTTGATGGTCAGTAAAAATTTCACAACTAACACCATATAAGTAGTGTCTCCAGATTTTTAATGCAAAAACTACTGCAGCCAACTCAAGATCATGAGTAGGGTAGTTGCGCTCATGTATCTTTAACTGTCGAGAAGCAAAAACAATTACCTTTCCATGCTGCATTAACACACAACCGAGTCCTTGATACGAGGCATCACTATAAATAACTAAACCTTCTGTACCCGTTGGGATAGTCAATACTGGAGCTGATGTCAACTTACCCTTTAAACTTTCAAAGCTTTTATCACAATCGCCACTCCACACAAACTTGTTCTCCTTTCTGGTAAGCTTAGTTAATGGCAATGCAATAGAAGAAAACCCCGGTATAAACCTCCTGTAATAGCCCGCCAATCCCAAAAAGCTACGCACCTCTGTCACACTGGTTGGTCTTTCCCAATTCATTACTGCTTCAACCTTTTTGGGATCTACACAAATTCCATCAGCAGAAATAACATGCCCCAAAAATACTACCTTGTCTAGCCAAAATTCACATTTAGAAAATTTAGCATACAACTGCTTCTCTCGCAAGGTCTGTAAAATAATATGCAGGTGGCATTCATGCTCATCCCTACTACGAGAATATATCAAAATATCATCGATGAAGACAATAACAAAAGAATCCACATATGGGTGAAATATACGGTTCATCAAATCCATGAATACGACCGGTGCATTTGTTAATCCAAATGGCATGACAAGAAATTCATAATGTCCATACCTGGAACGAAAAGCAGTTTTAGAAATGTCACAAGCTCTTACTTTCAATTGATGATATCCGGATCTGAGATCAATCTTAGAAAACACTTTGGCTCCTTGCAACTGATCGAACAAGTCATCAATGCGGGGTAGTGGGTATTTGTTACGGATAGTCACCTTATTCAATTGACGATAATCGATGCACAACCTCATGGTTCCATCTTTCTTTTTCACAAACAATACTGGGGCTCCCCACGGTGATACACTAGGCCTTATAAAACCACGATCTAACAAATCTTGCAACTGTATCTTTAGCTCTTTTAATTATGCAGGGGCCATACGATATGGTGCAATAGATATTGATGCAGTTCCTGGTACCAACTCAATCGAAAATTCCACCTCACGGTCTGGTGCTAACCCTGGGAGTTCTTCTGGGAAGACATCTGCAAACTCATTAACTACTGGTATATCTGATAATTTTCTAGCCTCTTGTCGTATGTCCACCACATGGGCAAGATAACCCTCACATCCTTTCCTTAGCAGTTCATAACATTTTATAGCAGAAATCAAACAAGTTGGAGTGACATTTCGTTCCCCAATAAATTTAAATTCAGGTTCACCCGGTAACTGAAACACTACCTCCTTTTTAAAGAAATCCAAACATACATGATATGAGGCTAACCAATCCATACCCAGTATCACATCAAAGTCACGCATATCGAGAGGTAATAAGTCAACTAGTAATTCTTTTTCACCCACTCGTACCACACACTCCCTATATACCCTCTCAATAAAAACCAACCCCCCCACTGGAGTAACAATAGCTAAACCAGAATCTAATGATGATAATGGTTTATTAAGATGCAACAGATAAAGCAAAGACACAAAAGAATGTGTAGAACCAGGATCTATCAACACATAAGCATCTTTATCACCAATAGGAAGTGTACCTGTCACTACGTTAGGCATAGCTTGTGCATCTTGTTGCGTCAGTGCAAACACTCTGCCTTGGCCTTGGTTTTGAGACATGCCTCCTCTACCTCCCCTGTGTACTTTCGGTGTAGAAATCCTATCTCCTACTGTCACACTCCCAACTGAAGTTGTAGCTCCCATCGCTGGACAATTCTTTCGTAAGTGCCCCGGTTGATGACAATGGAAACATAAAGGTGTCGTCTCAGCTATTGTACACTCCCGAGACATGTGCCCTTGACCACCACATCTATAACAAAATATGGCCCTCGATCCCATCACAGATGCATTTTCTGACCGATTCATCCCAGTCCTTCCACCTCTAGCTTGAAATCTTCCACGTGCATTTCTATTATTTTTAAACTCTTGGCCCTTAGGCACTCCTCGTGCTACACTCTGAGTTGAGGTTCCCGCCTCCCATCCATATGATCTTATACTATCATGTCTAGCTTTCTTCGAGTGTTCAACTTGCATTTCTTTTATTGACTTTTCTGACACCATGGCCCTATCCACCAAGTCCACATAATCCGTTATCTTCATATTAGCAACCATGCTTTTTATATCTACACTCAGCCCGGTTTGAAACCGATCACATTTACTTTCTTCCGTCCTCACCAAGTCAGGTGCGAATCTAGATAAGGATATAAATAAAGCTTCATACTCTGCCACTGTTCGATTCCCCTGTTTCAACGTGATAAATTCTTCCTCTTTCTCCTTCCTATAAAGCCTTGGGAAATATTTTTCAAAGAACACTTTCACAAACCTCTCCCATGTAATTCGTGGAGGATTTATTGGCACCACTCCCCCCATTGTAGTAAGTAATCTTTCTGTTGCGTCCCACCATAACTTTGCATCATCCTCTAACCTAAAGGTTGCTAACAAAACCTTTTGTTCATCTCGCACTTCCATCACCTTGAATATTGTTTCCATCTTTCTAATCCACCCCTCTGCCACTAACGGATCAGTAGTCCCAGTAAATGCTGGCGGATTTAACTTCATGAACCTCTCATGCAATTTGTCCCTATCCCCACCATGTTCTCCACCTCTTGCTTGTTCCATAAGTTGTGCCACAGCACGTAATATTCTTCCCACATCATCAATAGGTTGTTGTTGCACCTCTGGTTCATCCACTTCAATAGGTCTATGTCCTTGCTGACTATTAGGTACATAGGATGCCTCACCCTCTGCTCTATCATGCGGCTCGTGTGGATCCATCACTCACTGCAATATAATTAACTTAAACAAAATATAATAGCAGCACTTTAATATTAACATTGTTAGTCAAAATCCAAATGCATAACAAACTCACTTTCTAGTGTCCACTGCCAATCTAGACCCTCACACCTTATCCAGAACCTAATGACCACGCTCTGATACCAAGTTGTCGCGACCCGACTTAATTTTGTTAAACTCATCCTTTTAATTAGAGATAAATTGGCTTAAAACAATGCTTTAATTTAAATCTCTAAGGAAAATAGCATAAGAATTTTTTTTTTCCAAAGGTATGTGTAGATGAAAACATAACTTCCTTTACTTATAACTAATAAGTACTACATAACTTTACATAACCAAGATCCTTAGTTTAATAATTACACAAAAGAAATCCTGATATTCAAACCATACTAAATACCCGTCACTCCCCCATTTTAAGGTCCTAACTTGGCAGTGAACTCCAAATTATAAGCATACCTGAAACAAAACATTACAGGAGTGTAAGCTATAAAGGCTTAGTGAATGACCACATACCACACATATAAACAATTTGAATAAACATTTTTATTTTGTTCTAATGCTATAACCCAACAGGAATTGTGAAACTCTCGCAAGCCTGGACCCGCCACAGTCCAATTAACCCACCACAGTAATTAGGGACCACCACATCCCTTTATTAGGCCCGAGTACACAAACCTTTAAGTTGGATTAACAGGACCACCACATCCCGTAGGACCCACCACAGTCCTTAACATTAGATAAAGGACTCACTAGTCCATATCATTATATAACATCGCTTAACATTTTTAATCATATGCATATGTTTCATAAATACAACATCACTCTCATAAACATTTTCACACATGTGTTTAACTACACATTTCCATATGAAATTATAAGCATTTATATTTCATAAGGAAGGTCACTCACCTTGGATTTAGTGCTAAGATTAATACCAACTACTTCCTTGGTATGGTACTATTAGCTGCTTCCCCACCTAACAAGTCAATGTCGTTAGTATTTGAATACACCGATTAACATCAAACCCAGTAACACATCACATAATTTGGTCAATCAGAAATAACTAAGGAGTAATTAAATATGACACTTCACATATCCATAACATCAAATTAATTAGGGTTCTAACACAATTTACAGAATTAAATTACGAATTTGCTAGACAAAGTTATGCCCATTTTATTACAGCCTTTTCCAAATCATTTCTCAAGAAAAACAACAACACAACTTCAACTTCATGGAATTCTCATAATTTTTGTACAACATAACTTTTCATGATATTCCACCCAATATCAGTAAACACATTGAATAATACAAATTTAATGTTTCATAATTTCTAGGGCTCATTTTCTATGTCGAGCAAAACGTCAAACACTTGGTATGCATTCTTGCTCCTTTATGGCAGATTTTAAACCACGACTTCAAACTATCACCAAGGGTTCATTACTTGGTATTTTTTCACAATTTTCGGATATGTTATACATGTATGAGTTTATTTTACTCTCCAACTTGAATCACTGAATTCTAATAAGTATTCCATGATTTATGCAATTTTTAGTATAACTAGGTCAAAATACAACATTAAGGCATAACTTAACATTTTTAAGCATACCTAACCTTGACCTTGAGTATAATTCATGGAAATATATAATAAACATGTTTTAGCAGAAATATACATCATAATCATGAATTTTCTAAATCAAAATGCTTTACGAAAAGATGATGTAAATTTAGGACTTTAAAGTATGCATTTACGATCCTAGCTTCAGTTTTAACTTATGTTCTTAACCCATCCTTGTTCCAACACAATTCAGCAATATGGGTAACATTAAAATATATAACCAAATCAAAAATAAAAACATGATAAGTATAGAACTCATCCATGTGACCAACTTTAATAAAGATGTAATTACCTTACGAGGATTCCTTGATTTATGGAAAATTTCTAAAGATTTATTCCTTAACTTTCTTCTCTTTCTCTCTCTTTAGGCAAAACCCTTGTTCATGGCTGCATTTGCTGAACAAAGGGGATGTTTTATGAAGTTTAAGTCGGCCAAACTATCACCCACCCTCTAACCAATAAAAAAATAGCACATGGTGTGCTAATAAGACAATTGTCACTTAAGGAATGGACATATTTGCCCTTGTTTCGTACTTTCGCTATAACTTCTTGTACGAGCCTCCGTTTAACCCACCGTTTGTTGTGTTATAATATTGATTCATATATCTACAACTTTCATAATTTATGTTTTCCCAAAATCATAAACTAATACGCCTAATTTGGGCTTCGAACAGGAAAGTAGCAATTTACCGAAAATCTCAAAACTTTCACATTTGGCGACCAAACATTGCCAATTTCGTATCAACAACCTTATTTAATTTTATAAACATAATCATGCATTAAAAACATAATTTATGATGCATTAATCGCATAACTAATCATATGTTCTAAACATGGTATCCCCGATTATAAGCTCAATTAACACCTAATGTAAACAACACATATATCACAGGAGCATGCATCCCCTAAACATGATAATTAACATGTTTAACACACATAACCAATATATAACTTATAACTCCTAAGTTATAATTAATCATGTAATTAACCTTCCTAATCATGTTTTAGGGCCTTACAATTCTACCCCTCTTATAAAAATTTCGTCCCCGAAATTTAACGCATAAGAAACTTACCAAATAGATGAGGATATTGCTTCTTCATGTTATCCTCCCCTTCCCAGGTGGCATACTCCGCATTCTGACTTCTCCACATCACCTTAACTAGTGAAATGGTTTTACTACGTAACACTTGCTCCTTTCGATCTACAATAGCAATTGGTTCCTCCACGTAGGTTAGGTCCTCTTGAAGCTCTATCGGTTGTGAAGTAAATACATGTGAAGGATCAGACACATACTTACGTAACATTGATATATGAAAAACATCGTGTATCCGGGAAAATTCTGGTGGTAACGCCAATTTATAAGCTACAGCTCCAACCCGTTTCATTATCTCATAAGGGCCAATGTACCTGGGACTTAACTTTCCCTTCTTCCCGAATCTCATAACCCCTCTCCAAGGAGAAACACGTAGGAATAATCGATCACCTTCCTCAAATTTCAATTCTTTCCTTCGGTTGTCTGCATAACTTTTCTGTCTGCTTTGCGCCACCTTCAAGTGATTATGGATAAGATTTATCTTTTCAGTAGTCTGATGTACGATTTCTGGCCCAAGTAGTTTTCGTTCTCCTACTTCAGTCCAACACACTGGAGTTCTGCATTTTCTCCCATACAAAGCTTCATAAGGAGCCATCTCAATACTCGAATGATAGCTATTATTATAAGCAAACTCTATTTGTGGCAAGTGTTCATCCCAACTACCTTTAAACTCCAATACACAAATTCGTAACATGTCTTCGAGTGTCTGGATCGTTCTTTCTGACTGCCCATCAGTTTGAGGATGAAAAGCTGTACTAAATTTCAATTTAGTCCCCAAAGCTTGTTGTAAACTAGGCCAAAAGTGAGAAGTAAACTTAGGATCTCGATCAGAAATAATAGAAACAGGTGCACCATGCAATCTGATAATCTCATTCACATATAATTTGGCATATCTATCCATGGAGTAAGTAGTTTTAACAGGAAGAATTGTGCAGACTTAGTCAACCTATCAACGACAACCCAAATAGAATCAAACCCTCGTGATGATTTTGGTAAACCTATAACAAAATATGTAGTAACATGCTCCCATTTCCACTCAGGAATAGGTAAGGGCTGTAGCAAACCACTTGGCTTCTGATGCTCCACCTTCACCTGTTGGCAAACTAGACATCTAGCAACAAAATCTGCAATGTCGTGTTTCATTCCCGGCCACCAATAACATTGTTTCAAATCTCTATACAGTTTCGTGCTCCCTGGATGCATAGCATATAAAGAACAATGCGCTTCCTCTAAAATTGTTCTTCTTAAATCAGGCACATTAGGTACACACAAACGGTCTTCGTACATAACAATGTCATCATCCCGAATAGAAAATTCATTTGCTTTACCCTTTTTCAAATTATCTCTAACTTTCTCCAATTCTACATCTCCTGCCTGTGCTTGTTTTATCCAGTCTATCAACGTGGGTCTAACATTTAAATGTGCCACTATTCCGTAAGACTCATTCAAAGTTAATTCCACCCCCATTAAAGCTAACTCTCTCAGCAGGTCAACTCGAATACAATAAATACAAGATACTATGCCTAGAGATTTTCTACTCAAAGCATCAGCAACAACATTAGCTTTACCCGGATGGTGATGTATCGTGCAATCATAATCTTTTATAAGTTCCATCCACCTTCTTTGCCTCAAGTTCAAGTCTTTTTGTGTAAACAAGTATTTTAAGCTTTGATGGTCAGTAAAAATTTCACAACTAACACCATATAAGTAGTGTCTCCAGATTTTTAATGCAAAAACTACTGCAGCCAACTCAAGATCATGAGTAGGGTAGTTGCGCTCATGTATCTTTAACTGTCGAGAAGCAAAAGCAATTACCTTTCCATGCTGCATTAACACACAACCGAGTCCTTGATACGAGGCATCACTATAAATAACTAAACCTTCTGTACCCGTTGGGATAGTCAATACTGGAGCTGATGTCAACTTACCCTTTAAACTTTCAAAGCTTTTATCACAATCGCCACTCCACACAAACTTATTCTCCTTTCTGGTAAGCTTAGTTAATGGCAATGCAATAGAAGAAAACCCCGGTATAAACCTCCTGTAATAGCCCGCCAATCCCAAAAAGTTACGCACCTCTGTCACACTGGTTGGTCTTTCCCAATTCATTACTGCTTCAACCTTTTTGGGATCTACACAAATTCCATCAGCAGAAATAACATGCCCCAAAAATACTACCTTGTCTAGCCAAAATTCACATTTAGAAAATTTAGCATACAACTGCTTCTCTTGCAAGGTCTGTAAAATAATACGCAGGTGGCATTCATGCTCATCCCTACTACGAGAATATATCAAAATATCATCGATGAAGACAATAACAAAAGAATCCACATATGGGTGAAATATACGGTTCATCAAATCCATGAATACGGCCGGTGCATTTGTTAATCCAAATGGCATGACAAGAAATTCATAATGTCCATACCTGGAACGAAAAGCAGTTTTAGAAATGTCACAAGCTCTTACTTTCAATTGATGATATCCGGATCTGAGATCAATCTTAGAAAACACTTTGGCTCCTTGCAACTGATCGAACAAGTCATCAATGCGGGGTAGTGGGTATTTGTTACGGATAGTCACCTTATTCAATTGACGATAATCGATGCACAACCTCATGGTTCCATCTTTCTTTTTCACAAACAATACTGGGGCTCCCCACGGTGATACACTAGGCCTTATAAAACCACGATCTAACAAATCTTGCAACTGTATCTTTAGCTCTTTTAATTATGCAGGGGCCATACGATATGGTGCAATAGATATTGGTGCAGTTCCTGGTACCAACTCAATCGAAAATTCCACCTCACGGTCTGGTGCTAACCCTGGGAGTTCTTCTGGGAAGACATCTGCAAACTCATTAACTACTGGTATATCTGATAATTTTCCAGCCTCTTGTCGTATGTCCACCACATGGGCAAGATAACCCTCACATCCTTTCCTTAGCAGTTCATAACATTTTGTAGCAGAAATCAAACAAGTTGGAGTGACATTTCGTTCCCCAATAAATTTAAATTCAGGTTCACCCGGTAACTGAAACACTACCTCCTTTTTAAAGAAATCCAAACATACATGATATGAGGCTAACCAATCCATACCCAGTATCACATCAAAGTCACGCATATCGAGAGGTAATAAGTCAACTAGTAATTCTTTTTCACCCACTCGTACCACACACTCCCTATATACCCTCTCAATAAAAACCAACCCCCCCACTGGAGTAACAATAGCTAAACCAGAATCTAATGATGATAATGGTTTATTAAGATGCAACAGATAAAGCAAAGACACAAAAGAATGTGTAGAACCAGGATCTATCAACACATAAGCATCTTTATCACCAATAGGAAGTGTACCTGTCACTACGTTAGGCATAGCTTGTGCATCTTGTTGCGTCAGTGCAAACACTCTGCCTTGGCCTTGGTTTTGAGACATGCCTCCTCTACCTCCCCTGTGTACTTTCGGTGTAGAAATCCTATCTCCTACTGTCACACTCCCAACTGAAGTTGTAGCTCCCATCGCTGGACAATTCTTTCGTAAGTGCCCCGGTTGATGACAATGGAAACATAAAGGTGTCGTCTCAGCTATTGTACACTCCCGAGACATGTGCCCTTGACCACCACATCTATAACAAAATATGGCCCTCGATCCCATCACAGATGCATTTTCTGACCGATTCATCCCAGTCCTTCCACCTCTAGCTTGAAATCTTCCACGTGCATTTCTATTATTTTTAAACTCTTGGCCCTTAGGCACTCCTCGTGCTACACTCTGAGTTGAGGTTCCCGCCTCCCATCCATATGATCTTATACTATCATGTCTAGCTTTCTTCGAGTGTTCAACTTGCATTTCTTTTATTGACTTTTCTGACACCATGGCCCTATCCACCAAGTCCACATAATCCGTTATCTTCATATTAGCAACCATGCTTTTTATATCTACACTCATCCCGGTTTGAAACCGATCACATTTACTTTCTTCCGTCCTCACCAAGTCAGGTGCGAATCTAGATAAGGATATAAATAAAGCTTCATACTCTGCCACTGTTCGATTCCCCTGTTTCAACGTGATAAATTCTTCCTCTTTCTCCTTCCTATAAAGCCTTGGGAAATATTTTTCAAAGAACACTTTCACAAACCTCTCCCATGTAATTCGTGGAGGATTTATTGGCACCACTCCCCCCATTGTAGTAAGTAATCTTTCTGTTGCGTCCCACCATAACTTTGCATCATCCTCTAACCTAAAGGTTGCTAACAAAACCTTTTGTTCATCTCGCACTTCCATCACCTTGAATATTGTTTCCATCTTTCTAATCCACCCCTCTGCCACTAACGGATCAGTAGTCCCAGTAAATGCTGGCAGATTTAACTTCATGAACCTCTCATGCAATTTGTCCCTATCCCCACCATGTTCTCCACCTCTTGCTTGTTCCATAAGTTGTGCCACAGCACGTAATATTCTTCCCACATCATCAATAGGTTGTTGTTGCACCTCTGGTTCATCCACTTCAATAGGTCTATGTCCTTGCTGACTATTAGGTACATAGGATGCCTCACCCTCTGCTCTATCATGCGGCTCGTGTGGATCCATCACTCACTGCAATATAATTAACTTAAACAAAATATAATAGCAGCACTTTAATATTAACATTGTTAGTCAAAATCCAAATGCATAACAAACTCACTTTCTAGTGTCCACTGCCAATTTAGACCCTCACACCTTATCCAGAACCTAATGACCACGCTCTGATACCAAGTTGTCGCGCCCCGACTTAATTTTGTTAAACTCATCCTTTTAATTAGAGATAAATTGGCTTAAAACAATGCTTTAATTTAAATCTCTAAGGAAAATAGCATAAGAATTTTTTTTTTCCAAAGGTATGTGTAGATGAAAACATAACTTCCTTTACTTATAACTAATAAGTACTACATAACTTTACATAACCAAGATCCTTAGTTTAATAATTACACAAAAGAAATCCTGATATTCAAACCATACTAAATACCCGTCACTCCCCCATTTTAAGGTCCTAACTTGGCAGTGAACTCCAAATTATAAGCATACCTGAAACAAAACATTACAGGAGTGTAAGCTATAAAGGCTTAGTGAATGACCACATACCACACATATAAACAATTTGAATAAACATTTTTATTTTGTTCTAATGCTATAACCCAACAGGAATTGTGAAACTCTCGCAAGCCTGGACCCGCCACAGTCCAATTAACCCACCACAGTAATTAGGGACCACCACATCCCTTTATTAGGCCCGAGTACACAAACCTTTAAGTTGGATTAACAGGACCACCACATCCCGTAGGACCCACCACAGTCCTTAACATTAGATAAAGGACTCACTAGTCCATATCATTATATAACATCGCTTAACATTTTTAATCATATGCATATGTTTCATAAATACAACATCACTCTCATAAACATTTTCACACATGTGTTTAACTACACATTTCCATATGAAATTATAAGCATTTATATTTCATAAGGAAGGTCACTCACCTTGGATTTAGTGCTAAGATTAATACCAACTACTTCCTTGGTATGGTACTATTAGCTGCTTCCCCACCTAACAAGTCAATGTCGTTAGTATTTGAATACACCGATTAACATCAAACCCAGTAACACATCACATAATTTGGTCAATCAGAAATAACTAAGGAGTAATTAAATATGACACTTCACATATCCATAACATCAAATTAATTAGGGTTCTAACACAATTTACAGAATTAAATTACGAATTTGCTAGACAAAGTTATGCCCATTTTATTACAGCCTTTTCCAAATCATTTCTCAAGAAAAACAACAATACAACTTCAACTTCATGGAATTCTCATAATTTTTGTACAACATAACTTTTCATGATATTCCACCCAATATCAGTAAACACATTGAATAATACAAATTTAATGTTTCATAATTTCTAGGGCTCATTTTCTATGTCGAGCAAAACGTCAAACACTTGGTATGCATTCTTGCTCCTTTATGGCAGATTTTAAACCACGACTTCAAACTATCACCAAGGGTTCATTACTTGGTATTTTTACACAATTTTCGGATATGTTATACATGTATGAGTGTATTTTACTCTCCAACTTGAATCACTGAATTCCAATAAGTATTCCATGATTTATGCAATTTTTAGTATAACTAGGTCAAAATACAACATTAAGGCATAACTTAACATTTTTAAGCATACCTAACCTTGACCTTGAGTATAATTCATGGAAATATATAATAAACATGTTTTAGCAGAAATATACATCATAATCATGAATTTTCTAAATCAAAATGCTTTACGAAAAGATGATGTAAATTTAGGACTTTAAAGTATGCATTTACGATCCTAGCTTCAGTTTTAACTTATGTTCTTAACCCATCCTTGTTCCAACACAATTCAGCAATATGGGTAACATTAAAATATATAACCAAATCAAAAATAAAAACATGATAAGTATAGAACTCATCCATGTGACCAACTTTAATAAAGATGTAATTACCTTACGAGGATTCCTTGATTTATGGAAAATTTCCAAAGATTTATTCCTTAACTTTCTTCTCTTTCTCTCTCTTTAGGCAAAACCCTTGTTCATGGCTGCATTTTCTGAACAAAGGGGATGTTTTATGAAGTTTAAGTCGGCCAAACTATCACCCACCCTCTAACCAATCAAAAAATAGCACATGGTGTGCTAATAAGACAATTGTCACTTAAGGAATGGACATATTTGCCCTTGTTTCGTACTTTCGCTATAACTTCTTGTACGAGCCTCCGTTTAACCCACCGTTTGTTGTGTTATAATATTGATTCATATATCTACAACTTTCATAATTTATGTTTTCCCAAAATCATAAACTAATACGCCTAATTTGGGCTTCGAACAGGAAAGTAGCAATTTACCGAAAATCTCAAAACTTTCACATTTGGCGACCAAACATTGCCAATTTCGTATCAACAACCTTATTTAATTTTATAAACATAATCATGCATTAAAAACATAATTTATGATGCATTAATCGCATAACTAATCATATGTTCTAAACATGGTATCCCCGATTATAAGCTCAATTAACACCTAATGTAAACAACACATATATCACAGGAGCATGCATCCCCTAAACATGATAATTAACATGTTTAACACACATAACCAATATATAACTTATAACTCCTAAGTTATAATTAATCATGTAATTAACCTTCCTAATCATGTTTTAGGGCCTTACAATTCTACCCCTCTTATAAAAATTTCGTCCTCGAAATTTAACGCATAAGAAACTTACCAAATAGATGAGGATATTGCTTCTTCATGTTATCCTCCCCTTCCCAGGTGGCATACTCCGCATTCTGACTTCTCCACATCACCTTAACTAGTGAAATGGTTTTACTACGTAACACTTGCTCCTTTCGATCTACAATAGCAATTGGTTCCTCCACGTAGGTTAGGTCCTCTTGAAGCTCTATCGGTTGTGAAGTAAATACATGTGAAGGATCAGACACATACTTACGTAACATTGATATATGAAAAACATCGTGTATCCGGGAAAATTCTGGTGGTAACGCCAATTTATAAGCTACAGCTCCAACCCGTTTCATTATCTCATAAGGGCCAATGTACCTGGGACTTAACTTTCCCTTCTTCCCGAATCTCATAACCCCTCTCCAAGGAGAAACACGTAGGAATACTCGATCACCTTCCTCAAATTTCAATTCTTTCCTTCGGTTGTCTGCATAACTTTTCTGTCTGCTTTGCGCCACCTTCAAGTGATTATGGATAAGATTTATCTTTTCAGTAGTCTGATGTATGATTTCTGGCCCAAGTAGTTTTCGTTCTCCTACTTCAGTCCAACACACTGGAGTTCTGCATTTTCTCCCATACAAAGCTTCATAAGGAGCCATCTCAATACTCGAATGATAGCTATTATTATAAGCAAACTCTATTTGTGGCAAGTGTTCATCCCAACTACCTTTAAACTCCAATACACAAATTCGTAACATGTCTTCGAGTGTCTGGATCGTTCTTTCTGACTGCCCATCAGTTTGAGGATGAAAAGCTGTACTAAATTTCAATTTAGTCCCCAAAGCTTGTTGTAAACTAGGCCAAAAGTGAGAAGTAAACTTAGGATCTCGATCAGAAATAATAGAAACAGGTGCACCATGCAATCTGATAATCTCATTCACATATAATTTGGCATATCTATCCATGGAGTAAGTAGTTTTAACAGGAAGAATTGTGCAGACTTAGTCAACCTATCAACGACAACCCAAATAGAATCAAACCCTCGTGATGATTTTGGTAAACCTATAACAAAATCTGTAGTAACATTCTCCCATTTCCACTCAGGAATAGGTAAGGGCTGTAGCAAACCACTTAGCTTCTGATGCTCCACCTTCACCTGTTGGCAAACTAGACATCTAGCAACAAAATCTGTAATGTCGTGTTTCATTCCCGGCCACCAATAACATTGTTTCAAATCTCTATACAGTTTCGTGCTCCCTGGATGCATAGCATATAAAGAACAATGCGCTTCCTCTAAAATTGTTCTTCTTAAATCAGGCACATTAGGTACACACAAACGGTCTTCGTACATAACAATGTCATCATCCCGAATAGAAAATTCATTTGCTTTACCCTTTTTCAAATTATCTCTAACTTTCTCCAATTCTGCATAACACTTCCAGTTTAGGTGAAGAGATGGAGGATGTTTGTGGAGGAAAAATGGAGAGGCATTTTTGGAGAGACGTGAAGAGATGGAAGATGTTTATGAAGGAAAAATGGAGGGGCATTTTAGAGATTAAAGGGAGGGAATTGAAGTGGCGTTTTTAGAGAGAGAAAAAAGGAATTGATTGAGAGGGACAAATGTGAGAGCCTAGAGGGGTTTAATGTTTTGTTATGGATTGCCACGTGGATATATTCTAAGGGGAGGATGATTTATTACTTTGTATTCTCAAATGACGAACAAGATTTACTTAGTTAAGAAAAGAATTAAGAGTTAAGAAAAGAATAAAGAATAGATAAAGCCAGAGAAATAAACATTTGGATGAATTCAAAACTTTTTGGTTCCTCAACCTTTTTATTTATCTTCTCCCAATGCCACCTTTTCATAGGTATTAATGTATGGCCACATACGGATGGTTTTTGGCAAACCAAAAGGTTCCGTGTGTATTGAAGTTAAGAGAGAGACGAAATAAACATTCGGATGAATTCAAAATTTTTTGGTTCCCCAACCTTTTTATTTATCTTCTCCCAATGCCACCTTTTTGTACGTATAAATGTATGGCCACATACGGATGGTTTTTGGCAAACCAAAAGGTTCCGAGTGTATTGAAGTTAAGAGAGAGACGAAGAAAAAATATGGAATAAATGAGAGGAGAGAGAAAGAAAATTATCCGTGACACGTGGATGCTTTTGTTGATAAGTATTATTAATGCCTTGTATAGCACATTATAGTATATAAAAGAATAAAAGATAAAAGATAAAAGACATGTCAAAATAATTATCTCCCCGAAATAATTGTATTAAAAAAATCAACAATTTTAATGGATACAAAAAATTTACTATCTATCAAGAAATCCTCCAAACCTTATTTATAAGAGATTAATATTTCTTAAACTATATATATATGCACAATAAATAAAACGTCATCATTTACTTAAAAAACACCATTATATTACTGTAAACAAATAAATTTACTATGGCAGGACCTATTAAAACAAAAAATAAAGTACATGATCTATTGCAAAAAAAAAATAAAAAAAAATCGTAGGACGTACTGCAACGAATGAGTCAAATTTATGATTCGTCCATAAGCTTACATAATAATAATGCTTTGTGATTTATCAATTTTGATAGAGGAAAATTGTTCAAAGTGTAAAATTTGTTTAACGCAAATTTAAAAATAATCTAGATCTAGATATATACATGGATTTACAATTTTATGAAAGTTCCATATATGATAGAAAGTTTCTCAATGCCAAAGAATTTTAGTAACATAAAAGGGAAGGATAAAAATATTTGAAATAATCCAATATCTTCCTTTAATTCATTGAACTAACACCTCGTTACCTATTTGTTTACCCTTGTGACAACCCGCTCACCAAAATAAGGGGTGGCCAGCCCAATACTCCAATATAACGGAATCATAGATGAAATCATTCTCAGCATCACAATAAAAATATAGAGTATCCAGGACAACCACCCAATATTTCAGAAAACGGGTTGCCAAAAATTTTGAACTTAAAGTAAATAAAGGAAAACAAACAACCCAATTCCTGAAAAGATAGGGGAAGACCCAATACATATATAAATAATACAACAAGAATACAATAAAAAGACCGAATATGTTACTGGTCACCAAACTGATACACCAATAATACACAAGTTCAATAAGTTACATATTACATTTCATTAGACATTTACAAAAGCTTGGGCCCCTCGCCCGAATAAAAGACTTGATCTTAACTAGAATGCAAAAATGAAAATGTCTATACCAATTGTGTCCCGTAATACCCACAATGCATCATGGCTCGCCGAGGACATCGGAATAGGAATTCAAATCAGACATCCATGCGGAGGAGTACTTGAGCGGAGACAAGATGCATATGCAACAAGAAATGTAAACGGGACAGGTCCCGGTTCTATATGATTACCAGATGAATAAAGAGTATGACAGTTATGAATATCATCATGCTAGAAAAGACAAAAAGAAAAAAAATCTATCTACTCAGTTCTACAGCATAAGCTAACGAAATGAAGAAACGCATGAGTTTAATTTAACTAAGCAGGAGAAAAGAAAGATTAACATAATTAAAACTTCTATCATATACCCCGATTCATTTCATAGTTTATTCCTCAACAGGAAAATATATCTATAACTATAAGCTCTTTATGGCTTTTATCTCAATTTTAAGCTCTTTGTGGCTTTTATTTTAATTACATGCCCCTCCTGGCATTACCATTCCTTAGCAGGAATATAATCAACATTAAATGCTCTTTATGGCATTTATCATACATCAAGTCCCACTTGATTTAGAATGTTTATATTCTTATGCATACAACGATTCTAAGACCGCCCCTCCGAGTTTCCCCACTGGGCGCGCCCCTAAATGACCATCATCTTCCAGGGTCTATCTATACAATACAACCTGGGCTCATAAGTGAAACGTCGGGAAGCGGCCATATGCCCGCGGGAGAGTCAGGACCACACCCGAAATCCCCTCACCAGCGCAGAAAACATAACATAATCGCGCATATGGCCTAGGACTATATCCACCCTGCATTCATTAGCCAGGGGGCATCACCAAGCGCGCGAACTTCCTTTATGATGTCATTTAGAGAGGTGTGTTTAACCAAATTACCATTTATCATGTTAATGGTTAAGTAAATTATCATTTACCATCATTTACATATCCAATTACATTTTAGCAAATGTATATTTCCATTTATCCGAAACCATATTCATTTACATTTTGTAAATATTTTGCCTTTTTAAATCCGGAGCCATACGTATTTACATTGCCATTTTGACCTCAAAGAATAAATAGACTTCCAATTATTTTCCCAAGATTCGTTGATAGATATAATAAACCATCAAGGATAACATAGCTCCAATGAGCTTCTAAGGTCTCCCAAACATAATAATGCATCCCCTAGTTTAAAAGAAATCAACTAAAAGAAAGAATGCCCTAACATCAATAGGCATAACCCCGGAAAACCCCGCCTAATCCATTTCTAATATAGGGTAGTATCTCAACTCATCAAGAACTCTAGGACTCTAAGTTTACTTCATACAAGAAATTTCCTAGTTCCTATTAAAGAGAATAAACCTAGGAAACAAAATAAGGTTTAAAGGTGAAAAAAAACAGGGGACCGGTCGACCGGTCCCAAGACCGCGGTCGACCGCGTCTCAAGGTTTTGCCTACGGAGAAAAGCAGAAAGCTCAAAATAGAGGGGCCGGTCGACCGGTCAAGGAATCGCGGTCGACCGTGCTCAAAATTTATGCCTTTGTAGGAAAGCAGTAAGTCCTCCCACGAAGGCCCGGTCGACCGGTCGTAGCAGACCTAGGGTTCTTCCTTCTTCCAAAAGCTAAACCCAAAGCTCAAATCTCTTTCATTTTAAACACAACCAACCACTTTTATCTACCTAAAGATTATCCTACAGTATTTATAACCACAATTTTATCATCAAAACTAAGATTAGGGTTCAAATCCCATAAATTCCATCTTTTGATCCATAAATGCAAATACACAACTATCATACAAATTATTAATCTTAGATCACATATTAGCAAGTAGAAAAATTGCCTTAGGGTTACGAATTCAGATTTCCTTGAGTAGCAACAACAATCCATCTCCAATCTTCATTTTCTCTCTTCTTTCTCCACTTTTCTCTTCCTCTTTCTTTCTCTCTTTTTCTCTCTATGTTCAAGACATAAAATGGGGAAAAATAAGGGATTTTAGAATACTAAAATCGTGGCTTAGGTTAAAACTCCCAACTTAAATGGTTAATACCACATTAAAATGACTCCCAAATACGCATTTAAGTTAAAACCAGTCAAAAGTGCCCGGAACCCAAAAATACAATATGACACTTATTTTGACTGTCTCGCACCTTCCGAGACTAACTACACCCTCTAAACTGGTGTCCAGAAATTTTATAATTTATTTAGAGTCCCACTAATATTTAAACTATAATGTCATTTAATATACTTGACACTATAAAATATACAACATGAGGATATTTACCTACATATATGGTAAATATACAACATCCCAGTAAATATTTACTTCTATTTCATTCAATTAATATTTACTCCAGTCCCCACATTTTATATAATTACCTTATGCGGTAAAATTAGTATAAAATGAGCCTCCCAGAATCTAGGGTTGTTACAACCCTTTGATGAAATCTCTTGCCCTCCACGTAAAAGACAAAGACCCATCCTCTTCTTTCACGTCTTTTGGGTAATAGGCAATTAAAACAACATGTCTTTTGGATGATAGGAAATTAAAACAACATTAAAATAAATTAAAATGAAATCACCTTCTCATCTCCCTAACCCTCCCTATAAATTGAACCCCATTTCTTTCCATTCTTTACATCTCAATTGCTAAATATAATTTCTTTTTCTTGGTATCATGGCACTAAAGTTTGTTCTAGCACTCTATCTCACGTTCACCTTATTCATGGAACATGCAAGTAACACTTAAGAAAGAGAGCTTCATGAAAGTGATTGCTTGAACTGCTCTCAAGGAGTTAAAATCTTGCACCAAGGAAATTGCAATTTATTTCACCGATGGCACGGCTGATATTGGGCCGCGTTGTTGCCAAGCGATTACAATGCTTACCCACCAATGCTGGCCTGCCATGTTGATGGGGCTCGGCTTTACGGTCGATGAGTGTGATGTCTTGCGCGGTTATTGTGACGCGTATTCTGTTCCATCTCCGAGTCCTTTGGCTTTAAACAGAGAAGATGGTGGTTCAGATTGGGATTAAGGGTGGCTATTTTTTGTCAACTTAGTTGGAATATCTTGGGTTTTGTTTGAAAATGTTTTAATAAAGTGTGATGGTACTTAATAATTAAAACCTATGCTATGTTTGAGAATGAATGGTTGTTGATTTAATATATAAGCTATATCTCTTATATGTGTGGGGCTTGATATTTGGACAATTTATTTTTTTATTTTTGTTAAGTGATCTGATGATGAGGATAAAGTATTGGAACTTCTTGTTAGAGCATGCCTGGACACCTGTCACAACAGTAGTTCTTACAGTTTCTCCCATGTTTCATTGTTGTAGCAAAGCAGTTCCAGTAATGTAGTTTAACTGCTGCTCTCACGTTTGTGTAACTGCTCTTCATAGCAGTTATGGGAAAGCATTCCTATATATTTGTATATGCTACATTTCGTATAAACAAGAGACAATACATAAATTATAGTTTTCTACTCTTTCACTTCTAGCTTAGTGGGGGATTCGATATTTTAACATAGGAGAAAATGAAAACAACTAGTTTAATAAAAATACTAGCATTTAGAAGAGAGTCAATTTGAATACCTTTTTATTAGTTGCACATAGTGATACAGTATTAACGCAAGGGACATACAAAAAGTATGCAATGTTGCTCCGCTCTCGTAAAATAAAAAATATTGAAGTTGCGCACACATTTTTTATTTTATTACATTGTGAGCCACCTTCTGCTATCTAGAAGGCGATTAACCGATCTTCTTGGCCATTATATAGAACACTGCAATTAAAAATATCAAACACTTTTTCGGGAGGAAGGGCTGGGGGCATAAACAAATATAAAAAGGGCCAAATTGACAGAACCCCCTGCAATAATTGTGTATTTAGACAAAACCCCCCAAAATGAAAAAAATTAAACTTTTCCCCCTAAGTGAAAAAAGAGTCTAATTTTGTTTTTTATACAGTTTTGAAGTGACATGTTTTTCATTGCAGGGGGGATAGGCATAACCCATGCCTACAACAAAACACGTGAATATTTTCAATTTTTGAAAGACTTTTAAATTAAAGTTTATGGCATCCTTAATAGCATACAAATTCACTCATCCCTAATTGAATTTTAAATACAATATAAAACCATGATGAGCTGGCTTAGCTATCCTATTGCGAAATTGGGTATAGCATACCCTTTCCTTTTATGCCCGTAGTGAAGTTCCTAGTAGATATTTCCGTAAGTTCACTTTTTCCAGAAAGCAGAATTATTTAAGTGTTCCGGGGAAATCGAATGTTAACTAATGACGTTAACCTGAGAATTTGTTAGCGAATACTCACTTGGTCTCACCCTTTTTGTTGAATGATCTCGAGGATTGAATATTTTTTTTACGACCTATTTCATGTCGAATGTATAGTAAATGTGCATATATTGTTGATACTTAGGTATGTATCATCCGATACGTATGTATTGCACGATACATATGGGTGTTCGATTTTGAACATAACGACCTCGATCAGAAATTGGAAAAAAAAAGTCTCAAGGAGAGAAAAGGGAACAAGGGTCTGGGTTATAAGCTTTGTTTGACAAGAGAGGTCGCAAAGTTGGGGCCTTGATTTCTTCAATTTTTGTATTCAATATTCCAATTTAGGTGCAATATCACGATCTACGTTTCGTAATTTTTGTCTCTCATTTCTTCTTTGTCCATTTTCCCTCTTTTCCCTCTATGCGTTTCACCTTTTCTTCGTATCTTATACCTCAGCTCACCTCTAATAATATATATTTAGTGTTGTGTCATATGGTGTACAACAAGAATATTAGTATATTAAAATAGAGATGTATGTGGCTATTGTTAAACCTGTAATGTAATGTAATGTAATATAATATAATATATATATATATATATATATATATATATATATATATATATACACATATATATATATATAGTGTTCTGTCATGTGTAGTACATCCCGAAATATTATATAATGATATTTGAGAATGAGTGAGTTATTTTGATTATCTCCTCTTTTTAGTACATGTATGTAAACATCCTGTTGCTTCTTTTACTCTTTTAGTTACTGTGGAGAAAATATTTGTTCTCCTAGTTGTAGGGGTGGTAGTCCAAATATGATTTCTTAAAGCGGCTAAAAATAACAGTGGTTATATAAAGATCCCCACGCCTTCAAGACGTTGCTACCAACGGGTAAAGGTATTTCATTTTTGTTTGGAAGAGACAAAGCAGCCCTAATATCTTTCAAAATAGTCTAGGAATAATAGTTATTGGTAAATTGATATGGAATATCAAAGGGTCGCTTATTGATATCTGAATTTTATTTTTAGTCTCTGTGTGTGTGTATGCGTGTGTTTGTGTGTATATATATAAATATAGATATATAGATATATTTTGAATATGTGCATGCCATTGACAATTGTGAATTATCTTTGGAGGGTTATGAGAAAGCATCCCCAGAAAGCAAAAAACTGTGAGGATGAATGTATGAGAAACTGAAAATGATTCTCAACTCTTTCTTAGTATGGATGGATTGTGATATTTTTTTATTCGTGATTATTAGAATTGTTGATGTCTATATACTAAAGCTGCTTGTTTGTGAAAGTTAAGTTTGAGCATAATTTTCTTCAGGAGTTCAATTGGCAGTTGTATTACTTTGTAATGCCACTCTCAAATGTTAGTGTTACTAAATCCACTTGATCATAGATCAAATATTCGGATTATGACTTGGCATTACTAATTGCAGAAGCTAAAATTTGAACTTGTAATCAAGTACCAAAATGACCCCTTTTTTTTATAATCCTCAATCTTCACACGAACGAGCATGCGAGCTAAACAGGGAATTTTGAACTCGAGATTTTTTATCTAAACGAATCTCCCCTTAACACCGGAACAAGCCAAGGTAGTTAAAATGAGCCTTTAAACATCCACTGGAAATATATGTCATTTTCGCTTTTTCATGGTTGCCACATCACTCTAAAAAGAGCAGTCCTCTTATGGTACAACTCTACGAAGGCAAGCCCTTATGCACTCGATATGGATTTCCAGCATAACCAAAGTCCTCTAGTGGTAGATTTTAAGAATAAAATGTCTTATTATACGAATAAATTTCTATTTTCTTTGAAGTATTCTAACAGGGTTAGTAAAATTTATCTTGAAGTAAAACAACAAAAGATATTTAGGATCATTTAATGTTTGGGGTATAGTAGTTTTCACTACTTAGAGTTTGGATCCATCTATTTATGTTATGGTTGCGATTCAAAATCTGACTTGTTTGACCGTCAGTTGGGATCATTTACTGTCTTTTAGAAATTTTGCGCAAGGTTTCTTTTAAACGTACATGGTGCTTGACCAAATATTTTTTTTATTAAATCAATATAACCCTAAGCCTTAACATGGCGCTTAACCTATCATAATATTTGGAGAAAATATGTATATTTGCAAAAAAGAAATTGTAAGAATAGATAGATATAATCTACCATTCAAGTAAAAACCAACTATAAATATTTCTTTACTCAACACAAACTAACGAAAAAAGGAAATGAGTGCTAAAAGTTCCAACATAACCATTTTTTGGTAGTAAACAAAAACGGGTGCTCAACTAACAACACAACACTATGGAAATTATATAATATCAATTATGTTATCATTGGTAGCTTCCATTCATTTTTGAGTAAAAAACACAATTACATACTACACAACTCCGTCGTCAGTTTTATAATATTCCATACATGTAGTAATGCCCAATGTTAGGCCCTGTTTGTGATAACATAATGACCAAACTGTCACCCTAGCTAGATTTCTTTTTCCGCTAGAGATTTTCCTATATCCTTGCCACACCTAGAACAACCCACTCCATAGGTTTATGTTTATATCTTTTCAGAGAAACATGGATTCTCGAGCTTCGTTCCAAACTGGAATGTTTATAGCTTCACCTCCAACATATTTTAATGAAACATACAAAATATTTTCACTTAATATATTGAAAAAACATTATAAAAACATATACAACTGCGATCTACCCTTTGAATGATGAAATTAAAGGAACCTGTTGAAGATAATGTTTAACTATCAATAGGTAGCGATGATGGGTTTGGTGAAATTTGGGACAAATCAGGCACGGTGAGTTTGGAGGAGTGTAAAAGGAGTACTATCGTAGGAATCAATCTTAACTATTAAAAGTAGAACTGACCATTATTGTAGATTTACATTTAAAAATGTGAAACACCACTACTTCTTATTATATATATTGTTAATAAAATAAAACATGCAAAGCTTCATGCTTTTGTAACTTGGAAAATGGAAAATATGTACTCATAAAAACTATACACAAAGAGGAAGACGTCAGTGAAAAAAATTAAAAAATGAAAAAAGAGGAAGCAAAAGATTAACTTGCAAAACCTGACTTACCTATGCTTGCTTTGGATCACACAACAAACGAAAGAAATCCTTTAACAATGAAAAATAAATATGAAAGAAAGAAGTAAATCTAACCCAAGAAACTATATGAGAGATATAAAAAAAATTATATAACTACCTTTTCAAGTACAAAGAAACCTTATGAAAAAAAAATCTATGAACTCTTCGTAATCAACCACACACAGATGTAAAATAATCCATTTCTAAAGCATACAAAAGTACCTTTGCAAGTATTAAACCCTGTATATAGAGTTTTCACATTCAAAAGTACCTTTGCTGCATATAGATCTTGATACATTTCTAAAAGCATAACAAAAAACCACAAATCATCATTATAAAACTCCACGGATGCCCAAACCTGCAAAAATTAAAATTATTTTTTAATTTTTTTAGTTTATCAGTGTTGAGTGGAAGGCGTGTGTTAGACCCATGTGTTGGAAATTAATGTTAAGTGACGAAATTAATTATTTAATTTTAATTGTATTAAATTCCGAATTTCCCATTTATGTGGTTTTAATAAATGTCAGATAATTAATTAGGAATGTGATAAATAAATATATTAAAAGATTTGGGTAAACCTTATCCGTTAGTCACATGATGGTTAGTGGCATTAGTGGGAGACTTGAAAGAGTCTCACCTCCACTAGGATTCCGGCCCTCTTCCCCTTATAAATCGAGACCTCTACACCATCTAGAGTCATCTCAATACACACTGTTTCTAAGGAGGGAGAGAAAATCCGAAATTCATTTTTCTCATATTTCGAGCTGTTCAAGAAAGGAATTAAAGGAGCATTCAAGTCACTTTAATCCGCTCAACAACGATGGACAAATGTCAGTTTTTTAAATTGTAGTTATAAAGAATTTTCGATTATGTGATTGCATGAAGATAAACATCCTAGATTCATGTCAAAACTATTTTATTCATGATGCAACCTTATGATTCATATTTGAATTTATGATTAAAAAAACAGTATAAATTAACATGTGGTATCAGAGCTTTCGGTTTATAATCTCATGTTCACCGCTAATGAAAACTCCTTTATAACAATTCTGATTCATGATCTTTTTGAAAATCTGGAAATCTGGAATTTTTGGTAAATCTGAAAATCCGAAATTTTTGGTAAATCTAAAAATCTGAAAATTTTGTTTTATCTGGAAATCTGAAATTTTTAAGCAATCTGGTAATCATGCATATGGTAATTCGAATTTGTGTCATGTATGATATTAAGAACGAGATTACTGCATACAGTCCTTATCTTATGATAACTGTCCCATTATTGTTCAATCACTTTTCGTGTTATAAGTGAAGAGTGTGTGTGCTCGCGTTCAAATGATCAAGTTATATATAAAACCCTTTTAACACAAACAAACCCTAAACATGCAGCAGTATGTGATTGAATAAATTGATAATCTACGCAAGAACATTCAAACACATGCAATTAAGGAAAAATCCCCCTCAGGGGAAAAACCATTTATTTTCACTATAATTTGTAAGAAAACGGCTTACAATCGGATTACAATGAAAATACAAGTTGACTAAGAATTACCCTCGGGTATCGGATTCTGTAGTCGCGGCTGGAATTATCCCTTTCCAGTAGGGCTACAATGAAGAAGAAGAACGGTCTCCTCCACAAGGGTTGAACAAACCAAAGTTGTGTTCTTGGGTTGCAAAAGGATTCACAAATATTTGGCAAGGATGTGTGAATCAAAACATGAGTCTTGGGACTCAAAAATATGAAGACTAGGTGTATTTGGACTCTCAAATTCGTCTCCTAAAGTCTTGCAAAACTGCTCCCCCGAAGGTGGTTTAAATAGCAAAACATATGAAGAGTTTTGCAAAATAAAAACACTGAAATTCTATCCAGCGTACAGGTACCCCGAACCGGTTTGGGGTACCTTATGCGGTTTGGGGTACATCGGTTTGGGGTACCTTTCTGGTTTGGGGTTAAAAAAAATAGCATTCTTCAAGGAATTTTCTCCAACTTCAAAAGGTCATAACTCCTTCACCGTAGCTCGGATTGAGGTGCCGTTTCTTCCAGTATCTTCGATGCGGCGAGCTCTTCAACTTTCCAGTTGACCAGACCTCCGGACTATGGATGTGAAATTACGAAAATGCCCTTGAACTCTCCTATCGTGCCTTTTTTCACTGTTTTGACTTCCCTTGCGTACCACTTGCATTAAGTCCCTAAAATCTTGGAACGTGAAGTCGTTGAGGCAGATGTGGGACACATTAATGGAGATGTTGAATGCTTGATTCCCGGAATTCGGATAGAGGCCGTCATGTGAGATCGTGAGGTGACGTGCCAAATGTAGCGGCGTACGACATACACAAATGTAACATGTTGGACATGAGAAAAATGTCCTTACAAATCTCCCCCTATGTCTATGCCGGTACATACATAAAAAATCCGAATTATCAAATATAAAATTGCCTATACAAATCTACCCTCCCATGAACCCAAAACTGGAAAAGGTACAAATGAATAGTCTTCATCGTTTGTTCTTCTATTCTTCAGGAATCTCAAAACTTTTCTCATCAGGGTGTGCAACATATAGATCTGCAATCTTCATACCTACACACATGAGACAAAGCAAATACCACGTGACATATCGAGTTTGAAAAGAGATAACATGGATATCAATATATGATAAAAACATAAACAACATCTCAAAAACTCCCCCAAAATTCAAACTCCCCCATAATATGATAATTCTTTCTCCCCCTTTTTATGATGTCCCCAAATAGACAAATTAGAGAAATAAATCAAATAAGCAAGTGCGGGGTGTCACTAGGATAAAAGCACACCATGCATAAACAGAAAGCAACCAAGTCGATGATAGCATAAATGAAGTGGTGTGATCAAATTCGATAGGAAAATCAAGGCATACAAACATGACAGATGTGCACGATGAATATTGGATATTCCTAGCGAATGAACTCAAATGCTTCCTTTGGTGTAAAAGAGTGACAGTATAAGATATTGACTCAATCAAATCAATAAATCAAAGCTCAAAATGATTTTCACACCAATAACGTCCAAAATGATTTTATGCTTTTTCAGGACTTTCAAGGAAGTGCAAACCCGTTTAAATATTCTCCAACCAAACTCCCTCAGATATAATTTTGAATAGAGGCATTCTAAATTCTCAAACTTTGGAGAATTGATGGTGAAACCTAAGTGGCCCATATTTGGCATGAATTGCTTTTTATTGCCTGTAAATTTTTTCGGGCTCTTTTAACCTCTTTGGACCTCGGATATTAAAATTCCTCCATTTTTTAGGTCCTTTTTAACGGTGGCTTTTGCGCAAAGGATAGATGATTACCTTTCGCAGCACCTCCCCGTTATACAAAAACACACAGTCTCACCAAAACGGTTTTTACATGCATTCCAATCTTGTCAAGTTTTATCGCATATTGTACATTGTATAGACAGGATTGAGATGAAAACACGCAAGCCAACATGAGATAGATAAGTTCAATAATCAAATATAGCCGTGCATGTGTGCAATAAAGGATATAGGAGTCAAACATGTAGGAAGATATCACTAATTACATCTCAAAGACTCCAATCAATGTAAAGCACATGGATGAAATGATGTAGCCTCTCAAATCTCTATCAAACAGTCACATGGATATATGGAATGAAGTTGTGACTTGGCTAACTTAAATGCTCATCCATAAAAGGTGCAAAAACAGAAAAATCTTTTTGGCCTTTTTCAAAAATTTTATCAAAATAAAATCTTTTTGTGCTTTTTCTCAAAATTTTTCTTAAAGGAAGATCTTTTTGTATTTTTCAAAATTTTTCAAAACAAAAATATATACAAAATGATACATACTAGCAATAGGCAAACAATGTCATCATGAAAATCACCCTATGCTAGTAAACAAGTCAAACCTCAATCATTAGGTGCAGAGGGGTTTTCCAAAGGTGGTGACAGCTTATGAAAAACCTCCATCAATTCTTGTGAAGTTTTGACTAAAAACTTAACTTGCTCACCTAAATGTGCAATCTCTCTCATGTAGTCTTCGGGAGCATGTAAAGTATCATGTGTGGGTGCATGTGTGCCAGAAACACGTGTAGAAGCAAAACGTGACACATACCCCAACTTAAATCAAAATTCCCTAAGGTGTCCTCTCCTCTTGCAATGTGAGCAAACATAAATAGGCCTAGGAACACCTTTCTCAAAAACTCTAGGACGCACTTTCCTAAAAGGAATGGGACGCCTAGGTGGGTTAGGGTGAGACACATGAGAAACTGTCACTAAAGTGGGAACCGGCTCGGGTGTTAATTGGGAAGCAAAAGCACCGTCATGACTTATTCCTAACTTCTCACCTTTACCCTTAAGAACCACCTTTTCAATCTTCTTAGGTGCGTTCTCAAACTTGGCTTTGACCACCCTGGCACGTTCGAGATCACTCTCGAGTTGGGATACACGTGTCGTCAGACTAGACAACGTGTCGGTCAAATCACACTTCTCCTTTCTCAAAACATCCTTCTCTTTCTCCAAATCTAAAACCCGACGACCTAAATCCCTATTATACTTCTTTGTTTTCAAGGTCTTGGTGTACAAATCTCTAAAAGCTTTTTGGAGCTCACTTTCATTTCCACTATCACTCTCACTTTCTCCCTCACTAGAAGCTCTCAAACCATCACTATCACTTTCGTGTGCACTATTGTGGGACAAGGTGGGTGTGCTCACACGACTAGAAAAAGCAACACACTTCTCACCACTAGTCTCATCACCCTCACCTTCACTACTATCACTATGTGTGACGGGCATAGCTACTTTCTTTCCTTTCTTTCTAAGCCACGTAGGACACTCAAAAGCTCTATGACCCCTACCATCGCATTCAAAACATCTCTCACTGTCTTTCTTAGGAGGGTCTTTGGAATCTTTCTCATTTTCCTTTTCAGAAATATTTTTCTCAACATTCCTTTTATCATTGAAATTTCCACTTTTCTTGAATTTGAGAATTCTTTTGAAATTTTTTGCAAACAGGGCCAAGTCATCTAAGTCAAAATCACATTGAGACTTGGACTCAAAAACTTTTTCTTTCTTTTTCTGAAAATGAGTCTTTAAAGCGATCCCATTATCCTTAGCCTTAATGGTTTTGGGGAACATGTCAATCTCATAGGTTTGAAGATCTCCTACAAGTTCTTCCAACTTAAGTGATTTCAAATTTCCCAAAGAGTTCAAAACAGTGACTTTAGGAATAAAGCGTTTTGGGAGAGATCTCAAAATCTTTTTAACGACACGCGTGTTATCAATTACCTCACCCAAATTAAAACTAGTGTTAACAATGTCCGACAAGCGTGCAAAAAACTCATCAAAGCATTCGGACTCAGACATGGTGATAGTCTCAAATTGGGTGGCCAAATTTTGTAATTTAGACTCTTTAACAGCGTTCGTACCCTCATGGGTAAGTTGCAAAACATCCCATGCCTCCTTTGACGTGGTGCACGTCATTATGCGTTTGAACTCATCAGGTGTGACAGACCCAGAAATAGCACTTAGACCCTTAGAATTAAAAGATGACCATTTAATTTCTTCATCAGTCCAAGAAATGTCAGGTTTCAAGTTGGTCACATTATCAACAGTCACGGTGGGAGGAGTCCACCCTCGTTCAACCAAAATCCAGACACGTTCATCAATGGCTTTTAAAGCCGACCTCATACGGGCTTTCCAATAAGCATAATTTGTCCCGTCAAAAACAGGCATTTTATAATATGACTTCTCCATTTGAACACGCACTTTTTCAAAAATCAATTTTTTCAGAAAATTGATATCTTAGAAAAATTTTGCGGAAAAAGGAATACGCGATAGATTAGCGTAACCTGCTCTAATACCAATTTGAAGAGTGTGTGTGCTCGCATTCAAATGATCAAGTTATATATAAAACCCTTTTAACACAAACAAACCCTAAACATGCAGCAATATGTGATTGAATAAATTGATAATCTAAGCAAGAACATTCAAACACATGCAATTAAGGAAAAATCCCCCTCAGGGGCAAAACCATTTATTTTCACTATAATTTGTAAGAAAACGGCTTACAATCGGATTACAATGAAAATACAAGTTGACTAAGAATTACCCTCGGGTATCGAATTCTGTAGTCGCGGCTGGAATTATCCCTTTCCAGTAGGGCTGCAATGAAGAAGAAGAACGGTCTCCTCCACAAGGGTTGAACAAACCAAAGTTGTGTTTTTGGGTTGCAAAAGGATTCACAAATATTTGGCAAGGATATGTGAATCAAAACATGAGTCTTGGGACTCAAAAATATGAAGACTAGGTGTATTTGGACTCTCAAATTTGTCTCCTAAAGTCTTGCAGAACTGCTCCCCCGAAGGTGGTTTAAATAGCAAAACATATGAAGAGTTTTGCAAAATAAAAACACTGAAATTCTATCCAGCGTACAGGTACCCCGAACCGGTTTGGGGTACCTTATGCGGTTTGGGGTACATCGGTTTGGGGTACCTTTCTGGTTTGGGGTTAAAAAAAACAACATTCTTCAAGGAATTTTCTCCAACTTCAAAAGGTCATAACTCCTTCACCGTAGCTCGTATTGAGGTGCCGTTTCTTCTAGTATCTTCGATGCGGCGAGCTCTTCAACTTTCCAGTTGACCAGACCTCCGGACTATGGATGTGAAATTACGAAAATGCCCTTGAACTCTCCTATCGTGCCTTTTTTCACTGTTTTGACTTCCCTTGCGTACCACTTGCATTAAGTCCCTAAAATCTTGGAACGTGAAGTCGTTGAGGCAGATGTGGGACACATTAATGGAGATGTTGAATGCTTGATTCCCAGAATTCGGATAGAGGCCGTCATGTGAGATCGTGAGGTGACGTGCCAAATGTAGCGGCGTACGACATACACAAATGTAACATGTTGGACATGAGAAAAATGTCCTTACAATAAGAACCCTAATTTGCCGTTAACATTATTTTATTATTTCGAGTTGTGTAAGCATTCTGGAAAATACGTTTATTAATCATGATTAGAAAACGAATATGTTTTTAAGATTAATTAAGAGAAAATTTTGATTTGGCGCAACACAGATTCCGGGAGTATTTTTTTTGGCGTAGTGAATAGTGTTTTTCGAAATTTTTGGTGTTCGATTGACTTGTCACTTTGCTAGCATTTCTTTTTTTGCCGAATGGAATTAGCGCAAAAAATAGTGTATCTCGAAATCGTAAATGAATCATAAAGGGTTAATAGACAAATATTCAGCACCAAAAGTGAAAAATATGACAACAAATGGCAGTTATTGGTCCTAAAACCAAAAATGAATCATAAAGTTTAAATTGTGAAAAATTAACAACTAAAGAAAAAAAACAGTAAGTTTAAGGTAACCACTAAAATTTTAGTCATATTTATCTTCGTTCAGTACTTATTATATTTTATTTGTTTCTTAAAGAATTTATAGGAGACATTCAATAACTGAAAAGTCTACGTGGTGAATAATTCGACATTATTCTCAAAATAGGGTTGCATTCCTTCTATGACATCAAATTCATTCCAGTAATTATTATTTCCTATATGTGTGTGAGAGATTTAATCTTTTTTATATTTACTCCCCTCCTCACACATAAAAGAGATATAATTACCCATATCTCGAGAATACATTTTAGAGAGATATATTCAGTGAGCTTTGAAAGTTGAAGCATTGATTCTAAAAGGCAATCTATAAATTATTCTTATGATATTATAAACCTGTTTTGAGTGCTTCACACTACACATGCTGAGTTCTAGGAAGGATTTGCCTTGAGTATTAAGTGAGTTTAAATTTTTTCATATACTTCATAGTTCATTATTCGTATTCCTTAAATGATGGATTGTTGGATATTTCCCTATCTAAGAAGAGATCAATACCCTTTTTAATAAATTGTTTTTCAAATAAAATGTTTTGAAATTTGTGGATATATTCACTGCAAACCCTTAAGAGATAACACTTGTCCTGTATGGCAATCTAAAATTTTAACGGTATGTTGATCATGCTAAGTACAATTGCTTGTACCCCCGAAAGTGGCACACTTTTGGTTTTTTATATTTCTTTCTTTCTTTTCTTCTATTTTTGCTCGAGGACTAGCAATCTTCAGCTTGGGGGTGGTGTGGTAAGCACCCAAAAATGTTAAATATGTACCTCAAATAGACGCATTTTAATTGCTAGTTATCGATAAAATTGGCCTTATGCGAGTATTTGGTTTATCTTATTGGTAAAAACACACTTGCGGATTCAAACGCTTTAATTCAAGGAACATTGAGCAATAAATGACCGCATATGCACTTTTAGGGGTAAAATGGTAGTTTCAGAGGACTAATTTTGAACTCAAACAAATTACTAAAATTATAGACCTTGAATCAAAGGATGCCTCGATTTTAACTTAAACGAAGTAGTTATGATTGTAAAAAGTTCGAAATTAAGAAACAGTCTAAGTCCAGGCCTCGAGTTATATCCGAAGTCAATGCCCGTGACCCACGCACTATTAAAATATTGTGATATCTATGTTTTGTCAATTGGAGATCGTAGGTAAAAGATATGAAGGTTTGGGGTTTATTTGTAATTATGGAAAAATAGGAAAACTATAAGGGTTTGATATTTTTCTCATGCGTAATTAATTCAGCCACACGCGTGGCTCAGTGGTTCTTCCCTTGTCTAGCATCCGTGAGGATGACATTTGATACTCAGAGGGAGAGGGTTTTAACCCCATTTTGCTGTATAATCCAACATGCCACGTGTACGACCGCGATGGCGCAACGAGGCGACTCTACTAACCCTTCGATCAAGCGCAACCCAAGCGTAGGTTGATGCGCTTGATGAGGGCATCCACTGTTCAGCCAACAATCCTTTTTGTACTGTCTTTAGGATGAATAACTACTTCTTTTTTCTAAAACTAGTCAGCACACAATTATATTAACATAACTATTTAGTACATTTGAATAATTTTCGACAAACTTATAATAATTTATCTCCATAGGCTTTATCTATTGGAACAATAAATATTTAGTCCTCAAGAGCTAACTACAATTTTCATTTAGTCCACCTAATTTTTTTCCCCAAAAGTCTCTTGTCTATTTTTTTGACATTTTTTTCTTAAAGTTCATAAAAACATAACAAATAATGTTTGGAGTGTTTTATATGGTGAGGGACTTCTGAAAAAAAAAAGTTTGGAATAAACGTTAATTACAAAAACTACATAGGGACTTTTCGTCGAATGACCTTTATCTTTTTTAAACGACTTTTCTTAATAATTTTTTTTTTTTTTTTGGACTTCCCCTACATTTCTTCATTCATTTTTCGTGCAGATTTAGGATTACTTTATGCCTTATATAGAAGAACTATAAATCGTCCACACATCGAAACGCTTTTAAGTGTTATAGAAAAGGACCTATAAATCACCCACACATCAAGATTGTCTGGGGTTATGAAGTAGTGCGTAGATACAAAGGAAGGGAAACATAATGTTACATTTGAGAGAGAGAGAGATTAGAAAAGGTTGAGACATGTAATCTTTAAGCAATGCTTGCTTTTATTTTTATTTTAAATTTTTGAAGGGGCAAAATTACCTTAAGTGTAACAAGTTGCTAAGGGTATATTTTATGATAAAATAAAATAATAATAAGGAACATTTGTCTGTTGAATTTGTTCTATTCAAAGCAATAAGTCCTCCCAAAAACTGTTTACAGATAATTTATCTATTTGTGGCGAACTCAGAAAATCACTACTATAATATAAATAACTCTTATAAGTACATTTGAGGATACATATACGTAACAACCCGCCTAATAAGATACCGGGCGATCACTCCAATATTAAATTAAAACAGGAGTCACATATGGATCATTCTTAGCATTACCGTCGAAAATCCATTTAATTACTAATATCCTATTAGGTGGCCGTTAAAAACTTTTACTTAACTACTCTTTTTAACGAATAAATTACAACATCCACAATTAAATGCGTAATGAACTGAAATGAAAATGAAAGGAACTAAAATAACCGAACACTCGGTCCAAATATACAACCATATCGAATGCTGTACTGAAAGAATAAATAAATGCAATTGAGCCATTGGCTCGAAAGTTTATACAATATCTCCTATCTAGAGTACAAGGAAGGAAACGTCTACCGATAACCTGCAAGCATCCACAGCTGCTGCAGCAGACGTCTGACTCGAAAGAATTTCCATCCAGGCGTCCCTGTGTCTGGACACCTAAGTATATATATAATATAACAAGAAAGGAGAAGTAGATAAACGGGTCAGAGCCCCGAATTTTGAAAATATTTTGCAAGTGCATAAATGCCTTATTATTTTGAAAAAGGTTTTATCTCATAATTAAGGTTGGTATCGCACTCCCATGAGATACCCCTCACCTCTCCGCTAATAGTGCACTCCTAGCGCATCTATCTAGAACATTCTAGTCAAGCTACCCTGCTAAACTAGTCTAATACCCAACCACTATCTAACCTAGATAGTCAAACAGGTGTACTAAGGGCTAAACTTCACTCAAATCTCGACGCTATGCCATGTTCGTGCGTGGGGTGTCTCGCGAAGCGAAATCCAAACAAGGAACCCCCCCGATACACTATTATGCAGCAAGGTCGATCTTTGAGATCTGCCAGTCCCTCAGTACAGAAAGATATATATAACATATATACCATAAACATTTAATAATACTAGAGCACTAAGGATTAATCTTCTCCCCAGTCTCAACACAATGCCATATTCGTGCGTGGGGTGTCTCGCGAAGCGAAATCCAAACAAGGACCCCCCCCGATACACTACTATTCAGCACGGTCGATCGTCGGGATCCATTAGACCCTTGGCACTCGATTTATACATATACATACATCTACAATATACGTCCGGATAATATCTCCCGGACTGAGGATTACTTGATACATATAGTATTTATAAATACTTATCCTTTTCATTTCAAAAACTTCCATTTCCCTTCTCATATCCAGGAAATGTATTTATAGAAGCCAATTCATTATCATGAATTGCTTTAACAAATCATATACTTTTTGAAAGCCAATTTTATTAACATAAAAATGCTTTTCCTTTATCAATTATCCCATTTCCCTTTTTATACTCAGGAAATGTATTCAAAGACATTTTCATTATCATAAAAATGCTTTGATCATGACATATGCTTCCACATCCCTTCTTCCATCCGGGAAGTGTTACCGAAGCCAAATAATATAACCCATTTCCCTTCATATATCCAGGAAATGTAATTAAAGCAAATCCATTATTATGAACTGCTTTAATAAACGCGTTCTAAGACCGCCCCGTCCGGATTTCTCCACTGTGCGCGCCCCTAAATGGCTATCATCTTCCAGGGCCTCCAAGACAACCTGGGATCCTATATCGAAAGACGTCGGGAAGCGACCATGTGCCTGCGGGATAGTCAAGACCACACCCGGAATCTCCTAACCAGCGCAGAAAATATAACAACAAACGCTCACATGGCCTATAGGACTATATCCACCCTGCATCATTAGCCAGGGGGCTTCACCATACGAACGCAACTTCCCTTATGATAGCGATTTAGAGAGGTGTGTATCCTCATTTTTATTATTTATGAAAATCATTTATCTTTCCATTTTGAAAACATTTCTATATTATTTTCAAAATCATTTTCATCATATCATATATACTTTAATCACATAGTATATACATATACCATATATTCATCCTTGAATATACATAAATGGCCATATTTGCCAACTATATATAGCGATGACCATTAATCCCAAAGATTTCCTTACTTTGTTCAATACTAATTACCTCAATCATCTCTTAAAGGTTTATTTATCCTCAAAATCCTTATTTAGGAATCCCCATAAAAATCCCAAATGGTAATTCAACTCCCCATACTCTTAAAGGGAGAAAACTAGAAATTCTGGCCTAAGCGAATCGATTCGCCCCTTTAGCGAATCGATTCGGATGGGCGAATCGATTCGGTTCCCAATCCGAATCGATTCGGAAAGTATTCTGCAAACAGGTCTGTAAATGGCGAATCAATTCGGTCTGTACCCGAATCGATTCGGCCCCTTGCAGAAACCCAATTCCCCTTAGGCGAATCGATTCGGCCTGTACCCGAATCGATTCGGCCTGTTCGAGGGTCACAGTTTGGGCGATTTCTCAAACTCCAAAATACCCAAAAATCAATCCAAAATTCATTTTCATGGTTTCTACTCTACACCAAAAATCATCCCAAACATCTACACAATAATTTCTAGCCTTTATTTTTCCAATTCCCGATTTGATTTCCGAGTTGGTACTTTCAACCGGGAGCTGTCATCTTGTAAAAATCATATCAAATCGTAGAAAAATCAGAAAAATACGCGGTCAGTGCCCACGCGACCGTATCGAAAATATCTACAACTTTCGTGTTTTGGCCGAAAGCTAAATCAATTATTTTCCTGGCCAAAAATGCCCCCTAAGGTGACGGGTTACTATTCATCATCTCTTCCGAGACGATTTCGGCCATTAAAGCTTCTCCCAAGCTTTTGTCGCCTCACCCAACGTCCTACAACCTCAACCAACTACAACTACACATATATTAAGGGTTATAAACATCCTAGAACCCAAAACCACCAATTAATTTAGATTAAAACCTAAGTTCCACAAAATTGAAATATTATTGGGGTTTAATTGTTTTAACTCCCCAAAACCCGTTTTATCCACGATAACCCACCCCAAAACCATTAGGGTTTGTGTATACCAAACTACGGTATGAGATATTTATGCAAAAAGATAAATAAAGCAAGTAAACACTTGCCTCGTGGATAAAATCCGACAACCTCGAGTCGAATCCGGCGGAGTTGGCCCGAGATCTCCCATTTCTTCTCCTCTTTCTCCTTCCTCTCTCTCTTCTCTCTCTTTTCTTTCTTTCTTTTTCTTTTCTTTCCCTCTCTTCCTCCTTTTATAAGGAGAAAAGGGTTTTAAACCCTTAAAACCCAAAAACGACTCGTTTACCCAAATACGAGTTACTTTTACCTCTAAAATTACCCGAAACTCATTTTCGACAATCGGACACTCTTTTCCGACTATCTCGGACATTTCGAGAATTATGGCGCAGTCGAAATTCCCATCCGAGGTACTTGACCGCAAATCACTATTCCAACCCAAAATAATTAAATGCGGGTTTTCCAATTAAAAATCTTACCTCGTGTCGCTTTACTCAACGACGACATATAATTAAAATATTTCGACCTATATAGTCCCAAAAATAATTACAGCACCCATCGAAAATCATTCAATCCTCGAAAATCCCAAAATTTACTATTTAGGAAAATTCCCCAAATTGCCACTTAATTTAATTATGGAATTTAATTGTCTAAAAAGGACGGGTTGTTACATACTCCCCCCTTACAACGGAATTTCGTCCTCGAAATTCAGGTATAACCTACACCATCTAACTAGGATCACTACAAATCCTAAAACCTCAAGAGAAAGATACTAACTCAATGGTTCCCAACCATAAGCTACATGCCTACCACGATCGTAAAGTGACTCTAATACGTCACATAATACCCATCATCTATAATGCCTCTTGGCATGGATTTCAATCTTGCGTACTACTCCTATCTTAACTAGGCGGTATACCAAACCACCTTACCAAGGTGCCCATACACCTTCCTAACTTGTGCACATCTGCACATTCGTAGCGAAGTCTGACACGTAACACTCTCTCCCAATAATGGTCTCCTTTCCTCGGTGTAATACTCACCTATGGGTCCTTCCAACCCGTGAAATTCCAACTCCTAACCTCGGCGCTGCTAACTCTAGCGAACCTACATCCTAACAAGGCTATAATCTATGCGTCACCCTACCTACGCGAAACTAATATAATCCTAAGTATGTCCCTAGTGCCCAAGGCCTCTCTCAACTCCCGACAATTGCTTGGTTTCATGCGTGGGACGTCTCGCCAAGGCGAAATCCAAATAAGGAACCCTCCCGTTACACTACTCCCTCGCGTAGTCGGTCATCGAGATATAGCGACCCAAGGCAGATAGGCGGGACTTCCTAAATCCTACAAGGCTATCCTATGAACGCATTCCTACTATCTTATCCTTCCGCCCATACAGAAGGAAACCTAATCAATCGAAGTGCCCACTTTCTGTAAAAAGTGTCACGAACATAGTACCCAAAATTTATCTTCTCAAAGTCTGCCTTTTCATTAAGGCTGGTTATTATCCTCAAACAAATTTCTCTAAGTCCAACCTCAACCACCCACTTGTGGCGAGGGGACCACTTTAGTGATTTTCCATAGCACAATATCTCCATAAGTATATCAACATCATGTGGCTCATAGCCTATAGTGGTTCATCCACACTATAAGACCTTTCCACAAAATCAACATCCTTGCATCCCATAACAGCTCCCCACTCCCGACGCCGTTAAGAGTCATGTGTGGAGTGTCTCGCAAAGCGAAATCCAAACAAGGAACCCCTCCACACATTAACCCTTGACTTCGTTGGTTATGGAGTTCTGTCATTTAAACATGCAACCGGGATATCCCTATCCCCTAATCCAACAAAAAGGTGATCTGAACTCCTATCTCTAACTAAGAGTCATACCACCCTGCGCTCGCACTCATTTTTAAGTCCTTGCGCAAACAATAATGAGCTTTATGTTCAGCTTAACGAAAATCCTGCGGCCTTAAATCATATATATAAGGTCGCCATAAACCCAAATCACGATAAGGAAACCTCTTCTCACTGAAGTTCCATTAACCCATAACAAATAAGGTGAACTCAACCTATATCTAGGTGAGACATCGCAACAATAACCTGTTCCCTCGAGGAACCATGGACACGATAGACTTGCCATTCTTAGCCTGCTATCGCTCCGAAAATACACCATAATGTATTAGGCTCCTCATACCACCATGCTCGTATAGACATATAAAACGAGCATCACTAACCAGATTTGTATATATATACCATATATCAGCACCCGCCTCTATGGCGAATGAAGAAAAAATAAAACTCCGCTACTGCGGATAACACATAGGCATACATGATATAATGTTGTCGATACCGCCATAACTCAAATTACCCACACGATTCTAGGGCTAACTAATACCGCGACTTCATCTAGTCACGCCTAATATACCTCCTCAATTGAGGTAAAACTCATAACCACAATTTCATTATAACGATTTCCCCGAGTGGATGTCCAACCATGGGGTCCTCGAACATACCCATTCTTTAGTGAGCCCATCCTCCTTGGAAAGGACTCAATATTCATTGCACCTAACTCACTTAGGTACAAGGTTCACTTTGCCATAATACTCTTTATTCACCGTCGGTCCCTGGCTGAACCTTAGGCGAATAATTCCCAAAACTGCATTCTTCTCGTCCTGCTGATTCATGGGGACTCACGGTGAGAACTATCCGTAAGATCCCTTTGGAACCCTTATCTTCACGGGGAAATCCAACTTTAGTACCACTTTCTATCACAGTAGTACTTGGTTGCTCATAACTACTATACTTTAGTAGTCGTCGCAACAGTCCTTAGCATTTGCCACAAGGAGAGTGGCATCTACTAAGATCCTCGTCCCCGTCTTCTACCAGCTCCCCCAGCTAAGCTCCACTCCTGCTGCCCTCCGAGCTCCGCACACGATACTCAACGAGCGCGTAACAGATTTCTATAATCTTCTAATATGGCAGGAGATCGAAATCTCACAATAGAAATCAACAATCCTATTCCTGAGGCTCTATAACAAATCGAGAGCAACGCTGAAAGCGTAGTACGTCCGCACAGATTCCTAAGGACACTAGAACCTGATGCTCTGATACCATCTGTAACAACCCGCCTAATAAGATATCTGGCGATCACTCCAATATTAAATTAAAACAGGAGTCACATATGGATCATTCTTAGCATTACTGTCGAAAATCCATTTAATTACTAATATCCTATTAGGTGGCCGTTAAAAACTTTTACTTAACTACTCTTTTTAACGAATAAATTACAACATCCACAATTAAATGCGTAATGAACTGAAATGAAAATGAAAGGAACTAAAATAACCGAACACTCGGTCCAAATATACAACCATATCGAATGCTGTACTGAAAGAATAAATAAATGCAATTGAGCCATTGGCTCGAAAGTTTATACAATATCTCCTATCTAGAGTACAAGGAAGGAAACGTCTACCGATAACCTGCAAGCATCCACAGCTGCTGCAGCAGACGTCTGACTCGAAAGAATTTCCATCCAGGCGTCCCTGTGTCTGGACACCTAAGTATATATATAATATAACAAGAAAGGAGAAGTAGATAAACGGGTCAGAGCCCCGAATTTTGAAAATATTTTGCAAGTGCATAAATGCCTTATTATTTTGAAAAAGGTTTTATCTCATAATTAAGGTTGGTATCGCACTCCCATGAGATACCCCTCACCTCTCCGCTAATAGTGCACTCCTAGCGCATCTATCTAGAACATTCTAGTCAAGCTACCCTGCTAAACTAGTCTAATACCCAACCACTATCTAACCTAGATAGTCAAACAGGTGTACTAAGGGCTAAACTTCACTCAAATCTCGACGCTATGCCATGTTCGTGCGTGGGGTGTCTCGCGAAGCGAAATCCAAACAAGGAACCCCCCCGATACACTACTATGCGGCAAGGTCGATCTTTGAGATCCGCCAGTCCCTCAGTACAGAAAGATATATATAATATATATACCATAAACATTTAATAATACTAGAGCACTAAGGATTAAACTTCTCCCCAGTCTCAACACAATGCCATATTCGTGCGTGGGGTGTCTCGCGAAGCGAAATCCAAACAAGGACCCCCCCGATACACTACTATGCAGCACGGTCGATCGTCGGGATCCATTAGACCCTCGGCACTCGATTTATACATATACATACATCTACAATATACGTCCGGATAATATCTCCCGAACTGAGGATTACTTGATACATATAGTATTTATAAATACTTATCCTTTTCATTTCAAAAACTTCCATTTCCCTTCTCATATCCAGGAAATGTATTTATAGAAGCCAATTCATTATCATGAATTGCTTTAACAAATCATATACTTTTTGAAAGCCAATTTTATTAACATAAAAATGCTTTTCCTTTATCAATTATCCCATTTCCCTTTTTATACTCAGGAAATGTATTCAAAGACATTTTCATTATCATAAAAATGCTTTGATCATGACATATGCTTCCACATCCCTTCTTCCATCTGGGAAGTGTTACCGAAGCCAAATAATATAACCCATTTCCCTTCCTATATCCAGGAAATGTAATTAAAGAAAATCCATTATTATGAACTGCTTTAATAAACGCGTTCTAAGACCGCCCCGTCCGGATTTCTCCACTGTGCGCGCCCCTAAATGGCTATCATCTTCCAGGGCCTCCAAGACAACCTGGGATCCTATATCGAAAGATGTCGGGAAGCGACCATGTGCCTGCGGGATAGTCAAGACCACACCCGGAATCTCCTAACCAGCGCAGAAAATATAACAACAAACGCTCACATGGCCTATAGGACTATATCCACCCTGCATCATTAGCCAGGGGGCTTCACCATACGAACGCAACTTCCCTTATGATAGCGATTTAGAGAGGTGTGTATCCTCATTTTTATTATTTATGAAAATCATTTATCTTTCCATTTTGAAAACATTTCTATATTATTTTCAAAATCATTTTCATCATATCATATATACTTTAATCACATAGTATATACATATACCATATATTCATCCTTGAATATACATAAATGGCCATATTTGCCAACTATATATAGCGATGACCATTAATCCCAAAGATTTCCTTACTTTGTTTAATACTAATTACCTCAATCATCTCTTAAAGGTTTATTTATCCTCAAAATCCTTATTTAGGAATCCCCATAAAAATCCCAAATGGTAATTCAACTCCCCATACTCTTAAAGAGAGAAAACTAGAAATTCTGGCCTAAGCGAATCGATTCGCCCCTTTAGCGAATCGATTCGGATGGGCGAATCGACTCGGTTCCCAATCCGAATCGATTCGGAAAGTATTCTGCAAACAGGTCTGTAAATGGTGAATCGATTCGGTCTGTACCCGAATCGATTCGGCCCCTTGCAGAAACCCAATTCCCCTTAGGCGAATCGATTCGGCCTGTACCCGAATCGATTCGGCCTGTTCGAGGGTCACAGTTTGGGCGATTTCTCAAACTCCAAAATACCCAAAAATCAATCCAAAATTCATTTTCATGGTTTCTACTCTACACCAAAAATCATCCCAAACATCTACACAATAATTTCTAGCCTTTATTTTTCCAATTCCCGATTTGATTTCCGAGTTGGTACTTTCAACCGGGAGCTGTCATCTTGTAAAAATCATATCAAATCGTAGAAAAATCAGAAAAATACGCGGTCAGCGCCCATGCGACCGTATCGAAAATATCTACAACTTTCGTGTTTTGGCCGAAAGCTAAATCAATTATTTTCCTGGCCAAAAATGCCCCCTAAGGTGACGGGTTACTATTCATCGTCTCCTCCGAGACGATTTCGGCCATTAAAGCTTCTCCCAAGCTTTTGTCGCCTCACCCAACGTCCTACAACCTCAACCAACTACAACTACACATATATTAAGGGTTCTAAACATCCTAGAACCCAAAACCACCAATTAATTTAGATTAAAACCTAAGTTCCACAAAATTGAAATATTATTGGGGTTTAATTGTTTTAACTCCCCAAAACCCGTTTTATCCACGATAACCCACCCCAAAACCATTAGGGTTTGTGTATACCAAACTACGGTATGAGATATTTATGCAAAAAGATAAATAAAGCAAGTAAACACTTGCCTCGTGGATAAAATCCGACAACCTCGAGTCGAATCCGACGGAGTTGGCCCGAGATCTCCCATTTCTTCTCCTCTTTCTCCTTCCTCTCTCTCTTCTCTCTCTTTTTTTTCTTTCTTTTTCTTTTCTTTCCCTCTCTTCCTCCTTTTATAAGGAGAAAAGGGTTTTAAACCCTTAAAACCCAAAAACGACTCGTTTACCCAAATACGAGTTACTTTTACCTCTAAAATTATCCGAAACTCATTTTCGACAATCGGACACTCTTTTCCGACTATCTCGGACATTTCGAGAATTATGGCGCAGTCGAAATTCCCATCCGAGGTACTTGACCGCAAATCACTATTCCAACCCAAATTAATTAAATGCGGGTTTTCCAATTAAAAATCTTACCTCGTGTCGCTTTACTCAACGACGACATATAATTAAAATATTTCGACCTATATAGTCCCAAAAATAATTACAGCACCCATCGAAAATCATTCAATCCTCGAAAATCCCAAAATTTACTATTTAGGAAAATTCCCCAAATTGCCACTTAATTTAATTATGGAATTTAATTGTCTAAAAAGGACGGGTTGTTACAATATAATCATGGGCGGAACTAGGTGGTCCGAAGGTGGATGGCCGACCACCTTATCTTTTCGAATTTTTTTTCGAGATATATACATAATTTTTTTATGGATGTTTGTGTAAGTTTTTGTAGTGAAAGACAATAAGTTTTATGTCCTTTTAAAAGCTTAGAGGAAATTCGTAAATAACACATCATCTAATTAAATATGCATCTCACTAAAAAAAAGATATCTTCCCCTCTCTCTTGCCTTCTAGTTCAAGCCACCACTGCCATTTCGTTACCCAACCCAAGTCATTGGCGATCCCCCTTCCCTTCTCTCTCTCCGGAGACAATAACCATACTGTCCCCCCCTCTCTTCGTGGCAGGGCATCAACTTTTTCACTCACCAACACTGGTAACTTTTAAAGTTTTAATGACATATTTTTTTTAGCTTAATATATATTTTTTTGTTTATTACTTTTAGTTCAATATTTCAGTTCAATTTAGTCTAGAACACATTTATTGATTAATTAGGTTAAACTTTGAAAGTTCAATGTAAATTGTTAAATTAGTTTAATGTTTTAGTTCAATGTTCAAATGTAAAATGTTAATTTATTTTTATTTTCAATGTTTAACTGATTGAACAATTAAATATGTTTGTCATAATTTTTGGAAAAAATATTAGATAGTTTAAAGTGTTGAAGTTAAATTGTTGTAATTAAATTATTCAGTTTCTCCTTTTTTTTTAATATTTAATTGCTATAATTTTTGTTTTACAATATTTTATCGCTAAAATATAACTTGAATGAGTAATTGTTATAATACAACCCGAATAAGTATTTGTCAATCAATTAATATATTTTTTAGGGCTAAAAGATAGTAAAAAACTACAAATAACCCTAACAAATTGCCTAGGGGCTCTGGTCTACGAACCCCTTTTACTACTCGAAACTTTCACACTCCCCGACTAACAATCCTGGGTCTGCCATTGTGTATAATTATACGTCTAAATAATTATCTCCCCAAAATAATTATATTAAAAAAAACAACAATTTTAATGGATACAATAAATTTACTATCTATGAAGAAATCCTCCAAACCTTATTTATAAGAGATTAATATTTCTTAAACTACATATATATGCACAATAAATAAAACGTCATCATCTACTTAAAAAAACACCATTATATTACTGTAAACAAATAAATTTACTGTGGCAGGACCTATTAAAACAAAAAATAAAATAAAAATAAAGTACATGATCTATTGCAAAAATAAAAAAAAAAAAAAAATCATAGGACGTACTGCAACGTATGAGTCAAATTTATGATTCGTCCATAAGCTTACATAATAATAATGCTTTGTGATTTATCAATTTTGATTGAGGAAAATTGTTCAAATTGTAAAATTTGTTTAAGGAACATTTTAAAATAATCTAGATGTTGATATATACATGGATTTACAATTTTATGAAAGTTCCATATATGATAGAAAGTTGCTCAATGCCAAAGCATTTTAGTAACAGAAAAGGGAAGGATAAAAATATTTGAAATATCTTCTTTTAATTCATTGAACTAACACCTCGTTACTTATTTGTTTACCCTTTTGATGAAATCTCTTGCCTTCCACATAAAAGACAAAACCCATCCTCTTCTTTCACGTGGGTAACATGCAATTAAAACAACATGTCTTTTGGGTAATAGGCAATTAAAACAAAATGAAACAACATGTCTTTTGGGTAATAGGCAATTAAAACAACATGTCTTTTGGGTAATAGGCAATTAAAACAACATTAAAACAAATTAAAATGAAATCACCTTCTCACTTCCCTAAGCCGCTCTATAAATTGAACCCCATATCTTTCCATTCTTTACATCTCAATTGCTAAATATCATTTCTTTTTCTTCATATCATGGCACTAAAGTTTGTTCTAGCACTCTATCTCACATTCACCTTATTCATGGCACATGCAAATAACACTTCAGCAAGAAAGCTTCATGAAAGTGATTGTTTGAATGCTCTCAAGGAGTTAAAATCTTGCACCAAGGAAATTGCAATTTATTTCACCGATGGCACGGCTGATATTGGGCCGCGTTGTTGCCAAGCGATTACAATGCTTACCCACCAATGCTGGCCTGCCATGTTGACGGGGCTCGTCTTTACGGTCGATGAGTGTGATGTCTTGCGCGGTTATTGTGACGCGTATTCTGTTCCAGCTCCGGGTCCTGTGGCTTCAAACACAGAAGATGGTGGTTCAGATTGGGATTAAGGGTGGCTATTTTTTGTCAACTTAGTTGGAATATCTTGGGTTTTGTTTGAAAATGTTTTAATAAAGTTTGATGGTACTTAATAATTAAAACCTATGCTATGTTTGAGAATGAATGGATGTTGATTTAATATATAAGCTATATCTCTTATGTGTGGGGCTTGATATTTGGACAATTTTTTTTATTTTTATTTTTGTTAAGTGATCTGATGATGAGGATAAAGTATTGGAACTTCTTGTTAGAGCATGCCTGGACACCTGTCACAACAGTAGTTCTTACAGTTTCTCCCATGTTTCATTGCTGTAGCAAAGCAGTTCCAGTAATGTAGTTTAACTGCTGCTCTCACGTTTGTATAACTGCTCTTCATAGCAGTTATTGGAAAGCATTCCTATATATTTGTATCTGCTACATTTCGTATAAACAAGAGACAATACATAAATTATAGTTTTCTACTCTTTCACTTCTGGCTTAGTGAGGGATTCGATATTTTAACATAGGAGAAAATGAAAACAACTAGTTTAATAAAAATACTAGCATTTAGAAGAGAGTCAATTTGAATACCTTTTTATTAGATGCACATAGTGATACAGTATTAATGCAAGGGACATACAAAAAGTATCTAATGTTTCTCCGCTCTCGTAAAATAAAAAATATTGAATTTGCTCACACATTTTTGATTTTATTACATTGTGAGCCACCTTCTACTATCCTGGTCATTATATAGAACACTGCAATTAAAAATATCAAACATTTTTCTGGGAGGAAGGGTTGGGGGCATATACAAATATGAAAAGGGTTAAATTGACAGAACCCCCTACAATATTTGTTTATTTAGACAAAATCCCCCAAAATGAAAAAAATTAGCTTTTCCACTAAGTGAGAAACAGTCTAATTTTATTTTTATACAGTTTTGAAGTGACATGTTTTTCATTGTAGGGAGGATAGGCATAACCCATGCCTACAACAAAACACGTGAATATTTTCAATTTTTCAAAGACATTTGAGGTTTAAATTAAAGTTTATGGCAACCTTAATAGCATACAAATTCACTCACCCCTAACTGAATTTTAAATACAATATAAAACCATGACGATCCGGCTTAGCTATCCTATTGCGAAATTGGGTATAGCATACTGTTTCCTTTTATGCCCGTAGTGAAGTTCCTAATAGATATTTTCGTAAGTTCACTTTTTCCAGAAAGCAAAATTATTTAAGCGTTCCGGGGAAATCGAATGTTAACTAATGACATTAACCCAAGAATTTGTTAGCGAATACTCACTTGGTCTCACCCTTTTTGTTGAATGATCTCGAGGATTGAATATTTTTCTTATACGGCCTATTTCATGTTGAATGTATTGTAAATGTGCGTATATTGTTGATACTTAGGTATGTATCATCCGATACATATGTATTGGTGTTCGATTTTGAACATAACGGCCTCGATCAGAAATTGTAAAAAAAAGTCTCAAGGAGAGAAAAGGGAACAAGGGTCTGGGTATTAAACTTTGTTTGACAAGAGAGGTTGCAAAGTTGGGGCCGTGATTTCATCAAGTTCTGTATTCAATATTCCAATTCAGGTGCAATATCACGATCTATGTTTCGCAATTTCTGTCTCTTATTTCTTCTTTGTCCATTTTCCCTCTTTTCCCTCTATGCGTTTCACCTTTTCTTCGCATCTTATACCTCTGTGCACCTCTAATAATATATATTTACTGTTGTGTCATATGGTGTACAACTAGAATATTAGTATATCAAAATAGAGATGTATGTGGCTATTGTTAGACCTGTAATATATATAAATAGTGTTCTGTCATGTGTAGTACATCCAGAAATCTTATACAATGATATTTGAGAATGAGTGTTAGTTATTTTGATTAGCCCCTCTTTAAGTACATGTATTTATACATCCTGTTGCTGCTTTTATTCTTCTTTTAGTTGCCGTGGACAAAATATTTGTCGGTGGTAGTCCAAATATGATTTCCTAAAGCGGCTAAAAATAACAGTGGTGATATAAAGATCCCCACGCCTTCAAGACGTTGCTACCAACGGGTAAAGGTATTTCATTTTTGTTTGGAAGAGACCAAGCAACCCTAATATCTTTCAAAATAGTCTAGGAATAATAGTTATTGGTTAATTGATATGGAATATCAAGTGTCGCTTATTGATATCTGACTTTTATTTTTAATCTCTCTGTGTGTGTGTGTATGCGTGTGTTTTTGTGTATATATATAGATATAAATAGATAGATATAGTGCATGCCATTGACAATTGTGAGTTATCTTTGCAGGGTTATGAGAAATCATCCCCTGAAAGCAACAAAGTGTGAGGATGAATGTACGAGAAACTGAAAATGATTCTCAACTCTTTCTTAGAATGGATGGATTGTGATATTTTTTTATTCGTGATTATTAGAATTGTTGATGTCTATATACTAAAGCTGCTTGTTTGTGAAAGTTAAATTTGAGCAGAATTTGCTTCAGGAGTTCAATTGGCAGTTATTTTACTTTGCAATGCCACTCAGAAACGTTAATGTTACTAAATCCACTTGATCATGAATCAATTATTCAGATTATGAAGCATTACTAATTGCAGAAGCTAAAACTGGAACTTGTCAGCAAGTACCAAAATGACCCTTTTTTATAATCCTCAACCTCCACACGATCGACCATGCGAGCTAAATAGGGAAATTTTGAACTCGAGATTTTTTATCTAAACGAATCGCCCCTTACCACTGGAACAAGCCAAGGTGGCTAAAATGAGCCTTTAAACATCCACTGGAAATATATGTCATTTTTGCTTTTTCATAGTTGCCACATCACTCTAAAAAGAGCAGTTCTCTTATGGTATAACTCTACGAAGGCAAGCCCTTATGCACTCGATATGGATTTCCAGCATAACCAAAGTCCTCTTAGTGGTAGATTTTAATATACTCAGCTAACTCTAGAGAATGACCTCAGCTCGTGGAGCCAGCATTATCCCAAGAAATATTGTATTGGGAGTTATGTTAGGCGCACATAACAAATATTATTGGTACTGATTGCCCCACTATAGTTAAAGGTGCACTTACTCCCTCTTCTATCTCCTACTATAGAATTCTTTTTGCATCAAGTAATTATTCTTTACTCTTCTAAATACAATTTGTCTCAAATTTTAACATGTAAATTTTAGTTCCGTATTTCTAGGGTTATTTGGACATTGACATCCACTAATTTGTTGAGTTTATCGTTTGACACTCACTCCTTTTGTTTATGCGAATTTGACCAAATGGTTGACCAATTTTGGATGAAAACCATTTGGTCAACATAGTTGACTGTTGGCTTTAAAGATTTTTTTGGTATATTTTGAAAACACACTTTCATTTAACAAAACAATAAAGTACCCTCAATTGTGAACTATTTTTTAACATATAACCTTTTCTGTTGAATTTAAATATTTAACACTTCCAGACATCCCATCCCACTTATATATATATATATATATATATATACACAGTCTTGAGTCTTGCTCTTGTGCAGACTAGTCCGCATTTTAAGGATGCGGACCAGACATGTGTCACCTGGCGGTGAGCCCAGAAAAGAGAGAGTAAGCCTATAATTTATGCGATAATTTCTAGGTGCACCGTTAGGTGACACATGTTCGGTCCGCATTCTTAAAATGCGGACTGGTCCGCACAAGAGCATTATATATATATATACACACACCAGGGTGTGCCCGTGCTGATGGTACGGTAAGAATAGAAGTCTGTGAAATCATTAATAATAAATTGTCTTATTATACGAATAAATTTCTATTTTCTTTGAAGTATTCCTACGGGATTAGTAAAATTTATCTTGAATTAGAACAACAAAAGATATTTAGGATCATTTAATGTTTGGGGTATAGTAGTTTTCACTACTTAGAGTTTGGATCCATCTATTTATGTTATAGTTGTGATTCAAAATCGAAGGAAACTGGAAGTTGACTGGTTTGATCGTCAGTTGGGATCATTTACCATCTTTTACAAATTTTTGCTTGACCAAATATTTTTTTATCAAAGCAATGTAACCCTAAACCTTAACATGGCGCTTAACCTATCATAATATTTGGAGAAAATATGTATATCTGCAGAAAAGAAATTGTAAGAATAGATAGATATAATCTACTATTCAAGTAAAAACCAACTATAAAGATTTCTTTACTCAACACAAACTAAAGAAAAAAAGAAATGAGTGCTAAAATTTCCAACATAACCATTTTTTGGTAGTAAACAAAAATGGGTGCTCAACTAACAACACAACACTATGGAAATTATATAACATCAATTATGTTATCATCGGTAGCTTCCCATCATTTTGAGTAAAAAACACAATTACAAACTAAACAACTCGGTCTTCAGTATTATAATATTCCATACACTGTAGTAATGACCCATATTAGCCCCTATTTGTGATAACATAATGACCAGACTATCACCTAGCTACATTTCTTTTTGGACATATACCAAATAGTTTCTCGAACTTTTTTTAATACACGTTTAGTCCAAACCTTTTTATTTTGCACCAAAAAGTCCTTCATCATGCCAAAAAGTCTTTACCATGCCGTTGGCGCGGACCTTTAAAGATAAGAGAATAAGGGACTTTTTGGTACAAAATAAAAGACATGGACTAAATGTGTATTAAAAAATGTTTGAGGAACTTTTTAATATTTGATCCTTTCTTTTTTTAGCTAGAGATTTTCCTATATCCTTGCCACACCTAGAACAACCCACTCCATAGGTTTATGTTTATGTCTTTTCAGAGAAACATGGATTCTCGAGCTTCGTTCCAAACTAGAATGTTTATAGCTTCACTTCCAACATATTTTAATAAAACATACAAAATATCTTCACTTAATATATTGAAAAAACAGTATAAAAACATATACAACTGCGATCTACCCTTTGAATGCTGAAATTAAAGGAACCCGTTAAAGATAATGTTTGACTATCAATAGGTAGCGATGATGGGTTTGGTGAAATTTGGGACAAATCAGGCACGGTGAGTTTGGAGGAGTGAAAAAGGAGTTCTATTGTTGGAATCAATCTTAACTATTAAAAGTAGTACTGACCATTATTGTAGATTTACATTTAAAAATGTGAAACACCACTACTGCTTATTATATATATTGTTAATAAAATAAAACGTTCAAATCTTCATGCTTTCGTAACTTGGAAAATGGAAAATATGTACTCATAAAAACTATACATAAAGAAGAAGACGTCAGTGAAAAAAATTAAAAAATGAAAAAAAGAGGAAGCAAAAGACTAACTTGCAAAACCTGACTTACCTATGCTTGCTTTGGATCACACAACAAACGAAAAAAATCCTTTAACAATGAAAAATAAATATGAAAGAAAGAAGTAAAATCTAACCCAAGAAACCATATGAGAGATATAAAAAAAATTATATAACTACCTTTGCAAGTACTAAGAAACCTTATGAAAAAAAAATCTAAGAACCCTTCGTAATCAGCCACACACAGATGTAAAATCATCCATTTCTAAAGCATAGAAAAGTACCTTCGCAAGTATTAAACCCTCTATATAGAGTTTTCACATTCAAAAGTACCTTCGTTGCATATAGATCTTGATACATTTCTAAAAGCATAACAAAAAATCACAAATCACCATTATAAAACTCTAGGGATGCCCAAACCTGCAAAAATTAAAATTATTTTTTAATTTTTTTAGTTTATCTGTGTTGAGTGGCATGCGTGTGTTAGACCCATGTGTTGGAAATTAATGTTAAGTGACGAAATTAATTATTTAATTTTAATTCTATTAAATTCCGAATTTCCCATTTATGTGGTTTTAATAAATGTCAGATAATTAATTAGGAATGTGATAAATAAAGATACTAAAAGATTTGGGTAAAGCTTATCCGTTAGTCACATGATGGTTAGTGGCATTAGTGGGAGACTTGAAAGAGTCCCACCTCCACTAGGATTTCGGCCCTCTTCCCCTTATAAATAGAGACCTATACACCATCTAGAGTCATCTCAATACACACTGTTTGTAAGGATGGAGAGAAAATCCGAAATTGGTTTTTCTCATATTCCGAGCTGTTCAAGAAATGAATTAAAGGAGCATTCAAGTCACTTTAATCCGTTCAACAACGATGGACAAATGTCAGTTTTTTAAATCGTAGTTATAAGGAATTTTCGGTACTGTTATTGCATGAAGATAAACATCCTGGATTCATGTCAAAACTGTTTTATTCATGATGCAACCTTATGAATCATATTCGAATTTATGATTAACAAAACAGTATAAATTAACATGTGGTATAAGAGCTTTCGGTTTATAATCTCATTATCTCTGTTAATGAAAACTCCTTTATAACAATTCTGATTTATGATCTTTTTGAAAATCTGGAATTTTTGGTTAATCTGAAAATCTGGAATTTTTGGTAAATTTGAAAATTTTGTTTTATCTGGAAATCTGAAATTTTTAAGCAATCTGGTAATCATGCATATGGTAATTCGAATTTGTGTCATGTATGATATTAAGAACGAGATTACTGCATACAATCCTTATCTTATGATAACTGTCCCATTATTGTTCAATCACTTTTCGTGTTATAAGAACCCTAATTTACCGTTAACCTTATTTTATTGTTTCGAGTTGTGTAAGCATTCTGGAAAATACGTTTATTAATCATGATAAGAAAACGAATCTGTTTTTAAGATTAATTAAGAGAAAATTGCGATTTGGCGCAAAACAGATTCCAGGAGTATTTTTTTTTGGCGCAGTGAATAGTGTTTTTCGAAATTTTTGGTGTCCGATTGACTTGACACTTTGCTAGCATTTCTTTTTTCGCCTAATAGAATTAGCGCAAAAAATAGTGTACCTCGAAATCGTAAATGAATCATAAAGGGTTAATAGACAAATATTCAGCACCAAAAGTGAAAAATATGACAACAAATGGCAGTTATTGGTCCTAAAACCAAAAATGAATCATAAAGTATAAATTGTGAAAAATTAACAACTAAAGTAAAAACAACAAGAAGTTTAAGGTAACCACCAAAATTTTAGTCATATTTATCTTCGTTCAGTACTTATTATATTTTATTTATTTCTTAAAGAATTTATAGGAGACATTCAATAACTGAAAAGTCTACGTGGTGAATAATTCAACATTATTCTCAAAATAGGGTTGCATTCCTTCTATGACATTAAATTCATTCCAGTAATTGTTATTTCCTATATCTGTGTGAGAGATTTAATCTTTTTTATATTTACTCCCCTCCTCACACATAAAAGAGATATAATTACCCATATCTCGAGAATTCATTTTAGAGAGATATATTCAGTGAGCTTTGAAAGTTGAAGCATTGATTCTAAAAGGCAATCTATAAATTATTCTTATGATATTATAAACCTGTTTTGAGTGCTTCACACTACACATGTTGAGTTCTAGGAAGGATTTGCCTTGAGTATTAAGTGAGTTTAAATTTTTTCATATACTTCATAGTTTGTTATTCGTATTCCTTAAATGATGGATTGTTGGATATTTCCCTATCTAAGAAGAGATCAACACCCTTTTTAATAAATTGTTTCTCAAATAAAATGTTTTGAAATTTGTGGATATATTCACTGCAAACCCTTAAGAGATAACACTTGTCCTGTATGTCAATCTAGAGTTTTAACGGTATGTTGAACATGCTAAGTACAATTGCTTGTACCCTTGAAAGTGGCACTCTTTTGGCTTTTTATATTTCTTTCTTTCTTTTCTTCTATTTTTGCTCGAGGACTAGCAATCTTCAGCTTGGGGGTGGTGTGGTAAGCACCCAAAAATGTTTAATATGTACCTCAAATAGACGCATTTTAATTGCTAGTTATCAATAAAATTGGCCTTATGCGAGTAATTTGTTTATCTTATAGGTAAAAACACACTTGCGGATTCAAACGCTTTAATTCAAGGAACATTGAGCAATAAATGACCGCATATGCACTTTGAGGGGTAAAATGGTAGTTTCAGAGGACTAATTTTGAACTCAAACAAATCACTAAAATTATAGACCTTGAATCAAAGGATGCCTCGATTTTAACTTAAACGAAGTAGTTATGATTGTAAAAAGTTCGAAATTAAGAAACAGTCTAAGTCCAGGCCCCGAGTTATATCCGAAGTCAATGCCCGTGACCCACGCACTATTAAAATATTGTGATATCTATGTTTTGTCAATTGGAGATCGTAGGTAAAAGATATGAAGGTTTGGCGTTTATTTGTAATTAAGGAAAAATAGGAAAACTATAAGGGTTTGATATTTTTCTCATGCGTAATTAATTCAGCCACACGCGTGGCTCAGTGGTTCTTCTCTTGTCTAGCATCCGTGAGGACGACATTTGATACTCAGAGGGAGAGGGTTTTAACCCCATTTTGCTGTATAATCCAACATGCCACGTGTACGACCGCGATGGCGCAACGAGGCGACTCTACTAACCCTTCGATCAAGCGCAACCCAAGCGTAGGTTGATGCGCTTGATGAGGGCATCCACTGTTCAGCCAACAATCCTTTTTGTACTGTCTTTAGGATGAATAACTACTTCTTTTTTCTAAAACTAGTCAGCACACACATATATTAACATAACTATTTAGTACATTTGAATAATTTTCGACAAACCTATAATAATTTATCTCCAAAGGCTTTATCTATTGGAACAATAAATATTTAGTCCTCAAGAGCTAACTACATTTTTCATTTAGTCCACCTAATTTTTTTCCCCAAAAGTCTCTTGTCTATTTTTTTCTTAAAGTTCATAAAAACATAACAAATAATGTTTGGAGTGTTTTATATGGTGAGGGACTTATGAAAAAAAAAAGTTTGGAATAAACGTTAATTACAAAAACTACATAGGGACTTTTCGTCGAATGACCTTTATCTTTTTTAAACGACTTTTCTTAATAATTTTATTTATTTTTTTTGGACTTCCCCTACATTTCTTCATTATTTTTTCGTGCAGATTTTGGATTACTTTATGCCTTATATAGAAGAACTATAAATCGTCTACACATCGAAACGCTTTTATGTGTTATAGAAAAGGACCTATAAATCGCCCACATATCAAGATTGTCTGGGGTTATGAAGTAGTGCGTAGATACAAAGGAAGGGAAACATAATGTTACATTTGAGAGAGAGAGAGATTAGAAAAGGTTGAGACATGTAATCTTTAAGCAATGCTTGCTTTTATTTTTATTTTAAATTTTTGAAGGGGCAAAATTACCTTAAGTGTAACAAGTTGCTAAGGGTATATTTTATGATAAAATAAAATAATAATAAGGAACATTTGTCTGTTGAATTTGTTCTATTCAAAGCAATAAGTCCTCCCAAAAACTGCTTGCAGATAATTTATCTATTTGTGGCGAACTCAGAAAATCACTACTATAATATAAATAACTCTTATAAGTACATTTGAGGATACATATAATCATGGGCGGAACTAGGTGGTCCCGAAGGTGGATGGCCGCCCACCTTATCTTTTCGAATTTTTTTTCGAGATATATACATAATTTTTTTATGGATGTTTGTGTAAGTTTTTGTAGTGAAAGACAATAAGTTTTATGTCATTTTAAAAGCTTAGAGGAAATTCGTAAATAACACATCATCTAATTAAATATGCATCTCCCTAAAAAAAAAGATATCTTCCCCTCTCTCTTCCCTTCTAGTTCAAGCCACCACTGCCATTTCGTTACCCAACCCAAGTCATTGGCGATCCCCCTTCCCTTCTCTACTGTCCCCCCCTCTCTTCGTGGCAGGGCATCACCTTTTTCACTCACCAACACAGGTAACTTTTAAAGTTTTAATGACATATTTTTTTTTAGCTTAATATATATTTTTTTGTTTATTACTTTTAGTTCAATATTTCAGTTCAATTTAGTCTAGAACACATTGATTGATTAATTAGGTTAAAGTTTTAAAGTTCAATGTAAATTGTTAAATTACTTTAATGTTTTAGTTCAATGTTCAAATGTAAAATGTTAATTTATTTTTATTTTCAATGTTTAAGTGATTGAACAATTAAATATGTTTGCCATAATTTTTGGAAAAAATATTAGATAGTTTAAAGTGTTGAAGTTAAATTGTTGTAATTAAATTATTCAGTTTCTCCTTTTTTTTAATATTTAATTGCTGTAATTTTTGTTTTACAATATTTTATAGCTAAAATATAACTTGAATGAGTAATTGTTATAATACAACCCGAATAAGTATTTGTCAATCAATTAATATATTTTTTAGGGCTAAAAGATAGTAAAAAACTACAAATAACCCTAACAAATTGCCTAGGGGCTCTGGTCTCCGAACCCCTTTTACTACTCGAAACTTTCACACTCCCCGACTAACAATCCTAGGTCTGCCATTGTATATAATTATACGTCTAAATAATTATCTCCCCAAAATAATTATATTAAAAAAAACAACAATTTTAATGGATACAATAAATTTACTATCTATGAAGAAATCCTCCAAACCTTATTTATAAGAGATTAATATTTCTTAAACTACATATATATGCACAATAAATAAAACATCATCATCTACTTAAAAAACACCATTATATTACTGTAAACAAATAAATTTACTGTGGCAGGACCTATTAAAACAAAAAATAAAATAAAAATAAAGTACATGATCTATTGCAAAAAAAAATAAAATCATAGGACGTACTGCAACGTATGAGTCAAATTTATGATTCGTCCATAAGCTTACATAATAATAATGCTTTGTGATTTATCAATTTTGATTGAGGAAAATTGTTCAAATTGTAAAATTTGTTTAAGGAACATTTTAAAATAATCTAGATGTTGATATATACATGGATTTACAATTTTATGAAAGTTCCATATATGATAGAAAGTTGCTCAATGCCAAAGCATTTTAGTAACCGAAAAGGGAAGGATAAAAATATTTGAAATATCTTCTTTTAATTCATTGAACTAACACCTCGTTACTTATTTGTTTACCCTTTTGATGAAATCTCTTGCCTTCCACGTAAAAGACAAAACCCATCCTCTTCTTTCACGTGGGTAATAGGCAATTAAAACAACATGTCTTTTGGGTAATAGGCAATTAAAACAAAATGAAACAACATGTCTTTTGGGTAATAGGCAATTAAAACAACATGCCTTTTGGGTAATAGGCAATTAAAACAACATTAAAACAAATTAAAATGAAATCACCTTCTCATTTCCCTAAGTCGCTCTATAAATTGAACCCCATATCTTTCCATTCTTTACATCTCAATTGCTAAATATCATTTCTTTTTCTTCATATCATGGCCCTAAAGTTTGTTCTAGCACTCTATCTCACGTTCACCTTATTCATGGCACATGCAAATAACACTTCAGCAAGAGAGCTTCATGAAAGTGATTGTTTGAATGCTCTCAAGGAGTTAAAATCTTGCACCAAGGAAATTGCAATTTATTTCACCGATGGCACGACTGATATTGGGCCGCGTTGTTGCCAAGCGATTACAATGCTTACCCACCAATGCTGGCCTGCCATGTTGACGGGGCTCGGCTTTACGGTCGATGAGTGTGATGTCTTGCGCGGTTATTGTGACGTGTATTCTGTTCCAGCTCCGGGTCCTGTGGCTTCAAACACAGAAGATGGTGGTTCAGATTGGGATTAAGGGTGGCTATTTTTTGTCAACTTAGTTAGAATATCTTGGGTTTTGTTTGAAAATGTTTTAATAAAGTTTGATGGTACTTAATAATTAAAACCTATGCTATGTTTGAGAATGAATGGTTGTTGATTTAATATATAAGCTATATCTCTTATGTGTGGGGCTTGATATTTGGACAATTTTTTTTATTTTTATTTTTGTTAAGTGATCTGATGATGAGGATAAAGTATTGGAACTTCTTGTTAGAGCATGCCTGGACACCTGTCACAACAGTAGTTCTTACAGTTTCTCCCATGTTTCATTGCTGTAGCAAAGCAGTTCCAGTAATGTAGTTTAACTGCTGCTCTCACGTTTGTATAACTACTCTTCATAGCAGTTAATGGAAAGCATTCCTATATATTTGTATCTGCTACATTTCGTATAAACAAGAGATTACATAAATTATAGTTTTCTACTCTTTCACTTCTGGCTTAGTGAGGGATTCGATATTTTAACATAGGAGAAAATGAAAACAACTAGTTTAAGAAAAATACTAGCATTTAGAAGAGAGTCAATTTGAATACCTTTTTATTAGATGCACATAGTGAACAGTATTAACGCTAGGGACATACAAAAAGTATCTAATGTTTCTCCGCTCTCGTAAAATAAAAAATATTGAATTTGCTCACACATTTTTGATTTTATTACATTGTGAGCCACCTTCTACTATCCTGGTCATTATATAGAACACTGCAATTAAAAATATCAAACATTTTTCTGAGAGGAAGGGTTGGGGGCATATACAAATATGAAAAGGGTTAAATTGACAGACGCCCCTGCAATATTTGTTTATTTAGACAAAATCCCCCAAAATGAAAAAAATTAGCTTTTCCCCTAAGTGAAAAACAGTCTAATTTTATTTTTTATACAGTTTTGAAGTGACATGTTTTTCATTGTAGGGGGGATAGGCATAACCCATGCCTACAACAAAACACGTGAATATTTTCAATTTTTCAAAGACATTAGAGGTTTAAATTAAAGTTTATGGCAACCTTAATAGCATACAAATTCACTCACCCCTAACTGAATTTTAAATACAATATAAAACCATGACGATCCGGCTTAGCTATCCTATTGCGAAATTGGGTATAGCATACTCTTTCCTTTTATGCCCGTAGTGAAGTTCCTAATAGATATTTTCGTCAGTTCACTTTTTCCAGAAAGCAAAATTATTTAAGCGTTCCGGGGAAATCGAATGTTAACTAATGACATTAACCCAAGAATTTGTTAGCGAATACTCACTTGGTCTCACCCTTTTTGTTGAATGATCTCGAGGATTGAATATTTTTCTTATACGGCCTATTTCATGTTGAATGTATTGTAAATATGCGTATATTGTTGATACTTAGGTATGTGTCATCCGATACATATGTATTGCACGATACATATGGGTGTTCGATTTTGAACATAACGGCCTCGATCAGAAATTGTAAAAAAAAGTCTCAAGGAGAGAAAAGGGAACAAGGGTCTGGGTTATAAATTTTGTTTGACAAGAGAGGTCGCAAAGTTGGGGCCTTGATTTCTTCAAGTTCTGTATTCAATATTCCAATTCAGGTGCAATATCACGATCTACGTTTCACAATTTCTGTCTCTCATTTCTTCTTTGTCCATTTTCCCTCTTTTCCCTCTATGCGTTTCACCTTTTCTTCGCATCTTATACCTCTGTGCACCTCTAATAATATATATTTACTGTTGTGTCATATGGTGTACAACTAGAATATTAGTATATCAAAATAGAGATGTATGTGGCTATTGTTAGACCTGTAATGTAATATAATATATATATATATATATATACACACACACACACATATATATATATATATATATATATATATATATATATATATATATATATATATATATATATATATATATATATATATATATATATAGTGTTCTGTCATGTGTAGTACATCCAGAAATCTTATACAATGATATTTGAGAATGAGTGTTAGTTATTTTGATTAGCCCCTCTTTAAGTACATGTATTTATACATCCTGTTGCTGCTTTTATTCTTCTTTTAGTTGCTGTGGACAAAATATTTGTCGGTGGTAGTCCAAATATGATTTCCTAAAGCGGCTAAAAATAACAGTGGTGATATAAAGATCCCCACGCCTTCAAGACATTGCTACCAACGGGTAAAGGTACTTCATTTTTGTTTGGAAGAGACCAAGCAACCCTAATATCTTTCAAAATAGTCTAGGAATAATAGTTATTGGTTAATTGATATGGAATATCAAGTGTCGCTTATTGATATCTGACTTTTATTTTTAATCTCTCTGTGTGTGTGTGTATGCGTGTGTTTTTGTGTATATATATAGATATAAATAGATAGATATAGTGCATGCCATTGACAATTGTGAGTTATCTTTGCAGGGTTATGAGAAAGCATCCCCTGAAAGCAACAAAGTGTGAGGATGAATGTACGAGAAACTGAAAATGATTCTCAACTCTTTCTTAGAATGGATGGATTGTGATATTTTTTTATTCGTGATTATTAGAATTGTTGATGTCTATATACTAAAGCTGCTTGTTTGTGAAAGTTAAATTTGAGCAGAATTTGCTTCAGGAGTTCAATTGGCAGTTATTTTACTTTGCAATGCCACTCAGAAACGTTAATGTTACTAAATCCACTTGATCATGAATCAATTATTCAGATTATGAAGCATTACTAATTGCAGAAGCTAAAACTGGAACTTGTCAGCAAGTACCAAAATGACCCTTTTTTATAATCCTCAACCTCCACACGATCGACCATGCGAGCTAAATAGGGAAATTTTGAACTCGAGATTTTTTATCTAAACGAATCGCCCCTTACCACTGGAACAAGCCAAGGTGGCTAAAATGAGCCTTTAAACATCCACTGGAAATATATGTCATTTTTGCTTTTTCATAGTTGCCACATCACTCTAAAAAGAGCAGTTCTCTTATGGTATAACTCTACGAAGGCAAGCCCTTATGCACTCGATATGGATTTCCAGCATAACCAAAGTCCTCTTAGTGGTAGATTTTAATATACTCAGCTAACTCTAGAGAATCACCTCAGCTCGTGGAGCCAGCATTATCCCAAGAAATATTGTATTGGGAGTTATGTTAGGCGCACATAACAAATATTATTGGTACTGATTGCCCCACTATAGTTAAAGGTGCACTTACTCCCTCTTCTATCTCCTACTATAGAATTCTTTTTGCATCAAGTAATTATTCTTTACTCTTCTAAATACAATTTGTCTCAAATTTTAACATGTAAATTTTAGTTTCGTATTTCTAGGGTTATTTGGACATTGACATCCACTAATTTGTTGAGTTTATCGTTTGACACTCACTCCTTTTGTTTATGTGAATTTGACCAAATGGTTGACCAATTTTGGATGAAAACCATTTGGTCAACATAGTTGACTGTTGGCTTTAAAGATTTTTTTGGTATATTTTGAAAATACACTTTCATTTAACAAAACAATAAAGTACCCTCAATTGTGAACTATTTTTTAACATATAACCTTTTCTGTTGAATTTAAATATTTAACACTTCCAGACATCCCATCCCACTTATATATATATATATATATATACACAGTCTTGAGTCTTGCTCTTGTGCAGACTAGTCCGCATTTTAAGGATGCGGACCAGACATGTGTCACCTGGCGGTGAGCCCAGAAAAGAGAGAGTAAGCCTATAATTTATGCGATAATTTCTAGGTGCACCGTTAGGTGACACATGTTCGGTCCGCATTCTTAAAATGCGGACTGGTCCGCACAAGAGCATTATATATATATATATACACACACCAGGGTGTGCCCGTGCCGATGGTACGGTAAGAATAGAAGTCTGTGAAATCATTAAGAATAAATTGTCTTATTATACGAATAAATTTCTATTTTCTTTGAAGTATTCCTACGGGATTAGTAAAATTTATCTTGAATTAGAACAACAAAAGATATTTAGGATCATTTAATGTTTGGGGTATAGTAGTTTTCACTACTTAGAGTTTGGATCCATCTATTTATGTTATAGTTGTGATTCAAAATCGAAGGAAACTGGAAGTTGACTGGTTTGATCGTCAGTTGGGATCATTTACCATCTTTTACAAATTTTTGCTTGACCAAATATTTTTTTATCAAAGCAATGTAACCCTAAACCTTAACATGGCGCTTAACCTATCATAATATTTGGAGAAAATATGTATATCTGCAGAAAAGAAATTGTAAGAATAGATAGATATAATCTACTATTCAAGTAAAAACCAACTATAAAGATTTCTTTACTCAACACAAACTAAAGAAAAAAGGAAATGAGTGCTAAAATTTCCAACATAACCGTTTTTTGGTAGTAAACAAAAATGGGTGCTCAACTAACAACACAACACTATGGAAATTATATAACATCAATTATGTTATCATCGGTAGCTTCCCATCATTTTGAGTAAAAAACACAATTACAAACTAAACAACTCGGTCTTCAGTATTATAATATTCCATACACTGTAGTAATGACCCATGTTAGCCCCTATTTGTGATAACATAATGACCAGACTATCACCTAGCTACATTTCTTTTTGGACATATACAAAATAGTTTCTCGAACTTTTTTTAATACACGTTTAGTCCAAACCTTTTTATTTTGCACCAAAAAGTCCTTCATCATGCCAAAAAGTCTTTACCATGCCGTTGGCGCGGACCTTTAAAGATAAGAGAATAAGGGACTTTTTGGTACAAAATAAAAGACATGGACTAAATGTGTATTAAAAAATGTTTGAGGAACTTTTTAATATTTGATCCTTTCTTTTTTTAGCTAGAGATTTTCCTATATCCTTGCCACACCTAGAACAACCCACTCCATAGGTTTATGTTTATGTCTTTTCAGAGAAACATGGATTCTCGAGCTTCGTTCCAAACTAGAATGTTTATAGCTTCACTTCCAACATATTTTAATAAAACATACAAAATATCTTCACTTAATATATTGAAAAAACAGTATAAAAACATATACAACTGCGATCTACCCTTTGAATGCTGAAATTAAAGGAACCCGTTAAAGATAATGTTTGACTATCAATAGGTAGCGATGATGGGTTTGGTGAAATTTGGGACAAATCAGGCACGGTGAGTTTGGAGGAGTGAAAAAGGAGTTCTATTGTTGGAATCAATCTTAACTATTAAAAGTAGTACTGACCATTATTGTAGATTTACATTTAAAAATGTGAAACACCACTACTACTTATTATATATATTGTTAATAAAATAAAACGTTTAAATCTTCATGCTTTCGTAACTTGGAAAATGGAAAATATGTACTCATAAAAACTATACATAAAGAAGAAGACGTCAGTGAAAAAAATTAAAAAATGAAAAAAAGAGGAAGCAAAAGACTAACTTGCAAAACCTGACTTACCTATGCTTGCTTTGGATCACACAACAAACGAAAGAAATCCTTTAACAATGAAAAATAAATATGAAAGAAATAAGTAAAATCTAACCCAAGAAACCATATGAGAGATATAAAAAAAAAATTATATAACTACCTTTGCAAGTACTAAGAAACCTTATGAAAAAAAAAATCTAAGAACCCTTCGTAATCAACCACACACAGATGTAAAATCATCCATTTCTAAAGCATAGAAAAGTACCTTCGCAAGTATTAAACCCTCTATATAGAGTTTTCACATTCAAAAGTACCTTCGTTGCATATAGATCTTGATACATTTCTAAAAGCATAACAAAAAATCACAAATCACCATTATAAAACTCCACGGATGCCCAAACCTGCAAAAATTAAAATTATTTTTTAATTTTTTTAGTTTATCTGTGTTGAGTGGCATGCGTGTGTTAGACCCATGTGTTGGAAATTAATGTTAAGTGACGAAATTAATTATTTAATTTTAATTCTATTAAATTCCGAATTTCCCATTTATGTGGTTTTAATAAATGTCAGATAATTAATTAGGAATGTGATAAATAAAGATACTAAAAGATTTGGGTAAAGCTTATCCGTTAGTCACATGATGGTTAGTGGCATTAGTGGGAGACTTGAAAGAGTCCCACCTCCACTAGGATTTCGGCCCTCTTCCCCTTATAAATAGAGACCTATACACCATCTAGAGTCATCTCAATACACACTGTTTCTAAGGATGGAGAGAAAATCCGAAATTCGTTTTTCTCATATTCCGAGCTGTTCAAGAAATGAATTAAAGGAGCATTCAAGTCACTTTAATCCGTTCAACAATGATGGACAAATGTCAGTTTTTTAAATCGTAGTTATAAGGAATTTTCGGTACTGTTATTGCATGAAGATAAACATCCTGGATTCATGTCAAAACTGTTTTATTCATGATGCAACCTTATGAATCATATTCGAATTTATGATTAACAAAACAGTATAAATTAACATGTGGTATAAGAGCTTTCGGTTTATAATCTCATTATCTCTGTTAATGAAAACTCCTTTATAACAATTCTGATTTATGATCTTTTTGAAAATCTGGAATTTTTGGTTAATCTGAAAATCGACTTTTTGGTAAATTTGAAAATTTTGTTTTATCTGGAAATCTGAAATTTTTAAGCAATCTGGTAATCATGCATATGGTAATTCGAATTTGTCTCATGTATGATATTAAGAACGAGATTACTGCATACAGTCCTTATCTTATGATAACTGTCCTATTATTGTTCAATCACTTTTCGTGTTATAAGAACCCTAATTTGCCGTTAACCTTATTTTATTGTTTCGAGTTGTGTAAGCATTCTGGAAAATACGTTTATTAATCATGATAAGAAAACGAATCTGTTTTTAAGATTAATTAAGAGAAAATTGCGATTTGGCGCAAAACAGATTCCAGGAGTATTTTTTTTTGGCGCAGTGAATAGTGTTTTTCGAAATTTTTGGTGTCCGATTGACTTGACACTTTGCTAGCATTTCTTTTTTTGCCTAATAGAATTAGCGCAAAAAATAGTGTATCTCAAAATCGTAAATGAATCATAAAGGGTTAATAGACAAATATTCAGCACCAAAAGTGAAAAATATGACAACAAATGGCAGTTATTGGTCCTAAAACCGAAAATGAATCATAAAGTATAAATTGTGAAAAATTAACAACTAAAGTAAAAAAAATAAGAAGTTTAAGGTAACCACTAAAATTTTAGTCATATTTATCTTCGTTCAGTACTTATTATATTTTATTTATTTCTTAAAGAATTTATAGGAGACATTCAATAACTGAAAAGTCTACGTGGTGAATAATTCGACATTATTCTCAAAATAGGGTTGCATTCCTTCTATGACATCAAATTCATTCCAGTAATTGTTATTTCCTATATCTGTGTGAGAGATTTAATCTTTTTTATATTTACTCCCCTCCTCACACATAAAAGAGATATAATTACCCATATCTCGAGAATTCATTTTAGAGAGATATATTCAGTGAGCTTTGAAAGTTGAAGCATTGATTCTAAAAGGCAATCTATAAATTATTCTTATGATATTATAAACCTGTTTTGAGTGCTTCACACTACACATGTTGAGTTCTAGGAAGGATTTGCCTTGAGTATTAAGTGAGTTTAAATTTTTTCATATACTTCATAGTTCGTTATTCTTATTCCTTAAATGATGGATTGTTGGATATTTCCCTATCTAAGAAGAGATCAATACCCTTTTTAATAAATTGTTTTTCAAATAAAATGTTTTGAAATTTGTGGATATATTCACTGCAAACCCTTAAGAGATAACACTTGTCCTGTATGGCAATCTAAAGTTTTAACTCTATGTTGATCATGCTAAGTACAATTGCTTGTACCCCCGAAAGTGGCACACTTTTGGTTTTTTATATTTCTTTCTTTCTTTTCTTCTATTTTTGCTCGAGGACTAGCAATCTTCAGCTTGGGGGTGGTGTGGTAAGCACCCAAAAATGTTAAATATGTACCTCAAATAGACGCATTTTAATTGCTAGTTATCGATAAAATTGGCCTTATGCGAGTAATTTGTTTATCTTATAGGTAAAAACACACTTGCGGATTCAAACGCTTTAATTCAAGGAACATTGAGCAATAAATGACCGCATATGCACTTTGAGGGGTAAAATGGTAGTTTCAGAGGACTAATTTTGAACTCAAACAAATCACTAAAATTATAGACCTTGAATCAAAGGATGCCTCGATTTTAACTTAAACGAAGTAGTTATGATTGTAAAAAGTTCAAAATTAAGAAACAGTCTAAGTCCAGGCCCCGAGTTATATCCGAAGTCAATGCCCGTGACCCACGCACTATTAAAATATTGTGATATCTATGTTTTGTCAATTGGAGATCGTAGGTAAAAGATATGAAGGTTTGGGGTTTATTTGTAATTAAGGAAAAATAGGAAAACTATAAGGGTTTGATATTTTTCTCATGCGTAATTAATTCAGCCACACGCGTGGCTCAGTGGTTCTTCTCTTGTCTAGCATCCGTGAGGACGACATTTGATACTCAGAGGGAGAGGGTTTTAACCCCATTTTGCTGTATAATCCAACATGCCACGTGTACGATCGCGATGGCGCAACGAGGCGACTCTACTAACCCTTCGATCAAGCGCAACCCAAGCGTAGGTTGATGCGCTTGATGAGGGCATCCACTGTTCAGCCAACAATCCTTTTTGTACTGTCTTTAGGATGAATAACTACTTCTTTTTTCTAAAACTAGTCAGCACACACTTATATTAACATAACTATTTAGTACATTTGAATAATTTTCGACAAACTTATAATAATTTATCTCCAAAGGCTTTATCTATTGGAACAATAAATATTTAGTCCTCAAGAGCTAACTACATTTTTCATTTAGTCCACCTAATTTTTTTCCCCAAAGGTCTCTTGTCTATTTTTTTAACATTTTTTTCTTAAAGTTCATAAAAACATAACAAATAATGTTTGGAGTGTTTTATATGGTGAGGGACTTCTGAAAAAAAAGTTTGGAATAAACGTTAATTACAAAAACTACATAGGGACTTTTCGTTGAATGACCATTATCTTTTTTAAACGACTTTTCTTAATAATTTTTTTTTTTTTTGAACTTCCCCTACATTTCTTCATTCATTTTTCGTGCAGATTTTGGATTACTTTATGCCTTATATAGAAGAACTATAAATCGTCTACACATCGAAACGCTTTTAAGTGTTATAGAAAAGGACCTATAAATCGCCCACACATCAAGATTGTCTGGGGTTATGAAGTAGTGCGTAGATACAAAGGAAGGGAAACATAATGTTACATTTGAGAGAGAGAGAGATTAGAAAAGGTTGAGACATGTAATCTTTAAGCAATGCTTGCTTTTATTTTTATTTTAAATTTTTGAAGGGGCAAAATTACCTTAAGTGTATCAAGTTGCTAAGGGTATATTTTATGATAAAATAAAATAATAATAAGGAACATTTGTCTGTTGAATTTGTTCTATTCAAAGCAATAAGTCCTCCCAAAAACTGTTTACAGATAGTTTATCTATTTGTGGCGAACTCAGAAAATCACTACTATAATATAAATAACTCTTATAAGTACATTTGAGGATACATATAATCATGGGCGGAGCTAGGTGGTCCCGAAGGTGGATAGCCGCCCACCTTATCTTTTCGAATTTTTTTTCGAGATATATACATAATTTTTTTATGGATGTTTGTGTAAGTTTTTGTAGTGAAAGACAATAAGTTTTATGTCATTTTAAAAGCTTAGAGGAAATTCGTAAATAACACATCATCTAATTAAATATGCATCTCACTAAACAAAAAGATATCTTCCCCTCTCTCTTGCCTTCTAGTTCAAGCCACCACTGCCATTTCGTTACCCAACCCAAGTCATTGGCGATCCCCCTTCCCTTCTCTCTCTCCGGAGATAATAACCATACTGTCCCCCCCCTCTCTTCGTGGCAGGGCATCACCTTTTTCACTCACCAACACAGGTAACTTTTAAAGTTTTAATAACATATTTTTTTTTAGCTTAATATATATTTTTTTGTTTATTACTTTTAGTTCAATATTTCAGTTCAATTTAGTCTAGAACACATTTATTGATTAATTAGGTTAAACTTTGAAAGTTCAATGTAAATTGTTAAATTAGTTTAATGTTTTAGTTCAATGTTCAAATGTAAAATGTTAATTTATTTTTATTTTCAATGTTTAAGTGATTGAACAATTAAATATGTTTGTCATAATTTTTGGAAAAAATATTAGATAGTTTAAAGTGTTGAAGTTAAATTGTTGTAATTAAATTATTCAGTTTCTCCTTTTTTTTAATATTTAATTGCTGTAATTTTTGTTTTACAATATTTTATCGCTAAAATATAACTTGAATGAGTAATTGTTATAATACAACCCGAATAAGTATTTGTCAATCAATTAATATATTTTTTAGGGCTAAAAGATAGTAAAAAACTACAAATAACCCTAACAAATTGCCTAGGGGCTCTGGTCTCCGAACCCCTTTTACTACTCGAAACTTTCACACTCCCCGACTAACAATCCTGGGTCTGCCATTGTATATAATTAAACGTTTAAATAATTATCTCCCCAAAATAATTATATTAAAAAAAACAACAAGTTTAATGGATACAATAAATTTACTATCTATGAAGAAATCCTCCAAACCTTATTTATAAGAGATTAATATTTCTTAAACTACATATATATGCACAATAAACAAAACGTCATCATCTACTCAAAAAACACCATTATATTACTGTAAACAAATAAATTTATTGTGGCAGGACCTATTAAAACAAAAAATAAAATAAAAATAAAGTACATGATCTATTGCAAAAAAAATAAAAAATAAAAAAATAGGACGTACTGCAACGTACGAGTCAAATTTATGATTCGTCCATAAGCTTACATAATAATAATGCTTTGTGATTTATCAATTTTGATTGAGGAAAATTGTTCAAATTGTAAAATTTGTTTAAGGAACATTTTAAAATAATCTAGATGTTGATATATACATGGATTTACAATTTTATGAAAGTTCCATATATGATAGAAAGTTGCTCAATGCCAAAGCATTTTAGTAACAGAAAAGGGAAGGATAAAAATATTTGAAATATCTTCTTTTAATTCATTGAACTAACACCTCGTTACTTATTTGTTTACCCTTTTGATGAAATCTCTTGCCTTCCACGTAAAAGACAAAACCCATCCTCTTCTTTCACGTGGGTAATAGGCAATTAAAACACATGTCTTTTGGGTAATAGGCAATTAAAACAAAATGAAACAACATGTCTTTTGGGTAATAGGCAATTAAAACAACATGTCTTTTGGGTAATAGGCAATTAAAACAACATTAAAACAAATTGAAATGAAATCACCTTCTCATTTCCCTAAGCCGCTCTATAAATTGAACCCCATATCTTTCCATTCTTTACATCTCAATTGCTAAATATCATTTCTTTTTCTTCATATCATGGCACTAAAGTTTGTTCTAGCACTCTATCTCACGTTCACCTTATTCATGGCACATGCAAATAACACTTTAGCAAGAGAGCTTCATGAAAGTGATTGTTTGAATGCTCTCAAGGAGTTAAAATCTTGCACCAAGGAAATTACAATTTATTTCACCGATGGCACGGCTGATATTGGGCCGCGTTGTTGCCAAGCGATTACAATGCTTACCCACCAATGCTGGCCTGCCATGTGTAACACCCTCGACTTTTGGAGACTGAGAAATTTAATTTTGGAAAATTAAATTTAATTAAATTGGAGAATTTTAAAATTTGGAAATTTAAGTCCAAAAATAGAGGACGTTTCAAAGTGTTCCGGATGATATTTTTGAGGGTACCATCGATCCCGGAAGGGTCGAGATAGTCAAAATGACTGTCATTGGGTCTTATTTCAGCTCCGGAATGTTTTAAAGTTGTTTTGACTTGAATTGGAGTCAACGAGTCATTTAAAGTGTGTATTAACATTTAAAACTGGGATTTTGTTTTAAAAGGTTGGAGGCTTACGGATGAAGCCATTTCTCATTTGAGAGAAAGAGAGAAAAGCCCTAGAGAGAAAAGAAAAAGGAAGAAGAAGAAGGAAAAGAAGAGAGAGAGGAAGAAAGCTTGGGATTTCCGGCCCAACCGCAACCTCGAGGATGATCCAACCTCTACAAATCTGAGGCAAGTGTTTAATCTTGCTAAATAGCTATTTGTGTATTTTATTTCATAAATTGTGGGGTAAAGAAATGGTTTTTGGGTATTAATGTCAAAACCTAGATTTTTAGGTTTAATCTTGAAATCAATGTTTAAATTGAGAATTAATGTCATAGAAATGATTGGGATCAACTTTGGGTTGGTTAATGGGCTTAAAATCATGATTTGATGAAGGTTTGGGGGTTGGAATGAGAAATTTAGGGTTTAGAATTCGTAGGTTTTGAAGAAACAGATGAAACCTTCAAAAATTGCAGGTCCGAATCGATTCGCCCCCTTAAGCGAATCGATTCGGTTTGGTAAAATTAGCAGGTCTGCATTGACCGAATCGATTCGGACCCCAAGCCGAATCGATTCGGCCTATTGCAGAAGCCCAGGTCTTTGGACCCGAATCGATTCACCTTGAAGGCCGAATCGATTCACTAGTCCGAATCGATTCGGAACAGGGCCGAATCGATTCGGAAACAGGGCATTTTGAGGTATTTTCTCCATAGTGAATTCAAACCCTTTTTGGTTGGGTTTATTGATTTGGGGCCTTCTCTTATGATGTAAGAGATATGTTCTTGGAGACACATAAGGAGTTTCTCACACATTAGGGTTTTGGGGACTCCTTAGGGTAATTTGGGGAGAAATGTATCCATGTATGTATTTGGAGTTATGTATAGAGATTTTGGGGAAACCCTTTGGGATTGGGAATCCTAATTGTAAATTAAAAGTAGGTGTAGATGTGATGTGAGGCTAGGAACTCTTAGAGAGATCTCAGACTAGGGTATTCACAAAAGTGATCGAACCATAATCGAAATCGAGGGAAATGAGATTATTTGATGATTGAAAGAATGAGGTTGAGGCTGATAGACTATTAGTTATATGTATACCGATAGTCAAAATGATTACTAGATTCTTTAATGTACTCGGAGATATAGATGATATGTGTAGTGAAAGATTCCTACACAAACTCTTGGGTGATAGCCCAAATGTTGAATATATATAGGTATAGATATATACATATGGTTTTGGGAGACTATTCATCATAGGAAAATGATCGAATATGTTTAAAGTATGGGATTATATTCACGTATCGAGGTAAATTAAAGGAATGGTAGTGACGGCTTGTATATCGAGGACTATGTATACTTATAGCCAGGTATATATATCTTATACATATGAACGAGAATTAGTTTATATATATAGATAAGGATATGTGAATATGTGTTGATATATATATATATATATATATATATATATATATATATATATATATGTATATAGATATATGGGTATCTTTATGTTGTGGACATACATGGTATGGTTATTTAAACCGTATATGGTGGTTTATTATTTGATCCTATAATTGGATCATATGGATGTATATATATTGTGCATGTGAATAATACATATACTTGATTGGTTAAGCATACCCCGCTCATGCTATCATTGGGAAGTTGCGTGCGTAGAGGGTGAGCATCCTGGCTTATAATGCAGGGTGTGGATATTCCCCAGGTCATAGTCGTCCCTTGTGATTATTATACATATAGATATATATTTTTGGGATGAGACGTGGTGGGTATGTTTCGTCTCATTGCCGGTTGGAACTATGACCGCTTCCCGGGACGTCGTGTGCGTGTGTTTACCACGAGATGGGTGTCGTTTAGTCCCACAACGGTGGCCCCAGTATTGCTACGTGAGCCGGGCACTGGGAAGATGATAGCACTGATGCAGTTTATCGGCGATATATATAGCCGGGTATATTATGTGCATGGCCTTGTACATCATATGTAGTATGTACACTTGGCTATTGGATTGATGATGATATATATATACAGTTAGAAATAAATACCTATATATATATATATATATTTATATATATCCTATAGATGAAAGGATATGGACTTTTAGGAAGTACATCTTAGATGATTATGGTGTACTAGATTGATGGGGGTTGATGTATCGCACATAAGCTATTATTCGGTTACATCATCCCAAGGATATCATTGGAGGTTCTTTTATTTTATTTTTATTTGTTTTCTTTTCTTCTTTCTTTCTTTATTAGTTATAGTTAGTGTAATGGTAGTATTAACTTGTATGTTGAGGATTATGGATCTCTAGGATCGACATTGCCCAGGAGTAGTGTAACGAGGTGGTTCCTTGTTTGGATTTCGCTTTGCGAGACACCTCACGCACGAAACGCAGTGCCATGCCGAGATTTGAGAGAAGTAATTCCATAGGTGGCATCACGGATCTCTGGTCTTGACCTTGTCAGGAGTAGTGTAACGGGGCGGTTCCTTGTTTGGATTTCGCTTTGCGAGACTCCCCACGCACGAAACGTAGTACAATTTTGGGATTAGAGAGAAGTCTTGCCAATATTCCATGTGCATATTATTAAGTATATTAATTCTTACGCTTTTAGTCTATATAGGTATGTATATATATGTGTATATGTATAGGGGTAATGTTTTAAGAATTATGATAATTATAATTCATGAGATTATTAATCGGAATTCATTAAGCCTTTTATGGCATAATTGTTGTAATCATAATCTAATAGGATTAGAAATGGGTGGATCCTTAGATTATGACGGGAAGGTAGCTCTCGTGGATATAGGCTAGGCCTGATAAGTTAGGTTGTCCTCAAAACAATGGGGGTAATTTAACTAAAATTTGAGGACGCGAATAGGGGCGCGCCTATAGATGAGAGGTGAGTTGGGGTTCCACGAGAGTGCGGTCTCACTTATTTATGAAATTAAGTACACCGGTATTTATTATGCACGGTTAACACACTTGCTAAATATTTTACACATTCGGGGCTCTGACCCGTTTACCTTTTCTCCCTCCTTCTTGTATATACATATATTTTCCACAGGTATCCTACCGCAGGGATGCCGGATGACCTTCTATCCAGAGTCTTGGGAGCCGTGACAGGTGCGGACTGTTGCGGGATGTTTCATGTAGCCGCTTCCTACTTCTTTAAAATTCTAGGTAGGCTTCATGTTGTATATCGGGTTTGTATCATAGGGATATTTATATACATGTTTATATTTATTCCATTTCAGTTATTGTATTTGCTGTGATCCGACAGCTTATTCGGGTCTACTTTTTGTAGTACATTCGGTTGTATTTAATTTGGTTCATTTTATTTATTATAGTTCTTTCCTGCATCTATCCTATTCATTTAGTAGTTTTATAGTGTTGGGTTGTTGTATGTTGAAAGTTTTAAATTTTTATAACATCTCGCTTATATGGTTTCGGGTAGTTAGTCCTATATTATATAGTACCGTTAGTTGATGTTGAGACTGGACCATCTGGAATTCCTGATTTAATATAGTATAGGGCTGGCCACCTGTTATTATTTTAGGCGGGTTGTTACACCATGTTGACGAGGCTCGACTTTACGGTCGATGAGTGTGATGTCTTGCGCGGTTATTGTGACGCGTATTCTGTTCCAGCTCCGGGTCCTGTGGCTTCAAACACAGAAGATGGTGGTTCAGATTGGGATTGAGGGTGGCTATTTTTTGTCAACTTAGTTGGAATATCTTGGGTTTTTTTTGAAAATGTTTTAATAAAGTTTGATGGTTCTTAATAATTAAAACCTATGCTATGTTTGAGAATGAATGGTTGTTGATTTAATATATAAGCTATATCTCTTATGTGTGGGGCTTGATATTTGGACAATTTTTTTTATTTTTATTTTTGTTAAGTGATCTGATGATGAGGATAAAGTATTGGAACTTCTTGTTAGAGCATGCGTGGACACCTGTCACAACAGTAGTTCTTACAGTTTCTCCCATGTTTCATTGCTGTAGCAAAGCAGTTCCAGTAATGTAGTTTAACTGCTGCTCTCACGTTTGTATAACTGATCTTCATAGCAGTTATTGGAAAGCATTCCTATATATTTGTATCTGCTACATTTCGTATAAACAAGAGACAATACATAAATTATAGTTTTCTACTCTTTCACTTCTGGCTTAGTGAGGGATTCGATATTTTAACATAGGAGAAAATGAAAACAACTAGTTTAATAAAAATACTAGCATTTAGAAGAGAGTCAATTTGAATACCTTTTTATTAGATGCACATAGTGATACAGTATTAACGCAAGGGACATACAAAAAGTATCTAATGTTTCTCCGCTCTCGTAAAATTAAAAAATATCGAATTTGCTCACACATTTTTGATTTTATTACATTGTGAGCCACCTTCTACTATCCTGGCCATTATATAGAACACTGCAATTAAAAATATCAAACATTTTTCTGGGCGGAAGGGTTGGGGGCATATACAAATATGAAAAGGGTTAAATTGACAGAACCCCGTGCAATATTTGTTTATTTAGACAAAATCTCAGAAAATGAAAAAAATTAGCTTTTCCCTTAAGTGAAAAACAGTCTAATTTTATTTTTTATACAGTTTTGAAGTGACATGTTTTTCATTGTAGGGGGGATAGGCATAACCCATGCCTATAACAAAACACGTGAATATTTTCAATTTTTCAAAGACATTTGAGGTTTAAATTAAAGTTTATGGCAACCTTAATAGCATACAAATTCACTCACCCCTAACTGAATTTTAAATACAATATAAAACCATGACGATCCGGCTTAGCTATCCTATTGCGAAATTGGGTATAGCATACTCTTTCCTTTTATGCCCGTAGTGAAGTTCCTAATAGATATTTTCGTAAGTTCACTTTTTCCAGAAAGCAAAATTATTTAAGCGTTCCGGGGAAATCGAATGTTAACTAATGACATTAACCCAAGAATTTGTTAGCGAATACTCACTTGGTCTCACCCTTTTTGTTGAATGATCTCGAGGATTGAATATTTTTCTTATACGGCCTATTTCATGTTGAATGTATTGTAAATGTGCGTATATTGTTGATACTTAGGTATGTATCATCCGATACATATGTATTGCACGATACATATGGGTGTTCGATTTTGAACATAACGGCCTCGATCAGAAATTGTAAAAAAAAGTCTCAAGGAGAGAAAAGGGAACAAGGGTCTGGGTTATAAACTTTGTTTGACAAGAGAGGTCGCAAAGTTGGGGCCTTGATTTCTTCAAGTTCTGTATTCAATATTCCAATTCAGGTGCAATATCACGATCTACGTTTCGCAATTTCTGTCTCTCATTTCTTCTTTGTCCATTTTCCCTCTTTTCCCTCTATGCGTTTCACCTTTTCTTCGCATCTTATACCTCTGTGCACCTCTAATAATGTATATTTACTGTTGTGTCATATGGTGTACAACTAGAATATTAGTATATCAAAATAGAGATGTATGTGGCTATTGTTAGACCTGTAATGTAATATAATATATATATATATATATACACATATATATATATATATATATATATATATATATATATATATATATATATATATATATATATATAGTGTTCTGTCATGTGTAGTACATCCAGAAATCTTATACAATGATATTTGAGAATGAGTGTTAGTTATTTTGATTAGCCCCTCTTTAAGTACATGTATTTATACATCCTGTTGCTACTTTTATTCTTCTTTTAGTTGCCGTGGACAAAATATTTGTCGGTGGTAGTCCAAATATGATTTCCTAAAGCGGCTAAAAATAACAGTGGTGATATAAAGATCCCCACGCCTTCAAGACGTTGCTACCAACGGGTAAAGGTATTTCATTTTTGTTTGGAAGAGACCAAGCAACCCTAATATCTCTCAAAATAGTCTAGGAATAATAGTTATTGGTTAATTGATATGGAATATCAAGTGTCGCTTATTGATATCTGACTTTTATTTTTAATCTCTCTCTGTGTGTGTGTATGCGTGTGTTTTTGTGTATATATATAGATATAAATAGATAGATATAGTGCATGCCATTGACAATTGTGAGTTATCTTTGCAGGGTTATGAGAAAGCATCCCCTGAAAGCAACAAAGTGTGAGGATGAATGTACGAGAAACTGAAAATGATTCTCAACTCTTTCTTAGAATGGATGGATTGTGATATTTTTTTATTCGTGATTATTAGAATTGTTGATGTCTATATACTAAAGCTGCTTGTTTGTGAAAGTTAAATTTGAGCAGAATTTGCTTCAGGAGTTCAATTGGCAGTTATTTTACTTTGCAATGCCACTCAGAAACGTTAATGTTACTAAATCCACTTGATCATGAATCAATTATTCAGATTATGAAGCATTACTAATTGCAGAAGCTAAAACTGGAACTTGTCAGCAAGTACCAAAATGACCCTTTTTTATAATCCTCAACCTCCACACGATCGACCATGCGAGCTAAATAGGGAAATTTTGAACTCGAGATTTTTTATCTAAACGAATCGCCCCTTACCACTGGAATAAGCCAAGGTGGCTAAAATGAGCCTTTAAACATCCACTGGAAATATATGTCATTTTTGCTTTTTCATAGTTGCCACATCACTCTAAAAAGAGCAGTTCTCTTATGGTATAACTCTACGAAGGCAAGCCCTTATGCACTCGATATGGATTTCCAGCATAACCAAAGTCCTCTTAGTGGTAGATTTTAATATACTCAGCTAACTCTAGAGAATTACCTCAGCTCGTGGAGCCAGCATTATCCCAAGAAATATTGTATTGGGAGTTATGTTAGGCGCACATAACAAATATTATTGGTACTGATTGCCCCACTATAGTTAAAGGTGCACTTACTCCCTCTTCTATCTCCTACTATAGAATTCTTTTTGCATCAATTAATTATTCTTTACTCTTCTAAATACAATTTGTCTCAAATTTTAACATGTAAATTTTAGTTCCGTATTTCTAGGGTTATTTGGACATTGACATCCACTAATTTGTTGAGTTTATCGTTTGACACTCACTCCTTTTGTTTATGCGAATTTGACCAAATGGTTGACCAATTTTGGATGAAAACCATTTGGTCAACATAGTTGACTGTTGGCTTTAAAGATTTTTTTGGTATATTTTGAAAATACACTTTCATTTAACAAAACAATAAAGTACCCTCAATTGTGAACTATTTTTTAACATATAACCTTTTCTGTTGAATTTAAATATTTAACACTTCCAGACATCCCATCCCACTTATATATATACACAGTCTTGAGTCTTGCTCTTGTGCAGACTAGTCCGCATTTTAAGGATGCGGACCAGACATGTGTCACCTGGCGGTGAGCCCAGAAAAGAGAGAGTAAGCCTATAATTTATGCGATAATTTCTAGGTGCACCGTTAGGTGACACATGTTTGGTCCGCATTCTTAAAATGCGGACTGGTCCGCACAAGAGCATTATATATATATACACACACACCAGGGTGTGCCCGTGCCGATGGTACGGTAAGAATAGAAGTGTGTGAAATCATTAAGAATAAATTGTTTTATTATACGAATAAATTTCTATTTTCTTTGAAGTATTCCTACGGGATTAGTAAAATTTATCTTGAATTAGAACAACAAAAGATATTTAGGATCATTTAATGTTTGGGGTATAGTAGTTTTCACTACTTAGAGTTTGGATCCATCTATTTATGTTATAGTTGTGATTCAAAATCGAAGGAAACTGGAAGTTGACTGGTTTGATCGTCAGTTGGGATCATTTACCATCTTTTACAAATTTTTACTTGACCAAATATTTTTTTATCAAAGCAATGTAACCCTAAACCTTAACATGGCGCTTAACCTATCATAATATTTGGAGAAAATATGTATATCTGCAGAAAAGAAATTGTAAGAATAGATAGATATAATCTACTATTCAAGTAAAAACCAACTATAAAGATTTCTTTACTCAACACAAACTAAAGAAAAAAGGAAATGAGTGCTAAAATTTCCAACATAACCGTTTTTTGGTAGTAAACAAAAATGGGTGCTCAACTAACAACACAACACTATGGAAATTATATAACATCAATTATGTTATCATCGGTAGCTTCCCATCATTTTGAGTAAAAGACACAATTACAAACTAAACAACTCGGTCTTCAGTATTATAATATTCCATACACTGTACCTATTTGTGATAACATAATGACCAGACTATCACCTAGCTACATTTCTTTTTGGACATATACCAAATAGTTTCTCGAACTTTTTTTAATACCCGTTTAGTCCAAACCTTTTTATTTTGCACCAAAAAGTCCTTCATCATGCCAAAAAGTCTTTACCATGCCGTTGGCGCGGACCTTTAAAGATAAGAGAATAAGGGACTTTTTGGTACAAAATAAAAGACATGGACTAAATGTGTATTAAAAAATGTTTGAGGAACTTTTTATTATTTGATCCTTTCTTTTTTTAGCTAGAGATTTTCCTATATCCTTGCCACACCTAGAACAACCCACTCCATAGGTTTATGTTTATGTCTTTTCAGAGAAACATGGATTCTCGAGCTTCGTTCCAAACTAGAATGTTTATAGCTTCACTTCCAACATATTTTAATAAAACATACAAAATATCTTCACTTAATATATTGAAAAAACAGTATAAAAACATATACAACTGCGATCTACCCTTTGAATGCTGAAATTAAAGGAACCCGTTAAAGATAATGTTTGACTATCAATAGGTAGCGATGCTGGGTTTGGTGAAATTTGGGACAAATCAGGCACGGTGAGTTTGGAGGAGTGAAAAAGGAGTTCTATTGTTGGAATCAATCTTAACTATTAAAAGTAGTACTGACCATTATTGTAGATTTACATTTAAAAATGTGAAACACCACTACTGCTTATTATATATATTGTTAATAAAATAAAACGTTCAAATCTTCATGCTTTCGTAACTTGGAAAATGGAAAATATGTACTCATAAAAACTATACATAAAGAAGAAGACGTCAGTGAAAAAAATTAAAAAATGAAAAAAAGAGGAAGCAAAAGACTAACTTGCAAAACCTGACTTACCTATGCTTGCTTTGGATCACACAACAAATGAAAGAAATCCTTTAACAATGAAAAATAAATATGAAAGAAAGAAGTAAAATCTAACCCAAGAAACCATATGAGAGATATAAAAAAAATTATATAACTACCTTTGCAAGTACAAAGAAACCTTATGAAAAAAAAATCTAAGAACCCTTCGTAATCAACCACACACAGATGTAAAATCATCCATTTCTAAAGCATAGAAAAGTACCTTCGCAAGTATTAAACCCTCTATATAGAGTTTTCACATTCAAAAGTACCTTCGTTGCATATAGATCTTGATACATTTCTAAAAGCATAACAAAAAATCACAAATCACCATTATAAAACTCCACAGATGCCCAAACCTGCAAAAATTAAAATTATTTTTTAATTTTTTTAGTTTATCTGTGTTGAGTGGCATGCGTGTGTTAGACCCATGTGTTGGAAATTAATGTTAAGTGACGAAATTAATTATTTAATTTTAATTCTATTAAATTCCGAATTTCCCATTTATGTGGTTTTAATAAATGTCAGATAATTAATTAGGAATGTGATAAATAAAGATACTAAAAGATTTGGGTAAAGCTTATCCGTTAGTCACATGATGGTTAGTGGCATTAGTGGGAGACTTGAAAGAGTCCCACCTCCACTAGGATTTCGGCCCTCTTCCCCTTATAAATAGAGACCTATACACCATCTAGAGTCATCTCAATACACACTGTTTCTAAGGATGGAGAGAAAATCGGAAATTCGTTTTTCTCATATTTCGAGCTGTTCAAGAAAAGAATTAAAGGAGCATTCAAGTCACTTTAATCCGTTCAACAACGATGGACAAATGTCAGTTTTTTAAATCGTAGTTATAAGGAATTTTCGGTACTGTTATTGCATGAAGATAAACATCCTGGATTCATGTCAAAACTGTTTTATTCATGATGCAACCTTATAAATCATATTCGAATTTATGATTAACAAAACAGTATAAATTAACATGTGGTATAAGAGCTTTCGGTTTATAATCTCATTATCTCTGTTAATGAAAACTCCTTTATAACAATTCTGATTTATGATCTTTTTGAAAATCTGGAATTTTTGGTTAATCTGAAAATCTGGAATTTTTGGTAAATTTGAAAATTTTGTTTTATCTGGAAATCTGAAATTTTTAAGCAATCTGGTAATGATGCATATGGTAATTCGAATTTGTGTCATGTATGATATTAAGAACGAGATTACTGCATACAGTCCTTATCTTATGATAACTGTCCCATTATTGTTCAATCACTTTTCGTGTTATAAGAACCCTAATTTGCCGTTAACCTTATTTTATTGTTTCGAGTTGTGTAAGCATTCTGGAAAATACGTTTATTAATCATGATAAGAAAACGAATATGTTTTTAAGATTAATTAAGAGAAAATTGCGATTTGGTGCAAAACAGATTCCAGGAGTATTTTTTTTTGGCGCAGTGAATAGTGTTTTTCGAAATTTTTGGTGTCCGATTGACTTGTCACTTTGCTAGCATTTCTTTTTTTGCCTAATAGAATTAGCGCAAAAAATAGTGTATCTCGAAATCATAAATGAATCATAAAGGGTTAATAGACAAATATTCAGCACCAAAAGTGAAAAATATGACAACAAATGGCAGTTATTGGTCCTAAAATCGAAAATGAATCATAAAGTATAAATTGTGAAAAATTAACAACTAAAGTAAAAAAAACAAGAAGTTTAAGGTAACCACTAAAATTTTAGTCATATTTATCTTCGTTCAGTACTTATTATATTTTATTTATTTCTTAAAGAATTTATAGGAGACATTCAATAACTGAAAAGTCTACGTGGTGGATAATTTGACATTATTCTCAAAATAGGGTTGCATTCCTTCTATGACATCAAATTCATTCCAGTAATTGTTATTTCCTATATCTGTGTAAGAGATTTAATATTTTTTATATTTACTCCCCTCCTCACACATAAAAGAGATATAATTACCCATATCTCGAGAATTCATTTTAGAGAGATATATTCAGTGAGCTTTGAATGTTGAAGCATTGATTCTAAAAGGCAATCTATAAATTATTCTTATGATATTATAAACCTGTTTTGAGTGCTTCACACTACACATGTTGAGTTCTAGGAAGGATTTGCCTTGAGTATTAAGTGAGTTTAAATTTTTTCATATACTTCATAGTTCGTTATTCGTATTCCTTAAATGATGGATTGTTGGATATTTCCCTATCTAAGAAGAGATCAATACCCTTTTTAATAAATTGTTTTTCAAATAAAATGTTTTAAAATTTGTGGATATATTCACTGCAAACCCTTAAGAGATAACACTTGTCCTGTATGGCAATCTAAAGTTTTAACGGTATGTTGATCATGCTAAGTACAATTGCTTGTACCCCCGAAAGTGGCACACTTTTGGTTTTTTATATTTCTTTCTTTCTTTTCTTCTATTTTTGCTCGAGGACTAGCAATCTTCAGCTTGGGGGTGGTGTGGTAAGCACCCAAAAATGTTAAATATGTACCTCAAATAGATGCATTTTAATTGCTAGTTATCGATAAAATTGGCCTTATGCGAGTAATTTGTTTATCTTATAGGTAAAAACACACTTGCGGATTCAAACGCTTTAATTCAAGGAACATTGAGCAATAAATGACCGCATATGCACTTTGAGGGGTAAAATGGTAGTTTCAGAGGACTAATTTTGAACTCAAACAAATCACTAAAATTATAGACCTTGAATCAAAGGATGCCTCGATTTTAACTTAAACGAAGTTGTTATGATTGTAAAAAGTTCGAAATTAAGAAACAGTCTAAGTCCAGGCCCCGAGTTATATCCGAAGTCAATGCCCGTGACCCACGCACTATTAAAATATTGTGATATCTATGTTTTGTCAATTGGAGATCGTAGGTAAAAGATATGAAGGTTTGGGGTTTATTTGTAATTAAGGAAAAATAGGAAAACTATAAGGGTTTGATATTTTTCTCATGCGTAATTAATTCAGCCACACGCGTGGCTCAGTGGTTCTTCTCTTGTCTAGCATCTGTGAGGACGACATTTGATACTCAGAGGGAGAGGGTTTTAACCCCATTTTGCTGTATAATCCAACATGCCACTTGTACGACCGCGATGGCGCCACGAGGCGACTCTACTAACCCTTCGATCAAGCGCAACCCAAGCGTAGGTTGATGCGCTTGATGAGGGCATCCACTGTTCAGCCAACAATCCTTTTTGTACTGTCTTTAGGATGAATAACTACTTATTTTTACTAAAACTAGTCAGCACACACTTATATTAACATAACTATTTAGTACATTTGAATAATTTTCGACAAACTTATAATAGTTTATCTCCAAAGGCTTTATCTATTGGAACAATAAATATTTAGTCCTCAAGAGCTAACTACATTTTTCATTTAGTCCACCTAATTTTTTTCCCCAAAAGTCTCTTGTCTATTTTTTTGACATTTTTTTCTTAAAGTTCATAAAATCATAACAAATAATGTTTGGAGTGTTTTATATGGTGAGGGACTTCTGAAAAAAAAAGTTTGGAATAAACGTTAATTACAAAAACTACATAGGGACTTTTCGTCGAATGACCTTTATCTTTTTTAAACGACTTTTCTTAATAATTTTATTTATTTTTTTGGGACTTCCCCTACATTTCTTCATTCATTTTTCGTGCAGATTTTGGATTAATTTATGCCTTATATAGAAGAACTATAAATCTTCTACACATCGAAACGCTTTTATGTGTTATAGAAAAGGACCTATAAATCGCCCACACATCAAGATTGTCTGGGGTTATGAAGTAGTACGTAGATACAAAGGAAGGGAAACATAATGTTACATTTGAGAGAGAGAGAGATTAGAAAAGGTTGAGACATGTAATCTTTAAGCAATGCTTGCTTTTATTTTTATTTTAAATTTTTGAAGGGGCAAAATTACCTTAAGTGTAACAAGTTGCTAAGGGTATATTTTATGATAAAATAAAATAATAATAAGGAACATTTGTCTGTTGAATTTGTTCTATTCAAAGCAATAAGTCCTCCCAAAAACTGCTTGCAGATAATTTATCTATTTGTGGCGAACTCAGAAAATCACTACTAAATAACTCTTATAAGTACATTTGAGGATACATATAATCATGGGCGGAACTAGGTGGTCCCGAAGGTGGATGGCCGCCCACCTTATCTTTTCGAATTTTTTTCAAGATATATACATAATTTTTTTATGGATGTTTGTGTAAGTTTTTGTAGTGAAAGACAATAAGTTTTATGTCATTTTAAAAGCTTAGAGGAAATTCGTAAATAACACATCATATAATTAAATATGCATCTCACTAAAAAAAAAGATATCTTCCCCTCTCTCTTCCCTTCTAGTTCAAGCCACCACTGCCATTTCGTTACCCAACCCAAGTCATTGGCGATCCCCCTTCCCTTCTCTCTCTCCGGAGACAATAACCATACTGTCCCCCCCCTCTCTTCGTGGCAGGGCATCACCTTTTTCACTCACCAACACAAGTAACTTTTAAAGTTTTAATGACATATTTTTTTTTAGCTTAATATATATTTTTTTGTTTATTACTTTTAGTTCAATATTTCAGTTCAATTTAGTCTAGAACACATTTATTGATTAATTAGGTTAAACTTTGAAAGTTCAATGTAAATTGTTAAATTAGTTTAATGTTTTAGTTCAATGTTCAAATGTAAAATGTTAATTTATTTTTATTTTCAATGTTTAAGTGATTGAACAAATAAATATGTTTGTCATAATTTTTGGAAAAAATATTAGATAGTTTAAAGTGTTGAAGTTAAATTGTTGTAATTAAATTATTCAGTTTCTCCTTTTTTTTAATATTTAATTGCTGTAATTTTTGTTTTACAATATTTTATCGCTAAAATATAACTTGAATGAGTAATTGTTATAATACAACCCGAATAAGTATTTGTCAATCAATTAATATATTTTTTAGGGCTAAAAGATAGTAAAAAACTACAAATAACCCTAACAAATTGCCTAGGGGCTCTGGTCTCCGAACCCCTTTTATTACTCGAAACTTTCACACTCCCCGACTAACAATCCTGGGTCTGCCATTGTATATAATTATACGTCTAAATAATTATCTCCCCAAAATAATTATATTAAAAAAAACAACAATTTTAATGGATACAATAAATTTACTATCTATGAAGAAATCCTCCAAACCTTATTTATAAGAGATTAATATTTCTTAAACTACATATATATGCACAATAAATAAAACGTCATCATCTACTTAAAAAACACCATTATATTACTGTAAACAAATAAATTTACTGTGGCAGGACCTATTAAAACAAAAAATAAAATAAAAATAAAGTACATGATCTATTGCAAAAAAAAAAAAAAAAAATCATAGGATGTACTGCAACGTATGAGTCAAATTTATGATTCGTTCATAAGCTTACATAATAATAATGCTTTGTGATTTATCAATTTTGATTGAGGAAAATTGTTCAAATTGTAAAATTTGTTTAAGGAACATTTTAAAATAATCTAGATGTTGATATATACATGAATTTACAATTTTATGAAAGTTCCATATATGATAGAAAGTTGCTCAATGCCAAAGAATTTTAGTAACAGAAAAGGGGAGGATAAAAATATTTGAAATATCTTCTTTTAATTCATTTAACTAACACCTCGTTACTTATTTGTTTACCCTTTTGATGAAATCTCTTGCCTTCCACGTAAAAGACAAAACCCATCCTCTTCTTTCACGTGGGTAATAGGCAATTAAAACAACATGTCTTTTGGGTAATAGGCAATTAAAACAAAATGAAACAACATGTCTTTTGGGTAATAGGCAATTAAAACAACATGTCTTTTGGGTAATAGGCAATTAAAACAACATTAAAACAAATTAAAATGAAATCACCTTCTCATTTCCCTAAGCCGCTCTATAAATTGAACCCCATATCTTTCCATTCTTTACATCTCAATTGCTAAATATCATTTCTTTTTCTTCATATCATGGCACTAAAGTTTGTTCTAGCACTCTATCTCACGTTCACCTTATTCATGGCACATGCAAATAACACTTCAGCAAGAGAGCTTCATGAAAGTGATTGTTTGAATGCTCTCAAGGAGTTAAAATCTTGCACCAAGGAAATTGCAATTTATTTCACCGATGGCACGGCTGATATTGGGCCGCGTTGTTGCCAAGCGATTACAATGCTTACCCACCAATGCTGGCCTGCCATGTTGACGGGGCTCGGCTTTACGGTCGATGAGTGTGATGTCTTGCGCGGTTATTGTGACGCGTATTCTGTTCCAGCTCCGGGTCCTGTGGCTTCAAACACAGAAGATGGTGGTTCAGATTGGGATTAAGGGTGGCTATTTTTTGTCAACTTAGTTGGAATATCTTGGGTTTTGTTTGAAAATGTTTTAATAAAGTTTGATGGTACTTAATAATTAAAACCTATGCTATGTTTGAGAATGAATGGTTGTTGATTTAATATATAAGCTATATCTCTTATGTGTGGGGCTTGATATTTGGACAATTTTTTTTATTTTTATTTTTGTTAAGTGATCTGATGATGAGGATAAAGTATTGGAACTTCTTGTTAGAGCATGCCTGGACACCTGTCACAACAGTAGTTCTTACAGTTTCTCCCATGTTTCATTGCTGTAGCAAAGCAGTTCCAGTAATGTAGTTTAACTTCTGCTCTCACGTTTGTATAACTGCTCTTCATAGCAGTTATTGGAAAGCATTCCTATATATTTGTATCTACTACATTTCGTATAAACAAGAGACAATACATAAATTATAGTTTTCTACTCTTTCACTTTTGGCTTAGTGAGGGATTCGATATTTTAACATAGGAGAAAATGAAAACAACTAGTTTAATAAAAATACTAGCATTTAGAAGAGAGTCAATTTGAATACCTTTTTATTAGATGCACATAGTGATACAGTATTAACGCAAGGGACATACAAAAAGTATCTAATGTTTCTCCGCTCTCGTAAAATAAAAAATATTGAATTTGCTCACACATTTTTGATTTTATTACATTGTGAGCCACCTTCTACTATCCTGGTCATTATATAGAACACTGCAATTAAAAATATCAAACATTTTTCTGGGCGGAAGGGTTGGGGGCATATACAAATATGAAAAGGGTTAAATTGACAGAACCCCCTGCAATATTTGTTTATTTAGACAAAATCCCCCAAAATGAAAAAAATTAGCTTTTCCCCTAAGTTAAAAACAGTCTAATTTTATTTTTTATACAGTTTTGAAGTGACATGTTTTTCATTGTAGGGGGGATAGGCATAACCCATGCCTACAACAAAACACGTGAATATTTTCAATTTTTCAAAGACATTAGAGGTTTAAATTAAAATTTATGGCAACCTTAATAGCATACAAATTCACTCACCCCTAACTGAATTTTAAATACAATATAAAACCATGACGATCCGGCTTAGCTATCCTATTGCGAAACTGGGTATAGCATACTCTTTCCTTTTATGCCCGTAGTGAAGTTCCTAATAGATATTTTCGTAAGTTCACTTTTTCCAGAAAGCAAAATTATTTAAGCGTTCCGGGGAAATCGAATGTTAACTAATGACATTAACCCAAGAATTTGTTAGCGAATACTCACTTGGTCTCACCCTTTTTGTTGAATGATCTCGAGGATTGAATATTTTTCTTATACGGCCTATTTCATGTTGAATGTATTGTAAATGTGCGTATATTGTTGATACTTTGGTATGTATCATCCGATACATATGTATTTCACGATACATATGGGTGTTCGATTTTGAACATAACGGCCTCGATCAGAAATTGTAAAAAAAAGTCTCAAGGAGAGAAAAGGGAACAAGGGTCTGGGTTATAAACTTTGTTTGACAAGAGAGGTCGCAAAGTTGGGGCCTTGATTTCTTCAAGTTCTGTATTCAATATTCCAATTCAGGTGCAATATCACGATCTACGTTTCGCAATTTCTGTCTCTCATTTCTTCTTTGTCCATTTTCCCTCTTTTCCCTCTATGCGTTTCACCTTTTCTTCGCATCTTATACCTCTGTGCACCTCTAATAATATATATTTACTGTTGTGTCATATGGTGTACAACTAGAATATTAGTATATCAAAATAGAGATGTATGTGGCTATTGTTAGACCTGTAATGTAATAATATATATATATATATATATATATATATATATATATATATATATATATATATAGTGTTCTGTCATGTGTAGTACATCCAGAAATCTTATACAATGATATTTGAGAATGAGTGTTAGTTATTTTGATTAGCCCCTCTTTAAGTACATGTATTTATACATGTTGTTGCTGCTTTTATTCTTCTTTTAGTTGCCGTGGACAAAATATTTGTCGGTGGTAGTCCAAATATGATTTCCTAAAGCGGCTAAAAATAACAGTGGTGATATAAAGATCCCCACGCCTTCAAGACGTTGCTACCAACGGGTAAAGGTATTTCATTTTTGTTTGGAAGATACCAAGCAGCCCTAATATCTTTCAAAATAGTCTAGGAATAATAGTTATTGGTAAATTGATATGGAATATCAAGTGTCGCTTATTGATATCTGACTTTTATTTTTAATCTCTCTGTGTGTGTGTGTATGCGTGTGTTTTTGTGTATACATATAGATATAAATAGATAGATATAGTGCACGCCATTGACAATTGTGAGTTATCTTTGCAGGGTTATGAGAAAGCATCCCCTGAAAGCAACAAAGTGTGAGGATGAATGTACGAGAAACTGAAAATGATTCTCAACTCTTTCTTAGAATGGATGGATTGTGATATTTTTTTATTCGTGATTATTAGAATTGTTGATGTCTATATACTAAAGCTGCTTGTTTGTGAAAGTTAAAATTGAGCAGAATTTGCTTAAGGAGTTCAATTGGCAGTTATTTTACTTTGCAATGCCACTCAGAAACGTTAATGTTACTAAATCCACTTGATCATGAATCAATTATTCAGATTATGAAGCATTACTAATTGCAGAAGCTAAAACTGGAACTTGTCAGCAAGTACCAAAATGACCCTTTTTTTATAATCCTCAACCTCCACACGATCGACCATGCGAGCTAAATAGGGGAATTTGGAACTCGATATTTTTTATCTAAACGAATCGCCCCTTACCACTGGAACAAGCCAAGGTGGCTAAAATGAGCCTTTAAACATCCACAGGAAATATATGTCATTTTTGCTTTTTCATAGTTGCCACATCACTCTAAAAAGAGCAGTTCTCTTATGGTATAACTCTACGAAGGCAAGCCCTTATGCACTCGATATGGATTTCCAGCATAACCAAAGTCCTCTTAGTGGTAGATTTTAATATACTCAGCTAACTCTAGAGAATTACATCAGCTCGTGGAGCCAGCATTATCCCAAGAAATATTGTATTGGGAGTTATGTTAGAGGCACATAACAAATATTATTGGTACTGATTGCGCCACTATAGTTAAAGGTGCACTTACTCCCTCTTCTATCTCCTACTATAGAATTCTTTTTGCATCAAGTAATTATTCTTTAATTTTAACATGTAAATTTTAGTTCCGTATTTTTAGGGTTATTTGGACATTGACATCCACTAATTTGTCGAGTTTATCGTTTGACACTCACTCGTTTTGTTTATGCGGATTTGACCAAATGGTTGACCAATTTTGGATGAAAACCATTTGGTCAACATAGTTGACTGTTGGCTTTAAAGATTTTTTTGGTATATTTTGAAAATACACTTTCATTTAACAAAACAATAAAGAACCCTCAATTGTGAACTATTTTTTAACATATAACCTTTTCTGTTGAATTTAAATATTTAACACTTCCAGACATCCCATCCCACTTATATATATACACAGTCTTGAGTCTTGCTCTTGTGCAGACTAGTCCGCATTTTAAGGATGCGAACCAGACATGTGTCACCTGGCGGTGAGCCCAGAAAAGAGAGAGTAAGCCTATAATTTATGCGATAATTTCTAGGTGCACCGTTAGGTGACACATGTTCGATCCGCATTCTTAAAATGCGGACTGGTCCGCACAAGAGCATTATATATATATATATATACACACACCAGGGTGTGCCCGTGCCGATGGTACGGTAAGAATAGAAGTGTGTGAAATCATTAAGAATAAATTGTTTTATTATACGAATAAATTTCTATTTTCTTTGAAGTATTCCTACGGGATTAGTAAAATTTATCTTGAATTAGAACAACAAAAGATATTTATGATCATTTAATGTTTGGGGTATAGTAGTTTTCACTACTTAGAGTTTGGATCCATCTATTTATGTTATAGTTGTGATTCAAAATCGAAGGAAACTGGAAGTTGACTGGTTTGATCGTCAGTTGGGATCATTTACCATCTTTTACAAATTTTTGCTTGACCAAATATTTTTTTATCAAAGCAATGTAACCCTAAACCTTAACATGGCGCTTAACCTATCATAATATTTGGAGAAAATATGTATATCTGCAGAAAAGAAATTGTAAGAATAGATAGATATAATCTACTATTCAAGTAAAAACCAACTATAAAGATTTCTTTACTCAACACAAACTAAAGAAAAAAAGGAAATGAATGCTAAAATTTCCAACATAACCGTTTTTTGGTAGTAAACAAAAATGGGTGCTCAACTAACAACACAACACTATGGAAATTATATAACATCAATTATGTTATCATCGGTAGCTTCCCATCATTTTGAGTAAAAGACACAATTACAAACTAAACAACTCGGTCTTCAGTATTATAATATTCCATACACTGTACCTATTTGTGATAACATAATGACCAGACTATCACCTAGCTACATTTCTTTTTGGACATATACCAAATAGTTTCTCGAACTTTTTTTAATACCCGTTTAGTCCAAACCTTTTTATTTTGCACCAAAAAGTCCTTCATCATGCCAAAAAGTCTTTACCATGCCGTTGGCGCGGACCTTTAAAGATAAGAGAATAAGGGACTTTTTGGTACAAAATAAAAGACATGGACTAAATGTGTATTAAAAAATGTTTGAGGAACTTTTTAATATTTGATCCTTTCTTTTTTTAGCTAGAGATTTTCCTATATCCTTGCCACACCTAGAACAACCCACTCCATAGGTTTATGTTTATGTCTTTTCAGAGAAACATGGATTCTCGAGCTTCGTTCCAAACTAGAATGTTTATAGCTTCACTTCCAACATATTTTAATAAAACATACAAAATATCTTCACTTAATATATTGAAAAAACAGTATAAAAACATATACAACTGCGATCTACCCTTTGAATGCTGAAATTAAAGGAACCCGTTAAAGATAATGTTTGACTATCAATAGGTAGCGATGATGGGTTTGGTGAAATTTGGGACAAATCAGGCACGGTGAGTTTGGAGGAGTGAAAAAGGAGTTCTATTGTTGGAATCAATCTTAACTATTAAAAGTAGTACTGACCATTATTGTAGATTTACATTTAAAACTGTGAAACACCACTACTGCTTATTATATATATTGTTAATAAAATAAAACGTTCAAATCTTCATGCTTTCGTAACTTTGAAAATGGAAAATATGTACTCATAAAAACTATACATAAAGAAGAAGACGTCAGTGAAAAAAATTAAAAAATGAAAAAAAGAGGAAGCAAAAGACTAACTTGCAAAACCTAACTTACCTATGCTTGCTTTGGATCACACAACAAACGAAAGAAATCCTTTAACAATGAAAAATAAATATGAAAGAAAGAAGTAAAATCTAACCCAAGAAACCATATGAGAGATATAAAAAAAATTATATAACTACCTTTGCAAGTACAAAGAAACCTTATGAAAAAAAAATCTAAGAACCCTTCGTAATCAACCACACACAGATGTAAAATCATCCATTTCTAAAGCATAGAAAAGTACCTTCGCAAGTATTAAACCCTCTATATAGAGTTTTCACATTCAAAAGTACCTTCGTTGCATATAGATCTTGATACATTTCTAAAAGCATAACAAAAAATCACAAATCACCATTATAAAACTCCACGGATGCCCAAACCTGCAAAAATTAAAATTATTTTTTAATTTTTTTAGTTTATCTGTGTTGAGTGGCATGCGTGTGTTAGACCCATGTGTTGGAAATTAATGTTAAGTGACGAAATTAATTATTTAATTTTAATTCTGTTAAATTTCGAATTTCCCATTTATGTGGTTTTAATAAATGTCAGATAATTAATTAGGAATGTGATAAATAAAGATACTAAAATATTTGGGTAAAGCTTATCCGTTAGTCACATGATGGTTAGTGGCATTAGTGGGAGACTTGAAAGAGTCCCACCTCCACTAGGATTTCGGCCCTCTTCCCCTTATAAATAGAGACCTATACACCATCTAGAGTCATCTCAATACACACTGTTTCTAAGGATGGAGAGAAAATCCGAAATTCGTTTTTCTCATATTCCGAGCTGTTCAAGAAATGAATTAAAGGAGCATTCAAGTCACTTTAATCCGTTCAACAACGATGGACAAATGTCAGTTTTTTAAATCGTAGTTATAAGGAATTTTCGGTACTGTTATTGCATGAAGATAAACATCCTGGATTCATGTCAAAACTGTTTTATTCGTGATGCAACCTTATGAATCATATTCGAATTTATGATTAAGAAAACAGTATAAATTAACATGTGGTATAAGATCTTTCGGTTTATAATCTCATTATCTCTGTTAATGAAAACTCCTTTATAACAATTCTGATTTATGATCTTTTTGAAAATCTGGAATTTTTGGTTAATCTGAAAATCTGGAATTTTTGGTAAATTTGAAAATTTTGTTTTATCTGGAAATCTGAAATTTTTAAGCAATCTGGTAATGATGCATATGGTAATTCGAATTTGTGTCATGTATGATATTAAGAACGAGATTACTGCATACAGTCCTTATCTTATGATAACTGTCCCATTATTGTTCAATCACTTTTCGTGTTATAAGAACCCTAATTTCCCGTTAACCTTATTTTATTGTTTCGAGTTGTGTAAGCATTCTGGAAAATACGTTTATTAATCATGATAAGAAAACGAATATGTTTTTAAGATTAATTAAGAGAAAATTGCGATTTGGCGCAAAACAGATTCCAGGAGTATTTTTTTTGGCGCAGTGAATAGTGTTTTTCGAAATTTTTGGTGTCCGATTGACTTGTAACTTTGCTAGCATTTCTTTTTTTGCCTAATAGAATTAGCGCAAAAAATAGTGTATCTCAAAATCGTAAATGAATCATAAAGGGTTAATAGACAAATATTCAGCACCAAAAGTGAAAAATATGACAACAAATGGCAGTTATTGGTCCTAAAACCGAAAATGAATCATAAAGTATAAATTGTGAAAAATTAACAACTAAAGTAAAAAAAACAAGAAGTTTAAGGTAACCACTAAAATTTTAGTCATATTTATCTTCGTTCAGTACTTATTATATTTTATTTATTTCTTAAAGAATTTATAGGAGACATTCAATAACTGAAAAGTCTACGTGGTGAATAATTCGACATTATTCTCAAAATAGGGTTGCATTCCTTCTATGACATCAAATTCATTCCAGTAATTGTTATTTCCTATATCTGTGTGAGAGATTTAATCTTTTTTATATTTACTCCCCTCCTCACACATAAATGAGATATAATTACCCATATCTCGAGAATTCATTTTAGAGAGATATATTCAGCGAGCTTTGAAAGTTGAAGCATTGATTCTAAAAGGCAATCTATAAATTATTCTTATGATATTATAAACCTGTTTTGAGTGCTTCACACTACACATGTTGAGTTCTAGGAAGGATTTGCCTTGAGTATTAAGTGAGTTTAAATTTTTTCATATACTTCATAGTTCGTTATTCGTATTCCTTAAATGATGGATTGCTGGATATTTCCCTATCTAAGAAGAGATCAATACCCTTTTTAATAAATTGTTTTTCAAATAAAATGTTTTGAAATTTGTGGATATATTCACTGCAAACCCTTAAGAGATAACACTTGTCCTGTATGGCAATCTAAAGTTTTAACGGCATGTTGATCATGCTAAGTACAATTGCTTGTACCCCCGAAAGTGGCACACTTTTGGTTTTTTATATTTCTTTCTTTCTTTTCTTCTATTTTTGCTCGAGGACTAGCAATCTTCAGCTTGGGGGCGGTGTGGTAAGCACCCAAAAATGTTAAATATGTACCTCAAATAGACGCATTTTAATTGCTAGTTATCGATAAAATTGGCCTTATGCGAGTAATTTGTTTATCTTATAAGTAAAAACACACTTGCGGATTCAAACGCTTTAATTCAAGGAACATTGAGCAATAAATGACCGCATATGCACTTTGAGGGGTAAAATGGTAGTTTCAGAGGACTAATTTTGAACTCAAACAAATCACTAAAATTATAGACCTTGAATCAAAGGATGCCTCGATTTTAACTTAAACGAAGTAGTTATAATTGTAAAAAGTTCGAAATTAAGAAACAGTCTAAGTCCAGGCCCCGAGTTATATCCGAAGTCAATGCCCGTGACCCATGCACTATTAAAATATTGTGATATCTATGTTTTGTCAGTTGGAGATCGTAGGTAAAAGATATGAAGGTTTGTGTAATACCCCTTACTTTTGGCTATATTTATCTTTGGGATTAATTAACTAAATACATATTAATTGGAAATTAATCCGGGTTAAAAATACTAATGAGATGCAAATTGGTATTTGATTATGTACATATAAGATTATATATGTATTTGGAATTATGAAATTTGTCGTGGGATTTATATACGGCATTTTAGAAATTTTGTTGAGACGCGTGGGACCGCCGCGTCACGGTATAATATTTTGATATTAAAAGTGAATTTAAAATCTATAATCCGTATGGTTGTTTTGAGTGCACCAACGCGTCCGGAAGGGTCGAGATAGTCAGAAAACACTAGCCGGGGGTATAGTTTGGGTCCCGGGGTATTTTTAGGCCATCCCGGCACCATAAAGGGTATTTTAGTAATTTGGTATTTTTGGGTAATTAAAAGTGACGAAAATTGAGAGTTGTAATCTGATAAGGAATAGACCCAACCAACCCTTATTAACCCAACAAGCTACGGAGGTTTATTAAATTAGGTTTTCATAAGTTTCCCCAAAGCAAACCCTAGCCACCATAGCCTTTTGGAGAGGAAAGCTTGGAGAAGGAGAGAGAGAGAGGAATTCTGCAGAAATTCTTCATCAAATCAGAAATCAAACCAAGGCAAGTGTTTTAATCATATTTAAATTCGTAGAATGTTTCCTCCATGTTAGAAAATTGATAATTTACAACTGTTCTTGAAAGATAATGAAAACCCATGTAGTTTGAAGTTTAGAACTTGGAGATTATGAAGAGGATTGCATGTAGTATGATAGGTAGATGATTTCCCTAATATTAATTGTGATTTGAAGGAATTAAAACGAAATAAATTATGAGTTTTGATGATGATATAAACCTAGGGTTCATATTCTAGAGAAATTGGGAAAAGTGTAGAGATTTGTAAATTTAGTTGATGGTATGATGATTTAATCCTTGTAAACATGTTAGGAGATGATGTAAATATGTTTAGGATGAATTAGAAACCCTAAAATGTTATTGGGATGAACTTTGGAGAAGGATTAAAGTGTTAAAAATGGTGAAAATCGAATTGGGAAGAAATCTGGGCCGAAACTGGCCACTCGTTAGAAGCAGTTTCCCAGGTCGTTCGAACGAGCTTCTAACGAGTTGACCAGTCGTTATTAACGAGTAGGGATTTTCGTTCGATATCTCGTTCGAACGAGATATCGTTAGAAGGGTCAGTTCGTTCGAACGAACTATGATCTCGTTCGAACAGCCTCGTTCGAACGAGACTTCTAACGACCTGACAGTCCAAACTCGTTCGAAGTCTCGTTCGAACGAGACTTCTAACGAGTTGACAGTTTGGGCCATTTTGGACTGTTTTGACTTTTGGAGTTCCGTAAACTGATTTGAGGATATAGATATCATTCCATAGATGTAGTAATGATAGGATTGGGACATTTGGGTATTCATGAGGAGAAATTCACATACGAGAGTGGTATTACATGGACGGTTTGGGTCGAGACGTGAGTGTCCACTGCGACGTGAGAAGTAATTATGACACGTATGATTATAAACCGATATAGAATATATAGTGATAATTACGAGTTAGTACGAGAATGAGAATAGTACTACGATTAAAATACGGTACTACTAAGATGTGTGTTTACTTAGTATTGTTATATGGATTGTGTGTATGACATACCTACCATACTTGCTATCACGGGAGGTTACGTTCGCTTAGGACCCTCTAATCCTTGTGTGCCTACGGGGGGATATAGACTGGTACCTTGATGAACATAGGTCATAGAAGGACTTATTGTGATATTAATAAGTCTGCATGATCATGGGAGCGTAGGTATGTGCGTGACCCATGTGATGGTGACTGTGTTCGCCTCCACTATGTGTGATTTGTGTTATCTGAACTATTCCTGAGAGATTCGGAATATGTGATCCTTATGTACGTGATGTACCGGGATGGATAGCAGAGTATGTGTGCACTACAGCTTAGATTGCGGGGTGCTTGTATTGTATATTTATGATGTGAATAATATACATTTAATTAATGGGAATCCTCATGTTAATGTTGTAACTGTATTACGGTATTGTTTCGAGATATATAAGGAGTTAACTGATACTTATATATATGGCATATTTAGTAACTGAGTTTACGTTAAACCTCTATTTAATTACGAGCGTTGTTAGGTTAAACGGAACCGAGTATTATGGGTAGAACCTTTGGCGGTCTAGCTAGTTATGTTGTCAGTTAGCTAGTAGTATGGGTGGATATAGATGGGTACTTACGTTAGGAGTGCACAGTTAGACGAGAGGTGAGAATATCATGCGAGTGTACGTCCTAACATGTACTTTGCATTTAATGTTTTAAATGTTTTTAAAGCACTTGCAGGTTTTTAAAATATAACTCCACATTCGGGCTCTGACCCGTTTGCTATTTCAAATATCTTTTCTCTGTAAAACCATTTTAGGTGCCCAGCCACAAGGACACCAAGCATAGGATACTCATTCAGGTGACGAGCTGTAGCTGCTTGTGGAAGCTACAGGGATTTGCATGTAGACGCTTCTATCTTTTGGATTCCAGAGTCACTACCTTTCAGTTGTAGGGCATGTTGCCCATTTCTATTTAGAGCATCTTTTACATTTCAGTTTTCAGACTTTAGTATGTTTTATTCAGTTTCGGTTATTCATTTCAGTTATGGGATTGTAGTGAGGAGTTTTCCTCCAGACTATTATTTACTTTATTGTGATGGTTATTCGTTTTACTTCAGTATGGTGAATGGTGTTATTTATTTCTTCATTACTCTTGTTGCATGTTAATCAGACTTAAATTAAAATTTGGCAACTTGCTTTTTAAATACTAGGTGGTTAGAAATAATAAAAATGTTTTCGACAGTGATGCTATTAACTGAGCCAACATGGCATTTTGAATTAATTTTATAAAGGAGTAGCTACCCGGTATTTAATTAGTCGGGGTGTCACAGGTGGTATCAGAGCATCAGGTTCTAGTGTCCTTTAGGATCTGTACGGCTATTATGTTTCCGCTACGTTTTCTTTGATATAGAACCCTATATTTTAGGACTGTTGTACTCTTTTTGTGTATGCTTCGTTCTTCAGCTATTTTAAGTTTATAAACTGCGAACTTATAAACTTTGCTCTTATTTCAGATGCCTCCACGACGTGCACGACGAGTTCCCAGGAATGCAACGCCCGAACCCCAGCCCGCTCCAGTTCAGGGCATGTTGAGCGCCGCTGAGGTTGCAGCTATAGTAGCTCAAGCGGTGAATGCCGCGATTGCCGTTGTTCAGCAGGCACCACCACAGGCGCCGGTTGCCGCGCCAGTACAGGTTAATGCATTCCCGTCTGCTTGGGAACGTGTACGTGACGCTTTTCAGAAAGCGCATCCGCCAGAGTTTGCAGGTAGCTCAGACGTGGTAGTCTCGAGCCAATGGAGGAAGGACATACAGAGGCATTTGAGAATGCATGAGTGCACAGATGTTCAGAAACAGGTGCTAGCTACTTTCAAGCTAGTGGGATCTGCATTACAGTGGTGGGAGTCTATTACCACTGCGGAGGAGAGGGATACTCTCACGATTCAGGAGTTCTGGGTGCGGTTCGACCGCAAGTACTTTCCGTTCGCAGTTCATACAGAGATGAGGAGGAAGTTGATGAGTTTAAAGCAAGAGGGCAAGACAGTGGCCGAGTATGAGGCCGAGTTTACTAACCTGTTGAATATCGTTCCAGACGAGATTCCAACAGAGAAGAAGAAGATAGAGAAGTTCACCGATGGGTTGAATTGGAGGATCCGTCAGCATCTGCTAGGGAACCTATCGTTGGCCACGTATTCTGATGTGGTTAACGCTGCATTATTACACTGCCAGGACCACCGTTTTCACATGGCTGAGGGCAAGCGGTCGGGGGAGTCTAGCCATCAGGGCAGGACTGGAGGACATAGTGCCAGCGGGGCACAATCGGGTCAGGGGCAGAGGCAGACTGAGCAGGGTACCCAGCAGGGGGATAATAAGAGATTCCGGTCAGGGAACTACAGGCAGGGACAGGGAGGTTTCCGCCAGGGCCATCAGGGTCCCAACGGCCATCAGGGCCAGCAGGGGCAGAATGGGCAGCAGTTTCATCAGGGCCAGCAGGGCCAAGGGAGGAACGGTAACGGCCACCAGGGCCGGGGACAGCAGGGGCAGAGGGGAAGGAACTTCCCAGGGAAGTGCTTTACTTGTGGCAAGACTGGCCATAAGAAGCAGGATTGTCCTGATAGGGGCAGGGCCCCACAGCAGCAACAGCAGGGTGCTCGCCAGGAGCCGCAGAGACCTATGTTTCCCGCCGCTCTTCCCGCATCGCCACAGATGGCAGCATTGCCACCCATTCCAGCAGTCGCAGCTCAGCAGGGGCAGCTACAGTATGGACGTGTCTACAACGTTCACCAGGCTGCAGTTCCACAGGCACCGCCCGCGATCGAGGGTACGTTTCCTATCCATGGCACTATGGGTCGGGTGTTATTTGATACGGGTGCTACACATTGTTTCATAGCTACACACTTCGCGAAAGCCTTAGGATTGTTAGCTACGGCAGAGAGCACAGTGACGTGTGTCGACTCACCATTAGGGAGTGGGTCACTTATTTTCTTTATATGCCGGGGAGTGGGGGTAGAGATCGGTGGTTTGGTATTGCCTGCAGACATGTTAGTGTTAGATATGCATGTTCACGATGTGATCATCGGTATGGATTAGCTCGTAGCATATAGGGCCATGATTGATTGCTTCAGCGGGAGCATTGTTTTTGCCATTCCGGGGCAAGAGATGTTTATAGTGGCGATGCCTCGCCCAGAGGGAGGATCGACCGCTCATCTGTATTACATTGAGGAGGATACCTCTAAGGAGGTTGTGATTCCTTTAGATTCGATTCCGGTTGTCAAGGAGTATTCAGATGTGTTTCAGGAGATACCAGGCTTACCACCCAGTCGAGAGATAGACTTCGTTATAGATTTGCTACCGGGTACGAGACCTATAGCACGTGCACCGTACCGTATGGCTCCAGCTGAGATGAGAGAACTACGGGATCAGATAGAGCAGCTGTTGGGACAAGGCTTTATTCGCAGGAGTACCTCACCTTGGGGCGCTCCAGTTTTGTTTGTGAAGAAGAGGGACGGTTCACTGAGATTGTGTGTGGACTACCGAGAGTTGAATAAGGTCACGATACGGAATAAGTATCCGTTGCCTCGAATCGATGACTTATTCGACCAGTTGAGAGGAGCTTCTTTCTTCTCGAAGATTTATTTGAGATCGGGATACCATCAGTTGCGTATCAGGGAGGAGGATGTCTCGAAGACTGCGTTCTTGTCGAGATATGGTTCTTATGAGTTTCGGGTTATGCCCTTCGGCTTGACCAACGCTCCAGCAGTGTTTATGGACTTGATGAACAGGGTGTTCAGAGATTTCCTAGATCAGTTTGTCATTGTCTTCATTGATGACATTCTGGTTTACTCTCAGACAGAGGAGGAGCACGCCGAGCATTTGAGGCAAGTTTTACAGACACTTCGTCAGAACGAGTTGTATGCAAAATACGAGAAGTGCGGGTTTTGGTTGAAGGAAGTCCAGTTCTTGGGTCATATTATTTCCGATCAGGGAATATTTGTTGATCCGGGGAAGGTATCAGCGGTGAGGGAGTGGGGACAGCCCACGACACCAACGGAGATTCGTAGTTTCTTGGGTTTAGCAGGATACTACAGGAGGTTTATTCGGGGTTTCTCGGAGATAGCAGGTCCCTTGACACATCTTACTCGTAAAGGTGTGCCATGCATTTGGAGTGATGCCTGTCAGTTGGCATTCGATGAATTGAAGGACAAATTGACATCAGTACCTGTGTTAGCATTGCCGAGATCGGGAGTTGAGTATTTGGTTTACACCGATGCGTCTTTGCAAGGACTGGGAGGTGTATTACAGCAGGAGAGACAAGCCATAGCTTATGCTTCCCGTAAGCTTAAGCCTCATGAGAAGAATTACCCCACGCATGATTTGGAATTGGCAGCAGTGGTATTTGCCTTACGGATTTTGAGGCACTATCTTTTGGGAGAGAAGTTTCAGCTGTTCACGGACCACAAGTCACTACAGTATCTGTTCACGCAGAAGGAATTGAATATGCGGCAGCGTAGGTGGCTTGAATTTGTGAAGGACTACCAATTCGACATCCAGTACCACCCGGGTAAGGCTAACGTGGTAGCAGACGCGTTGAGCCGCAGGCCAGTAGATGAGGTGGCAGAGGTGTGGAAGGCTAAGTGGAAGGAATTGGGACACCAGGATGCAGTGGCCCAATCTTTCATGTCTGTGATGACCGTTACCCCGCAGATTGTTACAAAGGTAGTACGGGCACTGGCCAATGACTCGTTCTGTCAGGAGCAGATAGTTCGATTGCTAGCAGAGGGAGCCGAGTCCTATACCGTTAGCTCAGACGGGGGATTGCGCTTCAATGGGAGATTGGTGGTTCCGGAAGGGGAAGAATTGCGGCACGATGTGATGACAGAGTCGCACGGCTCACGGTTCGCGGTACATCCCGGAGGGGACAAAATGTACCAAGACATGAGACGGCAGTATTGGTGGAGCGGTATGAAGAGAGATATCGCTGAGTTTGTCTCGAAATGCGCCACTTGTCAGCTTGTAAAAGTGGACCATCAGAGACCAACAGGATTGCTACAGCCGTTGGAGGTTCCGGTGTGGATGTGGGAGAGCATATCCATGGATTTTATCACGGGGTTGCCTACGTCGCAGAGGGGTCACGACTCCGTTTGGGTAATTATGGACAGGTTGTCCAAGGTCGCTCACTTCTTACCCGTAAGGACTGACTACACTTCGGGACAGTATGCCCAGCTCTTCATTTCAGAGATTGTGAGACTTCATGGTGTGCCCCTAAATATCGTGTCTGACAGAGACAAGATATTTGTTTCGAGGTTTTGGGAAAGTTTCCAGGAGGCCATGGGCACGGAATTGCGGTTGAGTACGGCTTATCATCCGCAGACCGATGGGCAGACAGAGCGCACCAATCAGATGTTGGAAGACATGCTACGCATGTGCATTATTGACTTCGGGGGTGGATGGGAGCAGTACCTTCCACTGGTGGAGTTGCTTACAACAACTCCTATCAATTCACGATTGGCATGGCTCCGTTTGAGGCATTGTACGGTAGGCCTTGTCGTTCCCCAGCATGTTGGTTGGAGGTGGGGGATAACAAACTACTTGGGCCGGAAGTGATCCAGGATACTTCGGCAAGGATTGAGTTGATTCGGAGTCGCATTCGGGTAGCTCAAGATAGGCAGAAGAGTTATGCTGATGCGAAGAGGTTTTTCAGGGAGTTCCAAGTGGGGGACCAGGTTTTGCTCAGGGTTTCTCCGATGAAGGGGATTATGCGATTCGGGAAGAAGGGGAAGTTGGCACCGAGGTATGTGGGGCCGTTTCCTATTATTGAGCGGATAGGACCGGTTGCGTATAGACTTGGACTACCGGAGCACTTGCATCGGATTCACGACGTGTTCCATATTTCCTCGCTGAGGAAATACCTTAGAGATGATTTGGCTCATTCTCACATTGCTGTGGAGGACATCGATCTCCAGCCGGATAGCTCCTACGAGGAGGGGCCAATTGCTATTTTGGACCGAAGCGAGAGGAAACTGCGGTCAAAGATAGTTCCGTTAGTGCGTGTTCAGTGGCGACATCACAATGTCGAGGAGTCCACATGGGAGCGCGAGGATGAAATGCGCGAACGTTATCCAGAGCTATTTTAGCAGGTACTTTCTAGCTTCGAATTTCGGGACGAAATTCAGTTATTAGGGGGGAAGTATGTAATACCCCGTACTTTTGGCTATATTTATCTTTGGGATTAATTAACTAAATACATATTAATTGGAAATTAATCCGGGTTAAAAATACTAATGAGATGCAAATTGGTATTTGATTATGTACATATAAGATTATATATGTATTTGGAATTATGAAATTTGTCGTGGGATTTATATACGGCATTTTAGAAATTTTGTTGAGACGCGTGGGACCGCCGCGTCACGGTATAATATTTTGATATTAAAAGTGAATTTAAAATCTATAATCCGTATGGTCGTTTTGAGTGCGCCAACGCGTCCGGAAGGGTCGAGATAGTCAGAAAACACTAGCCGGGGGTATAGTTTGGGTCCCGGGGTATTTTTAGGCCATCCCGGCACCATAAAGGGTATTTTAGTAATTTGGTATTTTTGGGTAATTAAAAGTGACGAAAATTGAGAGTTGTAATCTGATAAGGAATAGACCCAACCAACCCTTATTAACCCAACAAGCTACGGAGGTTTATTAAATTAGGTTTTCATAAGTTTCCCCAAAGCAAACCCTAGCCACCATAGCCTTTTGGAGAAGAAAGCTTGGAGAAGGAGAGAGAGAGAGGAATTCTGCAGAAATTCTTCATCAAATCAACATCAAATCAGAAATCAAACCAAGGCAAGTGTTTTAATCATATTTAAATTCGTAGAATGTTTCCTCCATGTTAGAAAATTGATAATTTACAACTGTTCTTGAAAGATAATGAAAACCCATGTAGTTTGAAGTTTAGAACTTGGAGATTATGAAGAGGATTGCATGTAGTATGATAGGTAGATGATTTCCCTAATATTAATTGTGATTTGAAGGAATTAAAATGAAATAAATTATGAGTTTTGATGATGATATAAACCTAGGGTTCATATTCTAGAGAAATTGGGAAAAGTGTAGAGATTTGTAAATTTAGTTGATGGTATGATGATTTGATCCTTGTAAACATGTTAGGAGATGATGTAAATATGTTTAGGATGAATTAGAAACCCTAAAATGTTATTGGGATGAACTTTGGAGAAGGATTAAAGTGTTAAAAATGGTGAAAACCGAATTGGGAAGAAATCTGGGCCGAAACTGGCCACTCGTTAGAAGCAGTTTCCCAGGTCGTTCGAACGAGCTCGTTCGAACGAGCTTCTAACGAGTTGACCAGTCGTTATTAACGAGTAGGGATTTTCGTTCGATATCTCGTTCGAACGAGATATCGTTAGAAGGGTCAGTTCGTTCGAACGAACTGGGATCTCGTTCGAACAGCCTCGTTCGAACGAGACTTCTAACGACCTGACAGTCCAAACTCGTTCGAAGTCTCGTTCGAACGAGACTTCTAACGAGTTGACAGTTTGGGCCATTTTGGACTGTTTTGACTTTTGGAGTTCCGTAAACTGATTTGAGGATATAGATATCATTCCGTAGATGTAGAAATGATAGGATTGGGACATTTGGGTATTCATGAGGAGAAATTCACATACGAGAGTGGTATTACATGGACGGTTTGGGTCGAGACGTGAGTGTCCACTGCGACGTGAGAAGTAATTATGGCACGTATGCTTATAAACCGATATAGAATATATAGTGATAATTACGAGTTAGTACGAGAATGAGAATAGTACTACGATTAAAATACGGTACTACTAAGATGTGTGTTTACTTAGTATTGTTATATGGATTGTGTGTATGACATACCTACCATACTTGCTATCACGGGAGGTTACGTTCGCTTAGGACCCTCTAATCCTTGTGTGCCTACGGGGGGGATATAGACTGGTACCTTGATGAACATAGGTCATAGAAGGACTTATTGTGATATTAATAAGTCTGCATGATCATGGGAGCGTAGGTATGTGCGTGACCCATGTGATGGTGACTGTGTTCGCCTCCACTATGTGTGATTTGTGTTATCTGAACTATTCCTGAGAGATTCGGAATATGTGATCCTTATGTACGTGATGTACCGGGATGGATAGCAGAGTATGTGTGCACTACAGCTTAGATTGCGGGGTGCTTGTATTGTATATTTATGATGTGAATAATATACATTTAATTAATGGGAATCCTCATGTTAATGTTGTAACTGTATTACGGTATTGTTTCGAGATATATAAGGAGTTAACTGGTACTTATATATATGGCATATTTAGTAACTGAGTTTACGTTAAACCTCTATTTAATTACGAGCGTTGTTAGGTTAAACGGAACCGAGTATTATGGGTAGAACCTTTGGCGGTCTAGCTAGTTATGTTGTCAGTTAGCTAGTAGTATGGGTGGATATAGATGGGTACTTACGTTAGGAGTGCACAGTTAGACGAGAGGTGAGAATATCATGCGAGTGTACATCCTAACATGTACTTTGCATTTAATGTTTTAAATGTTTTTAAAGCACTTGCAGGTTTTTAAAATATAACTCCACATTCGGGCTCTGACCCGTTTGCTATTTCAAATCTCTTTTCTCTGTAAAACCATTTTAGGTGCCCAGCCACAAGGACACCAAGCATAGGATACTCATTCAGGTGACGAGCTGTAGCTGCTTGTGGAAGCTACAGGGATTTGCATGTAGACGCTTCTATCTTTTGGATTCCAGAGTCACTACCTTTCAGTTGTAGGGCATGTTGCCCATTTCTGTTTAGAGCATCTTTTACATTTCAGTTTTCAGACTTTAGTATGTTTTATTCAGTTTCGGTTATTCATTTCAGTTATGGGATTGTAGTGAGGAGTTTTCCTCCAGACTATTATTTACTTTATTGTGATGGTTATTCGTTTTACTTCAGTATGGTGAATGGTGTTATTTATTTCTTCATTACTCTTGTTGCATGTTAATCAGACTTAAATTAAAATTTGGCAACTTGCTTTTTAAATACTAGGTGGTTAGAAATAATAAAAATGTTTTCGACAGTGATGCTATTAACTGAGCCAACTTGGCATTTTGAATTAATTTTATAAAGGAGTAGCTACCCGGTATTTAATTAGTCGGGGTGTCACAGTTTGGGGTTTATTTGTAATTAAGGAAAAATAGGAAAACTATAAGGGTTTGATATTTTTCTCATGCGTAATTAATTCAGCCACACGCGTGGCTAAGTGGTTCTTCTCTTGTCTAGCATCCGTGAGGACGACATTTGATACTCAGAGGGAGAGGGTTTTAACCCCATTTTGCTGTATAATCCAACATGCCACGTGTACGGCCGCGATGGCGCCACGAGGCGACTCTACTAACCCTTCGATCAAGCGCAACCCAAGCATAGGTTGATGCGCTTGATGAGGGCATCCACTGTTCAGCCAACAATCCTTTTTGTACTGTCTTTAGGATGAATAACTACTTCTTTTTTCTAAAACTAGTCAGCACACACTTATATTAACATAACTATTTAGTACATTTGAATAATTTTCGACAAACTTATAATAATTTATCTCCAAAGGCTTTATCTATTGGAACAATAAATATTTAGTCCTCAAGAGCTAACTACATTTTTCATTTAGTCCACCTAATTTTTTTCCCCCAAAGTCTCTTGTCTATTTTTTTGACATTTTTTTCTTAAAGTTCATAAAAACATAACAAATAATGTTTGGAGTGTTTTATATGGTGAGGGACTTCTGAAAAAAAAAAGTTTGGAATAAACGTTAATTACAAAAACTACATAGGGACTTTTCGTCGAATGACCATTATCTTTTTTAAACGACTTTTCTTAATAATTTTATTTATTTTTTTGGGACTTCCCCTACATTTCTTCATTCATTTTTCGTGCAGATTTTGGATTACTTTATGCCTTATATAGAAGAACTATAAATCGTCTACACATCGAAACGCTTTTATGTGTTATAGAAAAGGACCTATAAATCGCCCACACATCAAGATTGTCTGGGGTTATGAAGTAGTGCGTAGATACAAAGGAAGGGAAACATAATGTTACATTTGAGAGAGAGAGAGATTAGAAAAGGTTGAGACATGTAATCTTTAAGCAATGCTTGCTTTTATTTTTATTTTAAATTTTTGAAGGGGCAAAATTACCTTAAGTGTAACAAGTTGCTAAGGGTATATTTTATGATAAAATAAAATAATAATAAGGAACATTTGTCTGTTGAATTTGTTCTATTCAAAGCAATAAGTCCTCCCAAAAACTGCTTGCAGATAATTTATCTATTTGTGGCGAACTCAGAAAATCACTACTAAATAACTCTTATAAGTACATTTGAGGATACATATAATCATGGGCGGAACTAGGTGGTCCCGAAGGTGGATGGCCGCCCACCTTATCTTTTCGAATTTTTTTCGAGATATATACATAATTTTTTTATGGATGTTTGTGTAAGTTTTTGTAGTGAAAGACAATAAGTTTTATGTCATTTTAAAAGCTTAGAGGAAATTCGTAAATAACACATCATCTAATTAAATATGCATCTCACTAAAAAAAAAGATATCTTCCCCTCTCTCTTCCCTTCTAGTTCAAGCCACCACTGCCATTTCGTTACCCAACCCAAGTCATTGGCGATCCCCCTTCCCTTCTCTCTCTCCGGAGACAATAACCATACTGTCCCCCCCTCTCTTCGTGGCAGGGCATCACCTTTTTCACTCACCAACACAGGTAACTTTTAAAGTTTTAATGACATATTTTTTTTTAGCTTAATATATATTTTTTTGTTTATTACTTTTAGTTCAATATTTCAGTTCAATTTAGTCTAGAACACATTTATTGATTAATTAGGTTAAACTTTGAAAGTTCAATGTAAATTGTTAAATTAGTTTAATGTTTTAGTTCAATGTTCAAATGTAAAATGTTAATTTATTTTTATTTTCAATGTTTAAGTGATTGAACAATGAAATATGTTTGTCATAATTTTTGGAAAAAATATTAGATAGTTTAAAGTGTTGAAGTTAAATTGTTGTAATTAAATTATTCAGTTTCTCCTTTTTTTTAATATTTAATTGCTGTAATTTTTGTTTTACAATATTTTATCGCTAAAATATAACTTGAATAAGTAATTGTTATAATACAACCCGAATAAGAATTTGTCAATCAATTAATATATTTTTTAGGGCTAAAAGATAGTAAAAAACTACAAATAACCCTAACAAATTGCCTAGGGGCTCTGGTCTCCGAACCCCTTTTACTACTCGAAACTTTCACACTCCCCGACTAACAATCCTGGGTCTGCCATTGTATATAATTATACGTCTAAATAATTATCTCCCCAAAATAATTATATTAAAAAAAACAACAATTTTAATGGATACAATAAATTTACTATCTATGAAGAAATCCTCCAAACCTTATTTATAAGAGATTAATATTTCTTAAACTACATATATATGCACAATAAATAAAACGTCATTATCTACTTAAAAAACACCATTATATTACTGTAAACAAATAAATTTACTGTGGGAGGACCTATTAAAACAAAAAATAAAATAAAAATAAAGTACATGATCTATTGCAAAAAAAAAAAAAAATCATAGGACGTACTGCAACGTATGAGTCAAATTTATGATTCGTCCATAAGCTTACATAATAATAATGCTTTGTGATTTATCAATTTTGATTGAGGAAAATTGTTCAAATTGTAAAATTTGTTTAAGGAACATTTTAAAATAATCTAGATGTTGATATATACATGGATTTACAATTTTATGAAAGTTCCATATATGATAGAAAGTTGCTCAATGCCAAAGAATTTTAGTAACAGAAAAGGGAAGGATAAAAATATTTGAAATATCTTCTTTTAATTCATTGAACTAACACCTCGTTACTTATTTGTTTTCCCTTTTGATGAAATCTCTTGCCTTCCACGTAAAAGACAAAACCCATCCTCTTCTTTCACGTGGGTAATAGGCAATTAAAACAACATGTCTTTTGGGTAATAGGCAATTAAAACAAAATGAAACAACATGTCTTTTGGGTAATAGGCAATTAAAACAACATGTCTTTTGGGTAATAGGCAATTAAAACAACATTAAAACAAATTAAAATGAAATCACCTTCTCATTTCCCTAAGCCGCTCTATAAATTGAACCCCATATCTTTCCATTCTTTACATCTCAATTGCTAAATATCATTTCTTTTTCTTCATATCATGGCACTAAAGTTTGTTCTAGCACTCTATCTCACGTTCACCTTATTCATGGCACATGCAAATAACACTTCAGCAAGAGAGCTTCATGAAAGTGATTGTTTGAATGCTTTCAAGGAGTTAAAATCTTGCACCAAGGAAATTGCAATTTATTTCACCGATGGCACGGCTGATATTGGGCCGCGTTGTTGCCAAGCGATTACAATGCTTACCCACCAATGCTGGCCTGCCATGTTGACGGGGCTCGGCTTTACGGTCGATGAGTGTGATGTCTTGCGCGGTTATTGTGACGCGTATTCTGTTCCAGCTCCGGGTCCTGTGGCTTCAAACACAGAAGATGGTGGTTCAGATTGGGATTAAGGGTGGCTATTTTTTGTCAACTTAGTTGGAATATCTTGGGTTTTTTTTGAAAATGTTTTAATAAAGTTTGATGGTTCTTAATAATTAAAACCTATGCTATGTTTGAGAATGAATGGTTATTGATTTAATATATAAGCTATATCTCTTATGTGTGGGGCTTGATATTTGGACAATTTTTTTTATTTTTATTTTTGTTAAGTGATCTGATGATGAGGATAAAGTATTGGAACTTCTTGTTAGAGAATGCCTGGACACCTGTCACAACAGTAGTTCTTACAGTTTCTCCCATGTTTCATTGCTGTAGCAAAACAGTTCCAGTAATGTAGTTTAACTGTTGCTCTCACGTTTGTATAACTGCTCTTCACAGCAGTTATTGGAAAGCATTCCTATATATTTGTATCTGCTACATTTCGTATAAACAAGAGACAATACATAAATTATAGTTTTCTACTCTTTCACTTCTGGCTTAGTGAGGGATTCGATATTTTAACATAGGAGAAAATGAAAACAACTAGTTTAATAAAAATACTAGCATTTAGAAGAGAGTCAATTTGAATACCTTTTTATTAGATGCACATAGTGATACAGTATTAACGCAAGGGACATACAAGAACGTTAATGTTACTAAATCCACTTGATCATGAATCAATTATTTAGATTATGAAGCATTACTAATTGCAGAAGCTAAAACTGGAACTTGTCAGCAAGTACCAAAATGACCCTTTTTTTATAATCCTCAACCTCCACACGATCGACCATGCGAGCTAAATAGGGGAATTTTGAACTCGAGATTTTTTATCTAAACGAATTGCCCCTTACCAGTGGAACAAGCCAAGGTGGCTAAAATGGGCCTTTAAACATCCACTGGAAATATATGTCATTTTTGCTTTTTCATAGTTGCCACATCACTCTAAAAAGAGCAGTTCTCTTATGGTATAACTCTACGAAGGCAAGCCCTTATGCACTCGATATGGATTTCCAGCATAACCAAAGTCCTCTTAGTGGTAGATTTTAATATACTCAACTAACTCTAGAGAATTACCTCAGCTCGTGGAGCCAGCATTATCCCAAGAAATATTGTATTGGGAGTTATGTTAGGCGCACATAACAAATATTATTGGTACTGATTGCCCCACTATAGTTAAAGGTGCACTTACTCCCTCTTCTATCTCCTACTATAGAATTCTTTTTGCATCAAGTAATTATTCTTTACTCTTCTAAATACAATTTGTCTCAAATTTTAACATGTAAATTTTAGTTCCGTATTTTTAGGGTTATTTGGACATTGACATCCACTAATTTGTTGAGTTTATCGTTTGACAGTCACTCGTTTTGTTTATGCGGATTTGACCAAATGGTTGACCAATTTTGGATGAAAACCATTTGGTCAACATAGTTGACTGTTGGCTTTAAAGATTTTTTTGGTATATTTTGAAAATACACTTTCATTTAACAAAACAATAAAGTACCCTCAATTGTGAACTATTTTTTAACATATAACCTTTTCTGTTGAATTTAAATATTTAACACTTCCAGACATCCCATCCCACTTATATATATACAAAGTCTTGAGTCTTGCTCTTGTGCAGACTAGATCGCATTTTAAGGATGCGGACCAGACATGTGTCACCTGGCAGTGAGCCCAGAAAAGAGAGAGTAAGCCTATAATTTATGCGATAATTTCTAGGTGCACCGTTAGGTGACACATGTTCGGTCCGCATTCTTAAAATGCGGACTGGTCCGCACAAGAGCATTATATATATATATACACACACCAGGGTGTGCCCGTGCCGATGGTACGGTAAGAATAGAAGTGTGTGAAATCATTAAGAATAAATTGTCTTATTATACGAATAAATTTCTATTTTCTTTGAAGTATTCCTACGGGATTAGTAAAATTTATCTTGAATTAGAACAACAAAAGATATTTAGGATCATTTAATGTTTGGGGTATAGTAGTTTTCACTACTTAGAGTTTGGATCCATCTATTTATGTTATAGTTGTGATTCAAAATCGAAGGAAACTGGAAGTTGACTGGTTTGATCGTCAGTTGGGATCATTTACCATCTTTTACAAATTTTTGCTTGACCAAATATTTTTTTATCAAAGCAATGTAACCCTAAACCTTAACATGGCGCTTAACCTATCATAATATTTGGAGAAAATATGTATATCTGCAGAAAAGAAATTGTAAGAATAGATAGATATAATCTACTATTCAAGTAAAAACCAACTATAAAGATTTCTTTACTCAACACAAACTAAAGAAAAAAGGAAATGAGTGCTAAAATTTCCAACATAACCGTTTTTTGGTAGTAAACAAAAATGGGTGCTCAACTAACAACACAACACTATGGAAATTATATAACATCAATTATGTTATCATCAGTAGCTTCCCATCATTTTGAGTAAAAGACACAATTACAAACTAAACAACTCGGTCTTCAGTATTATAATATTCCATACACTGTAGTAATGACCCATGTTAGCCCCTATTTGTGATAACATAATGACCATGTGTGACAACCCGCTATCCGGAATAATGGGTGGCCAGCCCTATACCCCGATAAAATAGGAAATCATCGATAAATATCATTCTCAGCATCACAACAATAAGCAAAGTATAAGGAATAACCACTCTATATTCCAGAAAACGGGTTATCAAAAACTTTGATTTGAACTTAAAAAGAAAACATTTTCAACAACCCATAATAGAAATAGAGGGTGGAAACCCCCACAAGCGTAAATAAGAAACCCAAAGGATACAAAGGACCGAAAGAAACGTCGGTCAATAACAACCATACAACATACAATGAGTACCAAGTTTTACATACTAGATCCATTATACAATTACAACAGTTTGGGCAACATGCCCGAATAAACTGATCATAACTAGAAAACATAAAGGGAGGCGTCTACACAAAAATCCCGTGAAACCCGCACGATGTCACGGCTCCTCAAAACATGTGGAAGGAAAGGTCATTACGGGCGACCGTGCGGCGGAACACCTGAACGGATTATATATATATATGGATACAACAAGAAAAGAAAACCGGTCAGGGCCGGGTATATGTGATCAATAGATAAATGACAGGTATGATAATGATGCACAATAATCATAGGATGATAGTCTATAAGGAACTAAAACTGATAAAGGACTATATAGAGTGAGATTCATGTTAAAACCGAATTAAAAGTACTTGTGAGCCTTTAACATCATACATCATATTTCAATTTCAATCTTCTTTTCCATTCCTTATCAGGAATATAATTATCATCTTGTGCACTATGTGGCACTAACTCAATAGCATGCTCTTTGTGGCATCTAGTTGCTCTTTATGGCATTCATGTTCCATCGAGTCCAACTCGATAATTAGAATAGTCAGAAATATAAATATAACGATTCTAAGACCGCCCGTCCGGGTTTCCCCACTGTGCGCGTCCCTAAATAACCATCATCTTCCAGGGCCTAACATAAGACAACCTGGGATCCTATCGAAATCGTCGGGAAGCGGCCATATGCCTGCGGGGTAGTCAAGACCACACCCAGAATCTCCTACCCATCGCAGAAAAATAAAACAAGCGCTCATATGACCTAGGACTATATCCACCCTGCATTCATTAGCCAGGGGGCTTCACCTATCGCACGGACTTCCCTTAAGATGGTATTTAGAGAGGTGTGTAACATCCATTTCATTAATTTCCATTACATGATTTAGTAAATTATCATTTACCTTATCGACTTCCCATTATTAGTAAATGTATAAGCTAAACCGGGACTATACGTATTACGTACCGTCATGACATCCTCGATAAGAAATTCGGACTCCAAAGTTATTCCCCAAGCCTCTTTTAGGCCTTAATATAAATCATCAAGTCAAATCTAACCCGAGTTGAATTCTACTGTCTCCAAATTGATCTTAATATATTCTAGATCCTTATAAAACTACGAGACGAAAGTAATGCCTAAGCGTTACTTTAAATTCCCCTTTGAATGAACCCTAGATGAACCCTTTTGAGTCTAGGATGTCGTCCTAACTCAACTAATACTCTAAACCCTATGTTTACTTCTTTTAAGAAGGTCCCTAATCATTAATCCTAAGGAAAAGGGGTTAAAAATGAAAAAGAAAAATTTGAAAAAGTGCAGGGCTACCGAATCGATTCGCCCCCTTGGCCGAATCGATTCGGCCAGAAAATTTGGGTTTCTGCAAAGTTGCCGAATCGATTCGGATGGAAACCGAATCGATTCGGTCAGAAGGTTTGGGTTTCTGCATAACTGCCGAATCGATTTGGATAAATTTCGAATCGATTCGGTTCACAAGACCTGGGCACTGGACCTAACCGAATCGATTCGCCCAGGGGGCCGAATCGATTCGGGCCTGCGATTTTGCCAAGAAATGGCTATGGAGTCTTGGACTCCATTTTCTACCCCAACTCAAATTTCTTCAAACCAAACTTATATACCAACACTAAAAGAACATCAATGATGCTATTGATCATCTAAAACCTCATGAATCATCTTGGAGTGAATCAAAACCCAAAATACATAAGAAAACCCTAAGTTTGCTAAACTAAAAATCAATACACCATTATCATAACAAATCATCTATCTCAATACACAAATAGCAAGTAAAAACTTGCCTTGATTCAGCAAATATGCAGATTCCTTGGTGTAGTAGCAATTTCCCTCTCAATCTCCAAGTCTTTCTCTCTACTTTTCTCTTTCTCTCTTTGGTTTAGGAAGGGGTTTTGGGGAAATTAGAAGACTTAGTAGGCTTAAGTCGTGACTTAAGGCAAATGTCCCTCTTAATTAACTAATAGTGCGATAAAATAATACGCAACTACATAATTAAGGCACAACCAGTCAAAAATGCCTAAAACTACAAAATACAACATGGTACATTATTTGACTATTTCGCACATTCCGGAATCAACTACAACCTCCAAATTATCATTTGGACATTTTAACATTCAATTTAGGTTCCGGTCTCATTAATTAAGTCAAATATCATTTTATATTCAGATGATATTAATAAGCATGACATAGCAATATTTAACCATAGATATGATATGTATGCAAACTCACAATAAATATCAGCTTTCTACGTTGAATTAACATTCAAATCATAACCCAACACTTGGCTCCAATTACTATACTGAGCAATTATTATAAAATACGGTCTCATAAGCGAGGGTTATTACACCAGACTATCACCTAGCTACATTTCTTTTTGGACATATACCAAATAGTTTCTCGAACATTTTTTAATACACGTTTAGTCCAAACCTTTTTATTTTGCACCCAAAATTCCTTCATCATGCCAAAAAGTCTTTACCATGCCGTTGGCGCGGACCTTTAAAGATAAGAGAATAAGGAACTTTTTGGTACAAAATAAAAGACATGGACTAAATGTGTATTAAAAAATGTTTAAGGAACTTTTTAATATTTGATCCTTTCTTTTTTTAGCTAGAGATTTTCCTATATCCTTGCCACACCTAGAACAACCCACTCCATAGGTTTATGTTTATGTCTTTTCAGAGAAACATGGATTCTCGAGCTTCGTTCCAAACTAGAATGTTTATAGCTTCACTTCCAACATATTTTAATAAAACATACAAAATATCTTCACTTAATATATTGAAAAAACAGTATAAAAACATATACAACTGCGATCTACCCTTTGAATGCTAAAATTAAAGGAACCCGTTAAAGATAATGTTTGACTATCAATAGGTAGCGATGATGGGTTTGGTGAAATTTGGGACAAATCAGGCACGGTGAGTTTGGAGGAGTGAAAAAGGAGTTCTATTGTTGGAATCAATCTTAACTATTAAAAGTAGTACTGACCATTATTGTAGATTTACATTTAAAAATGTGAAACACCACTACTTCTTATTATATATTTATTGTTAATAAAATAAAACGTTCAAATCTTCATGCTTTCGTAACTTGGAAAATGGAAAATATGTACTGATAAAAACTATACATAAAGAAGAAGACGTCAGTGAAAAAAATAAAAAAATGAAAAAAAGAGGAAGCAAAAGACTAACTTGCAAAACCTGACTTACCTATGCTTGCTTTGGATCACACAACAAACGAAAGAAATCCTTTAACAATGAAAAATAAATATGAAAGAAAGAAGTAAAATCTAACCCAAGAAACCATATGAGAGATATAAAAAAAATTATATAACTACCTTTGCAAGTACAAAGAAACCTTATGAAAAAAAATCTAAGAACCCTTCGTAATCAACCACACACAGATGTAAAATCATTAATTTCTAAATCATAGAAAAGTACCTTCACAAGTATTAAACCCTCTATATAGAGTTTTCACATTCAAAAGTACCTTCGTTGCATATAGATCTTGATACATTTCTAAAAGCATAACAAAAAATCACAAATCACCATTATAAAACTCCACGGATGCCCAAACCTGCAAAAATTAAAATTATTTTTTAATTTTTTTAGTTTATCTGTGTTGAGTGGCATGCGTGTGTTAGACCCATGTGTTGGAAATTAATGTTAAGTGACGAAATTAATTATTTAATTTTAATTCTATTAAATTCCGAATTTCCCATTTATGTGGTTTTAATAAATGTCAGATAATTAATTAGGAATGTGATAAATAAAGATACTAAAAGATTTGGGTAAAGCTTATCCGTTAGTCACATGATGGTTAGTGGCATTAGTGGGAGACTTGAAAGAGTCCCACCTCCACTAGGATTTCGGCCCTCTTCCCCTTATAAATAGAGACCTATACACCATCTAGAGTCATCTCAATACACACTGTTTCTAAGGATGGAGAGAAAATCCGAAATTTGTTTTTCTCATATTCCGAGCTGTTCAAGAAATGAATTAAAGGAGCATTCAAGTCACTTTAATCCATTCAACAACGATGGACAAATGTCAGTTTTTTAAATCGTAGTTATAAGGAATTTTCGGTACTGTTATTGCATGAAGATAAACATCCTGGATTCATGTCAAAACTGTTTTATTCATGATGCAACCTTATGAATCATATTCGAATTTATGATTAACAAAACAGTATAAATTAACATGTGGTATAAGAGCTTTAGGCTTATAATCTCATTATCTCTGTTAATGAAAACTCCTTTATAACAATTCTGATTTATGATCTTTTTGAAAATCTGGAATTGTTGGTAAATTTGAAAATTTTGTTTTATCTGGAAATCTGAAATTTTTAAGCAATCTGGTAATCATGCATATGGTAATTCGAATTTGTGTCATGTATGATATTAAGAACGAGATTACTGCATATAGTCCTTATCTTATGATAACTGTCCCATTATTGTTCAATCACTTTTCGTGTTATAAGAACCCTAATTTGCCGTTAACCTTATTTTATTATTTCGAGTTGTGTAAGCATTCTGGAAAATACGTTTATTAATCATGATAAGAAAACGAATATGTTTTTAAGATTAATTAAGAGAAAATTGCGATTTGGCGCAAAACAGATTCCAGGAGTATTTTTTTTTCGTGCAGTGAATAGTGTTTTTCGAAATTTTTGGTGTCCGATTGACTTGTCACTTTGCTAGCATTTCTTTTTTTGCCTAATAGAATTAGTGCAAAAAATAGTGTATCTTGAAATCGTAAATGAATCATAAAGGGTTAATAGACAAATATTCAGCACCAAAAGTGAAAAATATGACAACAAATGGCAGTTATTGGTCCTAAAACCGAAAATGAATCATAAAGTATAAATTGTGAAAAATTAACAACTAAAGTAAAAAAAACAAGAAGTTTAAGGTAACCACTAAAATTTTAGTCATATTTATCTTCGTTCAGTACTTATTATATTTTGTTTATTTCTTAAAGAATTTATAGGAGACATTCAATAACTGAAAAGTCTACGTGGTGAATAATTCGACATTATTCTCAAAATAGGGTTGCATTCCTTCTATGACATCAAATTCATTCCAGTAATTGTTATTTCCTATATCTGTGTGAGAGATTTAATCTTTTTTATATTTACTCCCCTCCTCACACATAAAAGAGATATAATTACCCATATCTCGAGAATTCATTTTAGAGAGATATATTCAGTGAGCTTTGAAAGTTGAAGCATTGATTCTAAAAGGCAATCTATAAATTATTCTTATGATATTATAAACCTGTTTTGAGTGCTTCACACTACACATGTTGAGTTCTAGGAAGGATTTGCCTTGAGTATTAAGTGAGTTTAAATTTTTTCATATACTTCATAGTTCGTTATTCGTATTCCTTAAATGATGGATTGTTGGATATTTCCCTATCTATGAAGAGATCAATACCCTTTTTAATAAATTGTTTTTCAAATAAAATGTTTTGAAATTTGTGGATATATTCACTGCAAACCCTTAAGAGATAACACTTGTCCTGTATGGCAATCTAAAGTTTTAACGGTATGTTGATCATGCTAAGTACAATTGCTTGTACCCCCGAAAGTGGCACACTTTTGGTTTTTTATATTTCTTTCTTTCTTTTCTTCTATTTTTGCTCGAGGACTAGCAATCTTCAGCTTGGGGGTGGTGTGGTAAGCACCCAAAAATGTTAAATATGTACCTCAAATAGACGCATTTTAATTGCTAGTTATCGATAAAATTGGCCTTATGCGAGTAATTTGTTTATCTTATAGGTAAAAACACACTTGCGGATTCAAACGCTTTAATTCAAGGAACATTGAGCAATAAATGACCGCATATGCACTTTGAGGGGTAAAATGGTAGTTTCAGAGGACTAATTTTGAACTCAAACAAATCACTAAAATTATAGACCTTGAATCAAAAGATGCCTCGATTTTAACTTAAACGAAGTAGTTATGATTGTAAAAAGTTCGAAATTAAGAAACAGTCTAAGTCCAGGCCCCGAGTTATATCCGAAGTCAATGCCCGTGACCCACGCACTATTAAAATATTGTGATATCTATGTTTTGTCAATTGGAGATCGTAGGTAAAAGATATGAAGGTTTGGGGTTTATTTGTAATTAAGGAAAAATATGAAAACTATAAGGGTTTGATATTTTTCTCATGCGTAATTAATTCAGCCACATGCGTGGCTCAGTGGTTCTTCTCTTGTCTAGCATCCGTGAGGACGACATTTGATACTCAGAGGGAGAGGGTTTTAACCCCATTTTGCTGTATAATCCAACATGCCACGTGTACGACCGCGATGGCGCCAAGAGGCGACTCTACTAACCCTTTGATCAAGCGCAACCCAAGCGTAGGTTGATGCGCTTGATGAGGGCATCCACTGTTCAGCCAACAATCCTTTTTGTACTGTCTTTAGGATGAATAACTACTTCTTTTTTCTAAAACTAGTCAGCACACACTTATATTAACATAACTATTTAGTACATTTGAATAATTTTCGACAAACTTATAATAATTTATCTCCAAAGGCTTTATCTATTGGAACAATAAATATTTAGTCCTCAAGAGCTAACTACATTTTTCATTTAGTCCACCTAATTTTTTTCCCTAAAAGTCTCTTGTCTATTTTTTTGACATTTTTTTCTTAAAGTTCATAAAAACATAACAAATAATGTTTGGAGTGTTTTATATGGTGAGGGACTTATGAAAAAAAAAAGTTTGGAATAAACGTTAATTACAAAAACTACATAGGGACTTTTCGTCGAATGACCTTTATCTTTTTTAAACGACTTTTCTTAAAAATTTTATTTATTTTTTGGGGGCTTCCCCTACATTTCTTCATTCATTTTTCGTGCAGATTTTGGATTACTTTATGCCTTATATAGAAGAACTATAAATCGTCTACACATCGAAACGCTTTTATGTGTTATAGAAAAGGACCTATAAATCGCCCACACATCAAGATTGTCTGGGGTTATGAAGTAGTACGTAGATACAAAGGAAGGGAAACATAATGTTACATTTGAGAGAGAGAGAGAATAGAAAAGGTTGAGACATGTAATCTTTAAGCAATGCTTGCTTTTATTTTTATTTTAAATTTTTGAAGGGGCAAAATTACCTTAAGTGTAACAAGTTGCTAAGGGTATATTTTATGATAAAATAAAATAATAATAAGGAACATTTGTCTGTTGAATTTGTTCTATTCAAAGCAATAAGTCCTCCCAAAAACTGTTTGCAGATAATTTATCTATTTGTGGCGAACTCAGAAAATCACTACTATAATATAAATAACTCTTATAAGTACATTTGAGGATACATATAATCATGGGCGGAACTAGGTGGTCCCGAAGGTGGATGGCCGCCAACCTTATCTTTTCGAATTTTTTTTCGAGATATATACATAATTTTTTTATGGATGTTTGTGTAAGTTTTTGTAGTGAAAGACAATAAGTTTTATGTCATTTTAAAAGCTTAGAGGAAATTCGTAAATAACACATCATCTAATTAAATATGCATCTCACTAAAAAAAAAGATATCTTCCCCTCTCTCTTCCCTTCTAGTTCAAGCCACCACTGCCATTTCGTTACCCAACCCAAGTCATTGGCGATCCCCCTTCCCTTCTCTCTCTCCGGAGACAATAACCATACTGTCCCCCCTCTCTTCGTGGCAGGGCATCACCTTTTTCACTCACCAACACAGGTAACTTTTAAAGTTTTAATGACATATTTTTTTTTAGCTTAATATATATTTTTTTGTTTATTACTTTTAGTTGAATATTTCAGTTCAATTTAGTCTAGAACACATTTATTGATTAATTAGGTTAAACTTTGAAAGTTCAATGTAAATTGTTAAATTAGTTTAATGTTTTAGTTCAATGTTCAAATGTAAAATGTTAATTTATTTTTATTTTCAATGTTTAAGTGATTGAACAATTAAATATGTTTGTCATAATTTTTGGAAAAAATATTAGATAGTTTAAAGTGTTGAAGTTAAATAGTTGTAATTAAATTATTCAGTTTCTCCTTTTTTTTAATATTTAATTGCTGTAATTTTTGTTTTACAATATTTTATCGCTAAAATATAACTTGAATGAGTAATTGTTATAATACAACCCGAATAAGTATTTTTCAATCAATTAATATATTTTTTAGGGATAAAAGATAGTAAAAAACTACAAGTAACCCTAACAAATTGCCTAGGGGCTCTGGTCTCCGAACCCCTTTTACTACTCGAAACTTTCACACTCCCCGACTAACAATCCTGGGTCTGCCATTGTATATAATTATACGTCTAAATAATTATCTCCCCAAAATAATTATATTAAAAAAAACAACAATTTTAATGGATACAATAAATTTACTATCTATGAAGAAATCCTCCAAACCTTATTTATAAGAGATTAATATTTCTTAAACTACATATATATGCACAATAAATAAAACGTCATCATCTACTTAAAAAACACCATTATATTACTGTAAACAAATAAATTTACTGTGGCAGGACCTATTAAAATAAAAAATAAAATAAAAACAAAGTAAATGATCTATTGCAAAAAAAAAAAAAAAAAAATCATAGGACGTACTGCAACGTATGAGTCAAATTTATGATTCGTCCATAAGCTTACATAATAATAATGCTTTGTGATTTATCAATTTTGATTGAGGAAAATTGTTCAAATTGTAAAATTTGTTTAAGGAACATTTTAAAATAATCTAGATGTTGATATATACATGGATTTACAATTTTATGAAAGTTCCATATATGATAGAAAGTTGCTCAATGCCAAAGCATTTTAGTAACAGAAAAGGGAAGGATAAAAATATTTGAAATATCTTCTTTTAATTCATTGAGCTAACACCTCGTTACTTATTTGTTTACCCTTTTGATGAAATCTCTTGCCTTCCACGTAAAAGACAAAACCCATCCTCTTCTTTCACGTGGGTAATAGGCAATTAAAACAACATGTCTTTTGGGTAATAGGCAATTAAAACAAAATGAAACAACATGTCTTTTGGGTAATAGGCAATTAAAACAACATGTCTTTTGGGTAATAGGCATTTAAAACAACATTAAAACAAATTAAAATGAAATCACCTTCTCATTTCCCTAAGCCGCTCTATAAATTGAGCCCCATATCTTTCCATTCTTTACATCTCAATTGCTAAATATCATTTCTTTTTCTTCATATCATGGCACTAAAGTTTGTTCTAGCACTCTATCTCACGTTCACCTTATTCATGGCACATGCAAATAACACTTCAGCAAGAGAGCTTCATGAAAGGGATTGTTTGAATGCTCTCAAGGAGTTAAAATCTTGCACCAAGGAAATTGCAATTTATTTCACCGATGGCATGGCTGATATTGGGCCGCGTTGTTGCCAAGCGATTACAATGCTTACCCACCAATGCTGGACTGCCATGTTGACGGGGCTCGGCTTTACGGTCGATGAGTGTGATGTCTTGCGCGGTTATTGTGACGCGTATTCTGTTCCAGCTCCGGGTCCTGTGGCTTCAAACACAGAAGATGGTGGTTCAGATTGGGATTAAGGGTGGCTATTTTTTGTCAACTTAGTTGGAATATCTTGGGTTTTGTTTGAAAATGTTTTAATAAAGTTTGATGGTACTTAATAATTAAAACCTATGCTATGTTTGAGAATGAATGGTTGTTGATTTAATATATAAGCTATATCTCTTATGTGTGGGGCTTGATATTTGGACAATTTTTTTTATTTTTATTTTTGTTAAGTGATCTGATGATGAGGATAAAGTATTGGAACTTCTTGTTAGAGCATGCATGGACACCTGTCACAACAGTAGTTCTTACAGTTTCTCCCATGTTTCATTGCTGTAGTAAAGCAGTTCCAGTAATGTAGTTTAACTGCTGCTCTCACGTTTGTATAACTACTCTTCATAGCAGTTATTGGAAAGCATTCCTATATATTTGTATCTGCTACATTTCGTATAAACAAGAGACAATACATAAATTATAGTTTTCTACTCTTTCACTTCTGGCTTAGTGAGGGATTCGATATTTTAACATAGGAGAAAATGAAAACAACTAGTTTAATAAAAATACTAGCATTTAGAAGAGAGTCAATTTGAATACCTTTTTATTAGATGCACATAGTGATACAGTATTAACGCAAGGGACATACAAAAAGTATCTAATGTTTCTCCGTTCTCGTAAAATAAAAAATATTGAATTTGCTCACACATTTTTGATTTTATTACATTGTGAGCCACCTTCTACTATGCTGGTCATTATATAGAACATTGCAATTAAAAATATCAAACATTTTTCTGGGAGGAAGGGTTGGGGGCATATACAAATATGAAAAGGGTTAAATTGACAGAACCCCCTGCAATATTTGTTTATTTAGACAAAATCCCCCCAAATGAAAAAAATTATCTTTTCCCCTAAGTGAAAAACAGTCTAATTTTATTTTTTATACAGTTTTGAAGTGACATGTTTTTCATTGTAGGGGGGATAGGCATAACCCATGCCTACAACAAAACACGTGAATATTTTCAATTTTTCAAAGACATTAGAGGTTTAAATTAAAGTTTATGGCAACCTTAATAGCATACAAATTCACTCACCCCTAACTGAATTTTAAATACAATATAAGACCATGAAGATCCGGCTTAGCTATCCTATTGCGAAATTGGGTATAGCATACTCTTTCCTTTTATGCCCGTAGTGAAGTTCCTAATAGATATTTTCGTCGGTTCACTTTTTCCAGAAAGCAAAATTATTTAAGCGTTCCGGGGAAATCGAATGTTAACTAATGACATTAACCCAAGAATTTGTTAGCGAATACTCACTTGGTCTCACCCTTTTTGTTGAATGATCTCGAGGATTGAATATTTTTCTTATACGGCCTATTTCATGTTGAATGTATTGTAAATGTGCGTATATTGTTGATACTTAGGTATGTATCATCCGATACATATGTATTGCACGATACATATGGGTGTTCGATTTTGAACATAACGGCCTCGATCAGAAATTGTAAAAAAATGTCTCAAGGAGAGAAAAGGGAACAAGGGTCTGGGTTATAAACTTTATTTGACAAGAGAGGTCGCAAAGTTGGGGCCTTGATTTCTTCAAGTTCTGTATTCAATATTCCAATTCAGGTACAATATCACGATCTACGTTTCGCAATTTCTGTCTCTCATTTCTTCTTTGTCCATTTTCCCTATTTTCCCTCTATGCGTTTCACCTTTTCTTCGCATCTTATACCTCTGTGCACCTCTAATAATATATATTTACTGTTGTGTCATATGGTGTACAACTAGAATATTAGTATATACAAATAGAGATGTATGTGGATATTGTTAGACCTGTAATGTAATATAATATATATATATATATATATATACACATATATATATACATAGTGTTCTTTCATGTGTAGTACATCCAGAAATCTTATACAATGATATTTGAGAATGAGTGTTAGTTATTTTGATTAGCCCCTCTTTAAGTACATGTATTTATACATCCTGTTGCTGCTTTTATTCTTCTTTTAGTTGCCGTGGACAAAATATTTGTCGGTGGTAGTCCAAATATGATTTCCTAAAGCGGCTAAAAATAACAGTGGTGATATAAAGATCCCCACGCCTTCAAGACGTTGCTACCAACGGGTAAAGGTATTTCATTTTTGTTTGGAAGAGACCAAGCAGCCCTAATATCTTTCAAAATAGTCTAGGAATAATAGTTATTGGTAAATTGATATGGAATATCAAGTGTCGCTTATTGATATCTGACTTTTATTTTTAATCTCTCTCTGTGTGTGTGTATGCGTGTGTTTTTGTGTATATATATAAATATAAATAGATAGATATAGTGCATGCCATTGACAATTGTGAGTTATCTTTGCAGGGTTATGAGAAAGCATCCCCTGAAAGCAACAAAGTGTGAGGATGAATGTACGAGAAACTGAAAATGATTCTCAACTCTTTCTTAGAATGGATGGATTGTGATATTTTTTTATTCGTGATTATTAGAATTGTTGATGTCTATATACTAAAGCTGCTTGTTTGTGAAAGTTAAATTTGAGCAGAATTTGCTTCAGGAGTTCAATTGGCAGTTATTTTACTTTGCAATGCCACTCAGAAACGTTAATGTTACTAAATCCACTTGATCATGAATCAATTATTCAGATTATGAAGCATTACTAATTGCAGAAGCTAAAACTGGAACTTGTCAGCAAGTACCAAAATGACCCTTTTTTTTATAATCCTCAACCTCCACACGATCGACCATGCGAGCTAAATAAGGGAATTTTGAACTCGAGATTTTTTATCTAAACGAATCGCCCCTTACCATTGGAACAAGCCAAGGTGGCTAAAATGAGCCTTTAAACATCCACTGGAAATATATGTCATTTTTGCTTTTTCATAGTTGCCACATCACTCTAAAAAGAGCAGTTCTCTTATGGTATAACTCTATGGAGGCAATCCCTTATGCACTCGATATGGATTTCCAGCATAACCAAAGTCCTCTTAGTGGTAGATTTTAATATACTCAGCTAACTCTAGAGAATTACCTCAGCTCGTGGAGCCAGCATTATCCCAAGAAATATTGTATAGGGAGTTATGTTAGGCGCACATAACAAATATTATTGGTACTGATTGCGCCACTATAGTTAAAGGTGCACTTACTACCTCTTCTATCTCCTACTATAGAATTATTTTTGCATCAAGTAATTATTCTTTACTCTTCTAAATACAATTTGTCTCAAATTTTAACATGTAAATTTTAGTTCCGTATTTTCAGGGTTATTTGGACATTGACATCCACTAATTTGTCGAGTTTATCGTTTGACACTCACTCGTTTTGTTTATGCGGATTTGACCAAATGGTTGACCAATTTTGGATGAAAACCATTTGGTCAACATAGTTGACTGTTGGCTTTAAAGATTTTTTTGGTATATTTTGAAAATACACTTTCATTTAACAAAACAATAAAGTACCCTCAATTGTGAACTATTTTTTAACATATAACCTTTTCTGTTGAATTTAAATATTTAACACTTCCAGACATCCCATCCCACTTATATATATACACAGTCTTGAGTCTTGCTCTTGTGCAGACTAGTCCGCATTTTAAGGATGCGGACCAGACATGTGTCACCTGGCGGTGAGCCCAGAAAAGAGAGAGTAAGCCTATAATTTATGCGATAATTTCTAGGTGCACCGTTAGGTGACACATGTTCGGCCTACATTCTTAAAATGCGGACTGGTCCGCACAAGAGCATTATATATATATATACACACACCAGGGTGTGCCCGTGCCGATGGTACGGTAAGAATAGAAGTGTGTGAAATCATTAAGAATACATTGTCTTATTATACGAATAAATTTCTATTTTCTTTGAAGTATTCCTACGGGATTAGTAAAATTTATCTTGAATTAGAACAACAAAAGATATTTAGGATCATTTAATGCTTGGGGTATAGTAGTTTTCACTACTTAGAGTTTGGATCCATCTATTTATGTTATAGTTGTGATTCAAAATCGAAGGAAACTGGAAGTTGATTGGTTTGATCGTCAGTTGGGATCATTTACCATCTTTTACAAATTTTTGCTTGACCAAATATTTTTTTATCAAAGCAATGTAACCCTAAACCTTAACATGGCGCTTAACCTATCATAATATTTGGAGAAAATATGTATATCTGCAGAAAAGAAATTGTAAGAATAGATAGATATAATCTACTATTCAAGTAAAAACCAACTATAAAGATTTCTTTACTCAACACAAACTAAAGAAAAAAGGAAATGAGTGCTAAAATTTCCAACATAACCGTTTTTTGGTAGTAAACAAAAATGGGTGCTCAACTAACAACACAACACTATGGAAATTATATAACATCAATTATGTTATCATCGGTAGCTTCCCATCATTTTGAGTAAAAGACACAATTACAAACTAAACAACTCGGTGTTCAGTATTATAATATTCCATACACTGTACCTATTTGTGATAACATAATGACCAGACTATCACCTAGCTACATTTATTTTTGGACATATACCAAATAGTTTCTCGAACTTTTTTTAATACACGTTTAGTCCAAACCTTTTTATTTTGCACCAAAAAGTCCTTCATCATGCCAAAAAGCCTTTACCATGCCGTTGGCGCGGACCTTTAAAGATAAGAGAATAAGGGACTTTTTGGTACAAAATAAAAGACATGGACTAAATGTGTATTAAAAAATGTTTGAGGAACTTTTTAATATTTGATCCTTTCTTTTTTTAGCTAGAGATTTTCCTATATCCTTGCCACACCTAGAACAACCCACTCCATAGGTTTATGTTTATGTCCTTTCAGAGAAACATGGATTCTCGAGCTTCGTTCCAAACTAGAATGTTTATAGCTTCACTTCCAACATATTTTAATAAAACATACAAAATATCTTCACTTAATATATTGAAAAAACAGTATAAAAACATATACAACTGCGATCTACCCTTTGAATGCTGAAATTAAAGGAACCCGTTAAAGATAATGTTTGACTATTAATAGGTAGCGATGATGGGTTTGGTGAAATTTGGGACAAATCAGGCACGGTGAGTTTGGAGGAGTGAAAAAGGAGTTCTATTGTTGGAATCAATCTTAACTATTAAAAGTAGTACTGACCATTATTGTAGATTTACATTTAAAAATGTGAAACACCACTACTTCTTATTATATATATTGTTAATAAAATAAAACGTTCAAATCTTCATGCTTTCGTAACTTGGAAAATGGAAAATATGTACTCATAAAAACTATACATAAAGAAGAAGACGTCAGTGAAAAAAATTAAAAAATGAAAAAAAGAGGAAGCAAAAGACTAACTTGCAAAACCTGACTTACCTATGCTTGCTTTGGATCACACCACAAACGAAAGAAATCCTTTAACAATGAAAAATAAATATGAAAGAAAGAAGTAAAATCTAACCCAAGAAACCATATGAGAGATATAAAAAAAATTATATAACTACCTTTGCAAGTACAAAGAAACCTTATGAAAAAAAAATCTAAGAACCCTTCGTAATCAACCACACACAGATGTAAAATCATCCATTTCTAAAGCATAGAAAAGTACCTTCGCAAGTATTAAACCCTCTATATAGAGTTTTCACATTCAAAAGTACCTTCGTTGCATATAGATCTTGATACATTTCTAAAAGCATAACAAAAAATCACAAATCACCATTATAAAACTCCACGGATGCCCAAACCTGCAAAAATTAAAATCATTTTTTAATTTTTTTTAGTTTATCTGTGTTGAGTGGCATGCGTGTGTTAGACCCATGTGTTGGAAATTAATGTTAAGTGACGAAATTAATTATTTAATTTTAATTCTATTAAATTCCGAATTTCCCATTTATGTGGTTTTAATAAATGTCAGATAATTAATTAGGAATGTGATAAATAAAGATACTAAAAGATTTGGGTAAAGCTTATCTGTTAGTCACATGATGGTTAGTGGCATTAGTGGGAGACTTGAAAGAGTCCCACCTCCACTAGGATTTCGGCCCTCTTCCCCTTATAAATAGAGACCTATACACCATCTAGAGTCATCTCAATACACACTATTTCTAAGGATGGAGAGAAAATCCGAAATTTGTTTTTCTCATATTCCGAGCTGTTCAAGAAATGAATTAAAGGATCATTCAAGTCACTTTAATCCGTTCAACAACGATGGACAAATGTCAGTTTTTTAAATCGTAGTTATAAGGAATTTTCGGTACTGTTATTGCATGAAGATAAACATCCTGGATTCATGTCAAAACTGTTTTATTCATGATGCAACCTTATGAATCATATTCGAATTTACGATTAACAAAACAGTATAAATTAACATGGGGTATAAGAGCTTTAGGTTTATAATCTCATTATCTCTGTTAATGAAAACTCCTTTATAACAATTCTGATTTATGATCTTTTTGAAAATCTGGAATTTTTGGTTAATCTGAAAATCTGGAATTTTTGGTAAATTTGAAAATTTTGTTTTATCTGGAAATCTGAAATTTTTAAGCAATCTGGTAATCATGCATATGGTAATTCGAATTTGTGTCATGTATGATATTAAGAACGAGATTACTGCATACAGTCCTTATCTTATGATAACTGTCCCATTATTGTTCAATCACTTTTCGTGTTATAAGAACCCTAATTCGCCGTTAACCTTATTTTATTGTTTCGAGTTGTGTAAGCATTCTGGAAAATACGTTTATTAATCATGATAAGAAAATGAATATGTTTTTAAGATTAATTAAGAGAAAATTGCGATTTAGCGCAAAACAGATTCCAGGAGTATTTTTTTTTCGTACAGTGAATAGTGTTTTTCGAAATTTTTGGTGTCCGATTGACTTGTCACTTTGCTAGCATTTCTTTTTTTGCCTAATAGAATTAGCGCAAAAAATAGTGTATCTCGAAATCGTAAATGAATCATAAAGGGTTAATAGACAAATATTCAGCACCAAAAGTGAAAAATATGACAACAAATGGCAGTTATTGGTCCTAAAATCGAAAATGAATCATAAAGTATAAATTGTGAAAAATTAACAACTAAAGTAAAAAAAACAAGAAGTTTAAGGTAAGCACTAAAATTTTAGTCATATTTATCTTCGTTCAGTACTTATTATATTTTATTTATTTCTTAAAGAATTTTTAGGAGACATTCAATAACTGAAAAGTCTACGTGGTGAATAATTCGACATTATTCTCAAAATAGGGTTGCATTCCTTCTATGACATCAAATTCATTCCAGTAATTGTTATTTCCTATATCTGTGTGAGAGATTTAATCTTTTTTATATTTACTCCCCTCCTCACACATAAAAGAGATATAATTACCCATATCTCGAGAATTCATTTTAGAGAGATATATTCAGTGAGCTTTGAAAGTTGAAGCATTGATTCTAAAAGGAAATCTATAAATTATTCTTATGATATTATAAACCTGTTTTGAGTGCTTCACACTACACATGTTGAGTTCTAGGAAGGATTTGCCTTGAGTATTAAGTGAGTTTAAATTTTTTCATATACTTCATAGTTCGTTATTCGTATTCCTTAAATGATGGATTGTTGGATATTTCCCTATCTAAGAAGAGATCAATACCCTTTTTAATAAATTGTTTTTCAAATAAAATGTTTTGAAATTTGTGGATATATTCACTGCAAACCCTTAAGAGATAACACTTGTCCTGTATGGCAATCTAAAGTTTTAACGGTATGTTGATCATGCTAAGTACAATTGCTTGTACCCCCGAAAGTGGCACACTTTTGGTTTTTTATATTTCCTTCTTTCTTTTCTTCTATTTTTGCTCGAGGACTAGCAATCTTCAGCTTAGGGGTGGTGTGGTAAGCACCCAAAAATGTTAAATATGTACCTCAAATAGACGCATTTTAATTGCTAGTTATCGATAAAATTGGCCTCATGCGAGTAATTTGTTTATCTTATAGGTAAAAACACACTTGCGGATTCAAACGCTTTAATTCAAGGAACATTGAGCAATAAATGACCGCATATGCACTTTGAGGGGTAAAATGGTAGTTTCAGAGGACTAATTTTGAACTCAAACAAATCACTAAAATTATAGACCTTGAATCAAAGGATGCCTCGATTTTAACTTAAAGGAAGTAGTTATGATTGTAAAAAGTTCGAAATTAAGAAACAGTCTAAGTCCAGGCCCCGAGTTATATCCGAAGTCAATGCCCGTGACCCACGCACTATTAAAATATTGTGATATCTATGTTTTGTCAATTGGAGATCGTAGGTAAAAGATATGAAGGTTTGGGGTTTATTTGTAATTAAGGAAAAATAGGAAAACTATAAGGGTTTGATATTTTTCTCATGCGTAATTAATTCAGCCACATGCGTGGCTCAGTGGTTCTTCTCTTGTCTAGCATCCGTGAGGACGACATTTGATACTCAGAGGGAGAGGGTTTTAACCCCATTTTGCTGTATAATCCAACATGCCACGTGTACGACCGCGATGGCGCCACGAGGCGACTCTACTAACCCTTCGACCAAGCGCAACCCAAGCGTAGGTTGATGCGCTTGATGATGGCATCCACTATTCAGCCAACAATCCTTTTTGTACTATCTTTAGGATGAATAACTACTTCTTTTTTCTAAAACTAGTCAGCACACACTTATATTAACATAACTATTTAGTACTTTTGAATAATTTTCGACAAACTTATAATAATTTATCTCCAAAGGCTTTATCTATTGGAACAATAAATATTTAGTCCTCAAGAGCTAACTACATTTTTCATTTAGTCCACCTAATTTTTTTACCCAAAAGTCTCTTGTCTATTTTTTTGACATTTTTTTCTTAAAGTTCATAAAAACATAACAAATAATGTTTGGAGTGTTTTATATGGTGAGGGACTTCTGAAAAAAAAAAGTTTGGAATAAACGTTAATTACAAAAACTACATAGGGACTTTTCGTCGAATGACCTTTATCTTTTTTAAACGACTTTTCTTAATAATTTTATTTATTTTTTTGGGACTTCCCCTACATTTCTTCATTCATTTTTCGTGCAGATTTTGGATTACTTTATGCCTTATATAGAAGACCTATAAATCGTCTACACATCGAAACGCTTTTATGTGTTATAGAAAAGGACCTATAAATCGCCCACACATCAAGATTGTCTGGGGTTATGAAGTAGTGCGTAGATACAAAGGAAGGGAAACATAATGTTACATTTGAGAGAGAGAGAGATTAGAAAAGGTTGAGACATGTAATCTTTAAGCAATGCTTGCTTTTATTTTTATTTTAAATTTTTGAAGGGGCAAAATTACCTTAAGTGTAAGAAGTTGCTAAGGGTATATTTTATGTTAAAATAAAATAATAATAAGGAACATTTGTCTGTTGAATTTGTTCTATTCAAAGCAATAAGTCCTCCCAAAAACTGCTTGCAGATAATTTATCTATTTGTGGCGAACTCAGAAAATCACTACTATAATATAAATAACTCTTATAAGTACATTTGAGGATACATATAATCATGGGCGGAACTAGGTGGTCCCGAAGGTGGATGGCCGCCCACCTTATCTTTTCGAATTTTTTTTCGAGATATATACATAATTTTTTTATGGATGTTTGTGTAAGTTTTTGTAGTGAAAGACAATAAGTTTTATGTCATTTTAAAAGCTTAGAGGAAATTCGTAAATAACACATCATCTAATTAAATATGCATCTCACTAAAAAAAAAGATATCTTCCCCTCTCTCTTCCCTTCTAGTTCAAGCCACCACTGCCATTTCGTTACCCAACCCAAGTCATTGGCGATCCCCCTTCCCTTCTCTCTCTCCGGAGACAATAACCATACTGTCACCCCCTCTCTTCGTGGCAGGGCATCACCTTTTTCACTCACCAACACAGGTAACTTTTAAAGTTTTAATGACATATTTTTTTTTAGCTTAATATATATTTTTTTGTTTATTACTTTTAGTTCAATATTTCAGTTCAATTTAGTCTAGAACACATTTATTGATTAATTAGGTTAAACTTTGAAAGTTCATTGTAAATTGTTAAATTAGTTCAATGTTCAAATGTAAAATGTTAATTTATTTTTATTTTCAATGTTTAAGTGATTGAACAATTAAATATGTTTGTCATAATTTTTGGAAAAAATATTAGATAGTTTAAAGTGTTGAAGTTAAATTGTTGTAATTAAATTATTCAGTTTCTCCTTTTTTTTAATATTTAATTGCTGTAATTTTTGTTTTACAATATTTTATCGCTAAAATATAACTTGAATGAGTAATTGTTATAATACAACCCGAATAAGTATTTGTCAATCAATTAATATATTTTTTAGGGCTAAAAGATAGTAAAAAACTACAAATAACCCTAACAAATTGCCTAGGGGCTCTGGTCTCCGAACCCCTTTTACTACTCGAAACTTCCACACTCCCCGACTAACAATCCTGGGTCTGCCATTGTATATAATTATACGTCTAAATAATTATCTCCCCAAAATAATTATATTAAAAAAAACAACAATTTTAATGGATACAATAAATTTACTATCTATGAAGAAATCCTCCAAACCTTATTTATAAGAGATTAATATTTCTTAAACTACATATATATGCACAATAAATAAAACGTCATCATCTACTTAAAAAACACCATTATATTACTATAAAAAAATAAATTTACTGTGGCAGGACCTATTAAAACAAAAAATAAAATAAAAATAAAGTACATGATCTATTGCAAAAAAAAAAAAAAAATCATAGGACGTACTGCAACGTATGAGTCAAATCTATGATTCGTCCATAAGCTTACATAATAATAATGCTTTGTGATTTATCAATTTTGATTGAGGAAAATTGTTCAAATTGTAAAATTTGTTTAAGGAACATTTTAAAATAATCTAGATGTTGATATATACATGGATTTACAATTTTATGAAAGTTCCATATATGATAGAAAGTTGCTCAATGCCAAAGCATTTTAGTAACAGAAAAGGGAAGGATAAAAATATTTGAAATATCTTCTTTTAATTCATTGAACTAACACCTCGTTACTTATTTGTTTACCCTTTTGATGAAATCTCTTGCCTTCCACGTAAAAGACAAAACCCATCCTCTTCTTTCACGTGGGTAATAGGCAATTAAAACAACATGTCTTTTGGGTAATAGGCAATTAAAACAAAATGAAACAACATGTCTTTTGGGTAATAGGCAATTAAAACAACATGTCTTTTGGGTAATAGGCAATTAAAACAACATTAAAACAAATTAAAATGAAATCACCTTCTCATTTCCCTAAGCGGCTCTATAAATTGAACCCCATATCTTTCCATTCTTTACATCTCAATTACTAAATGTCATTTCTTTTTCTTCATATCATGGCACTAAAGTTTGTTCTAGCACTCTATCTCACGTTCACCTTATTCATGGCACATGCAAATAACACTTCAGCAAGAGAGCTTCATGAAAGTGATTGTTTGAATGCTCTCAAGGAGTTAAAATCTTGCACCAAGGAAATTGAAATTTATTTCACCGATGGCACGGCTGATATTGGGCCGCGTTGTTGCCAAGCGATTACAATGCTTACCCACCAATGCTGGCCTGCCATGTTGACGGGGCTCGGCTTTACGGTCGATGAGTGTGATGTCTTGCGCGGTTATTGTGACGCGTATTCTGTTCCAGCTCCGGGTCCTGTGGCTTCAAACACAGAAGATGGTGGTTCAGATTGGGATTAAGGGTGGCTATTTTTTGTCAACTTAGTTGGAATATCTTGGGTTTTGTTTGAAAATGTTTTAATAAAGTTTGATGGTACTTAATAATTAAAACCTATGCTATGTTTGAGAATGAATGGTTGTTGATTTAATATATAAGCTATATCTCTTATGTGTGGGGCTTGATATTTGGACAATTTTTTTTATTTTTATTTTTGTTAAGTGATCTGATGATGAGGATAAAGTATTGGAACTTCTTGTTAGAGCATGCCTGGACACCTGTCACAACAGTAGTTCTTACAGTTTCTCCCATGTTTCATTGCTGTAGCAAAGCAGTTCCAGTAATGTAGTTTAACTGTTGCTCTCACGTTTGTATAACTGCTCTTCATAGCAGTTATTGGAAAGCATTCCTATATATTTGTATCTGCTACATTTCGTATAAACAAGAGACAATACATAAATTATAGTTTTCTACTCTTTCACTTCTGGCTTAGTGAGGGATTCGATATTTTAACATAGGAGAAAATGAAAACAACTAGTTTAATAAAAATACTAGCATTTAGAAGAGAGTCAATTTGAATACCTTTTTATTAGATGCACATAGTGATACAATATTAACGCAAGGGACATACAAAAAGTATCTAATGTTTCTCCGCTCTCGTAAAATAAAAAATATTGAATTTGCTCACACATTTTTGATTTTATTACATTGTGAGCCACCTTCTACTATCCTGGTCATTATATAGAACACTACAATTTAAAATATCAAAGATTTTTCTGGGAGGAAGGGTTGGGGGCATATACAAATATGAAAAGGGTTAAATTGACAGAACCCCCTGCAATATTTGTTTATTCAGACAAAATCCCCCAAAATGAAAAAAATTAGCTTATCCCCTAAGTGAAAAACAGTCTAATTTTATTTTTTATACAGTTTTGAAGTGACATGTTTTTCATTGTAGGGGGGACAGGCATAACCCATGCCTACAACAAAACACGTGAATATTTTCAATTTTTCAAAGACATTAGAGGTTTAAATTAAAGTTTATGGCAACCTTAATAGCATACAAATTCACTCACCCCTAACTGAATTTTAAATACAATATAAAACCATGACGATCCGGCTTAGCTATCCTATTGCGAAATTGGGTATAGCATACTCTTTCCTTTTATGCCCGTAGTGAAGTTCCTAATAGATATTTTCGTCAGTTCACTTTTTCCAGAAAGCAAAATTATTTAAGCGTTCCGGGGAAATCGAATGTTAACTAATGACATTAACCCAAGAATTTGTTAGCGAATACTCACTTGGTCTCACCCTTTTTGTTGAATGATCTCGAGGATTGAATATTTTTCTTATACGGCCTATTTCATGTTGAATGTATTGTAAATGTGCGTATATTGTTGATACTTAGGTATGTATCATCCGATACATAGGTATTGCACGATACATATGGGTGTTCGATTTTGAACATAACGGCCTCGATCAGAAATTGTAAAAAAAAGTCTCAATGAGAGAAAAGGGAACAAGGGTCTGGGTTATAAACTTTGTTTGACAAGAGAGGTCGCAAAGTTGGGGCCTTGATTTCTTCAAGTTCTGTATTCAATATTCCAATTCAGGTGCAATATCACGATCTACGTTTCCCAATTTCTGTCTCTCATTTCTTCTTTGTCCATTTTCCCTCTTTTCCCTCTATGCGTTTCACCTTTTCTTCGCATCTTATACCTCTGTGCACCTCTAATAATATATATTTATTGTTGTGTCATATGGTGTACAACTAGAATATTAGTATATCAAAATAGAGATGTATGTGGCTATTGTTAGACCTGTAATGTAATGTAATATATATATATATATATATACACACATATATATATATATATAGTGTTCTGTCATGTGTAGTACATCTAGAAATCTTATACTATGATATTTGAGAATGAGTCTTACTTATTTTGATTAGCCCCTCTTTAAGTACATGTATTTATACATCCTGTTGCTGCTTTTATTCTTCTTTTAGTTGCCGTGGACAAAATATTTGTCGGTGGTAGTCCAAATATGATTTCCTAAAGCGGCTAAAAATAACAGTGGTGATATAAAGATCCCCACGCCTTCAAGACGTTGCTACCAACGGGTAAAGGTATTTCATTTTTGTTTGGAAGAGACCAAGCAGCCCTAATATCTTTCAAAATAGTCTAGGAATAATAGTTATTGGTAAATTGATATGGAATATCAAGTGTCGCTTATTGATATCTGACTTTTATTTTTAATCTCTCTCTGTGTGTGTGTATGCGTGTGTTTTTGTGTATATATATAGATATAAATAGATAGATATAGTGCATGCCATTGACAATTGTGAGTTATCTTTGCAGGGTTATGAGAAAGCATCCCCTGAAAGCAACAAAGTGTGAGGATGAATGTACGAGAAACTGAAAATGATTCTCAACTCTTTCTTAGAATGGATGGATTGTGATATTTTTTTATTCGTGATTATTAGAATTGTTGATGTCTATATACTAAAGCTGCTTGTTTGTGAAAGTTAAATTTGAGCAGAATTTGCTTCAGGAGTTCAATTGGCAGTTATTTTACTTTGCAATGCCACTCAGAAACGTTAATGTTACTAAATCCACTTGATCATGAATCAATTATTCAGATTATGAAGCATTACTAATTGCAGAAGCTAAAACTGGAACTTGTCAGCAAGTACCAAAATGACCCTTTTTTATAATCCTCAACCTCCACACGATCGACCATGCGAGCTAAATAGGGGAATTTTGAACTCGAGATTTTTTATCTAAACGAATCGCCCCTTACCACTGGAACAAGACAAGGTGGCTAAAATGAGCCTTTAAACATCCACTGGAAATATATGCCATTTTTGCTTTTTCATAGTTGCCACATCACTCTAAAAAGAGCAGTTCTCTTATGGTATAACTCTATGGAGGCAATCCCTTATGCACTCGATATGGATTTCCAGCATAACCAAAGTCCTCTTAGTGCTAGATTTTAATATACTCAGTTAACTCTAGAGAATTACCTCAGCTCGTGGAGCCAGCATTATCCCAAGAAATATTGTATAGGGAGTTATGTTAGGCGCACATAACAAATATTATTGGTATTGATTGCGCCACTATAGTTAAAGGTGCACTTACTACCTCTTCTATCTCCTACTATAGAATTCTTTTTGCATCAAGTAATTATTCTTTACTCTTCTAAATACAATTTGTCTCAAATTTTAACATGTAAATTTTAGTTCCGTATTTTCAGGGTTATTTGGACATTGACATCCACTAATTTGTCGAGTTTATCGTTTGACACTCACTCGTTTTGTTTATGCGGATTTGACCAAATGGTTGACCAATTTTGGATGAAAACCATTTGGTCAACATAGTTGGCTGTTGGCTTTAAAGATTTTTTTGGTATATTTTGAAAATACACTTTCATTTAACAAAACAATAAAGTACCCTAAATTGTGAACTATTTTTTAACATATAACCTTTTCTGTTGAATTTAAATATTTAACACTTCCAGACATCCCATCCCACTTATATATATACCAGTCTTGAGTCTTGCTCTTGTGCAGACTAGTCCGCATTTTAAGGATGCGGACCAGACATGTGTCACCTGGCGGTGAGCCCAGAAAAGAGAGAGTAAGCCTATAATTTATGCGATAATTTCTAGGTGCACCGTTAGGTGACACATGTTCGGCCCACATTCTTAAATTGCGGACTGGTCCGCACAAGAGCATTATATATATATATACACACACCAGGGTGTGCCCGTGCCGATGGTACGGTAAGAATAGAAGTGTGTGAAATCATTAAGAATAAATTGTCTTATTATACGAATAAATTTCTATTTTCTTTGAAGTATTCCTACGGGATTAGTAAAATTTATCTTGAATTAGAACAACAAAAGATATTTAGGATCATTTAATGTTTGGGGTATAGTAGTTTTCACTACTTAGAGTTTGGATCCATCTATTTATGTTATAGTTGTGATTCAAAATCGAAGGAAACTGGAAGTTGACTGGTTTGATCGTCAGTTGGGATCATTTACCATCTTTTACAAATTTTTGCTTGACCAAATATTTTTTTATCAAAGCAATGTAACCCTAAACCTTAACATGGCGCTTAACCTATCATAATATTTGGAGAAAATATGTATATCTGCAGAAAAGAAATTGTAAGAATAGATAGATATAATCTACTATTCAAGTAAAAACCAACTATAAAGATTTCTTTACTCAACACAAACTAAAGAAAAAAGGAAATGAGTGCTAAAATTTCCAACATAACCGTTTTTTGGTAGTAAACAAAAATGGGTGCTCAACTAACAACACAACACTATGGAAATTATATAACATCAATTATGTTATCATCGGTAGCTTCCCATCATTTTGAGTAAAAGACACAATTACAAACTAAACAACTCGGTGTTCAGTATTATAATATTCCATACACTGTACCTATTTGTGATAACATAATGACCAGACTATCACCTAGCTACATTTATTTTTGGACATATACCAAATAGTTTCTCGAACTTTTTTTAATACACGTTTAGTCCAAACCTTTTTATTTTGCACCAAAAAGTCCTTCATCATGCCAAAAAGCCTTTACCATGCCGTTGGCGCGGACCTTTAAAGATAAGAGAATAAGGGACTTTTTGGTACAAAATAAAAGACATGGACTAAATGTGTATTAAAAAATGTTTGAGGAACTTTTTAATATTTGATCCTTTCTTTTTTTAGCTAGAGATTTTCCTATATCCTTGCCACACCTAGAACAACCCACTCCATAGGTTTATGTTTATGTCTTTTCAGAGAAACATGGATTCTCGAGATTCGTTCCAAACTAGAATGTTTATAGCTTCACTTCCAACATATTTTAATAAAACATACAAAATATCTTCACTTAATATATTGAAAAAACAGTATAAAAACATATACAACTGCGATCTACCCTTTGAATGCTGAAATTAAAGGAACCCGTTAAAGATAATGTTTGACTATCAATAGGTAGCGATGATGGGTTTGGTGAAATTTGGGACAAATCAGGCACGGTGAGTTTGGAGGAGTGAAAAAGGAGTTCTATTGTTGGAATCAATCTTAACTATTAAAAGTAGTACTGACCATTATTGTAGATTTACATTTAAAAATGTGAAACACCACTACTGCTTATTATATATATTGTTAATAAAATAAAACGTTCAAATCTTCATGCTTTCGTAACTTGGAAAATGGAAAATATGTACTCATAAAAACTATACATAAAGAAGAAGACGTCAGTGAAAAAAATTAAAAAATGAAAAAAAGAGGAAGCAAAAGACTAACTTGCAAAACCTGACTTACCTATGCTTGCTTTGGATCACACAACAAACGAAAGAAATCCTTTAACAATGAAAAATAAATATGAAAGAAAGAAGTAAAATCTAACCCAAGAAACCATATGAGAGATATAAAAAAAATTATATAACTACCTTTGCAAGTACAAAGAAACCTTATGAAAAAAAAATCTAAGAACCCTTCGTAATCAACCACACACAGATGTAAAATCATCCATTTCTAAAGCATAGAAAAGTACCTTCGCAAGTATTAAACCCTCTATATAGAGTTTTCACATTCAAAAGTACCTTCGTTGCATATAGATCTTGATACATTTCTAAAAGCATAACAAAAAATCACAAATCACCATTATAAAACTCCACGGATGCCCAAACCTGCAAAAATTAAAATTATTTTTTAATTTTGTTAGTTTATCTGTGTTGAGTGGCATGCGTGTGTTAGACCCATGTGTTGGAAATTAATGTTAAGTGACGAAATTAATTATTTAATTTTAATTCTATTAAATTCCGAATTTCCCATTTATGTGGTTTTAATAAATGTCAGATAATTAATTAGGAATGTGATAAATAAAGATACTAAAAGATTTGGGTAAAGCTTATCCGTTAGTCACATGATGGTTAGTGGCATTAGTGGGAGACTTGAAAGAGTCCCACCTCCACTAGGATTTCGGCCCTCTTCCCCTTATAAATAGAGACCTATACACCATCTAGAGTCATCTCAATACACACTATTTCTAAGGATGGAGAGAAAATCCGAAATTCGTTTTTCTCATATTCCGAGCTGTTCAAGAAATGAATTAAAGGAGCATTCAAGTCACTTTAATCCGTTCAACAACGATGGACAAATGTCAGTTTTTTAAATCGTAGTTATAAGGAATTTTCGGTACTGTTATTGCATGAAGATAAACATCCTGGATTCATGTCAAAACTGTTTTATTCATGATGCAACCTTATGAATCATATTCGAATTTATGATTAACAAAACAGTATAAATTAACATGTGGTATAAGAGCTTTCGGTTTATAATCTCATTATCTCTATTAATGAAAACTCCTTTATAACAATTCTGATTTATGATCTTTTTGAAAATCTGGAATTTTTGGTTAATCTGAAAATTTTGTTTTATCTGGAACTCTGAAATTTTTAAGCAATCTGGTAATCATGCATATGGTAATTCGAATTTGTGTCATGTATGATATTAAGAACGAGATTACTGCATACAGTCCTTATCTTATGATAACTGTCCCATTATTGTTCAATCACTTTTCGTGTTATAAGAACCCTAATTTGCCGTTAACCTTATTTTAATGTTTCGAGTTGTGTAAGCATTCTGGAAAATACGTTTATTAATCATGATAAGAAAACGAATCTGTTTTTAAGATTAATTAAGAGAAAATTGCGATTTGGCGCAAAACAGATTCCAGGAGTATTTTTTTTGGCGCAGTGAATAGTGTTTTTCGAAATTTTTGGTGTCCGATTGACTTGTCACTTTGCTAGCATTTCTTTTTTTGCCTAATAGAATTAGCGCAAAAAATAGTGTATCTCGAAATCGTAAATGAATCATAAAGGGTTAATAGACAAATATTCAGCACCAAAAGTGAAAAATATGACAACAAATGGCAGTTATTGGTCCTAAAACCGAAAATGAATCATAAAGTATAAATTGTGAAAAATTAACAACTAAAGTAAAAAAAACAAGTTTAAGGTAACCACTAAAATTTTAGTCATATTTATCTTCGTTCAGTACTTATTATATTTTATTTATTTCTTAAAGAATTTATAGGAGACATTCAATAACTGAAAAGTCTACGTGGTGAATAATTCGACATTATTCTCAAAATAGGGTTGCATTCCTTCTATGACATCAAATTCATTCCAGTAATTGTTATTTCCTATATCTGTGTGAGAGATTTAATCTTTTTTATATTTACTCCCCTCCTCACACATAAAAGAGATATAATTACCCATATCTCGAGAATTCATTTTAGAGAGATATATTCAGTGAGCTTTGAAAGTTGAAGCATTGATTCTAAAAGGCAATCTATAAATTATTCTTACGATATTATAAACCTGTTTTGAGTGCTTCACACTACACATGTTGAGTTCTAGGAAGGATTTGCCTTGAGTATTAAGTGAGTTTAAATTTTTTCATATACTTCATAGTTCGTTATTCGTATTCCTTAAATGATGGATTGTTGGATATTTCCCTATCTAAGAAGAGATCAATACCCTTTTTAATAAATTGTTTTTCAAATAAAATGTTTTGAAATTTGTGGATATATTCACTGCAAACCCTTAAGAGATAACACTTGTCCTGTATGGCAATCTAAAGTTTTAACGGTATGTTGATCATGCTAAGTACAATTGCTTGTACCCTCGAAAGTGGCACACTTTTGCTTTTTTATATTTCCTTCTTTCTTTTCTTCTATTTTTGCTCGAGGACTAGCAATCTTCAGCTTGGGGGTGGTGTGGTAAGCACCCAAAAATGTTAAATATGTACCTCAAATAGACTCATTTTAATTGCTAGTTATCGATAAAATTGGCCTTATGCGAGTAATTTGTTTATCTTATAGGTAAAAACACACTTGCGGATTCAAACGCTTTAATTCAAGGAACATTGAGCAATAAATGATCGCATATGCACTTTGAGGGGTAAAATGGTAGTTTCAGAGGACTAATTTTGAACTCAAACAAATCACTAAAATTATAGACCTTGAATCAAAGGATGCCTCAATTTTAACTTAAACGAAGTAGTTATGATTGTAAAAAGTTCGAAATTAAGAAACAGTCTAAGTCCAGGCCCCGAGTTATATCCGAAGTCATTGCCCGTGACCCATGCACTATTAAAATATTGTGATATCTATGTTTTTTCAATTGGAGATCGTAGGTAAAAGATATGAAGGTTTGGGGTTTATTTGTAATTAAGGAAAAATAGGAAAACTATAAGGGTTTGATATTTTTCTCATGCGTAATTAATTCAGCCACATGCGTGGCTCAGTGGTTCTTCTCTTGTCTAGCATCCGTGAGGACGACATTTGATACTCAGAGGGAGAGGGTTTTAACCCCATTTTGCTGTATAATCCAACATGCCACGTGTACGACCGCGATGGCGCCACGAGGCAACTCTACTAACCCTTCGACCAAGCGCAACCCAAGCGTAGGTTGATGCGCTTGATGAGGGCATCCACTGTTCAGCCAACAATCCTTTTTGTACTGTCTTTAGGATGAATAACTACTTCTTTTTTCTAAAACTAGTCAGCACACACTTATATTAACATAACTATTTAGTACATTTGAATAATTTTCGACAAACTTATAATAATTTATCTCCAAAGGCTTTATCTATTGGAACAATAAATATTTAGTCCTCAAGAGCTAACTACATTTTTCATTTAGTCCACCTAATTTTTTTCCCCAAAAGTCTCTTGTCTATTTTTTTGACATTTTTTTCTTAAAGTTCATAAAAACATAACAAATAATGTTTGGAGTGTTTTATATGGTGAGGGACTTCTGAAAAAAAAAAGTTTGGAATAAACGTTAATTACAAAAACTACATAGGGACTTTTCGTCGAATGACCTTTATCTTTTTTAAACGACTTTTCTTAATAATTTTATTTATTTTTTTGGGACTTCCCCTACATTTCTTCATTCATTTTTCGTGCAGATTTTGGATTACTTTATGCCTTATATAGAAGAACTATAAATCGTCTACACATCGAAACGCTTTTATGTGTTATAGAAAAGGACCTATAAATCGCCCACACATCAAGATTGTCTGGGGTTATGAAGTAGTGCGTAGATACAAAGGAAGGGAAACATAATGTTACATTTGAGAGAGAGAGAGATTAGAAAAGGTTGAGACATGTAATCTTTAAGCGATGCTTGCTTTTATTTTTATTTTAAATTTTTGAAGGGGCAAAATTACCTTAAGTGTAAGAAGTTGCTAAGGGTATATTTTATGATAAAATAAAATAATAATAAGGAACATTTGTCTGTTGAATTTTTTCTATTCAAAGCAATAAGTCCTCCCAAAAACTGCTTGCAGATAATTTATCTATTTGTGGCGAACTCAGAAAATCACTACTATAATATAAATAACTCTTATAAGTACATTTGAGGATACATATAATCATGGGCGGAACTAGGTGGTCCCGAAGGTGGATGGCCGCCCACCTTATCTTTTCGAATTTTTTTCGAGATATATACATAATTTTTTTATGGATGTTTGTGTAAGTTTTTGTAGTGAAAGACAATAAGTTTTATGTCATTTTAAAAGCTTAGAGGAAATTCGTAAATAACACATCATCTAATTAAATATGCATCTCACTAAAAAAAAGATATCTTCCCCTCTCTCTTCCCTTCTAGTTCAAGCCACCACTGCCATTTCGTTACCCAACCCAAGTCATTGGCGATCCCCCTTCGCTTCTCTCTCTCCGGAGACAATAACCATACTGTCCCCCCCTCTCTTCGTGGCAGGGCATCACCTTTTTCACTCACCAACACAGGTAACTTTTAAAGTTTTAATGACATATTTATTTTTAGCTTAATATATATTTTTTTGTTTATTACTTTTAGTTCAATATTTCAGTTCAATTTAGTCTAGAACACATTTATTGATTAATTAGGTTAAACTTTGAAAGTTCATTGTAAATTGTTAAATTAGTTCAATGTTCAAATGTAAAATGTTAATTTATTTTTATTTTCAATGTTTAAGTGATTGAACAATTAAATATGTTTGTCATAATTTTTGGAAAAAATATTAGATAGTTTAAAGTGTTGAAGTTAAATTGTTGTAATTAAATTATTCAGTTTCTCCTTTTTTTTAATATTTAATTGCTGTAATTTTTGTTTTACAATATTTTATCGCTAAAATATAACTTGAATGAGTGATTGTTATAATACAACCCGAATAAGTATTTGTCAATCAATTAATATATTTTTTAGGGCTAAAAGATAGTAAAAAACTACAAATAACCCTAACAAATTGCCTAGGGGCTCTGGTCTCCGAACCCCTTTTACTACTCGAAACTTTCACACTCCCCGACTAACAATCCTGGGTCTGCCATTGTATATAATTATACGTCTAAATAGTTATCTCCCCAAAATAATTATATTAAAAAAAACAACAATTTTAATGGATACAATAAATTTACTATCTATGAAGAAATCCTCCAAACCTTATTTATAAGAGATTAATATTTCTTAAACTACATATATATGCACAATAAATAAAACGTCATCATCTACTTAAAAAACACCATTATATTACTGTAAACAAATAAATTTACTGTGGCAGGACCTATTAAAACAAAAAATAAAATAAAAATAAAGTACATGATCTATTGCAAAAAAAAAAAAAATCATAGGACGTACAGCAACGTATGAGTCAAATTTATGATTCGTCCATAAGCTTACATAATAATAATGCTTTGTGATTTATCAATTTTGATTGAGGAAAATTGTTCAAATTGTAAAATTTGTTTAAGGAACATTTTAAAATAATCTAGATGTTGATATATACATGGATTTACAATTTTATGAAAGTTCCATATATGATAGAAAGTTGCTCAATGCCAAAGCATTTTAGTAACAGAAAAGGGAAGGATAAAAATATTTGAAATATCTTCTTTTAATTCATTGAACTAACACCTCGTTACTTATTTGTTTACCCTTTTGATGAAATCTCTTGCCTTCCACGTAAAAGACAAAACCCATCCTCTTCTTTCACGTGGGTAATAGGCAATTAAAACAACATGTCTTTTGGGTAATAGGCAATTAAAACAAAATGAAACAACATGTCTTTTGGGTAATAGACAATTAAAACAACATGTCTTTTGGGTAATAAGCAATTAAAACAACATTAAAACAAATTAAAATGAAATCACCTTCTCATTTCCCTAAGCTGCTCTATAAATTGAACCCCATATCTTTCCATTCTTTACATCTCAATTGCTAAATATCATTTCCTTTTCTTCATATCATGGCACTAAAGTTTGTTCTAGCACTCTATCTCACGTTCACCTTATTCATGGCACATGCAAATAACACTTCAGCAAGAGAGCTTCATGAAAGTGATTGTTTGAATGCTCTCAAGGAGTTAAAATCTTGCACCAAGGAAATTGCAATTTATTTCACCGATGGCACGGCTGATATTGGGCCGCGTTGTTGCCAAGCGATTACAATGCTTACCCACCAATGCTGGCCTGCCATGTTGACGGGGCTCGGCTTTACGGTCGATGAGTGTGATGTCTTGCGCGGTTATTGTGATGCGTATTCTGTTCCAGCTCCGGGTCCTGTGGCTTCAAACACAGAAGATGGTGGTTCAGATTGGGATTAAGGGTGGCTATTTTTTGTCAACTTAGTTGGAATATCTTGGGTTTTTTTTGAAAATGTTTTAATAAAGTTTGATGGTACTTAATAATTAAAACCTATGCTATGTTTGAGAATGAATAGTTGTTGATTTAATATATAAGCTATATCTCTTATGTGTGGGGCTTGATATTTGGACAATTTTTTTTATTTTTATTTTTGTTAAGTGATCTGATGATGAGGATAAAGTATTGGAACTTCTTGTTAGAGCATGCCTGGACACCTGTCACAACAGTAGTTCTTACAGTTTCTCCCATGTTTCATTGCTGTAGCAAAGCAGTTCCAGTAATGTAGTTTAACTGCTGCTCTCACGTTTGTATAACTGCTCTTCATAGCAGTTGTTGGAAAGCATCCCTATATATTTGTATCTGCTACATTTCGTATAAACAAGACACAATACATAAATTATAGTTTTCTACTCTTTCACTTCTGGCTTAGTGAGGGATTCGATATTTTAGCATAGGAGAAAATGAAAACAACTAGTTTAATAAAAATACTAGCATTTAGAAGAGAGTCAATTTGAATACCTTTTTATTAGATGCACATAGTGATACAGTATTAACGCAAGGGACATACAAAAAGTATCTAATGTTTCTCCGCTCTCGTAAAATAAAAAATATTGAATTTGCTCACACATTTTTGATTTTATTACATTGTGAGCCACCTTCTACTATCCTGGTCATTATATAGAACACTGCAATTTAAAATATCAAACATTTTTCTGGGAGGAAGGGTTGGGGGCATATACAAATATGAAAAGGGTTAAATTGACAGAACCCCCGGCAATATTTGTTTATTTAGACAAAATCCCCCAAAATGAAAAAAATTAGCTTTTCCCCTAAGTGAAAAACAGTCTAATTTTATTTTTTATATAGTTTTGAAGTGACATGTTTTTCATTGTAGGGGGGATAGGCATAACCCATGCCTACAACAAAACACGTGAATATTTTCAATTTTTCAAAGCCATTAGAGGTTTAAATTAAAGTTTATGGCAACCTTAATAACATACAAATTCACTCACCCCTAACTGAATTTTAAATACAATATAAAACCATGACGATCCGGCTTAGCTATCCTATTGCGAAATTGGGTATAGCATACTCTTTCCTTTTATGCCCGTAGTGAAGTTCCTAATAGATATTTTCGTCAGTTCACTTTTTCCAGAAAGCAAAATTATTTAAGCGTTCCGGGGAAATCGAATGTTAACTAATGACATTAACCCAAGAATTTGTTAGCGAATACTCACTTGGTCTAACCCTTTTTGTTGAATGATCTCGAGGATTGAATATTTTTCTTATACGACCTATTTCATGTTGAATGTATTGTAAATGTGCGTATATTGTTGATACTTAGGTATGTATCATCCGATACATATGTATTGCACGATACATATGGGTGTTCGATTTTGAACATAACGGCCTCGATCAGAAATTGTAAAAAAAAGTCTCAAGGAGAGAAAAGGGAACAAGGGTCTGGGTTATAAACTTTGTTTGACAAGAGAGGTCGCAAAGTTGGGGCCTTGATTTCTTCAAGTTTTGTATTCAATATTCCAATTCAGGTGCAATATCACGATCTACGTTTCGCAATTTCTGTCTCTCATTTCTTCTTTGTCCATTTTCCCTCTTTTCCCTCTATGCGTTTCACCTTTTCTTCGCATCTTATACCTCTGTGCACCTCTAATAATATATATTTACTGTTGTGTCATATGGTGTACAACTAGAATATTAGTATATCAAAATAGAGATGTATGTGGATATTGTTAAACCTGTAATGTAATATAATATATATATATATATATATATATATATATAGTGTTTGTAATAACCCTCGCTTGTGAGACCGTATTTTATAAGTGATTACTTAGTATAGTAATTAGAGACAAGTGTTGGGTTATGATTTGAATGATAATTCAATATAGAAAAGTGATATTTATTATACGTTTGCATACATATCTTAAATATGGGTAAATATTGCTATGTCATGCTTATTAATATCATCTGAACTCAAAATGATATTTGGCTTAATAATGAGACCGAAACCTAAATTGAATTTTAAAAATGTCCAAATGATAATTTGGAGGTTGCAGTTGATTCCGGAACGTTCGAAATAGTCAAGTAATGTACCATATTGTATTTTGAAGTTTTGGGCATTTTTGACTGATTGTACCTAAATTATGCAGTTGCGTATCATTTTATTGCACTATTAGTTAATTTAGTGGAATAATTGTCTTAGGTCACGACTTAAGCTTTCCAAGTCTTCCAATTTCCCTAATTTCCTTCCTAAACCAAAGAGAGAAAGAGAAGAGTAGAGAGAAAGATTTGGAGATTTGGGGATTGAGAGAGATTCTTGCTCCTACAACCAAGAGACCTGCAATTTGCTGAATCAAGGCAAGTTTCTACTTGCTATTTGTGACTTAAGATAGATGATTTGTGATGATAATGATGTATTGATCTTGATTTAATTAGTTTAGGGTTTTTCTTATGTTTTTGTGGGTTTTGATTCATTCAAAGATGATTGGGATGATTCATGAGGTTTAAGATGGTCAATAGTATCATTGATGTTATCTTGGTGTTGGTACATAAGTTTGGTTTGGGAGAAATTTGAGTTGGGGTAGAAAATGGAGTCCAAGACTCCATAGCCAAATCTTGGCAAAATCGCAGGCCCGAATCGATTCGGCCCCCTGGGCGAATCGATTCGGTTAGGTCCAGTGCTCAGGTCTTGTGAACCGAATCGATTCGGAATTGGTCCGAATCGATTCGGCAGTTATGCAGAAACCCAAATTTTCTAACCGAATCGATTCGGTTTCCATCCGAATCGATTCGGCAGCTTTGCAGAAACTCAGATTTTCTGGCCGAATCGATTCGGCCAGGGGGCGAATCGATTCGGTAGCCCTAAAATTTTCCAAATTTTCCCTTTTTCATTTTTAACCCTTTTCTTTAGGATTAGTGATTAGGGATCTTCTTAAATGAAGTAAACATAGGGTTTTAGAGTCCTAGTTGAGTTGGGTCGACACCATAGATTCGAAAGGGTTCATCTGGGGTTCTTCCAAGGGGGAGTTTAAATAAATGTTTAGGCATTTCTTTTGTCTTATAGTCTTATAAGGGTCCGGAACATATTAAGGTCACTTTGGAGACTTTAGGAATTAACTTGAGTTAGATTTGACTTGAGGGTTTATATTTAAGTCTAAAGGAGGTTTTGGGAATAACTTTGGAGTCTGAATCCCTTATCGAGGATGTTATGACGGTACGAAATGCATATAGTCCCGGTTAGGCTTATACCTTTGTTAAAACGTGAAGATGATAAGGTAAATGATAATTTACTAAATCATGAAATGGAAATAAATAAAATGGATGTTACACACCTCTCTAAATACCATCTTAAGGGAAGTCCGTGCGTTAGGTGAAGCCCCCTGGCTAATGAATGCAGGGTGGATATAGTCCTAGGCCATATGAGCGCTTGTTTTATTTTTCTGCGATGGGTAGGAGATTCTGGGTGTGGTTTTGACTACCCCGCAGGCATATGGCCGCTTCCCGACGATTTCGATAGGATCCCAGGTTGTCTTATGTTAGGCCCTGGAAGATGATGGTTATTTAGGGACGCGCACAGTGGGGAAACCCGAACGGGCGGTCTTAGAATCGTTATATTTATATTTATGACTATTCTTATTATCGAGTTGGACTCGATGGAACATGAATGCCATAAAGAGCAATTTATGCCACAAAGAGCATGCTATTGAGATTAGTGCCATAAAGAGCACATGATGATAATTGCATTCCTGATAAGGAAACGTCAAAGAAGATTGAAATTGAAATATGATGAAAGATGAAAAAGGCTCATAAGTAAATTAAATTCTTGTTTAAGTGAATCTCATGTTACATAGTTATTTATCAGCCTTAGTTCCTTATTTGATGTTACCAGGATAGACTATCATCCATGCTTACTTGCACATCATTGTCATACCTGTCATTTATCTATTGATCATATATATCCGGCCCTGACCGGTTTTCCTTTCTTGTTGCGTATGTATATATATATAATCCGTTCAGGTGTTCCGCCGCACGGTCGCCCGTAATGACCTTTCCTTCCACATGTTTTGAGGAGCCGTGACATCGTGCGGGTTTCACGGGATGTTTTGTGTAGACGCCTCCGTTTATGTCTTCTAGTTATGATCAGTTTATTCTGGCATGTTGCCCAAACCGTTGTAATTGTATAATGGGTCTATTATGTAACACCTGGAACTTATTGTTTGTTGTATGGTTATTATTGACCGACGTTCTATTCGGTCCTTTTGTATCCTTTTAGTTCTTATGCGTTTGTGGGGTTTTCCACCCTCTATTTCTATCATGGGTTGTTGAAAATGTTTTCTTATTATTTCAAAACCAAAATTTTTGATAACCCGTTTTCTGGAATATAGTGTGGTTATTCCTTATACTTTGTATATTGTTGTGATGCTGAGAATGATATTTATCCATGATTTCCTCTTTTATCGAGGTATAGGGCTGGCCACCCTTTATTTCGGATAGCGGGTTGTCACAGTGTTCTGTCATGTGTAGTACATCCAGAAATCTTATACAATGATATTTGAGAATGAGTGTTAGTTATTTTGATTAGCCCCTCTTTAAGTACATGTATTTATACATCCTGTTGCTGCTTTTATTCTTCTTTTAGTTGCCGTGGACAAAATATTTGTCGGTGGTAGTCCAAATATGATTTCCTAAAGCGGCTAAAAATAACAGTGGTGATATAAAGATCCCCACGCCTTCAAGACGTTGCTACCAACGGGTAAAGGTATTTCATTTTTGTTTGGAAGAGACCAAGCAGCCCTAATATCTTTCAAAATAGTCTAGGAATAATAGTTATTGGTAAATTGATATGGAATATCAAGTGTCGCTTATTGATATCTGACTTTTATTTTTAATCTCTCTCTCTGTGTGTGTATGCGTGTGTTTTTGTGTATATATATAGATATAAATAGATAGATATAGTGCATGCCATTGACAATTGTGAGTTATCTTTGCAGGGTTATGAGAAAGCATCCCCTGAAAGCAACAAAGTGTGAGGATGAATGTACGAGAAACTGAAAATGATTCTCAACTCTTTCTTAGAATGGATGGATTGTGATATTTTTTTATTCGTGATTATTAGAATTGTTGATGTCTATATACTAAAGCTGCTTGTTTGTGAAAGTTAAATTTGAGCAGAATTTGCTTCAGGAGTTCAATTGGCAGTTATTTTACTTTGCAATGCCACTCAGAAACGTTAATGTTACTAAATCCACTTGATCATGAATCAATTATTCAGATTATGAAGCATTACTAATTGCAGAAGCTAAAACTGGAACTTGTCAGCAAGTACCAAAATGACCCTTTTTTTATAATCCTCAACCTCCACACGATCGACCATGCGAGCTAAATAAGGGAATTTTGAACTCGAGATTTTTTGTCTAAACGAATCGCCCCTTACCACTGGAACAAGCCAAGGTGGCTAAAATGAGCCTTTAAACATCCACTGGAAATATATGTCATTTTTGCTTTTTCATAGTTGCCACGTCACTCTAAAAAGAGCAGTTCTCTTATGGTATAACTCTACGAAGGCAAGCCCTTATGCACTCGATATGGATTTCCAGCATAACCAAAGTCCTCTTAGTGGTAGATTTTAATATACTCAGCTAACTCTAGAGAATTACCTCAGCTCGTGGAGCCAGCATTATCCCAAGAAATATTGTATTGGGAGTTATGTTAGGCGCACATAACAAATATTATTGGTACTGATTGCGCCACTATAGTTAAAGGTGCACTTACTCCCTCTTCTATCTCCTACTATAGAATTCTTTTTGCATCAAGTAATTATTCTTTACTCTTCTAAATACAATTTGTCTCAAATTTTAACATGTAAATTTTAGTTCCGTATTTTTAGGGTTATTTGGACATTGACATCCACTAATTTGTCGAGTTTATCGTTTGACACTCACTCGTTTTGTTTATGCGGATTTGACCAAATGGTTGACCAATTTTGGATGAAAACCATTTGGTCAACATAGTTGGCTGTTGGCTTTAAAGATTTTTTTGGTATATTTTGAAAATACACTTTCATTTAACAAAACAATAAAGTACCCTCAATTGTGAACTATTTTTTAACATATAACCTTTTCTGTTGAATTTAAATATTTAACACTTCCAGACATCCCATCCCACTTATATATATACACAGTCTTGAGTCTTGCTCTTGTGCAGACTAGTCCGCATTTTAAGGATGCGGACCAGACATGTGTCACCTGGCGGTGAGCCCAGAAAAGAGAGAGTAAGCCTATAATTTATGCGATAATTTCTAGGTGCACCGTTAGGTGACACATGTTCGGTCCGCATTCTTAAAATGCGGACTGGTCCGCACAAGAGCATTATATATATGTATACACACACCAGGGTGTGCCCGTGCCGATGGTACGGTAAGAATAGAAGTGTGTGAAATCATTAAGAATAAATTGTCTTATTATACGAATAAATTTCTATTTTCTTTGAAGTATTCCTACGGGATTAGTAAAATTTATCTTGAATTAGAACAACAAAAGATATTTATGATCATTTAATGTTTGGGGTATAGTAGTTTTCACTACTTAGAGTTTGGATCCATCTATTTATGTTATAGTTGTGATTCAAAATCGAAGGAAACTGGAAGTTGACTGGTTTGATCGTCAGTTGGGATCATTTACCATCTTTTACAAATTTTTGCTTGACCAAATATTTTTTTATCAAAGCAATGTAACCCTAAACCTTAACATGGCGCTTAACCTATCATAATATTTGGAGAAAATATGTATATCTGCAGAAAAGAAATTGTAAGAATAGATAGATATAATCTACTATTCAAGTAAAAACCAACTATAAAGATTTCTTTACTCAACACAAACTAAAGAAAAAAGGAAATGAGTGCTAAAATTTCCAACATAACCGTTTTTTGGTAGTAAACAAAAATGGGTGCTCAACTAACAACACAACACTATGGAAATTATATAACATCAATTATGTTATCATCGGTAGCTTCCCATCATTTTGAGTAAAAGACACAATTACAAACTAAACAACTCGGTCTTCAGTATTATAATATTCCATACACTGTACCTATTTGTGATAACATAATGACCAGACTATCACCTAGCTACATTTCTTTTTGGACATATACCAAATAGTTTCTCGAACTTTTTTTAATACATGTTTAGTCCAAACCTTTTTATTTTGCACCAAAAAGTCCTTCATCATGCCAAAAAGTCTTTACCATGCCGTTGGCGCGGACCTTTAAAGATAAGAGAATAAGGGACTTTTTGGTACAAAATAAAAGACATGGACTGAATGTGTATTAAAAAATGTTTGAGGAACTTTTTAATATTTGATCCTTTCTTTTTTTAGCTAGAGATTTTCCTATATCCTTGCCACACCTAGAACAACCCACTCCATAGGTTTATGTTTATGTCTTTTCAGAGAAACATGGATTCTCGAGCTTCGTTCCAAACTAGAATGTTTATAGCTTCACTTCCAACATATTTTAATAAAACATACAAAATATCTTCACTTAATATATTGAAAAAATAGTATAAAAACATATACAACTGCGATCTACCCTTTGAATGCTGAAATTAAAGGAACCCGTTAAAGATAATGTTTGACTATTAATAGGTAGCGATGATGGGTTTGGTGAAATTTGGGACAAATCAGGCACGGTGAGTTTGGAGGACTGAAAAAGGAGTTCTATTGTTGGAATCAATCTTAACTATTAAAAGTAGTACTGACCATTATTGTAGATTTACATTTAAAAATGTGAAACACCACTACTGCTTATTATATATATTGTTAATAAAATAAAACGTTCAAATCTTCATGCTTTCGTAACTTGGAAAATGGAAAATATGTACTCATAAAAACTATACATAAAGAAGAAGACGTCAGTGAAAAAAATTAAAAAATGAAAAAAAGAGGAAGCAAAAGACTAACTTGCAAAACCTGACTTACCTATGCTTGCTTTGGATCACACAACAAACGAAAGAAATCCTTTAACAATGAAAAATAAATATGAAAGAAAGAAGTAAAATCTAACCCAAGAAACCATATGAGAGATATAAAAAAATTTATATAACTACCTTTGCAAGTACAAAGAAACCTTATGAAAAAAAAATCTAAGAACCCTTCGTAATCAACCACACACAGATGTAAAATCATCCATTTCTAAAGCATAGAAAAGTACCTTCGCAAGTATTAAACCCTCTATATAGAGTTTTCACATTCAAAAGTACCTTCGTTGCATATAGATCTTGATACATTTCTAAAAGCATAACAAAAAATCACAAATCACCATTATAAAACTCCACGGATGCCCAAACCTGCAAAAATTAAAATTATTTTTTAATTTTGTTAGTTTATCTGTGTTGAGTGGCATGCGTGTGTTAGACCCATGTGTTGGAAATTAATGTTAAGTGACGAAATTAATTATTTAATTTTAATTCTATTAAATTCCGAATTTCCCATTTATGTGGTTTTAATAAATGTCAGATAATTAATTAGGAATGTGATAAATAAAGATACTAAAAGATTTGGGTAAAGCTTATCCGTTAGTCACATGATGGTTAGTGGCATTAGTGGGAGACTTGAAAGAGTCCCACCTCCACTAGGATTTCGGCCCTCTTCCCCTTATAAATAGAGACCTATACACCATCTAGAGTCATCTCAATACACACTATTTCTAAGGATGGAGAGAAAATCCGAAATTCGTTTTTCTCATATTCCGAGCTGTTCAAGAAATGAATTAAAGGAGCATTCAAGTCACTTTAATCCGTTCAACAACGATGGACAAATGTCAGTTTTTTAAATCGTAGTTATAAGGAATTTTCGGTACTGTTATTGCATGAAGATAAACATCCTGGATTCATGTCAAAACTGTTTTATTCATGATGCAACCTTATGAATCATATTCGAATTTATGATTAACAAAACAGTATAAATTAACATGTGGTATAAGAGCTTTCGGTTTATAATCTCATTATCTCTGTTAATGAAAACTCCTTTATAACAATTCTGATTTATGATCTTTTTGAAAATCTGGAATTTTTGGTTAATCTGAAAATTTTGTTTAATCTGGAAATCTGAAATTTTTAAGCAATCTGGTAATCATGCATATGGTAATTCGAATTTTTGTCATGTATGATATTAAGAACGAGATTACTGCATACAGTCCTTATCTTATGATAACTGTCCCATTATTGTTCAATCACTTTTCGTGTTATAAGAACCCTAATTTGCCGTTAACCTTATTTTATTGTTTCGAGTTGTGTAAGCATTCTGGAAAATACGTTTATTAATCATGACAAGAAAACGAATTTGTTTTTAAGATTAATTAAGAGAAAATTGCGATTTGGCGCAGAACAGATTCCAGGAGTATTTTTTTTTGGCGCAGTGAATAGTGTTTTTCGAAATTTTTGGTGTCCGATTGACTTGTCACTTTGCTAGCATTTCTTTTTTTGCCTAATAGAATTAGCGCAAAAAATAGTGTATCTCGAAATCGTAAATGAATCATAAAGGGTTAATAGACAAATATTCAACACCAAAAGTGAAAAATATGACAACAAATGGCAGTTATTGGTCCTAAAACCGAAAATGAATCATAAAGTATAAATTGTGAAAAATTAACAACTAAAGTAAAAAAAACAAGTTTAAGGTAACCACTAAAATTTTAGTCATATTTATCTTCGTTCAGTACTTATTATATTTTATTTATTTCTTAAAGAATTTATAGGAGACATTCAATAACTGAAAAGTCTACGTGGTGAATAATTCGACATTATTCTCAAAATAGGGTTGCATTCCTTCTATGACATCAAATTCATTCCAGTAATTGTTATTTCCTATATCTGTGTGAGAGATTTAATCTTTTTTATATTTACTCCCCTCCTCACACATAAAAGAGATATAATTACCCATATCTCGAGAATTCATTTTAGAGAGATATATTCAGTGAGCTTTGAAAGTTGAAGCATTGATTCTAAAAGGCAATCTATAAATTATTCTTACGATATTATAAACCTGTTTTGAGTGCTTCACACTACACATGTTGAGTTCTAGGAAGGATTTGCCTTGAGTATTAAGTGAGTTTAAATTTTTTCATATACTTCATAGTTCGTTATTCGTATTCCTTAAATGATGGATTGTTGGATATTTCCCTATCTAAGAAGAGATCAATACCCTTTTTAATAAATTGTTTTTCAAATAAAATGTTTTGAAATTTGTGGATATATTCACTGCAAACCCTTAAGAGATAACACTTGTCCTGTATGGCAATCTAAAGTTTTAACGGTATGTTGATCATGCTAAGTACAATTGCTTGTACCCTCGAAAGTGGCACACTTTTGCTTTTTTATATTTCCTTCTTTCTTTTCTTCTATTTTTGCTCGAGGACTAGCAATCTTCAGCTTGGGGGTGGTGTGGTAAGCACCCAAAAATGTTAAATATGTACCTCAAATAGACTCATTTTAATTGCTAGTTATCGATAAAATTGGCCTTATGCGAGTAATTTGTTTATCTTATAGGTAAAAACACACTTGCGGATTCAAACGCTTTAATTCAAGGAACATTGAGCAATAAATGATCGCATATGCACTTTGAGGGGTAAAATGGTAGTTTCAGAGGACTAATTTTGAACTCAAACAAATCACTAAAATTATAGACCTTGAATCAAAGGATGCCTCAATTTTAACTTAAACGAAGTAGTTATGATTGTAAAAAGTTCGAAATTAAGAAACAGTCTAAGTCCAGGCCCCGAGTTATATCCGAAGTCAATGCCCGTGACCCATGCACTATTAAAATATTGTGATATCTATGTTTTGTCAATTGGAGATCGTAGGTAAAAGATATGAAGGTTTGGGGTTTATTTGTAATTAAGGAAAAATAGGAAAACTATAAGGGTTTGATATTTTTCTCATGCGTAATTAATTCAGCCACATGCGTGGCTCAGTGGTTCTTCTCTTATCTAGCATCCGTGAGGACGACATTTGATACTCAGAGGGAGAGGGTTTTAACCCCATTTTGCTGTATAATCCAACATGCCACGTGTACGACCGCGATGGCGCCACGAGGCGACTCTACTAACCCTTCGATCAAGCGCAACCCAAGCGTAGGTTGATGCGCTTGATGAGGGCATCCACTGTTCAGCCAACAATCCTTTTTGTATTGTCTTTAGGATGAATAACTACTTCTTTTTTCTAAAACTAGTCAGCACACACTTATATTAACATAACTATTTAGTACATTTGAATAATTTTCGACAAACTTATAATAATTTATCTCCAAAGGCTTTATCTATTGGAACAATAAATATTTAGTCCTCAAGAGCTAACTACATTTTTCATTTAGTCCACCTAATTTTTTTCCCCAAAAGTCTCTTGTCTATTTTTTTGACATTTTTTTCTTAAAGTTCATAAAAACATAACAAATAATGTTTGGAGTGTTTTATATGGTGAGGGACTTCTGAAAAAAAAAAGTTTGGAATAAACGTTAATTACAAAAACTACATAGGGACTTTTCGTCGAATGACCTTTATCTTTTTTAAACGACTTTTCTTAATAATTTTATTTATTTTTTTGGGACTTCCCCTACATTTCTTCATTCATTTTTCGTGCAGATTTTGGATTACTTTATGCCTTATATAGAAGAACTATAAATCGTCTACACATCGAAACGCTTTTATGTGTTATAGAAAAGGACCTATAAATCGCCCACACATCAAGATTGTCTGGGGTTATGAAGTAGTGCGTAGATACAAAGGAAGGGAAACATAATGTTACATTTGAGAGAGAGAGAGATTAGAAAAGGTTGAGACATGTAATCTTTAAGCGATGCTTGCTTTTATTTTTATTTTAAATTTTTGAAGGGGCAAAATTACCTTAAGTGTAAGAAGTTGCTAAGGGTATATTTTATGATAAAATAAAATAATAATAAGGAACATTTGTCTGTTGAATTTTTTCTATTCAAAGCAATAAGTCCTCCCAAAAACTGCTTGCAGATAATTTATCTATTTGTGGCGAACTCAGAAAATCACTACTATAATATAAATAACTCTTATAAGTACATTTGAGGATACATATAATCATGGGCGGAACTAGGTGGTCCCGAAGGTGGATGGCCGCCCACCTTATCTTTTCGAATTTTTTTCGAGATATATACATAATTTTTTTATGGATGTTTGTGTAAGTTTTTGTAGTGAAAGACAATAAGTTTTATGTCATTTTAAAAGCTTAGAGGAAATTCGTAAATAACACATCATCTAATTAAATATGCATCTCACTAAAAAAAAAGATATCTTCCCCTCTCTCTTCCCTTCTAGTTCAAGCCACCACTGCCATTTCGTTACCCAACCCAAGTCATTGGCGATCCCCCTTCCCTTCTCTCTCTCCGGAGACAATAACCATACTGTCCCCCCCTCTCTTCGTGGCAGGGCATCACCTTTTTCACTCACCAACACAGGTAACTTTTAAAGTTTTAATGACATATTTATTTTTAGCTTAATATATATTTTTTTGTTTATTACTTTTAGTTCAATATTTCAGTTCAATTTAGTCTAGAACACATTTATTGATTAATTAGGTTAAACTTTGAAAGTTCATTGTAAATTGTTAAATTAGTTCAATGTTCAAATGTAAAATGTTAATTTATTTTTATTTTCAATGTTTAAGTGATTGAACAATTAAATATGTTTGTCATAATTTTTGGAAAAAATATTAGATAGTTTAAAGTGTTGAAGTTAAATTGTTGTAATTAAATTATTCAGTTTCTCCTTTTTTTTAATATTTAATTGCTGTAATTTTTGTTTTACAATATTTTATCGCTAAAATATAACTTGAATGAGTAATTGTTATAATACAACCCGAATAAGTATTTGTCAATCAATTAATATATTTTTTAGGGCTAAAAGATAGTAAAAATCTACAAATAACCCTAACAAATTGCCTAGGGGCTCTGGTCTCCGAACCCCTTTTACTACTCGAAACTTTCACACTCCCCGACTAATAATCCTGGGTCTGCCATTGTATATAATTATACGTCTAAATAATTATCTCCCCAAAATAATTATATTAAAAAAAACAACAATTTTAATGGATACAATAAATTTACTATCTATGAAGAAATCCTCCAAACCTTATTTATAAGAGATTAATATTTCTTAAACTACATATATATGCACAATAAATAAAACGTCATCATCTACTTAAAAAACACCATTATATTACTGTAAACAAATAAATTTACTGTGGCAGGACCTATTAAAACAAAAAATAAAATAAAAATAAAGTACATGATCTATTGCAAAAAAAAAAAAAATCATAGGACGTACAGCAACGTATGAGTCAAATTTATGATTCGTCCATAAGCTTACATAATAATAATGCTTTGTGATTTATCAATTTTGATTGAGGAAAATTGTTCAAATTGTAAAATTTGTTTAAGGAACATTTTAAAATAATCTAGATGTTGATATATACATGGATTTACAATTTTATGAAAGTTCCATATATGATAGAAAGTTGCTCAATGCCAAAGCATTTTAGTAACAGAAAAGGGAAGGATAAAATTTTTTGAAATATCTTCTTTTAATTCATTGAACTAACACCTCGTTACTTATTTGTTTACCCTTTTGATGAAATCTCTTGCCTTCCACGTAAAAGACAAAACCCATCCTCTTCTTTCACGTGGGTAATAGCAAATTAAAACAACATGTCTTTTGGGTAATAGGCAATTAAAACAAAATGAAACAACATGTCTTTTGGGTAATAGACAATTAAAACAACATGTCTTTTGGGTAATAGGCAATTAAAACAACATTAAAACAAATTAAAATGAAATCACCTTCTCATTTCCCTAAGCTGCTCTATAAATTGAACCCCATATCTTTCCATTCTTTACATCTCAATTGCTAAATATCATTTCCTTTTCTTCATATCATGGCACTAAAGTTTGTTCTAGCACTCTATCTCACGTTCACCTTATTCATGGCACATGCAAATAACACTTCAGCAAGAGAGCTTCATGAAAGTGATTGTTTGAATGCTCTCAAGGAGTTAAAATCTTGCACCAAGGAAATTGCAATTTATTTCACCGATGGCACGGCTGATATTGGGCCGCGTTGTTGCCAAGCGATTACAATGCTTACCCACCAATGCTGGCCTGCCATGTTGACGGGGCTCGGCTTTACGGTCGATGAGTGTGATGTCTTGCGCGGTTATTGTGACGCGTATTCTGTTCCATCTCCGGGTCCTGTGGCTTCAAACACAGAAGATGGTGGTTCAGATTGGGATTAAGGGTGGCTATTTTTTGTCAACTTAGTTGGAATATCTTGGGTTTTTTTTGAAAATGTTTTAATAAAGTTTGATGGTACTTAATAATTAAAACCTATGCTATGTTTGAGAATGAATAGTTGTTGATTTAATATATAAGCTATATCTCTTATGTGTGGGGCTTGATATTTGGACAATTTTTTTTATTTTTATTTTTGTTAAGTGATCTGATGATGAGGATAAAGTATTGGAACTTCTTGTTAGAGCATGCCTGGACACCTGTCACAACAGTAGTTCTTACAGTTTCTCCCATGTTTCATTGCTGTAGCAAAGCAGTTCCAGTAATGTAGTTTAACTGCTGCTCTCACGTTTGTATAACTGCTCTTCATAGCAGTTATTGGAAAGCATCCCTATATATTTGTATCTGCTACATTTCGTATAAACAAGACACAATACATAAATTATAGTTTTCTACTCTTTCACTTCTGGCTTAGTGAGGGATTCGATATTTTAGCATAGGAGAAAATGAAAACAACTAGTTTAATAAAAATACTAGCATTTAGAAGAGAGTCAATTTGAATACCTTTTTATTAGATGCACATAGTGATACAGTATTAACGCAAGGGACATACAAAAAGTATCTAATGTTTCTCCGCTCTCGTAAAATAAAAAATATTGAATTTGCTCACACATTTTTGATTTTATTACATTGTGAGCCACCTTCTACTATCCTGGTCATTATATAGAACACTGCAATTTAAAATATCAAACATTTTTCTGGGAGGAAGGGTTGGGGGCATATACAAATATGAAAAGGGTTAAATTGACAGAACCCCCGGCAATATTTGTTTATTTAGACAAAATCCCCCAAAATGAAAAAAATTAGCTTTTCCCCTAAGTGAAAAACAGTCTAATTTTATTTTTTATACAGTTTTGAAGTGACATGTTTTTCATTGTAGGGGGGATAGGCATAACCCATGCCTACAACAAAACACGTGAATATTTTCAATTTTTCAAAGACATTAGAGGTTTAAATTAAAGTTTATGGCAACCTTAATAGCATACAAATTCACTCACCCCTAACTGAATTTTAAATACAATATAAAACCATGACGATCCGGCTTACCTATCCTATTGCGAAATTGCGTATAGCATACTCTTTCCTTTTATGCCCGTAGTGAAGTTCCTAATAGATATTTTCGTCAGTTCACTTTTTCCAGAAAGCAAAATTATTTAAGCGTTCCGGGGAAATCGAATGTTAACTAATGACATTAACCCAAGAATTTGTTAGCGAATACTCACTTGGTCTCACCCTTTTTGTTGAATGATCTCGAGGATTGAATATTTTTCTTATACGACCTATTTCATGTTGAATGTATTGTAAATGTGCGTATATTGTTGATACTTAGGTATGTATCATCCGATACATATGTATTGCACGATACATATGGGTGTTCGATTTTGAACATAACGGCCTCGATCAGAAATTGTAAAAAAAAGTCTCAAGGAGAGAAAAGGGAACAAGGGTCTGGGTTATAAACTTTGTTTGACAAGAGAGGTCGCAAAGTTGGGGCCTTGATTTCTTCAAGTTCTGTATTCAATATTCCAATTCAGGTGCAATATCACGATCTACGTTTCGCAATTTCTGTCTCTCATTTCTTCTTTGTCCATTTTCCCTCTTTTCCCTCTATGCGTTTCACCTTTTCTTCGCATCTAATACCTCTGTGCACCTCTAATAATATATATTTACTGTTGTGTCATATGGTGTACAACTAGAATATTAGTATATCAAAATAGAGATGTATGTGGATATTGTTAGACCTGTAATGTAATATAATATATATATATATATATATATATATATATATATATATATATATATATATATATATATATATATATATAGTGTTTGTAATAACCCTCGCTTGTGAGACCGTATTTTATAAGTGATTACTTAGTATAGTAATTAGAGACAAGTGTTGGGTTATGATTTGAATGATAATTCAATATAGAAAAGTGATATTTATTATGCGTTTGCATACATATCTTAAATATGGGTAAATATTGCTATGTCATGCTTATTAATATCATCTGAACTCAAAATGATATTTGGCTTAATAATGAGACCGGAACCTAAATTGAATTTTAAAAATGTCCAAATGATAATTTGGAGGTTGCAGTTGATTCCGGAACGTTCGAAATAGTCAAGTAATGTACCATATTGTATTTTGAAGTTTTGGGCATTTTTGACTGATTGTACCTAAATTATGCAGTTGCGTATCATTTTATCGCACTATTAGTTAATTTAGTGGAATAATTGTCTTAGGTCACGACTTAAGCTTTCCAAGTCTTACAATTTCCCTAATTTCCTTCCTAAACCAAAGAGAGAAAGAGAAGAGTAGAGGGAAAGATTTGGAGATTTGGGGATTGAGAGAGATTCTTGCTCCTACAACCAAGAGACCTGCAATTTGCTGAATCAAGGCAAGTTTCTACTTGCTATTTGTGACTTAAGATAGATGATTTGTGATGATAATGATGTATTGATCTTGATTTAATTAGTTTAGGGTTTTTCTTATGTTTTTGTGGGTTTTGATTCATTCAAAGATGATTGGGATGATTCATGAGGTTTAAGATGGTCAATAGTATCATTGATGTTATCTTGGTGTTGGTACATAAGTTTGGTTTGGGAGAAATTTGAGTTGGGGTAGAAAATGGAGTCCAAGACTCCATAGCCAAATCTTGGCAAAATCGCAGGCCCGAATCGATTCGGCCCCCTGGGCGAATCGATTCGGTTAGGTCCAGTGCTCAGGTCTTGTGAACCGAATCGATTCGGAATTGGTCCGAATCGATTCGGCAGTTATGCAGAAACCCAAATTTTCTAACCGAATCGATTCGGTTTCCATCCGAATCGATTCGGCAGCTTTGCAGAAACTCAGATTTTCTGGCCGAATCGATTCGGCCAGGGGGCGAATCGATTCGGTAGCCCTAAAATTTTCCAAATTTTCCCTTTTTCATTTTTAACCCTTTTCTTTAGGATTAGTGATTAGGGATCTTCTTAAATGAAGTAAACATAGGGTTTTAGAGTCCTAGTTGAGTTGGGTCGACACCCTAGATTCGAAAGGGTTCATCTGGGGTTCTTCCAAGGGGGAGTTTAAATAAATGTTTAGGCATTTCTTTTGTCTTATAGTCTTATAAGGGTCCGGAACATATTAAGGTCACTTTGGAGACTTTAGGAATTAACTTGAGTTAGATTTGACTTGAGGGTTTATATTTAAGTCTAAAGGAGGTTTTGGGAATAACTTTGGAGTCTGAATCCCTTATCGAGGATGTTATGACGGTACGAAATGCATATAGTCCCGGTTAGGCTTATACCTTTGTTAAAACGTGAAGATGATAAGGTAAATGATAATTTACTAAATCATGAAATGGAAATAAATAAAATGGATGTTACACACCTCTCTAAATACCATCTTAAGGGAAGTCCGTGCGTTAGGTGAAGCCCCCTGGCTAATGAATGCAGGGTGGATATAGTCCTAGGCCATATGAGCGCTTGTTTTATTTTTCTGCGATGGGTAGGAGATTCTGGGTGTGGTCTTGACTACCCCGCAGGCATATGTCCGCTTCCCGACGATTTCGATAGGATCCCAGGTTGTCTTATGTTAGGCCCTGGAAGATGATGGTTATTTAGGGACGCGCACAGTGGGGAAACCCGAACGGGTGGTCTTAGAATCGTTATATTTATATTTATGACTATTCTTATTATCGAGTTGGACTCGATGGAACATGAATGCCATAAAGGGCAATTTATGCCACAAAGAGCATGCTATTGAGATTAGTGCCATAAAGAGCACATGATGATAATTGCATTCCTGATAAGGAAACGTCAAAGAAGATTGAAATTGAAATATGATGAAAGATGAAAAAGGCTCATAAGTAAATTAAATTCTTGTTTAAGTGAATCTCATGTTACATAGATATTTATCAGCCTTAGTTCCTTAGTTGATGTTACCAGGATAGACTATCATCCATGCTTACTTGCACATCATTGTCATACCTGTCATTTATCTATTGATCATATATATCCGGCCCTGACCGGTTTTCCTTTCTTGTTGCGTATGTATATATATATAATCCGTTCAGGTGTTCTGCCGCACGGTCGCCCATAATGACCTTTCCTTCCACATGTTTTGAGGAGCCGTGACATCGTGCGGGTTTCACGGGATGTTTTGTGTAGACGCCTCCGTTTATGTCTTCTAGTTATGATCAGTTTATTCTGGCATGTTGCCCAAACCATTGTAATTGTATAATGGGTCTATTATGTAACACCTGGAACTTATTGTATGTTGTATGGTTATTATTGACCGACGTTCTATTCGGTCCTTTTGTATCCTTTTAGTTCTTATGCGTTTGTGGGGTTTTCCACCCTCTATTTTTATCATGGGTTGTTGAAAATGTTTTCTTATTATTTCAAAACCAAAATTTTTGATAACCCATTTTCTGGAATATAGTGTGGTTATTCCTTATACTTTGTATATTTTTGTGATGCTGAGAATGATATTTATCCATGATTTCCTCTTTTATCGAGGTATAGGGCTGGCCACCCTTTATTTCGGATAGCGGGTTGTCACAGTGTTCTGTCATGTGTAGTACATCCAGAAATCTTATACAATGATATTTGAGAATGAGTGTTAGTTATTTTGATTAGCCCCTCTTTAAGTACATGTATTTATACATCCTGTTGCTGCTTTTATTCTTCTTTTAGTTGCCGTGGACAAAATATTTGTCGGTGGTAGTCCAAATATGATTTCCTAAAGCGGCTAAAAATAACAGTGGTGATATAAAGATCCCCACGCCTTCAAGACGTTGCTACCAACGGGTAAAGGTATTTCATTTTTGTTTGGAAGAGACCAAGCAGCCCTAATATCTTTCAAAATAGTCTAGGAATAATAGTTATTGGTAAATTGATATGGAATATCAAGTGTCGCTTATTGATATCTGACTTTTATTTTTAATCTCTCTCTGTGTGTGTGTATGCGTGTGTTTTTGTGTATATATATAGATATAAATAGATAGATATAGTGCATGCCATTGACAATTGTGAGTTATCTTTGCAGGGTTATGAGAAAGCATCCCCTGAAAGCAACAAAGTGTGAGGATGAATGTACGAGAAACTGAAAATGATTCTCAACTCTTTCTTAGAATGGATGGATTGTGATATTTTTTTATTCGTGATTATTAGAATTGTTGATGTCTATATACTAAAGCTGCTTGTTTGTGAAAGTTAAATTTGAGCAGAATTTGCTTCAGGAGTTCAATTGGCAGTTATTTTACTTTGCAATGCCACTCAGAAACGTTAATGTTACTAAATCCACTTGATCATGAATCAATTATTCAGATTATGAAGCATTACTAATTGCAGAAGCTAAAACTGGAACTTGTCAGCAAGTACCAAAATGACCCTTTTTTTATAATCCTCAACCTCCACACGATCGACCATGCGAGCTAAATAGGGGAATTTTGAACTCGAGATTTTTTATCTAAACGAATCGCCCCTTACCACTGGAACAAGCCAAGGTGGCTAAAATGAGCCTTTAAACATCCACTGGAAATATATGTCATTTTTGCTTTTTCATAGTTGCCACATCACTCTAAAAAGAGCAGTTCTCTTATGGTATAACTCTACGAAGGCAAGCCCTTATGCACTCGATATGGATTTCCAGCATAACCAAAGTCCTCTTAGTGGTAGATTTTAATATACTCAGCTAACTCTAGAGAATTACCTCAGCTCGTGGAGCCAGCATTATCCCAAGAAATATTGTATTGGGAGTTATGTTAGGCGCACATAACAAATATTATTGGTACTGATTGCGCCACTATAGTTAAAGGTGCACTTACTCCCTCTTCTATCTCCTACTATAGAATTCTTTTTGCATCAAGTAATTATTCTTTACTCTTCTAAATACAATTTGTCTCAAATTTTAACATGTAAATTTTAGTTCCGTATTTTTAGGGTTATTTGGACATTGACATCCACTAATTTGTCGAGTTTATCGTTTGACACTCACTCGTTTTGTTTATGCGGATTTGACCAAATGGTTGACCAATTTTGGATGAAAACCATTTGGTCAACATAGTTGGCTGTTGGCTTTAAAGATTTTTTTGGTATATTTTGAAAATACACTTTCATTTAACAAAACAATAAAGTACCCTCAATTGTGAACTATTTTTTAACATATAACCTTTTCTGTTGAATTTAAATATTTAACACTTCCAGACATCCCATCCCACTTATATATATACACAGTCTTGAGTCTTGCTCTTGTGCAGACTAGTCCGCATTTTAAGGATGCGGACCAGACATGTGTCACCTGGCGGTGAGCCCAGAAAAGGGAGAGTAAGCCTATAATTTATGCGATAATTTCTAGGTGCACCGTTAGGTGACACATGTTCGGTCCGCATTCTTAAAATGCGGACTGGTCCGCACAAGAGCATTATATATATATATACACACACCAGGGTGTGCCCGTGCCGATGGTACAGTAAGAATAGAAGTGTGTGAAATCATTAAGAATAAATTGTCTTATTATACGAATAAATTTCTATTTTCTTTGAAGTATTCCTACGGGATTAGTAAAATTTATCTTGAATTAGAACAACAAAAGATATTTATGATCATTTAATGTTTGGGGTATAGTAGTTTTCACTACTTAGAGTTTGGATCCATCTATTTATGTTATAGTTGTGATTCAAAATCGAAGGAAACTGGAAGTTGACTGGTTTGATCGTCAGTTGGGATCATTTACCATCTTTTACAAATTTTTGCTTGACCAAATATTTTTTTATCAAAGCAATGTAACCCTAAACCTTAACATGGCGCTTAACCTATCATAATATTTGGAGAAAATATGTATATCTGCAGAAAAAAAATTGTAAGAATAGATAGATATAATCTACTATTCAAGTAAAAACCAACTATAAAGATTTCTTTACTCAACACAAACTAAAGAAAAAAGGAAATGAGTGCTAAAATTTCCAACATAACCGTTTTTTGGTAGTAAACAAAAATGGGTGCTCAACTAACAACACAACACTATGGAAATTATATAACATCAATTATGTTATCATCGGTAGCTTCCCATCATTTTGAGTAAAAGACACAATTACAAACTAAACAACTCGGTCTTCAGTATTATAATATTCCATACACTGTACCTATTTGTGATAACATAATGACCAGACTATCACCTAGCTACATTTCTTTTTGGACATATACCAAATAGTTTCTCGAACTTTTTTTAATACACGTTTAGTCCAAACCTTTTTATTTTGCACCAAAAAGTCCTTCATCATGCCAAAAAGTCTTTACCATGCCGTTGGCGCGGACCTTTAAAGATAAGAGAATAAGGGACTTTTTGGTACAAAATAAAAGACATGGACTAAATGTGTATTAAAAAATGTTTGAGGAACTTTTTAATATTTGATCCTTTCTTTTTTTAGCTAGAGATTTTCCTATATCCTTGCCACACCTAGAACAACCCACTCCATAGGTTTATGTTTATGTCTTTTCAGAGAAACATGGATTCTCGAGCTTCGTTCCAAACTAGAATGTTTATAGCTTCACTTCCAACATATTTTAATAAAACATACAAAATATCTTCACTTTATATATTGAAAAAACAGTATAAAAACATATACAACTGCGATCTACCCTTTGAATGCTGAAATTAAAGGAACCCGTTAAAGATAATGTTTGACTATCAGTAGGTAGCGATGATGGGTTTGGTGAAATTTGGGACAAATCAGGCACGGTGAGTTTGGAGGAGTGAAAAAGGAGTTCTATTGTTGGAATCAATCTTAACTATTAAAAGTAGTACTGACCATTATTGTAGATTTACATTTAAAAATGTGAAACACCACTACTGCTTATTATATATATTGTTAATAAAATAAAACGTTCAAATCTTCATGCTTTCGTAACTTGGAAAATGGAAAATATGTACTCATAAAAACTATACATAAAGAAGAAGACGTCAGTGAAAAAAATTAAAAAATGAAAAAAAGAGGAAGCAAAAGACTAACTTGCAAAACCTGACTTACCTATGCTTGCTTTGGATCACACAACAAACGAAAGAAATCCTTTAACAATGAAAAATAAATATGAAAGAAAGAAGTAAAATCTAACCCAAGAAACCATATGAGAGATATAAAAAAATTTATATAACTACCTTTGCAAGTACAAAGAAACCTTATGAAAAAAAAATCTAAGAACCCTTCGTAATCAACCACACACAGATGTAAAATCATCCATTTCTAAAGCATAGAAAAGTACCTTCGCAAGTATTAAACCCTCTATATAGAGTTTTCACATTCAAAAGTACCTTCGTTGCATATAGATCTTGATACATTTCTAAAAGCATAACAAAAAATCACAAATCACCATTATAAAACTCCACGGATGTCCAAACCTGCAAAAATTAAAATTATTTTTTAATTTTTTTAGTTTATCTGTGTTGAGTGGCATGCGTGTGTTAGACCCATGTGTTGGAAATTAATGTTAAGTGACGAAATTAATTATTTAATTTTAATTCTATTAAATTCCGAATTTCCCATTTATGTGGTTTTAATAAATGTCAGATAATTAATTAGGAATGTGATAAATAAAGATACTAAAAGATTTGGGTAAAGCTTATCCGTTAGTCACATGATGGTTAGTGGCATTAGTGGGAGACTTGAAAGAGTCCCACCTCCACTAGGATTTCGGCCCTCTTTCCCTTATAAATAGAGACCTATACACCATCTAGAGTCATCTCAATACACACTGTTTCCAAGGATGGAGAGAAAATCCGAAATTCGTTTTTCTCATATTCCGAGCTGTTCAAGAAATGAATTAAAGGAGCATTCAAGTCACTTTAATCCGTTCAACAACGATGGACAAATGTCAGTTTTTTAAATCGTAGTTATAAGGAATTTTCGGTACTGTTATTGCATGAAGATAAACATCCTGGATTCATGTCAAAACTGTTTTATTCATGATGCAACCTTATGAATCATATTCGAATTTATGATTAACAAAACAGTATAAATTAACATGTGGTATAAGAGCTTTCGGTTTATAATCTCATTATCTCTGTTAATGAAAACTCCTTTATAACAATTCTGATTTATGATCTTTTTGAAAATCTGGAATTTTTGGTTAATCTGAAAATTTTGTTTTATCTGGAAATCTGAAATTTTTAAGCAATCTGGTAATCATGCATATGGTAATTCGAATTTGTGTCATGTATGATATTAAGAACGAGATTACTGCATACAGTCCTTATCTTATGATAACTATCCCATTATTGTTCAATCACTTTTCGTGTTATAAGAACCCTAATTTGCCGTTAACCTTATTTTATTGTTTCGAGTTGTGTAAGCATTCTGGAAAATACGTTTATTAATCATGACAAGAAAACGAATTTGTTTTTAAGATTAATTAAGAGAAAATTGCGATTTGGCGCAGAACAGATTCCAGGAGTATTTTTTTTTGGCCCAGTGAATAGTGTTTTTTGAAATTTTTGGTGTCCGATTGACTTGTCACTTTGCTAGCATTTCTTTTTTTGCCTAATAGAATTAGCGCAAAAAATAGTGTATCTCGAAATCGTAAATGAATCATAAAGGGTTAATAGACAAATATTCCGCACCAAAAGTGAAAAATATGACAACAAATGGCAGTTATTGGTCCTAAAACCGAAAATGAATCATAAAGTATAAATTGTGAAAAATTAAAAACTAAAGTAAAAAAAACAAGAAGTTTAAGGTAACCACTAAAATTTTAGTCATATTTATCTTCGTTCAGTACTTATTATATTTTATTTATTTCTTAAAGAATTTATAGGAGACATTCAATAACTGAAAAGTCTACGTGGTGAATAATTCGACATTATTCTCAAAATAGGGTTGCATTCCTTCTATGACATCAAATTCATTCCAGTAATTGTTATTTCCTATATCTGTGTGAGAGATTTAATCTTTTTTATATTTACTCCCCTCCTCACACATAAAAGAGATATAATTACCCATATCTCGAGAATTCATTTTAGAGAGATATATTCAGTGAGCTTTGAAAGTTGAAGCATTGATTCTAAAAGGCAATCTATAAATTATTCTTATGATATTATAAACCTGTTTTGAGTGCTTCACACTACACATGTTGAGTTCTAAGAAGGATTTGCCTTGAGTATTAAGTGAGTTTAAATTTTTTCATATACTTCATAGTTCGTTATTCGTATTCCTTAAATGATGGATTGTTGGATATTTCCCTATCTAAGAAGAGATCAATACCCTTTTTAATAAATTGTTTTTCAAATAAAATGTTTTGAAATTTGTGGATATATTCACTACAAACCCTTAAGAGATAACACTTGTCCTGTATGGCAATCTAAAGTTTTAGCGGTATGTTGATCATGCTAAGTACAATTGCTTGTACCCCCGAAAGTGGCACACTTTTGGTTTTTTATATTTCTTTCTTTCTTTTCTTCTATTTTTGCTCGAGGACTAGCAATCTTCAGCTTGGGGGTGGTGTGGTAAGCACCCAAAAATGTTAAATATGTACCTCAAATAGACGCATTTTAATTGCTAGTTATCGATAAAATTGGCCTTATGCGAGTAATTTGTTTATCTTATAGGTAAAAACACACTTGCGGATTCAAACGCTTTAATTCAAGGAACATTGAGCAATAAATGACCGCATATGCACTTTGAGGGGTAAAATGGTAGTTTCAGAGGACTAATTTTGAACTCAAACAAATCACTAAAATTATAGACCTTGAATCAAAGGATGCCTCGATTTTAACTTAAACGAAGTAGTTATGATTGTAAAAAGTTCGAAATTAAGAAACAGTCTAAGTCCAGGCCCCGAGTTATATCCGAAGTCAATGCCCGTGACCCACGCACTATTAAAATATTGTGATATCTATGTTTTGTCAATTGGAGATCGTAGGTAAAAGATATGAAGGTTTGGGGTTTATTTGTAATTAAGGAAAAATAAGAAAACTATAAGGGTTTGATATTTTTCTCATGTGTAATTAATTCAGCCACACGCGTGGCTCAGTGGTTCTTCTCTTGTCTATCATCCGTGAGGACGACATTTTATACTCAGAGGGAGAGGGTTTTAACCCCATTTTGCTGTATAATCCAACATGCCACGTGTACGACCGCGATGGCGCCACGAGGCGACTCTACTAACCCTTCGATCAAGCGCAACCCAAGCGTAGGTTGATGCGCTTGATGAGGGCATCCACTGTTCAGCCAACAATCCTTTTTGTACTGTCTTTAGGATGAATAACTACTTCTTTTTTCTAAAACTAGTCAGCACACACTTATATTAACATAACTATTTAGTACATTTGAATAATTTTCGACAAACTTATAATAATTTATCTCCAAAGGCTATTGGAACAATAAATATTTAGTCCTCAAGAGCTAACTACATTTTTCATTTAGTCCACCTAATTTTTTTCCCCAAAAGTCTCTTGTCTATTTTTTTGACATTTTTTTCTTAAAGTTCATAAAAACATAACAAATAATGTTTGGAGTGTTTTATATGGTGAGGGACTTCTGAAAAAAAAAAGTTTGGAATAAACGTTAATTACAAAAACTACATAGGGAGTTTTCGTCGAATGACCTTTATCTTTTTTAAACGACTTTTCTTAAAAATTTTATTTATTTTTTTGGGACTTCCCCTACATTTCTTCATTCATTTTTCGTGCAGATTTTGGATTACTTTATGCCTTATATAGAAGAACTATAAATCGTCTACACATCGAAACGCTTTTATGTGTTATAGAAAAGGACCTATAAATCGCCCACACATCAAGATTGTCTGGGGTTATGAAGTAGTGCGTAGATACAAAGGAAGTGAAACATAATGTTACATTTGAGAGAGAGAGAGATTAGAAAAGGTTGAGACATGTAATCTTTAAGCAATGCTTGCTTTTATTTTTATTTTAAATTTTTGAAGGGGAAAAATTACCTTAAGTGTAACAAGTTGCTAAGGGTATATTTTATGATAAAATAAAATAATAATAAGGAACATTTATCAGTTGAATTTGTTCTATTCAAAGCAATAAGTCCTCCCAAAAACTGCTTGCAGATAATTTATCTATTTGTGGCGAACTCAGAAAATCACTACTATAATATAAATAACTCTTATAAGTACATTTGAGGATACATATAATCATGGGCGGAACTAGGTGTTCCCGAAGGTGGATGGCCGCCCACCTTATCTTTTCGAATTTTTTTTCGAGATATATACATAATTTTTTTATGGATGTTTGTGTAAGTTTTTGTAGTGAAAGACAATAAGTTTTATGTCATTTTAAAAGCTTAGAGGAAATTCGTAAATAACACATCATCTAATTAAATATGCATCTCACTAAAAAAAAGATATCTTCCCCTCTCTCTTCCCTTCTAGTTCAAGCCACCACTGCCATTTCGTTACCCAACCCAAGTCATTGGCGATCCCCCTTCCCTTCTCTCTCTCCGGAGACAATAACCATACTGCCCCCCTCCTCTCTTCGTGGCAGGGCATCACCTTTTTCACTCACCAACACAGGTAACTTTTAAAGTTTTAATGACATATTTTTTTTAGCTTAATATATATTTTTTTGTTTATTACTTTTAGTTCAATATTTCAGTTCAATTTAGTCTAGAACACATTTATTGATTAATTAGGTTAAACTTTGAAAGTTCATTGTAAATTGTTATATTAGTTCAATGTTCAAATGTAAAATGTTTATTTATTTTTATTTTCAATGTTTAAGTGATTGAACAATTAAATATGTTTGTCATAATTTTTGGAAAAAATATTAGATAGTTTAAAGTGTTGAAGTTAAATTGTTGTAATTAAATTATTCAGTTTCTCCTTTTTTTTAATATTTAATTGCTGTAATTTTTGTTTTACAATATTTTATCGCTAAAATATAACTTGAATGAGTAATTGTTATAATACAACCTGAATAAGTATTTGTCAATCAATTAATATATTTTTTAGGGCTAAAAGATAGTAAAAAACTACAAATAACCCTAACAAATTGCCTAGGGGCTCTGGTCTCCGAACCCCTTTTACTACTCGAAACTTTCACACTCCCCGACTAACAATCCTGGGTCTGCCATTGTATATAATTATACGTCTAAATAATTATCTCCCTAAAATAATTATATTAAAAAAAACAACAATTTTAATGGATACAATAAATTTACTATCTATGAAGAAATCCTCCAAACCTTATTTATAAGAGATTAATATTTCTTAAACTACATATATATGCACAATAAATAAAACGTCATCATCTACTTAAAAAACACCATTATATTACTGTAAACAAATAAATTTACTGTGGCAGGACCTATTAAAACAAAAAATAAAATAAAAATAAAGTACATGATCTATTGCAAAAAAAAAAAAAAAAAAAAAAATCATAGGACGTACAGCAACGTATGAGTCAAATTTATGATTCGTCCATAAGCTTACATAATAATAATGCTTTGTGATTTATCAATTTTGATTGAGGAAAATTGTTCAAATCGTAAAATTTGTTTAAGGAACATTTTAAAATAATCTAGATGTTGATATATACATGGATTTACAATTTTATGAAAGTTCCATATATGATAGAAAGTTGCTCAATGCCAAAGCATTTTAGTAACAGAAAAGGGAAGGATAAAAATATTTGAAATATCTTCTTTTAATTCATTGAACTAACACCTCGTTACTTATTTGTTTACCCTTTTGATGAAATCTCTTGCCTTCCACGTAAAAGACAAAACCCATCCTCTTCTTTCACGTGGGTAATAGGCAATTAAAACAACATGTCTTTTGGGTAATAGGCAATTAAAACAAAATGAAACAACATGTCTTTTGGGTAATAGGCAATTAAAACAACATGTCTTTTGGGTAATAGGCAATTAAAACAACATTAAAACAAATTAAAATGAAATCACCTTCTCATTTCCCTAAGCCGCTCTATAAATTGAACCCCATATCTTTCCATTCTTTACATCTCAATTGCTAAATATCATTTCTTTTTCTTCATATCATGGCACTAAAGTTTGTTCTAGAACTCTATCTCACGTTCACCTTATTCATGGCACATGCAAATAACACTTCAGCAAGAGAGCTTCATGAAAGTGATTGTTTGAATGCTCTCAAGGAGTTAAAATCTTGCACCAAGGAAATTGCAATTTATTTCACTGATGGCACGGCTGATATTGGGCCGCGTTGTTGCCAAGCGATTACAATGCTTACCCACCAATGCTGGCCTGCCATGTTGACGGGGCTCGGCTTTACGGTCGATGAGTGTGATGTCTTGCGCGGTTATTGTGACGCGTATTCTGTTCCAGCTCCGGGTCCTGTGGCTTCAAACACAGAAGATGGTGGTTCAGATTGGGATTAAGGGTGGCTATTTTTTGTCAACTTAGTTGGAATATCTTGGGTTTTGTTTGAAAATGTTTTAATAAAGTTTGATGGTACTTAATAATTAAAACCTATGCTATGTTTGAGAATGAATGGTTGTTGATTTAATATATAAGCTATATCTCTTATGTGTGGGGCTTGATATTTGGACAATTTTTTTTTATTTTTATTTTTGTTAAGTGATCTAATGATGAGGATAAAGTATTGGAACTTCTTGTTAGAGCATGCCTGGACACCTGTCACAACAGTAGTTCTTACAGTTTCTCCCATGTTTCATTGCTGTAGCAAAGCAGTTCCAGTAATGTAGTTTAACTGATGCTCTCACGTTTGTATAACTGCTCTTCATAGCAGTTATTGGAAAGCATTCCTATATATTTGTATCTGCTACATTTCGTATAAACAAGAGACAATACATAAATTATAGTTTTCTACTCTTTCACTTCTGGCTTAGTGAGGGATTCGATATTTTAACATAGGAGAAAATGAAAACAACTAGTTTAATAAAAATACTAGCATTTAGAAGAGAGTCAATTTGAATACCTTTTTATTAGATGCACATAGTGATACAGTATTAACGCAAGGGACATACAAAACGTATCTAATGTTTCTCCGCTCTCGTAAAAGAAAAAATATTGAATTTGTTCACACATTTTTGATTTTATTACATTGTGAGCCACCTTCTACTATCCTGGTCATTATATAGAACACTGCAATTTAAAATATCAAACATTTTTCTGGGAGGAAGGGTTGGGGGCATATACAAATATGAAAAGGGTTAAATTTACAGAACCCCCTGCAATATTTGTTTATTTAGACAAAATCCCCCAAAATGAAAAAAAATTAGCTTTTCCCCTAAGTGAAAAATAGTCTAATTTTATTTTTTATACGGTTTTGAAGTGACATGTTTTTCATTGTAGGGGGGATAGGCATAACCCATGCCTACAACAAAACACGTGAATATTTTCAATTTTTCAAAGACATTAGAGGTTTAAATTAAAGTTTATGGCAACCTTAATAGCATACAAATTCACTCACCCCTAACTGAATTTTAAATACAATATAAAACCATGACGATCCGGCTTAGCTATCCTATTGCGAAATTGGGTATAGCATACTCTTTCCTTTTATGCCCGTAGTGAAGTTCCTAATAGATATTTTCGTCAGTTCACTTTTTCCAGAAAGCAAAATTATTTAAGCGTTCCAGGGAAATCGAATGTTAACTAATGACATTAACCCAAGAATTTGTTAGCGAATACTCACTTGGTCTCACCCTTTTTGTTGAATGATCTCGAGGATTGAATATTTTTCTTATACGGCCTATTTCATGTTGAATGTATTGTAAATGTGCGTATATTGCTGATACTTAGGTATGTATCATCCGATACATATGTATTGCACGATACATATGGGTGTTCGATTTTGAACATAACGGCCTCGATCAGAAATTGTAAAAAAAAGTCTCAAGGAGAGAAAAGGGAACAAGGGTCTGGGTTATAAACTTTGTTTGACAAAAGAGGTCGCAAAGTTGGGGCCTTGATTTCTTCAAGTTTTGTATTCAATATTCCAATTCTGGTGCAATATCACGATCTACGTTTTCCAATTTCTGTCTCTCATTTCTTCTTTGTCCATTTTCCCTCTTTTCCCTCTATGCGTTTCACCTTTTCTTCGCATCTTATACCTCTGTGCACCTCTAATAATATATATTTACTGTTGTGTCATATGGTGTACAACTAGAATATTAGTATATCAAAATAGAGATGTATGTGTCTATTGTTAGACCTGTAATGTAATGTAATATATATATATACACACATATATATATATAGTGTTCTGTCATGTGTAGTACATCCAGAAATCTTATACAATGATATTTGAGAATGAGTGTTAGTTATTTTGATTAGCCCCTCTTTAAGTACATGTATTTATACATCCTGTTGCTGCTTTTATTCTTCTTTTAGTTGCCGTGGACAAAATATTTGTCGGTGGTAGTCCAAATATGATTTCCTAAAGCGGCTAAAAATAACAGTGGTGATATAAAGATCCCCACGCCTTCAAGACGTTGCTACCAACGGGTAAAGGTATTTCATTTTTGTTTGGAAGAGACCAAGCAGCCCTAATATCTTTCAAAATAGTCTAGGAATAATAGTTATTGGTAAATTGATATGGAATATCAAGTGTCGCTTATTGATATCTGACTTTTATTTTTAATCTCTCTCTGTGTGTGTGTATGCGTGTGTTTTTGTGTATATATATAGATATAAATAGATAGATATAGTGCATGCCATTGACAATTGTGAGTTATCTTTGCAGGGTTATGAGAAAGCATCCCCTGAAAGCAACAAAGTGTGAGGATGAATGTACGAGAAACTGAAAATGATTCTCAACTCTTTCTTAGAATGGATGGATTGTGATATTTTTTTATTCGTGATTATTAGAATTGTTGATGTCTATATACTAAAGCTGCTTGTTTGTGAAAGTTAAATTTGAGCAGAATTTGCTTCAGGAGTTCAATTGGCAGTTATTTTACTTTTCAATGCCACTCAGAAACGTTAATGTTACTAAATCCACTTGATCATGAATCAATTATTCAGATTATGAAGCATTACTAATTGCAGAAGCTAAAACTGGAACTTGTCAGCAAGTACCAAAATGACCCTTTTTTTATAATCCTCAACCTCCACACGATCGACCATGCGAGCTAAATAGGGGAATTTTGAACTCGAGATTTTTTATCTAAACGAATCGCCCCTTACCACTGGAACAAGACAAGGTGGCTAAAATGAGCCTTTAAACATCCACTGGAAATATATATCATTTTTGCTTTTTCATAGTTGCCACATCACTCTAAAAAGAGCAGTTCTCTTATGGTATAACTCTACGAAGGCAAGCCCTTATGCACTCGATATGGATTTCCAGCATAACCAAAGTCCTCTTAGTGGTAGATTTTAATATACTCAGCTAACTCTAGAGAATTACCTCAGCTCGTGGAGCCAGCATTATCCCAAGAAATATTGTATTGGGAGTTATGTTAGGCGCACATAACAAATATTATTGGTACTGATTGCGCCACTATAGTTAAAGGTGCACTTACTCCCTCTTCTATCTCCTACTATAGAATTCTTTTTGCATCAAGTAATTATTCTTTACTCTTCTAAATACAATTTGTCTCAAATTTTAACATGTAAATTTTAGTTCCGTATTTTTAGGGTTATTTGGACATTGACATCCACTAATTTGTCGAGTTTATCGTTTGACACTCACTCGTTTTGTTTATGCGGATTTGACCAAATGGTTGACCAATTTTGGATGAAAACCATTTGGTCAACATAGTTGACTGTTGGCTTTAAAGATTTTTTTGGTATATTTTGAAAATACACTTTCATTTAACAAAACAATAAAGTACCCTCAATTGTGAACTATTTTTTAACATATAACCTTTTCTGTTGAATTTAAATATTTAACACTTTCAGACATCCCATCCCACTTATATATATACACAGTCTTGAGTCTTGCTCTTGTGCAGACTAGTCCGCATTTTAAGGATGCGGACCAGACATGTGTCACCTGGCGGTGAGCCCAGAAAAGAGAGAGTAAGCCTATAATTTATGCGATAATTTCTAGGTGCACCGTTAGGTGACACATGTTCGGTCCGCACAAGAGCATTATATATATATATACACACACCAGGGTGTGCCCGTGCCGATGGTACGGTAAGAATAGAAGTGTGTGAAATCATTAAGAATAAATTGTCTTATTATATGAATAAATTTCTATTTTCTTTGAAGTATTCCTACGGGATTAGTAAAATTTATCTTGAATTAGAACAACAAAAGATATTTATGATCATTTAATGTTTGGGGTATAGTAGTTTTCACTACTTAGAGTTTGGATCCATCTATTTATGTTATAGTTGTGATTCAAAATCGAAGGAAACTGGAAGTTGACTGGTTTGATCGTCAGTTGGGATCATTTACCATCTTTTACAAATTTTTGCTTGACCAAATATTTTTTTATCAAAGCAATGTAACCCTAAACCTTAACATGGCGCTTAACCTATCATAATATTTGGAGAAAATATGTATATCTGCAGAAAAGAAATTGTAAGAATAGATAGATATAATCTACTATTCAAGTAAAAACCAACTATAAAGATTTCTTTACTCAACACAAACTAAAGAAAAAAGGAAATGAGTGCTAAAATTTCCAACATAACCGTTTTTTGGTAGTAAACAAAAATGGGTGCTCAACTAACAACACAACACTATGGAAATTATATAACATCAATTATGTTATCATCGGTAGCTTCCCATCATTTTGAGTAAAAGACACAATTACAAACTAAACAACTCGGTCTTCAGTATTATAATATTCCATACACTGTAGTAATGACCCATGTTAGCCCCTATTTGTGATAACGTAATGACCAGACTATCACCTAGCTACATTTCTTTTTGGACATATACCAAATAGTTTCTCGAACTTTTTTTAATACACATTTAGTCCAAACCTTTTTATTTTGCACCAAAAAGTCCTTCATCATGCCAAAAAGTCTTTACTATGCCGTTGGCGCGGACCTTTAAAGATAAGAGAATAAGGGACTTTTTGGTACAAAATAAAAGACATGGACTAAATGTGTATTAAAAAATGTTTGAGGAACTTTTTAATATTTGATCCTTTCTTTTTTTAGCTAGAGATTTTCCTATATCCTTGCCACACCTAGAACAACCCACTCCATAGGTTTATGTTTATGTCTTTTCAGAGAAACATGGATTCTCGAGCTTCGTTCCAAACTAGAATGTTTATAGCTTCACTTCCAACATATTTTAATAAAACATACAAAATATCTTCACTTAATATATTGAAAAAACAGTATAAAAACATATACAACTGCGATCTACCCTTTGAATGCTGAAATTAAAGGAACCCGTTAAAGATAATGTTTGACTATCAATAGGTAGCGATGATGGGTTTGGTGAAATTTGGGACAAATCAGGCACGGTGAGTTTGGAGGAGTGAAAAAGGAGTTCTATTGTTGGAATCAATCTTAACTATTAAAAGTAGTACTGACCATTATTGTAGATTTACATTTAAAAATGTGAAACACCACTACTGCTTATTATATATATTGTTAATAAAATAAAACGTTCAAATCTTCATGCTTTCGTAACTTGGAAAATGGAAAATATGTACTCATAAAAACTATACATAAAGAAGAAGACGTCAGTGAAAAAAATTAAAAAATGAAAAAAAGAGGAAGCAAAAGACTAACTTGCAAAACCTGACTTACCTATGCTTGCTTTGGATCACACAACAAACGAAAGAAATCCTTTAACAATGAAAAATAAATATGAAAGAAAGAAGTAAAATCTAACCCAAGAAACCATATGAGAGATATAAAAAAAATTATATAACTACCTTTGCAAGTACAAAGAAACCTTATGAAAAAAAAATCTAAGAACCCTTCGTAATCAACCACACACAGATGTAAAATCATCCATTTCTAAAGCATAGAAAAGTACCTTCGCAAGTATTAAACCCTCTACATAGAGTTTTCACATTCAAAAGTACCTTCGTTGCATATAGATCTTGATACATTTTTAAAAGCATAACAAAAAATCACAAATCACCATTATAAAACTCCACGGATGCCCAAACCTGCAAAAATTAAAATTATTTTTTAATTTTGTTAGTTTATCTGTGTTGAGTGGCATGCGTGTGTTAGACCCATGTGTTGGAAATTAATGTTAAGTGACGAAATTAATTATTTAATTTTAATTCTATTAAATTCCGAATTTCCCATTTATGTGGTTTTAATAAATGTCAGATAATTAATTAGGAATGTGATAAATAAAGATACTAAAAGATTTGGGTAAAGCTTATCCGTTAGTCACATGATGGTTAGTGGCATTAGTGGGAGACTTGAAAGAGTCCCACCTCCACTAGGATTTCGGCCCTCTTCCCCTTATAAATAGAGACCTATACACCATCTAGAGTCATCTCAATACACACTATTTCTAAGGATGGAGAGAAAATCCGAAATTCGTTTTTCTCATATTCCGAGCTGTTCAAGAAATGAATTAAAGGAGCATTCAAGTCACTTTAATCCATTCAACAACGATGGACAAATGTCAGTTTTTTAAATCGTAGTTATAAGGAATTTTCGGTACTGTTATTGCATGAAGATAAACATCCTGGATTCATGTCAAAACTGTTTTATTCATGATGCAACCTTATGAATCATATTCGAATTTATGATTAACAAAACAGTATAAATTAACATGTGGTATAAGAGCTTTCGGTTTATAATCTCATTATCTCTGTTAATGAAAACTCCTTTATAACAATTCTGATTTATGATCTTTTTGAAAATTTGGAATTTTTGGTTAATCTGAAAATTTTGTTTTATCTGGAAATCTGAAATTTTTAAGCAATCTGGTAATCATGCATATGGTAATTCGAATTTGTGTCATGTATGATATTAAGAACGAGATTACTGCATACAGTCCTTATCTTATGATAACTGTCCCATTATTGTTCAATCACTTTTCGTGTTATAAGAACCCTAATTTGCCGTTAACCTTATTTTATTGTTTCGAGTTGTGTAAGCATTCTGGAAAATACGTTTATTAATCATGATAAGAAAACGAATCTGTTTTTAAGATTAATTAAGAGAAAATTGCGATTTGGCGCAAAACATATTCAAGGAGTATTTTTTTTTTGGCGCAGTGAATAGTGTTTTTCGAAATTTTTGGTGTCCGATTCACTTGTCACTTTGCTTGCATTTCTTTTTTTGCCTAATAGAATTAGCGCAAAAAATAGTGTATCTCGAAATCGTAAATGAATCATAAAGGGTTAATAGACAAATATTCAGCACCAAAAGTGAAAAATATGACAACAAATGGCAGTTATTGGTCCTAAAACCGAAAATGAATCATAAAGTATAAATTGTGAAAAATTAACAACTAAAGTAAAAAAAACAAGTTTAAGGTAACCACTAAAATTTTAGTCATATTTATCTTCGTTCAGTACTTATTATATTTTATTTATTTCTTAAAGAATTTATAGGAGACATTCAATAACTGAAAAGTCTACGTGGTGAATAATTCGACATTATTCTCAAAATAGGGTTGCATTCCTTCTATGACATCAAATTCATTCCAGTAATTGTTATTTCCTATATCTGTGTGAGAGATTTAATCTTTTTTATATTTACTCCCCTCCTCACACATAAAAGAGATATAATTACCCATATCTCGAGAATTCATTTTAGAGAGATATATTCAGTGAGCTTTGAAAGTTGAAGCATTGATTCTAAAAGGCAATCTATAAATTATTCTTATGATATTATAAACCTGTTTTGAGTGCTTCACACTACACATGTTGAGTTCTAGGAAGGATTTGCCTTGAGTGTTAAGTGAGTTAAAAATTTTTCATATACTTCATAGTTCGTTATTCGTATTCCTTAAATGATGGATTGTTGGATATTTCCCTATCTAAGAAGAGATCAATACCCTTTTTAATGAATTGTTTTTCAAATAAAATGTTTTGAAATTTGTGGATATATTAACTGCAAACCCTTAAGAGATAACACTTGTCCTGTATGGCAATCTAAAGTTTTAACGGTATGTTGATCATGCTAAGTACAATTGCTTGTACCCCCGAAAGTGGCACACTTTTGGTTTTTTATATTTCTTTCTTTCTTTTCTTCTATTTTTGCTCGAGGACTAGCAATCTTCAGCTTAGGGGTGGTGTGGTAATCACCCAAAAATGTTAAATATGTACCTCAAATAGACGCATTTTAATTGCTAGTTATCGATAAAATTGCCTTATGCGAGTAATTTGTTTATCTTATAGGTAAAAACACACTTGCGGATTCAAACGCTTTAATTCAAGGAACATTGAGCAATAAATGACCGCATATGCACTTTGAGGGGTAAAATGGTAGTTTCAGAGGACTAATTTTGAACTCAAACAAATCACTAAAATTATAGACCTTGAATCAAAGGATGCCTCGATTTTAACTTAAACGAAGTAGTTATGATTGTAAAAAGTTCGAAATTAAGAAACAGTCTAAGTCCAGGCCCCGAGTTATATCCGAAGTCAATGCCCGTGACCCATGCACTATTAAAATATTGTGATATCTATGTTTTGTCAATTGGAGATCGTAGGTAAAAGATATGAAGGTTTGGGGTTTATTTGTAATTAAGGAAAAATAAGAAAACTATAAGGGTTTGATATTTTTCTCATGCGTAATTAATTCAGCCACACGCGTGGCTCAGTGGTTCTTCTCTTGTCTAGCATCCGTGAGGACGACATTTTATACTCAGAGGGAGAGGGTTTTAACCCCATTTTGCTGTATAATCCAACATGCCACGTGTACGACCGCGATGGCGCCACGAGGCGACTCTACTAACCCTTCGATCAAGCGCAACCCAAGCGTAGGTTGATGCGCTTGATGAGGGCATCCACTGTTCAGCCAACAATCCTTTTTGTACTGTCTTTAGGATGAATAACTACTTCTTTTTTCTAAAACTAGTCAGCACACACTTATATTAACATAACTATTTAGTACATTTGAATAATTTTAGACAAACTTATAATAATTTATCTCCAAAGGCTTTATCTATTGGAACAATAAATATTTAGTCCTCAAGAGCTAACTACATTTTTCATTTAGTCCACCTAATTTTTTTCCCCAAAAGTCTCTTGTCTATTTTTTTGACATTTTTTTCTTAAAGTTCATAAAAACATAACAAATAATGTTTGGAGTGTTTTATATGGTGAGGGACTTCTGAAAAAAAAAAGTTTGGAATAAACGTTAATTACAAAAACTACATAGGGAGTTTTCGTCGAATGACCTTTATCTTTTTTAAACGACTTTTCTTAATAATTTTATTTATTTTTTTGGGACTTCCCCTACATTTCTTCATTCATTTTTCGTGCAGATTTTGGATTACTTTATGCCTTATATAGAAGAACTATAAATCGTCTACACATCGAAACGCTTTTATGTGTTATAGAAAAGGACCTATAAATCGCCCACACATCAAGATTGTCTGGGGTTATGAAGTAGTGCGTAGATACAAAGGAAGGGAAACATAATGTTACATTTGAGAGAGAGAGAGATTAGAAAAGGTTGAGACATGTAATCTTTAATTAATGCTTGCTTTTATTTTTATTTTAAATTTTTGAAGGGGCAAAATTACCTTAAGTGTAACAAGTTGCTAAGGGTATATTTTATGATAAAATAAAATAATAATAAGGAACATTTGTCTGTTGAATTTGTTCTATTCAAAGCAATAAGTCCTCCCAAAAACTACTTGCAGATAATTTATCTATTTGTGGCGAACTCAGAAAATCACTACTATAATATAAATAACTCTTATAAGTACATTTGAGGATACATATAATCATGGGCGGAACTAGGTGGTCCCGAAGGTGGATGGCCGCCCACCTTATCTTTTCGAATTTTTTTTCGAGATATATACATAATTTTTTTATGGATGTTTGTGTAAGTTTTTGTAGTGAAAGACAATAAGTTTTATGTCATTTTAAAAGCTTAGAGGAAATTCGTAAATAACACATCATCTAATTAAATATGCATCTCACTAAAAAAAAAGATATCTTCCCCTCTCTCTTCCCTTCTAGTTCAAGCCACCACTGCCATTTCATTACCCAACCCAAGTCATTGGCGATCCCCCTTCCCTTCTCTCTCTCCGGAGACAATAACCATACTGCCCCCCCCCCCTCTCTTCGTGGCAGGGCATCACCTTTTTCACTCACCAACACAGTTAACTTTTAAAGTTTTAATGACATATTTTTTTTTCAGCTTAATATATATTTTTTTGTTTATTACTTTTAGTTCAATATTTCAGTTCAATTTAGTCTAGAACACATTTATTGATTAATTAGGTTAAACTTTGAAAGTTCAATGTAAATTGTTAAATTAGTTTAATGTTTTAGTTCAATGTTCAAATGTAAAATGTTAATTTATTTTTATTTTCAATGTTTAAGTGATTGAACAATTAAATATTTTTGTCATAATTTTTGGAAAAAATATTAGATAGTTTAAAGTGTTGAAGTTAAATTGTTGTAATTAAATTATTCAGTTTCTCCTTTTTTTTAATATTTAATTGCTGTAATTTTTGTTTTACAATATTTTATCGCTAAAATATAACTTGAATGAGTAATTGTTATAATACAACCCGAATAAGTATTTGTCAATCAATTAATATATTTTTTAGGGCTAAAAGATAGTAAAAAAACTACAAATAACCCTAACAAATTGCCTAGGGGATCTAGTCTCCGAACCCCTTTTACTACTCGAAACTTTCACACTCCCCGACTAACAATCCTGGGTCTGCCATTGTATATAATTATACGTCTAAATAATTATATTAAAAAAAAACAACAATTTTAATGGATACAATAAATTTACTATCTATGAAGAAATCCTTCAAACCTTATTTACAAGAGATTAATATTTCTTAAACTACATATATATGCACAATAAATAAAACATCGTCATCTACTTAAAAAACACCATTATATTACTGTAAACAAATAAATTTACTGTGGCAGGACCTATTAAAACAAAAAATAAAATAAAAATAAAGTACATGATCTATTGCAAAAAAAAAAAAAAATCATAGGACGTACTGCAATGTATGAGTCAAATTTATGATTCGTCCATAAGCTTACATAATAATAATGCTTTGTGATTTATCAATTTTGATTGAGGAAAATTGTTCAAATTGTAAAATTTGTTTAAGGAACATTTTAAAATAATCTAGATGTTGATATATACATGGATTTACAATTTTATGAAAGTTCCATATATGATAGAAAGTTGCTCAAGGCCAAAGCATTTTAGTAACAGAAAAGGGAAGGATAAAAATATTTGAAATATCTTCTTTTAATTCATTGAACTAACACCTCGTTACTTATTTGTTTACCCTTTTGATGAAATCTCTTGCCTTCCACGTAAAAGACAAAACCCATCCTCTTCTTTCACGTGGGTAATAGGCAATTAAAACAACATGTCTTTTGGGTAATAGGCAATTAAAACAAAATGAAACAACATGTCTTTTGGGTAATAGGCAATTAAAACAACATGTCTTTTGGGTAATAGGCAATTAAAACAACATTAAAACAAATTAAAATGAAATCACCTTCTCATTTCCCTAAGCCGCTCTATAAATTGAACCCCATATCTTTCCATTCTTTACATCTCAATTGCTAAATATCATTTCTTTTTCTTCATATCATGGCACTAAAGTTTGTTCTAGCACTCTATCTCACGTTCACCTTATTCATGGCACATGCAAATAACACTTCAGCAAGAGAGCTTCATGAAAGTGATTGTTTGAATGCTCTCAAGGAGTTAAAATCTTGCACCAAGGAAATTGCAATTTATTTCACCGATGGCACGGCTGATATTGGGCCGCGTTGTTGCCAAGCGATTACAATGCTTACCCACCAATGCTGGCCTGCCATGTTGACGGGGCTCGACTTTACGGTCGATGAGTGTGATGTCTTGCGCGGTTATTGTGACGCGTATTCTGTTCCAGCTCCGGGTCCTGTGGCTTCAAACACAGAAGATGGTGGTTCAGATTGGGATTAAGGGTGGCTATTTTTTGTCAACTTAGTTGGAATATCTTGGGTTTTGTTTGAAAATGTTTTAATAAAGTTTGATGGTACTTAATAATTAAAACCTATGCTATGTTTGAGAATGAATGGTTGTTGATTTAATATATAAGCTATATCTCTTATGTGTGGGGCTTGATATTTGGACAATTTTTTTTATTTTTATTTTTATTTTTGTTAAGTGATCTAATGATGAGGATAAAGTATTGGAACTTCTTGTTAGAGCATGCCTGGACACCTGTCACAACAATAGTTCTTACAGTTTCTCCCATGTTTCATTGTTGTAGCAAAGCAGTTCCAGTAATGTAGTTTAACTGCTGCTCTCACGTTTGTATAACTGTGTGACACCACGACTAATTAAATACTGGGTAGCTACTCCTTTATTAAATTAAATCAAAATGCCAAGTTGGCTCAGTTAATAGCATCACTGTCGAAAAAATTTTATTATTATTACTAACCACCTAGTATTTAAAAAGTAAGTTTCCAAATTTTAATTTAAAGTCTGATTAACATGCAACAAGTGTAAAGAAGAATAATAACACCATTCACCATAGTAAAGTAAATAGAATGACCGTAACATGATATAAGTAAATCTGGAGGTAAAACTCCTCATAACATAATCCCACAACTGAAGTAAAAATGAAATACTGAATACTAAATGAATACAAGCCAACGTCTTGAAACTGAAATGGAAATGTATCTAATAGAACTTGGGCAACATGACCTACAACTGAGGAATAATGAATAAGGAATCCAAATGATATAAGCGTCTAAAAGCAAATCCCTGTAGCTTCCACAAGCAGCTACAGCTCGTCATCAGAATGAGAATCCTATGCATGGTGACCTTGTGGCTGGGCACCTAAAAATGGTTTTTACAAAAAGATAGATTTGAAAGAAAACGGGTCAGAGCCCGAATGTGGAGATATTTTAAAAACCTGCAAGTGCTTTAAAAACATATAAAACATTATATGCAAAATACATGTTAGGACGTGCTCTCACATGAGATGCTCACCTCTCTTCTACTGTGCACTCCTAACGTTCCTGTACCCATTCATGTGTTAACTCATAACTATCTAAGAGTTTCTACACTACTACTTGGTTCACGTTTAATTTCCAACCTTAATAATTAAATAGAGAGTTCTACTTTAATTCCCGGATTCACAATTATTAACAAAACCATTTATTGATAAAAGTCCCCTCTTTTATCTTTACAAAACATTACCATAACTATACTCACAATTTAACATAGTAAATTCCTTCCCAATTAACCGTATATTAACACATCATAAATATACAATACAAGCACCCAAAGGCTAAGCTGCGGTGCATACATACTCTGCTATCCATCCCGGTACATCACGTACATAAGGATCACACATTCCAAATCTCTCGGGAATCGTTCAGATAACAACATCACAAATAGTGGAGGCGAACATAGTCACCATCACATGGGTCACGCACATACCTACGCTCCCATGATCAGCAGACTTATTAATATCACAATAAGTCCTTCTATGACTTATGTTCATCGAGGTAACCAATCTAAATCCGGGCAACACAAGGATAAGAAGGCCCTAAGCGAACGTAAACCTCCCGTGATAGAAAGTATGGTAGGTATGTCATACACATAAAGTTATATACTAAGCATTCACACATCTTAGATATCTCAATATTAATAAGGGTATATTCTACATCATTATACCATTATTCCCAATTCATATATTTCAAGTATCCCGGTAATATATAAATTAAATAGTCGACACGTCTCACGTCGTAATTTCTTAAACTTGGCACCTATCTCAAATAGACTATTAAGTTCCCATAATTCCCACATATACATCTTCAAACCTAAGGTCTTTACTTCTGCCCCAAACCTTATTTCATCAAATTATTTGAATTTGTACTATTAACCCAAAGATTATCTCACATAACGAATTTCATTAATTTAGAATAATTCCTCAAAATTAAATTCCGATTAAAGTCCAATTTCATAATCATGCCTACTGGTCTTCCTTAAAATTTAGGGTAATCACAATGTCTCCAATAATATTATCCAAGGGTTATCATCATTAAAATTCAATTAAGGAAACTTTATTCATTCTGGGAAGGTCGATCGATCGACCTTTACCTTCGATCGATCGACTGATGAATGTCGATCGATCGATTGCACAGGTATGGTTACGGACTGCTTCGTTTTGCAATTACAGTTTCGACCCAAAACTCCATTTTTAAGCATGAAACTCCAAGATAAGGTTACTCTAACATTATACTAACATCCTACAACAGTATTAACATTCTAAGTCCCATAATTCATCATTTAAAAGCTTAATTTAGATCAAAACTACATCAAAATAATTTCCAGAATTCTTCCATTCAAGAACATCATCAAACTTCTTCTAATTCCACTTTTAGATCATCAAGGTTCTGTTCATAACATATAAATTTGTCCAGAATATACTACATGCAATTCCTACATAAATCATGGCCTTTAACTTTCAATTCATGGGTCTAATTTATCTCCAAAAATTAATTTCGAAAATTCCTAAACATGGGAACATATCTTGAATCAAAGGAGTTTAAATCACTTGCCTTAATTTATCTCAGAATTTGGTGTAGAATCTTGAAGTTAGGTTGTCCTTCCTCTGTTTTTCTGCAGAATTCTCTTCCCTCTCTCTCTCTCTCTCAAGCTCTTCTCAAGGTTTCCTTCTCTCTCTCTCCCAAGCTTTTTCCAAGATTGAAGATAATGGAGTATGGAGGTGTGTAATGGTTTTTGGAAGTTGGAATGATATATCAACTTCTCCCGTAGCCCATAATGGCATATAGTGTGGTTAGTGGGTTAAGTGGGTTGAGGAAATAGTCAGATTGTAATCTCTATTTTCGTCACTTTTTAATTCCCAAAAATGCAATTTACCAAAATACCCTTTTTGATGCCGGTATGGCCCACAAATACCCCGGGACCCAAACTAAACTTCCGGCTAGTGTTTTCTGACTATCTCGACCCTTCTGGATGCGTTGGCGCACTCAAAACGACCATACGGTTAATGGAACTAAAATTCACTTTTTAATTTAATAACAAAATACCATGACGTGGCGGTCACACGCGTCAAGCAAAATTCCCAAATTGCCGTATTTAAATCTCACGACAATTTCAATATTACCAATATTCATATAATGCCAAGTATACACATTATAATAAAATACTAACTCACATCTCGTTAATATTTTTTTTTTATCCGGATTAATTTCCAATTAATAAACATTTAATTCAATTAATCCCCAAAAATAAATATCATAGAAAATACGGGGTATTACATACTTCCCCCCTAATAACTGAATTTCGTCCCGAAATTCGGAACTAGAAAGTACCTGGTAAGAATAACTCTGGATAGCGTTCGCGCATCTCATCCTCGCGCTCCCATGTGGACTCCTCAACATTATGATGTCGCCACTGAACACGTACTAACGGGACTATCTTTGATCGCAGCTTCCGCTCACTTCGGTCCAGAATAGCAATAGGCCCCTCCTCGTAGGAGCTATCCGGCTGGAGATCAATATCCTCCACAGCAATGAGAGAATGAGCCAAATTATCTCTAAGGTATTTCCTAAGCGAGGAAATATGGAACACATCGTGAATCCGATGTAAATGCTCCGGTAACCCAAGTCTATACGCAACTGGTCCGATCCGCTCAATAATAGGGAATGGTCCCACATATCTCGGTGCCAACTTCCCTTTCTTCCCGAAACGCATAATCCCCTTCATAAGAGAAACCCTGAGCAAAACCTGGTCCCCCACTTGGAACTCTCTGAAGAATCTCTTCGCATCAGCATAACTCTTCTGTCTGTCCTGAGCCACCCGAATGCGACTGCGAATCAATTCTATCCTTGCCGAAGTATCCTGAATCACTTCCGGCCCCAGTAGTTTGTTGTCCCCCACCTCCAACCAACATGCTGGGGAACGACAAGGTCTACCGTACAATGCCTCAAATGGAGCCATGCCAATGGTGAACTGATAGGAGTTGTTGTAGGCAAACTCCACCGGTGGAAGATACTGCTCCCATCCTCCCTCAAAATCAATGGTGCACATACGTAGCATGTCCTCCAACATCTGATTTGTGCGCTCGGTCTGCCCATCTGTCTGCGGGTGGTACGCTGTACTCAACCTCAACTCCGTGCCCATGGCCTGCTGAAAACTCTCCCAAAACCGTGAAACGAATATTTTGTCTCGGTCCGACACGATGTTTAAGGGCACACCGTGAAGTCTCACTATCTCTGCAATAAAGAGCTGGGCATACTGTCCCGCAGTGTAGTCTGTCTGTACGGGTAGAAAATGAGCGACTTTTGACAACCTGTCTACAATCACCCAAATGGAGTCGTGACCTCTCTGCGACGTAGGCAACCCCGTGATAAAGTCCATAGAGATGCTCTCCCACATCCACATCGGGACCTCTAAAGGCTGTAGCAGTCCTGCCGGTCTCTGATGATCCACTTTTACGAGCTGACAAGTGGCGCATTTTGAGACAAACTCGGCAATATCTCTCTTCATCCCGCTCCACCAATACTGGCGTCTCATATCTTGGTACATTTTGTCCCCTCCGGGATGTACCGCGAACCGTGAGCCGTGCGACTCTGCCATCACCTCATGCCGCAATTCCTCCCCCTCCGGAACTACTAATCTCCCATTGAAGCGTAATCCCCCGTCTGAGCTAACGGTATAGGATTCGGCTCCCTCTGCTAATAATCGAACTATCTGATCCTGACAGAACGAGTCATTTGCCTGTGCCTTCACCACCTTCGTGACAATCTGTGGTGTAACAGTCATCACAGACATGAATGATCGGGCCACTGCATCCTGGTGTCCCAATTCCTTCCACTTGGCCTTCCACACATCTGCCACCTCATCTACCGGTCTACGGCTCAACGCGTCTACCACCACGTTAGCCTTCCCCGGGTGATACTGGATATCGAACTGATAATCTTTCACAAATTCAAGCCACCTCCGCTGCCGCATATTCAACTCCTTCTGCGTGAATAGGTACTGTAGGGACTTGTGATCCGTGAATAATCGAAACCTTTCCCCCAACAGGTAATGTCTCCAAATACGAAGGGCAAATACCACTGCCGCTAACTCCAAGTCGTGGGTAGGGTAATTCTTCTCGTGAGGCTTAAGCTTACGGGAAGCATAAGCTATGGCCTGACTCTCCTGCTGCAGTACACCTCCAAGTCCTTGTAAGGACGCATCGGTGTAAACAAGATACTCAACTCCCAGTCTCGACAATGCTAACACAGGTGCTGAGGTTAGCTTGTCTTTCAACTCATCAAATGCCAACTGATAGGCATCACTCCAAATGAACGGCACACCTTTTCGGGTAAGATGTGTCATGGGACCCGCTATCGTGGAGAAACCCCGAATAAACCTCCTGTAGTATCCTGCTAGGCCCAAGAAACTACGGATCTCTGTCGGTGTCGTGGGCTGTCCCCACTCCCTCACCGCGGATACCTTCCCCGGATCAACCGATATTCCCCGGTCGGAAATAATATGCCCCAAAAACTGAACCTCCTTCAGCCAAAACCCGCACTTCTCATATTTTGCATACAACTCATTCTGGCGCAGTGTCTGCAAAACTAGTCTCAAGTGCTCGGCATGCTCCTCCTCTGTGAGTAAACCAAAATATCATCGATGAAGACAATGACAAACTGGTCTAGGTAATCCCTGAACACCCTATTCATCAAGTCCATAAATGCTGCTGGAGCGTTGGTCAAACCAAATGGCATAACCCGAAACTCGTAGGAACCATATCTCGATAAGAACGCAGTCTTCGAGACGTCCTCCTCCCTGATACGCAACTGATGGTAACCTGATCGCAAATCAATCTTTGAGAAGTAAGAAGCTCCTCTCAACTGGTCAAATAGGTCATCGATTCGAGGTAACGGATATTTGTTCCGTATCGTGACCTTGTTTAACTCCCGGTAGTCCACACACAATCTCAGTGAACCATCTCTCTTATTCACGAACAACACAGGGGCACCCCAAGGTGAAGTACTCCTCCGAATAAACCCCTGACCCAATAACTACTCAATCTGATCCCGTAACTCCCTCATCTCAGCTGGAGCCATACGGTACGGTGCGCGTGCTATAGGTCTCGTATCAGGTAACAAGTCTATAACGAAATCTATCTCTCGACTGGGGGGTAGGCCTGGTATCTCCTGAAACACATCAGAATACTCCCTGACGACTGGGATCGAATCTAAAGGAATCACAACCTCCTTAGAGGTATCCCCCTCAATGTAATATAAATGAGCGGTCGAGCCTCCTTCTGGGCGAGGCATCGCCACTACAAACATCTCTTGCCCCGGAATGGCAAAAACAATGCTCCCACCGAAGCAATCTATCATGGCTCTATAATCAGCGAGCCAATCCATACCGATAATCACATCGTGAACATGCATATCTAAAACCAACATGTCCGCAGGTAATACCAAACCACCAATCTCTACCCCCACTCCCCGACATATAAAGAATATAAGCGACCCACTCCCCAATGGTGAGTCGACACACGTAACTGTGCTCTCCGCTGTAGCTAACAACCCTAAAGCTTTCGCGAAATGTGTAGCTATAAAATAGTGTGTAGCACCTGTATCAAATAATACCCGACCCATAGTGCCATGGATAGGAAACGTACCCTCAATCGCGGGTGGTGCCTGTGGCACTGCTGCCTGGTGGACGTTGTAGACACGTCCATACTGTAGATGTCCCTGCTGAGCCAGAACTGCTGGAATGGGTGGCAATGCTGCCATCTGTGGCGGTGCGGGAAGAGCAGCGGGAAACATAGGCCTCTGTGGCTCCTGGCGAGCTCCCTGCTGCTGCTGCTGTGGGGCCCTGCCTCTATCAGGACAGTCCTGGCGTTTATGGCCAGTCTTGCCACAAACGAAACACTTCCCCGGGAAGTTACCTCCTCTCTGCCCTTGCTGACCCCGACCCTGGTGGCCGTTACCGTTCCTCCCTTGGCTCTGCTGGCCCTGCTGAAACTGCTGATGTTGACCATTTTGACCCTGCTGGCCTTGATGGCCGTTATGACCCTGCTGGCCATTCCGAAATCCTCCCTGACCGTTCCTGAAACCTCCTGAACGGAACCTCTTATGATCCCCCTGCTGAGAACCTTGCTCTACCTGTCTCTGCCCCTGAAAAGATTGTGCCCCACCGGCACCATGTCCTGCATTCCTGCCCTGATGGCTAGACTCTCCCGATCTTTTTCCCTCGGCCATATGAAAGCGGTGATCCTGGCAGTGTAATAAAGCAGCGTTAACCACATCAGAATAAGTGGCCAACGAAAGGTTCCCTAAAAGATGCTGACGGATCCTCCATGTCAACCCGTCGGTAAATTTCTCAATCTTCTTCTTCTCTGTTGGTATCTCATCAGGGACGATATTCAACAGATTAGTAAACTCGGCCTCATACTCGGCCACGGTTTTGCCCTCCTGCCTCAGACTCATCAATCTCCTCCTCATTTCCGTATGAACAGCTGACGGAAAGTACTTGCGGTCGAACCGCACCCAGAAATCATGAATAGTGAGAGTATCCCTCTCCTCTACGGTGGTAATAGACTCCCACCACTGCAATGCAGATCCAACTAGCTTGAAAGTAGCTAGTACCTGCTTCTGAACATCCGTGCACTCATACATCCTTAAGTGCCGCTGTATATCCTTCCTCCATTGGCTCGAGACTACCACATCTGAGCTACCTGCAAACTCTGGTGGATGCGCTTTCTGAAAAGCGTCACGTACACGTTCCCAAGCAGACGGGAATGCATTAGTCTGTACTGGCGCGGCAACCGGCGCCTTAGGCGGTGCCTGCTGAACTACTGCAATGGCGGCATTTACCGCTTGGGCTACGATAGCTGCAACCTCAGCGGCGTTCATCATGCCCTGGACCGGTGCGGGCTGTGGTTCTGGCATCGCATTCCTGGGAACTCGTGGTGCACGTCGTGGAGGCATTCTGAAATAAGAATAAAGTCTATAAGTTCGCAGTTATAAACTTTAAAATAGCTGAAGAACGTAGCATAAACAAAAGAATACAACAGTCCTAAAATATAGGGCTCTATATCAAAGAAAGCTCAGCGGAAACATAATAAGCCGTTCAGATCCTAATGGACACTAGAACCTGATGCTCTGATACCACCTGTGACACCCCAACTAATTAAATACCGGGTAGCTACTCCTTTATTAAATTAAATCAAAATGCCAAGTTGGCTCAGTTAATAGCATCACTGTCGAAAACATTTTTTTATTATTACTAACCACCTAGTATTTAAAAAGTAAGTTGCCAAATTTTAATTTAAAGTCTGATTAACATGCAACAAGTGTAAAGAAGAATAATAACACCATTCACCATAGTAAAGTAAATAGAATGACCGTAACATGATATAAATAAATCTGGAGGTAAAACTCCTCATAACATAATCCCACAACTGAAGTAAAAATGAAATACTGAATACTAAATGAATACAAGCCAATGTCTTGAAACTGAAATGGAAATGTATCTAATAGAACTTGGGCAACATGCCCTACAACTGAGGAATAATGAATAAGGAATCCAAATGATATAAGCGTCTAAAAGAAAATCCCTGTAGCTTCCACAAGCAGCTACAGCTCGTCATCAGAATGAGAATCCTATGCATGGTGACCTTGTGGCTGGGCACCTAAAAATGGTTTTTACAAAAAGATAGATTTGAAAGCAAACGGGTCAGAGCCCGAATGTGGAGATATTTTAAAAACCTGAAAGTGCTTTAAAAACATTTAAAACAGTATATGCAAAATACATGTTAGGACGTGCTCTCACATGAGATGCTCACCTCTCTTCTACTGTGCACTCCTAACGTTCCTGTACCCATTCATGTATTAACTCATAACTATCTAAGAGTTTCTACACTACTACTTGGTTCACGTTTAATTTCCAACCTTAATAATTAAATAGAGAGTTCTACTTTAATTCCCGGATTCACAATTATTAACAAAACCATTTATTGATAAAAGTCCCCTCTTTTATCTTTACAAAACATTACCATAACTATACTCACAATTTAACATAGTAAATTCCTTCCCAATTAACCGTATATTAACACATCATAAATATACAATACAAGCACCCAAAGGCTAAGCTGCGGTGCATACATACTCTGCTATCCATCCCGGTACATCACGTACATAAGGATCACGCATTCCAAATCTCTCGGGAATCGTTCAGATAACAACATCACAAATAGTGGAGGCGAACATAGTCACCATCACATGGGTCACGCACATACCTATGCTCCCATGATCAGCAGACTTATTAATATCACAATAAGTCCTTCTATGACCTATGTTCATCGAGGTAACCAATCTAAATTCGGGCAACACAAGGATAAGAAGGCCCTAAGCGAACGTAAACCTCCCGTGATAGCAAGTATGGTAGGTATGTCATACACATAAAGTTATATACTAAGCATTCACACATCTTAGATATCTCAATATTAATAAGGGTATATTCTACATCATTATACCATTATTCCCAATTCATATATTTCAAGTATCCCGGTAATATATAAATTAAATAGTCGACACGTCTCACGTCGTAATTTCTTAAACTTGGCACCTATCTCAAATAGACTATTAAGTTCCCATAATTCCCACATATACATCTTCAAACCTAAGGTCTTTACTTCTGCCCCAAACCTTATTTCATCAAATTATTCGAATTTGTACTATTAACCCAAAGATTATCTCACATAACGAATTTCATTAATTTAGAATAATTCCTCAAAATTAAATTCCGATTAAAGTCCAATTTCATAATCATGCCTACTGGTCTTCCTTAAAATTTAGGGTAATCACAATGTCTCCAATAATATTATCCAAGGGTTATCATCATTAAAATTCAATTAAGGAAACTTTATTCATTCTGGGAAGGTCGATCGATCGACCTTTACCTTCGATCGATCGATGGTGGTCGATCGATCGACTGATGAATGTCGATCGATCGATTGCACATGTATGGTTACGGACTGCTTCGTTTTGCAATTACAGTTTCGACCCAAAACTCCATTTTTAAGCATGAAACTCCAAGATAAGGTTACTCTAACATTATACTAACATCCTACAACAGTATTAACATTCTAAGTCCCATAATTCATCATTTAAAAGCTTAATTTAGATCAAAACTACATCAAAATAATTTCCAGAATTCTTCCATTCAAGAACATCATCAAACTTCTTCTAATTCCACTTTTAGATCATCAAGGTTCTGTTCATAACATATAAATTCGTCCAGAATATACTACATGCAATTCCTACATAAATCATGGCCTTTAACTTTCAATTCACGGGTCTAATTTATCTCTAAAAATTAATTTCGAAAATTCCTAAACATGGGAACATATCTTGAATCAAAGGAGTTTAAATCACTTGCCTTAATTTATCTCAGAATTTGGTGTAGAATCTTGAAGTTAGGTTGTCCTTCCTCTGTTTTTCTGCAGAATTCTCTTCCCTCTCTCTCTCTCTCAAGCTCTTCTCAAGGTTTCCTTCTCTCTCTCTCTCAAGCTTTTTCCAAGGTTGAAGATAATGGAGTATGGAGGTGTGTAATGGTTTTTGGAAGTTGGAATGATATATCAACTTCTCCCGTAGCCCATAATGGCATATAGTGTGGTTAGTGGGTTAAGTGGGTTGAGGAAATAGTCAGATTGTAATCTCTATTTTCGTCACTTTTTAATTCCCAAAAATGCAATTTACCAAAATACCCTTTTTGATGCTGGTATGGCCCACAAATACCCCGGGACCCAAACTAAACTTTCGGCTAGTGTTTTCTGACTATCTCGACCCTTCCGGACGCGTTGGCGCACTCAAAACTACCATACGATTAATGGAACTAAAATTCACTTTTTAATTTAATAACAAAATACCATGACGTGGCGGTCACACGCGTCAAGCAAAATTCCCAAATTGCTGTATTTAAATCTCACGACAATTTCAATATTACCAATATTCATATAATGCCAAGTATACACATTATAATAAAATACTAACTCACATCTCGTTAATATTTTTTTTTTATCCGGATTAATTTCCAATTAATAAACATTTAATTCAATTAATCACCAAAAATAAATATCATAGAAAATACGGGGTATTACAAACTGCTCTTCATAGCAGTTATTGGAAAGCATTCCTATATATTTGTATCTGCTACATTTCGTATAAACAAGAGACAATACATAAATTATAGTTTTCTACTCTTTCACTTCTGGCTTAGTGAGGGATTCGATATTTTAACATAGGAGAAAATGAAAACAACTAGTTTAATAAAAATACTAGCATTTAGAAGAGAGTCAATTTGAATACCTTTTTATTAGATGCACATAGTGATACAGTATTAACGCAAGGGACATACAAAAAGTATCTAATGTTTCTCCGCTCTCGTAAAATAAAAAATATTGAATTTGCTCACACATTTTTGATTTTATTACATTGTGAGCCACCTTCTACTATCCTAGTCATTATATAGAACACTGCAATTAAGAATATCAAACATTTTTCTAGGAGGAAGGGTTGGGGGCATATACAAATATGAAAAGGGTTAAATTGACAGAACCCCCTGCAATATTTGTTTATTTAGACAAAATCCCCCAAAATGAAAAAAATTAGCTTTTCCCCTAAGTGAAAAACAGTCTAATTTTATTTTTTATACAGTTTTGAAGTGACATGTTTTTCATTGTAGGGGGGATAGGCATAACCCATGCCTACAACAAAACACGTGAATATTTTCAATTTTTCAAAGACATTAGAGGTTTAAATTAAAGTTTATGGCAACCTTAATAGCATACAAATTCACTCACCCCTAACTGAATTTTAAATACAATATAAAACCATGACGATCCGGCTTAGCTATCCTATTGCGAAATTGGGTATAGCATACTCTTTACTTTTATGCCCGTAGTGAATTTCCTAATAGATATTTTCGTAAGTTCACTTTTTCCAGAAAGCAAAATTATTTAAGCGTTCCGGGGAAATCGAATGTTAACTAATGACATTAACCCAAGAATTTGTTAGCGAATACTCACTTGGTCTCACTCTTTTTGTTGAATAATCTCGAGGATTGAATATTTTTCTTATACGGCCTATTTCATGTTGAATGTATTGTAAATGTGCGTATATTGTTGATACTTAGGTATGTATCATCCGATACATATGTATTGCACGATACATATGGGTGTTCGATTTTGAACATAACGGCCTCGATCAGAAATTGTAAAAAAAGTCTCAAGGAGAGAAAAGGGAACAAGGGTCTGGGTTATAAACTTTGTTTGACAAGAGAGGTCGCAAAGTTGGGGCCTTGATTTCTTCAAGTTCTGTATTCAATATTCCAATTCAGGTGCAATATCACGATCTACGTTTCGCAATTTCTGTCTCTCATTTCTTCTTTGTCCATTTTCCCTCTTTTCCCTCTATGCGTTTCACCTTTTCTTCGCATCTTATACCTCTGTGCACCTCTAATAATATATATTTACTGTTGTGTCATACGGTGTACAACTAGAATATTAGTATATCAAAATAGAGATGTATGTGGCTATTGTTAGACCTGTAATGTAATATAATATATATATACATATATATATATATATATATATATATATATATATATATATATATATATATATAGTGTTCTGTCATGTGTAGTACATCCAGAAATCTTATACAATGATATTTGAGAATGAGTGTTAGTTATTTTGATTAGCCCCTCTTTAAGTACATGTATTTATACATCCTGTTGCTGCTTTTATTCTTCTTTTAGTTGCCGTGGACAAAATATTTGTCGGTGGTAGTCCAAATATGATTTCCTAAAGCGGCTAAAAATAACAGTGGTGATATAAAGATCCCCACGCCTTCAAGACGTTGCTACCAACGGATAAAGGTATTTCATTTTTGTTTGGAAGAGACCAAGCAACCCTAATATCTTTCAAAATAGTCTAGGAATAATAGTTATTGGTAAATTGATATGGAATATCAAGTGTCGCTCATTGATATCTGACTTTTATTTTTAATCTCTCTCTGTGTGTGTGTATGCGTGTGTTTTTGTGTATATATATAGATATAAATGATAGATATAGTGCATGCCATTGACAATTGTGAGTTATCTTTGCAGGGTTATGAGAAAGCATCCCCTCAAAGCAACAAAGTGTGAGGATGAATGTACGAGAAACTGAAAATGATTCTCAACTCTTTCTTAGAATGGATGGATTGTGATATTTTTTTATTCGTGATTATTAGAATTGTTGATGTCTATATACTAAAGCTTCTTGTTTGTGAAAGTTAAATTTGAGCAGAATTTGCTTCAGGAGTTTAATTGGCAGTTATTTTACTTTGCAATGCCACTCAGAAACGTTAATGTTACTAAATCCACTTGATCATGAATCAATTATTCAGATTATGAAGCATTACTAATTGCAGAAGCTAAAACTGGAACTTGTCAGCAAGTACCAAAATGACCCTTTTTTATAATCCTCAACCTCCACACGATCGACCATGTGAGCTAAATAGGGGAATTTTGAACTCGAGATTTTTTATCTAAACGAATCGCCCCTTACCACTGGAACAAGCCAAGGTGGCTAAAATGAGCCTTTAAACATCCACTGGAAATATATGTCATTTTTGCTTTTTCATAGTTGCCACATCACTCTAAAAAGAGCAGTTCTCTTATGGTATAACTCCATGAAGGCAAGACCTTATGCACTCGATATGGATTTCCAGCATAACCAAAGTCCTCTTAGTGGTAGATTTTAATATACTCAGCTAACTCTAGAGAATTACCTCAGCTCGTGGAGCCAGCATTATCCCAAGAAATATTGTATTGGGAGTTATGTTAGGCGCACATAACAAATATTATTGGTACTGATTGCGCCACTATAGTTAAAGGTGCACTTACTCCCTCTTCTATCTCCTACTTTAGATTTCTTTTTGCATCAAGTAATTATTCTTTACTCTTCTAAATACAATTTTCTCAAATTTTAACATGTAAATTTTAGTTCCGTATTTTTAGGGTTATTTGGACATTGACATCCACTAATTTGTCGAGTTTATCGTTTGACACTCACTCGTTTTGTTTATGCGGATTTGACCAAATGGTTGACCAATTTTGGATGAAAACCATTTGGTCAACATAGTTGACTGTTGGCTTTAAAGATTTTTTTGGTATATTTTGAAAATACACTTTCATTTAACAAAACAATAAAGTACCCTCAATTGTGAACTATTTTTTAACATATAACCTTTTCTGTTGAATTTAAATATTTAACACTTCCAGACATCCCATCCCACTTATATATATACACAGTCTTGAGTCTTGCTCTTGTGCAGACTAGTCCGCATTTTAAGGATGCGGACCAGACATGTGTCACCTGGCGGTGAGCCCAGAAAAGAGAGAGTAAGCCTATAATTTATGCGATAATTTCTAGGTGCACCGTTAGGTGACACATGTTCGGTCCGCATTCTTAAAATGCGGACTGGTCCGCACAAGAGCATTATATATATATATACACACACCAGGGTGTGCCCGTGCCGATGGTACGGTAAGAATAGAAGTGTGTGAAATCATTAAGAATAAATTGTCTTATTATACGAATAAATTTCTATTTTCTTTGAAGTATTCCTACGGTATTAGTAAAATTTATCTTGAATTAGAACAACAAAAGATATTTATGATCATTTAATGTTTGGGGTATAGTAGTTTTCACTACTTAGAGTTTGGATCCATCTATTTATGTTATAGTTGTGATTCAAAATCGAAGGAAACTGGAAGTTGACTGGTTTGATCGTCAGTTGGGATCATTTACCATCTTTTACAAAATTTTTCTTGACCAAATATTTTTTTATCAAAGCAATGACATGGCGCTTAACCTATCATAATATTTGGAGAAAATATGTATATCTGCAGAAAAGAAATTGTAAGAATAGATAGATATAATCTACTATTCAAGTAAAAACCAACTATAAATATTTCTTTACTCAACACAAACTAAAGAAAAAAGGAAATGAGTGCTAAAATTTCCAACATAACCGTTTTTTGGTAGTAAACAAAAATGGGTGCTCAACTAACAACACAACACTATGGAAATTATATAACATCAATTATGTTATCATCGGTAGCTTCCCATCATTTTGAGTAAAAGACACAATTACAAACTAAACAACTCGGTCTTCAGTATTATAATATTCCATACACTGTAGTAATGACCCATGTTAGCCCCTATTTGTGATAACATAATGACCAGACTATCACCTAGCTACATTTCTTTTTGGACATGTACCAAATAGTTTCTCGAACTTTTTTTAATACACGTTTAGTCCAATCCTTTTTATTTTGCACCAAAAAGTCCTTCATCATGCCAAAAAGTCTTTACCATGTCGTTGGCGCGAACCTTTAAAGATAAGAGAATAAGGGACTTTTTGGTACAAAATAAAAGACATGGACTAAATGTGTATTAAAAAATGTTTGAGGAACTTTTTAATATTTGATCCTTTCTTTTTTTAGCTAGAGATTTTCCTATATCCTTGCCACACCTAGAACAACCCACTCCATAGGTTTATGTTTATGTCTTTTCAGAGAAACATGGATTCTCGAGCTTCGTTCCAAACTAGAATGTTTATAGCTTCACTTCCAACATATTTTAATAAAACATACAAAATATCTTCACTTAATATATTGAAAAAACAGTATAAAAACATATACAACTGCGATCTACCCTTTGAATGCTGAAATTAAAGGAACCCGTTAAAGATAATGTTTGACTATCAATAGGTAGCGATGATGGGTTTGGTGAAATTTGGGACAAATCAGGCACGATGAGTTTGGAGGACTGAAAAAGGAGTTCTATTGTTGGAATCAATCTTAACTATTAAAAGTAGTACTGACCATTATTGTAGATTTACATTTAAAAATGTGAAACACCACTACTTCTTATTATATATATTGTTAATAAAATAAAACGTTCAAATCTTCATGCTTTCGTAACTTGGAAAATGGAAAATATGTACTCATAAAAACTATACATAAAGAAGAAGACGTCAGTGAAAAAAATTAAAAAATGAAAAAAAGAGGAAGCAAAAGACTAACTTGCAAAACCTGACTTACCTATGCTTGCTTTGGATCACACAACAAACGAAAGAAATCCTTTAACAATGAAAAATAAATATGAAAGAAAGAAGTAAAATCTAACCCAAGAAACCATATGAGAGATATAAAAAAAATTATATAACTACCTTTGCAAGTACAAAGAAACCTTATGAAAAAAAAAATCTAAGAACCCTTCGTAATCAACCACACACAGATGTAAAATCATCCATTTCTAAAGCATAGAAAAGTACCTTCGCAAGTATTAAACCCTCTATATAGAGTTTTCACGTTCAAAAGTACCTTCGTTGCATATAGATCTTGATACATTTCTAAAAGCATAACAAAAAATCACAAATCACCATTATAAAACTCCACGGATGCCCAAACCTGCAAAAATTAAAATTATTTTTTAATTTTTTTAGTTTATCTGTGTTGAGTGGCATGCGTGTGTTAGACCCATGTGTTGGAAATTAATGTTAAGTGACGAAATTAATTATTTAATTTTAATTCTATTAAATTCTGAATTTCCCATTTATGTGGTTTTAATAAATGTCAGATAATTAATTAGGAATGTGATAAATAAAGATACTAAAAGATTTGGGTAAAGCTTATCCATTAGTCACATGACGGTTAGTGGCATTAGTGGGAGACTTGAAAGAGTCCCACCTCCACTAGGATTTCGGCCCTCTTCCCCTTATAAATAGAGACCTATACACCATCTAGAGTCATCTCAATACACACTGTTTCTAAGGATGGAGAGAAAATCCGAAATTCGTTTTTCTCATATTCCGAGTTGTTCAAGAAATGAATTAAAGGAGCATTCAAGTCACTTTAATCCGTTCAACAACGATGGACAAATGTCAGTTTTTTAAATCGTAGTTATAAGGAATTTTCGGTACTGTTATTGCATGAAGATAAACATCCTGGATTCATGTCAAAACTATTTTATTCATGATGCAACCTTATGAATCATATTCGAATTTATGATTAAAAAAATAGTATAAATTAACATGTGGTATAAGAGCTTTCGGTTTATAATCTCATTATCTCTGTTAATGAAAACTCCTTTATAACAATTCTGATTTATGATCTTTTTGAAAATCTGGAATTTTTGGTTAATCTGAAAATCTGGAATTTTTGGTAAATTTGAAAATTTTGTTTTATCTGGAAATCTGAAATTTTTAAGCAATCTGGTAATCATGCATATGGTAATTCGAATTTGTGTCATGTATGATATTAAGAACGAGATTACTGCATACAGTCCTTATCCTATGATAACTGTCCCATTATTGTTCAATCACTTTTCGTGTTATAAGAACCCTAATATGCCGTTAACCTTATTTTATTGTTTCGAGTTGTGTAAGAATTCTGGAAAATACGTTTATTAATCATGATAAGAAAACAAATCTGTTTTTAAGATTAATTAAGAGAAAATTGCGATTTGTCGCAAAACAGATTCCAGGAGTTTTTTTTTTTGGCGCAGTGAATAGTGTTTTTCGAAATTTTTGGTGTCCGATTGATTTGTCACTTTGCTAGCATTTCTTTTTTTGCCTAATAGAATTAGCGCAAAAAATAGTGTATCTCGAAATCGTAAATAAATCATAAAGGGTTAATAGACAAATATTCAGCACCAAAAGTGAAAAATATGACAACAAATGGTAGTTATTGGTCCTAAAACCGAAAATGAATCATAAAGTATAAATTGTGAAAAATTAACAACTAAAGTAAAAAAAACAAGAAGTTTAAGGTAACCACTAAAATTTTAGTCATATTTATCTTCGTTCAGTACTTATTATATTTTATTTATTTCTTAAAGAATTTATAGGAGACATTCAATAACTGAAAAGTCTACGTGGTGAATAATTCGACATTATTCTCAAAATAGGGTTGCATTCCTTCTATGACATCAAATTCATTCCGGTAATTGTTATTTCCTATATCTGTGTGAGAGATTTAATCTTTTTTATATTTACTCCCCTCCTCACACATAAAAGAGATATAATTACCCATATCTCGAGAATTCATTTTCGAGAGATATATTCAGTGAGCTTTGAAAGTTGAAGAATTGATTCTAAAAGGCAATCTATAAATTATTCTTATGATATTATAAACCTGTTTTGAGTGCTTCACACTACACATGTTGAGTTCTAGGAAGGATTTGCCTTGAGTGTTAAGTGAGTTAAAATTTTTTCATATACTTCATAGTTCGTTATTCGTATTCCTTAAATGATGGATTGTTGGATATTTCCCTATCTAAGAAGAGATCAATACCCTTTTTAATAAATTGTTTTTCAAATAAAATGTTTTGAAATTTGTGGATATATTCACTGCAAACCCTTAAGAGATAACACTTGTCCTGTATGGCAATCTAAAGTTTTAACGGTATGTTGATCATGCTAAGTACAATTGCTTGTACCCCCGAAAGTGGCACACTTTTGGTTTTTTATATTTCTTTCTTTCTTTTCTTCTATTTTTGCTCGAGGACTAGCAATCTTCAGCTTGGGGGTGGTGTGGTAAGCACCCAAAAATGTTAAATATGTACCTCAAATAGACGCATTTTAATTGCTAGTTATCGATAAAATTGGCCTTATGCGAGTAATTTGTTTATCTTATAGGTAAAAACACACTTGCGGATTCAAACGCTTTAATTCAAGGAACATTGAGCAATAAATGACCGCATATGCACTTTGAGGGGTAAAATGGTAGTTTCAGAGGACTAATTTTGAACTCAAACAAATCACTAAAATTATAGACCTTGAATTAAAGGATGCCTCGATTTTAACTTAAACGAAGTAGTTATGATTGTAAAAAGTTCGAAATTAAGAAACAGTCTAAGTCCAGGCCCCGAGTTATATCTGAAGTCAATGCCCGTGACCCACGCACTATTAAAATATTGTGATATCTATGTTTTGTCAATTGGAGATCGTAGGTAAAAGATATGAAGGTTTGGGGTTTATTTGTAATTAAGGAAAAATAGGAAAACTATAAGGGTTTGATATTTTTCTCATGCGTAATTAATTCAGCCACACGCGTGGCTCAGTGGCTCTTCTCTTGTCTAGCATCCGTGAGGACGACATTTGATACTCAGAGGGAGAGGGTTTTAACCCCATTTTGCTGTATAATCCAACATGCCACGTGTACGACCACGATGGCGCCACGAGGTGACTCTACTAACCCTTCGATCAAGCGCAACCCAAGCGTAGGTTGATGCGCTTGATGAGGGCATCCACTGTTCAGCCAACAATCCTTTTTGTACTGTCTTTAGGATGAATAACTACTTATTTTTTCTAAAACTAGTCAGAACACACTTATATTAACATAACTATTTAGTACATTTGAATAATTTTCGACAAACTTATAATAATTTATCTCCAAAGGCTTTATCTATTGGAACAATAAATATTTAGTCCTCAAGAGCTAACTACATTTTTCATTTAGTCCACCTAATTTTTTTCCCCAAAAGTCTCTTGTCTATTTTTTTGACATTTTTTTCTTAAAGTTCATAAAAACATAACAAATAATGTTTGGAGTGTTTTATATGGTGAGGGACTTCTGAAAAAAAAAAATTTGGAATAAACGTTAATTACAAAAACTACATAGGGACTTTTCGTCGAATGACCTTTATCTTTTTTAAACGACTTTTCTTAATAATTTTATTTATTTTTTTGGGACTTCCCCTACATTTCTTCATTCATTTTTCGTGCAGATTTTGGATTACTTTATTGTAACACCCCGCTTAAAATAATAACGGGTGGCCAGCCCTATACTATATTAAATCAGGAATTCCAGATGGTCCAGTTTCAACATCAACTATCGGTACTATATAATATAGGACTAACTACCCGATATCATATAAGCGAGATGTTAATATAAATTAAAACTTGCAACATACAATAACCCAACACTATGAAACTACTAAAGAATAAGAGAGAGATGCAAGAAGCACTATAAGAAATGAAAGGAATCACTATACATGAATATGCCATAAATAAATAAACCCGAATAAGTTGTCGGGTCACAGCAAATACAATAACTGAAATGGAATAAATATAAACATGTATATAAATATCCCTATGATACAAACCCGATATACAACATGAAGCCTACCTAGAATTTTAAAGAAGTAGGAAGCGGCTACATGAAACATCCCGCAACAGTCCGCACCTGTCACGGCTCCCAAGACTCTGGATAGAAAGTCATCCGGCATCCATGCGGTAGGATACCTGTGGAAATACATATATATATACAAGCAGGAGAGAAAAGAAAACGGGTCAGAGCCCCGAATGTGAAAATATTTAGCAAGTGCGTTAACCGTGCATAATAACTACCGGTGTACTTAATTTCATAAATAAGTGAGACCGCACTCTCGTGGAACCCCAACTCACCTCTCATCTAAAGGCGCGCACCTATTCGCGTCCTCGAATTTTAGTTAAATTACCCCCATTGATTTTAGGACAACCTAACTTATCAGGCCTAGCCTATCTCCACGAGAGCTACCTTCCCGTCATAATCTAAGTATCCACCCGTTTCTAATCCTATTAGATTATGATTGCAACAATTATGCCATAAAAGGCTTAATGAATTCCGATTAATAATCTTATGAATTATAATCATCATAATTCTTAAAACATTACCCCTATACATATACATATATATACATATACCTATATAGGCTAAAAAACGTAAGAATTAATATACTTAATAACATGCACATGGAATATTGGCAAGACTTCTCTCTAATCCCAAAATTGTACTACGTTTCGTGCGTGGGGAGTCTCGCAAAGCGAAATCCAAACAAGGAACCGCCCCGTTACACTACTCCTGACAAGGTCAAGACCAGAGATCCGAGATGCCACCTATGGAATTACTTCTCTCAAATCTCGACATGGCACTGCGTTTCGTGCGTGAGGTGTCTCGCAAAGCGAAATCCAAACAAGGAACCACCTCGTTACACTAATCCTGGGCAATGTCGATCCTAGAGATCCATAATCCTCAACATACAAGTTAATACTACCATTACTACTAACTATAACTACTAAAGAAAGAAAGAAGAAAAGAAAAAAGAAAACAAATAAAATAAAATAAAAGAACTTCCAATAATATCCTTGGGATGATGTAACCGAGATATTCCTTAAATGCGATACATCAACCCCCATCAATCTAGTACAACATAATCATCTAAGATGTACTTCATAAAAGTCCGTATCCTTTCATCTATAGGATATATATATATATAAATATATATATATATATATATATATATAGGTATTTATTTCTAACCGTATATATATCATCATCAATCAAATAGCCAAGTGTACATACTACATATGATGTACAAGGCCATGCACATAATATACCCGGCTATATATATCGCCGATAAACTGCATCAATGCTATCATTTTCCCAGTGCCCGGCTCACGTAGCAATACTGGGGCCACCATGGTGGGACTAAACGACACCCATATCGTGGTAAACTCACGCACACGACGTCCCGGGAAGCGGTCATAGCTCCAAACCGGCAATGAGACGAAACATACCCATCACGTCTCATCCCAAAAATAAATATATATATCATATAATAACACACGGGACGACTATGACCTGGGGAATATCCACACCCTGCTTTTCTAGCCAGGATGCTCACCCTCTACGCGCGCAACTTCCCAATGATAGCATGAGCGGGGTATGCTTAACCAATGAAGTATATATATATCATTTACATGCATAATATATATAATCCATATGATCCAATCATATGATCAAATAATAAACCATCATATACGGTTTAAATATCCATACCATGTATGTCCACAACATAAAGATATCCATATATCTATATACATACAGATATATATATATATCAACACATATTCACATATCCATATCTATATATATAAACTAATTCTCGTTCATATGTATAAGATATATATATATACCTATATAAGTATACATAGTCCTCAATATGCAGGCCGTCACCACAATTCCTTTAATTTACCTCGATACGTGAATATAATCCCATACTTGAAACATATTCGATCATTTTCCTATGATGAATAGTCTCCCAAACCATATGTATATATCTATACCTATGTATATTCAACATTAGGGCTATCACCCAAGAGTTTGCGTAGGAATCCCTCACTACACATTTCATCTATATCTGAGAGTACATTAAAGAATCTAGTAATCATTTTGACTATCGGTATACCTATGACTAATAGTCTATAAGCCTCAAGCTCATTCTTTCAATCATTAAATAATCTCATTTCCCCCGATTTCGACTATGGTTCAATCACTTTTGTGAATACCCTAGTCTGAGACCTCTCTAAGAGTTCTTAGCCTCACATCACATCTACACCTACTTTTAATCTACAATTAGGATTCTCAATCCCAAAGGGCTTCCCCAAAATCTCTATACGTAACTCCAAATACATACATGGATACATTTCTCCCAAATTACCCTAAGGAGTCCCAAAAATTCTAATGTGTGAGAAACCCCTTATGTGCCTCCAAGAACATATCTCTTTCATCATAAGAGAAGGCCCCAAAACAATAAACCGAACCAAAAAGGGTTTGAATTCACTATGGAGAAAATACCTCAAAATGCCCTGTTTTCGAATCGATTCGGCCCTGTTCCGAATCGATTCGGACTAGCGAATCGATTCGGCCTCCAAGGCGAATCGATTCGGGTCCAAAGACCTGGGCTTCTGCAATAGGCCGAATCGATTCGGTCAATGCAGACCTGCCAATTTCACCAAACCGAATCGATTCGCTTGAGGGGGCGAATCGATTCGGACCTGCAATTTTTGAAGGGTTCTTCTTCTTCATTAAAACCCACGAATTCTAAACCCTAAATTTTCATTTCTAACAATTAAACCTTCATCAATTTATGATTTTAAGCCCATAAGTCAACTCATAGTTGATCCCAAACATTTCTATTCCATTAAATCCATATTTAACATTGATTTCAAGATTAAACCTAAAAATCTAGGTTTTGGTATTTATACCCAAAAATCCATTTCTTTAACCCACAAATTATGAAATGAAATACACAAATAGCTATTTAGCAAGATTAAACACTTGCCTCAGGTTTGTAGAGGTTGAATCGTCCTCGATATCGCGGTAGGGCCGGAAATCTCCAAGATTTTCTTCCTCTCTCTCTTCCTTTCTTCTTCTTCCTCTTCTTCTTCTCTCTCTAGGGCTCTTCTCTCTTTCTCTCAAATGAGAAAATGGCTTCATCTGTAAGCCTCCAACCTTTTAAAACAAAATCCCAGTTTTAAATGTTAATACACACTTTAAATGACTCGTTGACTCCAATTCAAGTCAAAACAACTTAAAAACATTCCGGAGCCGAAATAAGACCCAATGACAGTAATTTTGACTATCTCGACCCTTCCGGGATCGATGGTACCCTCAAAAATATCATCCGGAATACTTTGAAACGTCCTCTATTTTTGGACTTAAATTCCCAAATTTTAAAATTCTCCAATTTAATTAAATTTAATTTTCCCAAAATTAAATTTCTCAGTCTCAAAAGTCTTGGGGTGTTACAATCTTCCCCCCTTACAAAAATTTCGTCCGCGAAATTTAAGATGAGCCTAGGACATCGATATCATCTAGTCCTTACATCAATCCTCAAGATCACTATGCCGATCCTTTCTAGTTCTCTTGTCGAACCATATGGATTTTAAAACAAATAACTACCCCGGGGTGCCCATACACCCCGTATCCGAGTTTCCACTTGAAAAATCCTAATCAGGCTCCATTAGCCTCAAATTGTAAGATAACCCTCGGTAATATAATCTATAACAATATACTAAATATATAAAAGTTTGAAAATTTTCCACTGGTTGAACTCTCCTCAATTCCTGACGCTAGCCACCTTCGTGCGGGGGAGGTCTCGCAAGCGAAATCCAAAGAAGGAACCCTCCCAATACACTACTGTGTAGCTAGGTCGGAGATTGAGATTAGTTGAACCAAAGTTAAGGTTTTATAAATTTTTTTTTTCTTTTTTTTTCCATATTTTTGATATTGCCCGAGGGCCTATACAATAATACGATATAAATATTTTCCGCGTCTTTCGACACGCCAAACAAACACCTTATGTTTAAAACACAAGGCCTCAATTAATACAATACTCTATCCAATACCTAGTTCTCAAAACTAGCACAACTATGAGCTAAACTATCCGCTCCTCACAAATCTACCAAACTCTGAACCTCTCAGTTATGAAATTCCTATACATCATATTAACACCTTTATATAAAAAAATAAATCCTTCCCTCATTGGGATTCTAAAACTTCCCTACTATTTCGTTACGAAAAGGTGTATCATCTCCCAAAACGCCATACCAAGGCCACACTTGCTCACTTCCTTCTCTAGGAAAATTCCATACCCCCTAGCAGTATAGCGGCTAGCTACTCATCACACCTCACACGCGACGTTCCCACTATCGCACAAAGCGTAACTTAAACCCAAAGAAAGGTATTCTACCTTACAATTCCATAACCTAATGGTTTACCCTCACCCTAGAATCTCAACTCAGGGTCCTCAACTCCTTCCAGGAAAATCATTATCCCTAAGCCTATTTCTTCACAAGAGAAACATCTTCCTCAAAATCCTTCCTAACCATATTGAAGGGCAAGGCGCGATTACAACTGTCGGAAACTCCTTCAGTTCTACACAACGAAACTTAGTCTCCAAGGTCATTCTCCCTCATCTTAGAAGGCGATACTCCTAATATTGGGACAACTACACCAACCTCACCTCGGTAAAAGTCACCAACATTAGGTTTCCTAACTAAGGTTAACAGATTCTCAATCTAGACCTCCCAAGGACTACACTACATGTCTCTCCTCGGACTTACCTCACTAAGACCAAGATTCGCCATTTGAGTAAATTTCCTTTCTTACTCAACTGTCGATAAATCACCTCGAACCACTGCTAGAAATCTCCTCAATAACTCCTCCAAAACCGGGGAAGACAAATACCCCCGATTGAAGCGTACCCAAAATATACTATGGGTATTGTACTTCTAATCCTATCCTTTCTTAGACGACAAAATCTAGGCGACGTCTGAAACGAAACAAGAGTAACTGTTACCAGAACGCCAATCAAGTGAATACACTTCACAGAAGAAACAACGCAGTGAACACAACAGTCCTATTTGTAGGGCTATATGTCAAGAACGTTAACAAAAGAATGCAGAACGCGCACAGATCCTAAGGACTCTAGAACCTGATGCTCTGATACCATCTGTAACACCCCGCTTAAAATAATAACGGGTGGCCAGCCCTATACTGTATTAAATCAGGAATTCCAGATGGTCCAGTTTCAACATCAACTATCGGTACTATATAATATAGGACTAACTACCCGATATCATATAAGCGAGATGTTAATATAAATTAAAACTTGCAACATACAATAACCCAACACTATGAAACTACTAAAGAATAAGAGAGAGATGCAAGAAGCACTATAAGAAATGAAAGGAATCACTATACATGAATATGCCATAAATAAATAAACCCGAATAAGCTGTCGGGTCACAGCAAATACAATAACTGAAATGGAATAAATATAAACATGTATATAAATATCCCTATGATACAAACCCGATATACAACATGAAGCCTACCTAGAATTTTAAAGAAGTAGGAAGCGGCTATATGAAACATCCCGCAACAGTCCGCACCTGTCACGGCTCCCAAGACTCTGGATAGAAAGTCATCCGGCATCCATGCGGTGGGATACCTGTGGAAATACATATATATATATACAAGCAGGAGAGAAAAGAAAACGGGTCAGAGCCCCGAATGTGAAAATATTTAGCAAGTGCGTTAACCGTGCATAATAACTACCGGTGTACTTAATTTCATAAATAAGTGAGACCGCACTCTCGTGGAACCCCAACTCACCTCTCATCTAAAGGCGCGCACCTATTCGCGTCCTCGAATTTTAGTTAAATTACCCCCATTGATTTTAGGACAACCTAACTTATCAGGCCTAGCCTATCTCCACGAGAGCTACCTTCCCGTCATAATCTAAGGATCCACCCGTTTCTAATCCTATTAGATTATGATTGCAACAATTATGCCATAAAAGGCTTAATGAATTCCGATTAATAATCTTATGAATTATAATCATCATAATTCTTAAAACATTACCCCTATACATATACATATATATACATATACCTATATAGGCTAAAAAACGTAAGAATTAATATACTTAATAACATGCACATGGAATATTGGCAAGACTTCTCTCTAATCCCAAAATTGTACTACGTTTCGTGCGTGGGGAGTCTCGCAAAGCGAAATCCAAACAAGGAACCGCCCCGTTACACTACTCCAGACAAGGTCAAGACCAGAGATCCGAGATGCCACCTATGGAATTACTTCTCTCAAATCTCGACATGGCAGTGCGTTTCGTGCGTGAGGTGTCTCGCAAAGCGAAATCCAAACAAGGAACCACCTCGTTACACTACTCCTGGGCAATGTCGATCCTAGAGATCCATAATTCTCAACATACAAGTTAATACTACCATTACTACTAACTATAACTACTAAAGAAAGAAAGAAGAAAAGAAAAAAGAAAACAAATAAAATAAAATAAAAGAACCTCCAATAATATCCTTGGGATGATGTAACCGAGATATTCCTTAAATGCGATACATCAACCCCCATCAATCTAGTACAACATAATCATCTAAGATGTACTTCATAAAAGTCCGTATCCTTTCATCTATAGGATATATATATATAATATATATATATATATATATATATATATATATATATATATATATATATATATATATATATATAGGTATTTATTTCTAACCGTATATATATCATCATCAATCAAATAGCCAAGTGTACATACTACATATGATGTACAAGGCCATGCACATAATATACCCGGCTATATATATCGCCGATAAACTGCATCAATGCTATCATCTTCCCAGTGCCCGGCTCACGTAGCAATACTGGGGCCACCATGGTGGGACTAAACGACACCCATCTCGTGGTAAACTCACGCACACGACGTCCCGGGAAGCGGTCATAGCTCCAAACCGGCAATGAGACGAAACATACCCATCACGTCTCATCCCAAAAATAAATATATATATCATATAATAACACACGGGACGACTATGACCTGGGGAATATCCACACCCTGCTTTTCTAGCCAGGATGCTCACCCTCTACGCGCGCAACTTCCCAATGATAGCATGAGCGGGGTATGCTTAACCAATGAAGTATATATATATCATTTACATGCATAATATATATAATCCATATGATCCAATCATATGATCAAATAATAAACCATCATATACGGTTTAAATATCCATACCATGTATGTCCACAACATAAAGATATCCATATATCTATATACATACAGATATATATATATATCAACACATATTCACATATCCATATCTATATATATAAACTAATTCTCGTTCATATGTATAAGATATATATATATATACCTATATAAGTATACATAGTCCTCAATATGCAGGCCGTCACCACAATTCCTTTAATTTACCTCGATACGTGAATATAATCCCATACTTGAAACATATTCGATCATTTTCCTATGATGAATAGTCTCCCAAACCATATGTATATATCTATACCTATGTATATTCAACATTAGGGCTATCACCCAAGAGTTTGCGTAGGAATCCCTCACTACACATTTCATCTATATCTGAGAGTACATTAAAGAATCTAGTAATCATTTTGACTATCGGTATACCTATGACTAATAGTCTATAAGCCTCAAGCTCATTCTTTCAATCATCAAATAATCTCATTTCCCCCGATTTCGACTATGGTTCAATCACTTTTGTGAATACCCTAGTCTGAGACCTCTCTAAGAGTTCTTAGCCTCACATCACATCTACACCTACTTTTAATCTACAATTAGGATTCTCAATCCCAAAGGGTTTCCCCAAAATCTCTATACGTAACTCCAAATACATACATGGATACATTTCTCCCAAATTACCCTAAGGAGTCACAAAAATTCTAATGTGTGAGAAACCCCTTATGTGCCTCCAAGAACATATCTCTTTCATCATAAGAGAAGGCCCCAAATCAATAAACCCAACCAAAAAGGGTTTGAATTCACTATGGAGAAAATACCTCAAAATGCCCTGTTTCCGAATCGATTCGGCCCTGTTCCGAATCGATTCGGACTAGCGAATCGATTCGGGTCTAAAGACCTGGGCTTCTGCAATAGGCCGAATCGATTCGGCTTGGGTCCGAATCGATTCGGTCAATGCAGACCTGCCAATTTCACCAAACCGAATCGATTCGCTTGAGGGGGCGAATCGATTCGGACCTGCAATTTTTGAAGGGTTCTTCTTCTTCATTAAAACCCACGAATTCTAAACCCTAAATTTTCATTTCTAACAATTAAACCTTCATTAATTTATGATTTTAAGCCCATAAGTCAACTCATAGTTGATCCCAAACATTTCTATTCCATTAAATCCATATTTAACATTGATTTCAAGATTAAACCTAAAAATCTAGGTTTTGGTATTTATACCCAAAAATCCATTTCTTTAACCCACAAATTATGAAATGAAATACACAAATAGCTATTTAGCAAGATTAAACACTTGCCTCAGGTTTGTAGAGGTTGAATCGTCCTCGATATCGCGGTAGGGCCGGAAATCTCCAAGCTTTTCTTCCTCTCTCTCTTCCTTTCTTCTTCTTCCTCTTCTTCTTCTCTCTCTAGGGCTCTTCTCTCTTTCTCTCAAATGAGAAAATGGCTTCATCCGTAAGCCTCCAACCTTTTAAAACAAAATCCCAGTTTTAAATGTTAATACACACTTTAAATGACTCGTTGACTCCAATTCAAGTCAAAACAACTTAAAAACATTCCGGAGCCGAAATAAGACCCAATGACAGTCATTTTGACTATCTCGACCCTTCCGGGATCGATGGTACCCTCAAAAATATCATCCGGAATACTTTGAAACGTCCTCTATTTTTGGACTTAAATTCCCAAATTTTAAAATTCTCCAATTTAATTAAATTTAATTTTCCCAAAATTAAACTTCTCAGTCTCAAAAGTCTTGGGGTGTTACATTTATGCCTTATATAGAAGAACTATAAATCGTCTACACATCGAAACGCTTTTATGTGTTATAGAAAAGGACCTATAAATCGCCCACACATCAAGATTGTCTGGGGTTATGAAGTAGTGCGTAGATACAAAGGAAGGGAAACATAATGTTACATTTGAGAGAGAGAGAGATTAGAAAAGGTTGAGACATGTAATCTTTAAGCAATGCTTGCTTTTATTTTTATTTTAAATTTTTGAAGGGGCAAAATTACCTTAAGTGTAACAAGTTGCTAAGGGTATATTTTATGATAAAATAAAATAATAATAAGGAACATTTGTCTGTTGAATTTGTTCTATTCAAAGCAATAAGTCCTCCCAAAAACTGTTTGCAGATAATTTATCTATTTGTGGCGAACTCAGAAAATCACTACTATAATATAAATAACTCTTATAAGTACATTTGAGGATACATATAATCATGGGCGGAACTAGGTGGTCTCGAAGGTGGATGGCCGCCCACCTTATCTTTTCGAATTTTTTTTCGAGATATATACATAATTTTTTTATGGATGTTTGTGTAAGTTTTTGTAGTGAAAGACAATAAGTTTTATGTCATTTTAAAAGCTTAGAGGAAATTCGTAAATAACACATCATCTAATTAAATATGCATCTCACTAAAAAAAAAGATATCTTCCCCTCTCTCTTCCCTTCTAGTTCAAGCCACCACTGCCATTTCGTTACCCAACCCAAGTCATTGGCGATCCCCCTTCCCTTCTCTCTCTCCGGAGACAATAACCATACTGTCCCCCCCTCTCTTCGTGGCAGGGCATCACCTTTTTCACTCACCAACACAGGTAACTTTTAAAGTTTTAATGACATATTTTTTTTTAGCTTAATATATATTTTTTTGTTTATTACTTTTAGTTGAATATTTCAGTTCAATTTAGTCTAGAACACATTTATTGATTAATTAGGTTAAACTTTGAAAGTTCAATGTAAATTGTTAAATTAGTTTAATGTTTTAGTTCAATGTTCAAATGTAAAATGTTAATTTATTTTTATTTTCAATGTTTAAGTGATTGAACAATTAAATATGTTTGTCATAATTTTTGGAAAAAATATTAGATAGTTTAAAGTGTTGAAGTTAAATTGTTGTAATTAAATTATTCAGTTTCTCCTTTTTTTTAATATTTAATTGCTGTAATTTTTGTTTTACAATATTTTATCGCTAAAATATAACTTGAATGAGTAATTGTTATAATACAACCCGAATAAGTATTTGTCAATCAATTAATATATTTTTTAGGGCTAAAAGATAGTAAAAAACTACAAATAACCCTAACAAATTGCCTAGGGGCTCTGGTCTCCGAACCCCTTTTACTACTCGAAACTTTCACACTCCCCGACTAACAATCCTGGGTCTGCCATTGTATATAATTATACGTCTAAATAATTATCTCCCCAAAATAATTATATTAAAGAAAACAACAATTTTAATGGATACAATAAATTTACTATCTATGAAGAAATCTTCCAAACCTTATTTATAAGAGATTAATATTTCTTAAACTACATATATATGCACAATAAATAAAACGTCATCATCTACTTAAAAAACACCATTATATTACTGTAAACAAATAAATTTACTGTGGCAGGACCTATTGAAACAAAAAATAAAATAAAAATAAAGTACATGATCTATTGCAAAAAAAAAAAATCATAGGACGTACTGCAACGTATGAGTCAAATTTATGATTCGTCCATAAGCTTACATAATAATAATGCTTTGTGATTTATCAATTTTGATTGAGGAAAATTGTTCAAATTGTAAAATTTGTTTAAGGAACATTTTAAAATAATCTAGATGTTGATATATACATGGATTTACAATTTTATGAAAGTTCCATATATGATAGAAAGTTGCTCAATGCCAAAGCATTTTAGTAACAGAAAAGGGAAGGATAAAAATATTTGAAATATCTTCTTTTAATTCATTGAACTAACACCTCGTTACTTATTTGTTTACCCTTTTGATGAAATCTCTTGCCTTCCACGTAAAAGACAAAACATATCCTCTTCTTTCACGTGGGTAATAGGCAATTAAAACAACATGTCTTTTGGGTAATAGGCAATTAAAACAAAATGAAACAACATGTCTTTTGGGTAATAGGCAATTAAAACAACATGTCTTTTGGGTAATAGGCAATTAAAACAACATTAAAACAAATTAAAATGAAACACCTTCTCATTTCCCTAAGCCGCTCTATAAATTGAACCCCATATCTTTCCATTCTTTACATCTCAATTGCTAAATATCATTTCTTTTTCTTCATATCATGGCACTAAAGTTTGTTCTAGCACTCTATCTCACGTTCACCTTATTCATGGCACATGCAAATAACACTTCAGCAAGAGAGCTTCATGAAAGTGATTGTTTGAATGCTCTCAAGGAGTTAAAATCTTGCACCAAGGAAATTGCAATTTATTTCACCGATGGCACGGCTGATATTGGGCCGCGTTGTTGCCAAGCGATTACAATGCTTACCCACCAATACTGGCCTGCCATGTTGACGGGGCTCGGCTTTACGGTCGATGAGTGTGATGTCTTGCGCGGTTATTGTCATGCGTATTCTGTTCCAGCTCCGGGTCCTGTGGCTCCAAACACAGAAGATGGTGGTTCAGATTGGGATTAAGGGTGGCTATTTTTTGTCAACTTAGTTGGAATATCTTGGGTTTTGTTTGAAAATGTTTTAATAAAGTTTGATGGTACTTAATAATTAAAACCTATGCTATGTTTGAGAATGAATGGTTGTTGATTTAATATATAAGCTATATCTCTTATGTGTGGGGCTTGATATTTGGACAATTTTTTTTATTTTTATTTTTGTTAAGTGATCAGATGATGAGGATAAAGTATTGGAACTTCTTGTTAGAGCATGCCTGGACACCTGTCACAACAGTAGTTCTTACAGTTTCTCCCATGTTTCATTGCTGTAGCAAAGCAGTTCCAGTAATGTAGTTTAACTGCTGCTCTCACGTTTGTATAACTGCTCTTCATAGCAGTTATTGGAAAGCATTCCTATATATTTATATCTGCTACATTTCGTATAAACAAGAGACAATACATAAATTATAGTTTTCTACTCTTTCACTTCTGGCTTAGTGAGGGATTAGATATTTTGACATAGGAGAAAATGAAAACAACTAGTTTAATAAAAATACTAGCATTTAGAAGAGAGTCAATTTGAATACCTTTTTATTAGATGCACATAGTGATACAGTATTAACGCAAGGGACATACAAAAAGTATCTAATGTTTCTCCGCTCTCGTAAAATAAAAAATATTGAATTTGCTCACACATTTTTGATTTTATTACATTGTGAGCCACCTTCTACTATCCTAGTCATTATATAGAACACTGCAATTAAAAATATCAAACATTTTTCTAGGAGGAAGGGTTGGGGGCATATACAAATATGAAAAGGGTTAAATTGACAGAACCCCCTGCAATATTTGTTTATTTAGACAAAATCCCCCAAAATGAAAAAAATTAGCTTTTCCCCTAAGTGAAAAACAGTCTAATTTTATTTTTTATACAGTTTTGAAGTGACATGTTTTTCATTGTAGGGGGGATAGGCATAACCCATGCCTACAACAAAACACGTGAATATTTTCAATTTTTCAAAGACATTAGAGGTTTAAATTAAAGTTTATGGCAACCTTAATAGCATACAAATTCACTCACCCCTAACTGAATTTTAAATACAATATAAAACCATGACGATCCGGCTTAGCTATCCTATTGCGAAATTGGGTATAGCATACTCTTTCCTTTTATGCCCGTAGTGAAGTTCCTAATAGATATTTTCGTAAGTTCACTTTTTCCAGAAAGCAAAATTATTTAAGCGGTCCGGGGAAATCGAATGTTAACTAATGACATTAACCCAAGAATTTGTTAGCGAATACTCACTTGGTCTCACCCTTTTTGTTGAATGATCTCGAGGATTGAATATTTTTCTTATACGGCCTATTTCATGTTGAATGTATTGTAAATGTGCGTATATTGTTGATACTTAGGTATGTATCATCCGATACATATGTATTGCACGATACATATGGGTGTTCGATTTTGAACATAATGGCCTCGATCAGAAATTTTAAAAAAAAGTCTCAAGGAGAGAAAAGGGAACAAGGGTCTGGGTTATAAACTTTGTTTGACAAGAGAGGTCGCAAAGTTGGGGCCTTGATTTCTTCAAGTTCTGTATTCAATATTCCAATTCAGGTGCAATATCACGATCTACGTTTCGCAATTTCTGTCTCTCATTTCTTCTTTGTCCATTTTCCCTCTTTTCCCTCTATGCGTTTCACCTTTTCTTCGCATCTTATACCTCTGTGCACCTCTAATAATATATATTTACTGTTGTGTCATATGGTGTACAACTAGAATATTAGTATATCAAAATAGAGATGTATGTGGCTATTGTTAGACCTGTAATGTAATATAATATATATATATATATATATATATATATATATATATATATATATATGTATATACATATATACATATACATATATATATATATATATATATAGTGTTCTGTCATGTGTAGTACATCCAGAAATCTTATACAATGATATTTGAGAATTAGTGTTAGTTATTTTGATTAGCCCCTCTTTAAGTACATGTATTTATACATCCTGTTGCTGCTTTTATTCTTCTTTTAGTTGCCGTGGACAAAATATTTGTCGGTGGTAGTCCAAATATGATTTCCTAAAGCGGTTAAAAATAACAGTGGTGATATAAAGATCCCCACGCCTTCAAGACGTTGCTACCAACGGGTAAAGGTATTTCATTTTTGTTTGGAAGAGACCAATGTAACAACCCGTCCTTTTGGAGACCATTAAATTCCATAATTGGATATAAATTGGAATTTGGGGAATTTTCCTAAATAGTAAATTTTGGGATTTTCGAGGATTGAATGATTTTCGATGGGTGCTGTAATTATTTTTGGGACTATATAGGTCGAAATATTTTATTTATGTGTCGCCGTGGAGTATAGCGACAAAAGAGGTGAGATTTTGAGTAGAACACCGCATTTAATTATTTTGGATTAGAATAGTGATTTGCGGTCAAGTACCTCGAATGGAAATTTCGACTGCGCCACGAGTCTCGGAATGTCCGGGATAGTCGGAAAAAAGTGTCCGATTATCGAAATTAAGTTCCGGGTAATTTTGGAGTTAAATAGGCTCGTAATTGGGTAAACGAGTCGTTTTTGGGCTTTTAGGGTTAAAACCCTTTTTCTCTCTATATATAGAGGAAGAGAGGAAAGAAAGAAGAGAGAAAAGAAGGAAGAGAGAGAGAGAGAGGGAAGAAAAGAAGAAAAAGGGGGAGATTCCGTCCGGCCTCCGCGGGATTCGGCTCGAGGACGTCGGATTGTATCCACGAGGCAAGTGTTTACTTGCTTTATTTATTTTTGAGCATAAATATCTCATATCATTGTTGGTATAACATACCCTAATGATTTTGGGTTGGGTATTCGTGAATAAAAACGGGTTTTCGGGAGATAAAATGAATAAACCCCTAAAATTGGTAAATTGGAGATTTTAGAAATTAACCAAATATATTGGGTGATTCCGGGTCCTGGGATGTTTAGGACCCGTATTATAGGTATATTTATTGTTGGTAGAAGTTGTAGGCTGTTGGGTGGAGAGATGGAAGCTTGGGGGAAGCTTCCATGGCCGAACAGCTTCTCGGAGAAGAAGCTGCCCGACTTGATCGATCGATCGAGCCTCGGGGATCGATCGATCGAAGCCTTCGATCGATCGAAGGCCATGGGTCGATCGATCAACCTCTGCTGAAAAGGGAAAATTTTCTTAAGGTGATTTGGATGGGATATATTCCATTTCATCTTGTTTTGAGGTTAATTAGGTGATAACCTAAGGGACCTTTTAGGACTTTATGGTCCATAAATTAAGGTAATTTAGAAGGGTAAAGTTAAGGTTTTAAGTATATAACCCTTAATCTATATTTTCGAGGAAAATAGAGTAATTGTAAAATTTGATGGATTAGGGTTCCCAACTTTAATTGGGGACTTCTAAATGATTATTTAGACTAGGTATAGTCTTGGGGTTTAAGGAAATGAAATCCTTAACCCATTAAGTTTAAAGTTGTTCGGGTGAGAGAAATCCTGAGGATATTTCTCGTAGGCTTATAAGCCTATATAATTATGCTTATAGAAGGCATAATTATATCGATTATCGTTAAGTATATCCTAAGAGATAATTAGGATAATTTGGGGGTATATATATATATATACTTCACTTAGAGAAGAATAGTATCATTGGAGATATCCAATAAATCCTTAGAATAGGATTAAAGTATATAGTGATTATTAAAAGTAAGAAATACTTTGGATTTAGAATCATGCTAATATCAATGCATGATTATGATTCCCGGAGGGAATCTTTGGGATTATTATCATCGTTAGATGCTATAGGCCATTAAGGCCGTTTATATATATATTCTAGGAAGAATATATAGGATATGTATATACTGTGTGTTTTAGGTATATATATGTATATGATGATGGTAATGATTTTGAAAATATATAAATGAATATTTTCAAAATGGAAAGAGAAATGTTTTTCATAATTAATAAAATATGGATTACACACCTCTCTAAATAGCTATCATAAGGGAAGTTGCGTTCGTATGGTGAAGCCCCCTGGCTAATGATGCAGGGTGGATATAGTCCTATAGGCCATGTGAGCATTTGTTGTTATATTTTCTGCGCTGGTTAGGAGATTCCGGGTGTGGTCTTGACTATCCCGCAGGCACATGGTCGCTTCCCGACGTCTTTCGATATAGGATCCCAGGTTGTCTTGGAGGCCCTGGAAGATGATAGCCATTTAGGGGCGCGCACAGTGGAGAAATCCGGATGGGCGATCTTAGAACGCGTTTATATTAAAGCAGTTCATAATAATGGATTTTCTTTAATTACATTTCCTGGATATAGGAAGGGAAATGGGTTATATATAAATTGGCTTCGGTAACACTTCCCGGATGGAAGAAGGGATGTGGAAGCATATGTTTTGATCAAAGCATTTTTATGATAATGAAAATGTCTTTGAATACATTTCCTGAGTATAAAAAGGGAAATGGGATAATTGATAAAGGAAAAGCATTTTTATGTTAATAAAATTGGCTTTCAAAAAGTATATGGTTTGTTATAGCAATTCATGATAATGAATTGGCTTTTATAAATACATTTCCTGGATATGAGAAGGGAAATGGAAGTTTTTGAAATGAAAAGGATAAGTATTTATAAATACTTTATGTATCAAGTAATCCTCAGTCCGGGAGATATTTATATTATCCGGAAGTATATTGTAGACGTATGTATATGTATATATTGGGTGCCTAGGGTCTAATGAATCCCGACGATCGACCGTGCCGCATAGTAGTGTATCGGGGGGGTTCCTTGTTTGGATTTCTCTTTGCGAGACACCCCACGCACGAATATGGCACTGTGTTGAGACTGGGGAGAAGTTTAATCCTTAGTGCTTTTATATTATTAAATGTTTATGGTATATATATTATAATATATCTTTCTGTACTGAGGGACTGTCGGATCTCAAAGATCGATCTTGCTGCATAGCAGTGTATCGGGGGGGTTCCTTGTTTGGATTTCGCTTTGCGAGACACCCCACGCACGAACATGGCATAGCGTCGAGATTAAAGTGAAGTTAGCCCTTAGTACATCTATTTGACTATCTAGGGTGGATAGTGGTTGGGTATTGGATTAGTTCAGCAGGGTAGCTTGACTAGGAGGTTTAAGGGATGCGCTAGGAGTGCACTGTTAGAGGAGAGGTGAGGGGTATCTCACAAGAGTGCGATACCAGTTTAAATATGAGATAAAACTATTTTTCTAAAAATAAAGCATTTATGCACTTGCAAAATATTTTCTAAACATTCGGGCTCTGACCCGTTTGTCTACTCTCCTTTCTTTCTCTATACTATATATATATAGGTGTCCAGACACAGGGACGCCTGGATGGAAACTCTTTCGGGTCAGACGTCTGCTGCAGCAGCTGTGGATGCTTGCAGGTTATCGGTAGACGTTTCCTTCTTTGTACTCTAGATAGGAAATATTGTATAAACACTCGAGCCAATGGCTCAATTTCATTTATTTATTCTTTCAGCAGCATTCGATATGGTTTTATATTTGGACCGAGTGTTCGGTTATTTTAGTTCCTTTCATTTCCATTTCAGTTCATTACGCATTTAATTGTGAATGTTTTAATTTGTGCGCTAAAAAGAGTAGTTAGATAAAAGTTTTTAACGCTCACCTAATAGGATATTAGTAATTAAATGGACTTTCGACAGTGATGCTAAGAATGATCCATATGAGACTCCTGTTTTAATTTAATATTGGAGTGATCGCCCGGTATCTTATTAGGCAGGGTGTTACAGATGGTATCAGAGCATCAGGTTCTAGTGTCCTTAGGAATCTGTGCGGACGTACTACGCTTTCAGCGTTGCTCTCATTTGTTATAGAGCCTCAGGACTAGGATTGTTGATTTCTATTGTGAGATTTCGTCCTCCTGCCATATTAGAAGATTATAGAAATCTTTTGCGCGCTCGTTTGAGAATCGTGTGCGGAGCTTGGATGGCAGCAGGAGATGAGGCTTAGCTGGTGCAGCTGGTAGAAGGTTGGGATGAGTACCTTAGTAGAGGTTACTCTCTCTATGTTAATTGTTAAGGACTGTCTCAATGACTACTAAAGCACAGTAGTTCGAGTACCATAGTGCCGCCGTAGTAGGGTGTGGTACTAAAGTTGGATCTCCCGTGGAGATAAGGAGTAGAAAAGGATCTTACGGATAGTTCTAACCGTGAGTCCCCATGAATCAGCAGGACGAGAAGAATGCCGTTTTGAAAATTTTTCGCCTAAGGTTTAGCCAGAGGCCGACGGTGAATAAGGACGAAGATGTTGTTATGAGTTTTACCTCAATCGAGGAGGTATATTTGGCGTGACTAGATAAAGTCGCGGTATTAGTTAGCCCTAGACTCGTGTGTGTATTTTGAGTTGTGGCGGTCTCGATAACATTTTAATGTATGACTATGTGTTTTCCGCAATAGCGGAATTTTATTTCCCTTCATTTGCCATAAAGGCGGGTGATTATATTTTGTATATATATACGTATACGGTATATGGTGTAACGGAGCGATAGCAGGCTAACGATGGCAAGTCTATCGTGTCCGCAGTTCCTGGAGGGAACAGGTTGTTATTGTGGTGTCTCACCTTGATACAGGTTGAGTACACCTTTGTTATTATGGATTTATGGAACCTCGATGAGCAGAGGCTTCCTTATTTTAGATGGTATATGTGGCAACCTTATAGATATAATTTAAAGCCCACAGAATCGTTGTTGAGCGGTAAGATTTAGCTCATTATTGTTTGCGCAAGGACTAAATGAGTGCGAGCGCAGGGTGGTATGACTCTTAGTTAGAGATAGGAGTTCAGATCACCTTTTGTTGGATTAGGGGATAGGGTTATCCCGGTTGCATGTTGAAATGACTGAACTCCACAACCAACGAAGTCAAGGGTTAATGTGTGGAGGGGTTCCTTGTTTGGATTTCGCTTTGCGAGACACTCCACACATGACTCTTAACGGCGTCGGGAGTGGGGAGCTGTTATTGGATGCAAGGATGTTGATCTTGTGGAACGGTCTTATAGTGTGGATGAACCACTATAGGCTATGAGCCACATAATGCTAATATGCTTATGGAAATATTGTGTTATGGAGAAGCACTAAAGTGGTCCCTTCGCCACAAATGGGTGGGTGAGGTTGGACTTAGAGAAATTGATTTGAGGACAATAGTCAGGCCTTAACGAAAAGGCAAGTTTTGAGGAGCTCCATTTTGGGTATTATGTTCGTGACACTTTCTACAGAAAGTGGGCACTTGATTAGTTAGGTTTCCTTCTATATGGGCGGAAGGATAAGATAGTAGGAATGCGTTCATAGGCTAGCCTAGTAGGATTTAGGACGTCCCGCTTCTGTGCCTTGGGTCGTTATATCTCGATGACCGACTACGCGAGGGAGTAGTGTAATGGGAGGGTTCCTTGTTTGGATTTCGCCTTGGCGAGACGTCCCACGCATGAAACCAAGCACTTGTCGGGAGTTGGGAGAGGCCTTGGGCACTAGGGACATACTTAGGATTATATTAGTTTCGCATAGGTAGGGTGACGCATAGATTATAGCCTTGTTAGGATGTAGGTTCGCTAGAGTTAGCAGCACCGAGGTTAGGAGTTGGAATTTCACGGGATTGGAAGGACCCATAGGTGAGTATTACACCGAGGAAAGGAGACCCTTATTGGGAGAGAGTGTTACGTGTCAGACGTTCGCTACGAATGTGCAGATGTGCACAAGTTAGGAAGGTGTAGGGGCACCTTGGTAAGTTGGTTTATATACCGCCTGAAATAGAATGGGCGTAGTATATAAGGTTGAAATTCATGCCGATAGGCATTATAGATGATGGGTATTATGTGACGTATAGAGTCACTTTGCGATTGTGGTAGTGGTGTAGCATATGGTTGGGAACCATTGGGTTAGTATTGTTTCCCTTGAGGTATTAGGATTTGGAGTGATCCTAGGATTGGTGGTGTAGGTCGTATCTGAATTTCGAGGACGAAATTCCGTTGTAAGGGGGGGAGTATGTAACAACCCGTCCTTTTGGAGACCATTAAATTCCATAATTGGATATAAATTGGAATTTGGGGAATTTTCCTAAATAGTAAATTTTGGGATTTTCGAGGATTGAATGATTTTCGATGGGTGCTGTAATTATTTTTGGGACTATATAGGTCGAAATATTTTATTTATGTGTCGCCGTGGAGTATAGCGACAAAAGAGGTGAGATTTTGAGTAGAACACCGCATTTAATTATTTTGGATTAGAATAGTGATTTGCGGTCAAGTACCTCGAATGGAAATTTTGACTACGCCACGAGTCTCGGAATGTCCGGGATAGTCGGAAAAGAGTGTCCGATTGTCGAAATTAAGTTCCGGGTAATTTTGGAGTTAAATAGGCTCGTAATTGGGTAAACGAGTCGTTTTTGGGCTTTTAGGGTTAAAACCCTTTTTCTCTCTATATATAGAGGAAGAGAGGAAAGAAAGAAGAGAGAAAAGAAGGAAGAGAGAGAGAGAGGGAAGAAAAGAAGAAAAAGGGGGAGATTCTGGCCGGCCTCCGCGGGATTCAGCTCGAGGACGTCGGATTGTATCCACGAGGCAAGTGTTTACTTGCTTTATTTATTTTTGAGCATAAATATCTCATATCATTGTTGGTATAACATACCCTAATGATTTTGGGTTGGGTATTCGTGAATAAAAACGGGTTTTCGGGAGATAAAACGAATAAACCCCTAAAATTGGTAAATTGGAGATTTTAGAAATTAACCAAATATATTGGGTGATTCCGGGTCCTGGGATGTTTAGGACCCGTATTATAGGTATATTTATTGTTGGTAGAAGTTGTAGGCCGTTGGGTGGAGAGATGGAAGCTTGGGGGAAGCTTCCATGGCCGAACAGCTTCTCGGAGAAGAAGCTGCCCGACTTGATCGATCGATCGAGCCTCGGGGATCGATCGATCGAAGCCTTCGATCGATCGAAGGCCATGGGTCGATCGATCGACCTCTGCTGAAAAGGGAAAATTTTCTTAAGGTGATTTGGATGGGATAGATTCCATTTCATCTTGTTTTGAGGTTAATTAGGTGATAACCTAAGGGACCTTTTAGGACTTTATGGTCCATAAATTAAGGTAATTTAGAAGGGTAAAGTTAGGGTTTTAAGTATATAACCCTTAATCTATATTTTCGAGGAAAATAGAGTAATTGTAAAATTTGATGGATTAGGGTTCCCAACTTTAATTGGGGACTTCTAAATGATTATTTAGACTAGGTATAGTCTTGGGGTTTAAGGAAATGAAATCCTTAACCCATTAAGTTTAAAGTTGTTCGGGTGAGAGAAATCCTGAGGATATTTCTCGTAGGCTTATAAGCCTATATTATTATGCTTATAGAAGGCATAATTATATCGATTATCGTTAAGTATATCCTAAGAGATAATTAGGATAATTTGGGGGTATATATATATATACTTCACTTAGAGAAGAATAGTATCATTGGAGATATCCAATAAATCCTTAGAATAGGATTAAAGTATATAGTGATTATTAAAAGTAAGAAATACTTTGGATTTAGAATCATGCTAATATCAATGCATGATTATGATTCCCGGAGGGAATCTTTGGGATTATTATCATCGTTAGATGCTATAGGCCACTAAGGCCGTTTATATATATATTCTAGGAAGAATATATAGGATATGTATATACTGTGTGTTTTAGGTATATATATGTATATGATGATGGTAATGATTTTGAAAATATATAAATGAATATTTTCAAAATGGAAAGAGAAATGTTTTTCATAATTAATAAAATATGGATTACACACCTCTCTAAATCTCTATCATAAGGGAAGTTGCGTTCGTATGGTGAAGCCCCCTGGCTAATGATGCAGGGTGGATATAGTCCAATAGGCCATGTGAGCGTTTGTTGTTATATTTTCTGCGCTGGTTAGGAGATTCCGGGTGTGGTCTTGACTATCCCGCAGGCACATGGTCGCTTCCCGACGTCTTTCGATATAGGATCCCAGGTTGTCTTGGAGGCCCTGGAAGATGATAGCCATTTAGGGGCGCGTACAGTGGAGAAATCCGGATGGGCGATCTTAGAACGCGTTTATATTAAAGCAGTTCATAATAATGGATTTTCTTTAATTACATTTCCTGGATATAGGAAGGGAAATGGGTTATATATAAATTGGCTTCGGTAACACTTCCCGGATGGAAGAAGGGATGTGGAAGCATATGTTTTGATCAAAGCATTTTTATGATAATGAAAATGTCTTTGAATACATTTCCTGAGTATAAAAAGGGAAATGGGATAATTGATAAAGGAAAAGCATTTTTATGTTAATAAAATTGGCTTTCAAAAAGTATATGGTTTGTTACAGCAATTCATGATAATGAATTGGCTTTTATAAATACATTTCCTGGATATGAGAAGGGAAATGGAAGTTTTTGAAATGAAAAGGATAAGTATTTATAAATACTTTATGTATCAAGTAATCCTCAGTCCGGGAGATATTTATATTATCCGGAAGTATATTGTAGACGTATGTATATGTATATATTGGATGCCTAGGGTCTAATGAATCCCGACGATCGACCGTGCCGCATAGTAGTGTATCGGGGGGGTTCCTTGTTTAGATTTCTCTTTGCGAGACACCCCACGCACGAATATGGCACTGTGTTGAGACTGGGGAGAAGTTTAATCCTTAGTGCTTTTATATTATTAAATGTTTATGGTATATATATTATAATATATCTTTCTGTACTGAGGGACTGTCGGATCTCAAAGATCGATCTTGCTGCATAGTAGTGTATCGGGGGGGTTCCTTGTTTGGATTTCGCTTTGCGAGACACCCCACGCACGAACATGGCATAGCGTCGAGATTAAAGTGAAGTTAGCCCTTAGTACATCTATTTGACTATCTAGGGTGGATAGTGGTTGGGTATTGGATTAGTTTAGCAGGGTAGCTTGACTAGGAGGTTTAAGGGATGCGCTAGGAGTGCACTGTTAGAGGAGAGGTGAGGGGTATCTCACGAGAGTGCGATACCAGTTTAAATATGAGATAAAACTATTTTTCTAAAAATAAAGCATTTATGCACTTGCAAAATATTTTCTAAACATTCGGGCTCTGACCCGTTTGTCTACTCTCCTTTCTTTCTCTATACTATATATTTATAGGTGTCCAGACACAGGGACGCCTGGATGGAAACTCTTTCGGGTCAGACGTCTGCTGCAGCAGCTGTGGATGCTTGCAGGTTATCGGTAGACGTTTCCTTCTTTGTACTCTAGATAGGAAATATTGTATAAACACTCGAGCCAATGGCTCAATTGCATTTATTTATTCTTTCAGCAGCATTCGATATGGTTGTATATTTGGACCGAGTGTTCGGTTATTTTAGTTCCTTTCATTTCCATTTCAGTTCATTACGCATTTAATTGTGAATGTTTTAATTTGTGCGCTAAAAAGAGTAGTTAGATAAAAGTTTTTAACGCTCACCTAATAGGATATTAGTAATTAAATGGACTTTCGACAGTGATGCTAAGAATGATCCATATGAGACTCCTGTTTTAATTTAATATTGGAGTGATCGCCCGGTATCTTATTAAGCAGGGTGTTACAGATGGTATCAGAGCATCAGGTTCTAGTGTCCTTAGGAATCTGTGCGGACGTACTACGCTTTCAGCGTTGCTCTCATTTGTTATAGAGCCTCAGGACTAGGATTGTTGATTTCTATTGTGAGATTTCGTCCTCCTGCCATATTAGAAGATTATAGAAATCTTTTGCGCGCTCGTTTGAGAATCGTGTGCGGAGCTTGGATGGCAGCAGGAGATGAGGCTTAGCTGGTGCAGCTGGTAGAAGGTTGGGATGAGTACCTTAGTAGAGGTTACTCTCTCTATGTTAATTGTTAAGGACTGTCTCAATGACTACTAAAGCACAGTAGTTCGAGTACCATAGTGCCGCCGTAGTAGGGTGTGGTACTAAAGTTGGATCTCCCGTGGAGATAAGGAGTAGAAAAGGATCTTACGGATAGTCCTAACCATGAGTCCCCATGAATCAGCAGGACGAGAAGAATGCCGTTTTGAAAATTTTTCGCCTAAGGTTTAGCCAGAGGCCGACGGTGAATAAGGACGAAGATGTTGTTATGAGTTTTACCTCAATCGAGGAGGTATATTTGGCGTGACTAGATAAATTCGCGGTATTAGTTAGCCCTAGACTCGTGTGTGTATTTTGAGTTGTGGCGGTCTCGATAACATTTTAATGTATGACTATGTGTTTTCCGCAATAGCGGAATTTTATTTCCCTTCATTTGCCATAGAGGCGGGTGATTATATTTTGTATATATATACGTATACGGTATATGGTGTAACGGAGCGATAGCAGGCTAACGATGGCAAGTCTATCGTGTCCGCAGTTCCTGGAGGGAACAAGTTGTTATTGTGGTGTCTCACCTTGATACAGGTTGATTACACCTTTGTTATTATGGATTTATGGAACCTCGATGAGCAGAGGCTTCCTTATTTTGGATGGTATATGTGGCAACCTTATAGATATAATTTAAAGCCCACAGAATTATTGTTGAGCGTTAAGATTTAGCTCATTAATGTTTGCGCAAGGACTAAATGAGTGCGAGCGCAGGGTGGTATGACTCTTAGTTAGAGATAGGAGTTCAGATCACCTTTTGTTGGATTAGGGGATAGGGTTATCCCGGTTGCATGTTGAAATGACTGAACTCCACAACCAACGAAGTCAAGGGTTAATGTGTGGAGGGGTTCCTTGTTTGGATTTCGCTTTGCGAGACACTCCACACATGACTCTTAACGGCGTCGGGAGTGGGGAGCTGTTATGGGATGCAAGGATGTTGATCTTGTGGAACGGTCTTATAGTGTGGATGAACCACTATAGGCTATGAGCCACATAATGCTAATATGCTTATGGAAATATGGTGTTATGGAGAAGCACTAAAGTGGTCCCTTCGCCACAAATGGGTGGGTGAGGTTGGACTTAGAGAAATTGATTTGAGGACAATAGTCAGGCCTTAACGAAAAGGCAAGTTTTGAGGAGCTCCATTTTGGGTATTATGTTCGTGACACTTTCTACAGAAAGTGGGCACTTGATTAGTTAGGTTTCCTTCTGTATGGGCGGAAGGATAAGATAGTAGGAATGCGTTCATAGGCTAGCCTAGTAGGATTTAGGACGTCCCGCTTCTGTGCCTTGGGTCGTTATATCTCGATGACCGACTACGCGAGGGAGTAGTGTAACGGGAGGGTTCCTTGTTTGGATTTCGCCTTGGCGAGACGTCCCACGCATGAAACCAAGAACTTGTCGGGAGTTGGGAGAGGTCTTCAGCAAGAGAGCTTCATGAAAGTGATTGTTTGAATGCTCTCAAGGAGTTAAAATCTTGCACCAAGGAAATTGCAATTTATTTCACCGATGGCACGGCTGATATTGGGCCGCGTTGTTGCCAAGCGATTACAATGCTTACCCACCAATGCTGGCCTGCCATGTTGACGGGGCTCGGCTTTACGGTCGATGAGTGTGATGTCTTGCGCGGTTATTGTGACGCATATTCTGTTCCAGCTCCGGGTCCTGTGGCTTCAAACACAGAAGATGGTGGTTCAGGTTGGGATTAAGGGTGGCTATTTTTTGTCAACTTAGTTGGAATATCTTGAGTTTTGTTTGAAAATGTTTTAATAAAGTTTGATGGTACTTAATAATTAAAACCTATGCTATGTTTGAGAATGAATCGTTGTTGATTTAATATATAAGCTATATCTCTTATGTGTGGGGTTTGATATTTGGACAATTTTTTTTATTTTTATTTTTGTTAAGTGATCTGATGATGAGGGTAAAGTATTGGAACTTCTTGTTAGAGAATGCCTGGACACATGTCACAACAGTAGTTCTTACAGTTTCTCCCATGTTTCATTGCTGTAGCAAAGCAGTTTCAGTAATGTAGTTTAACTGCTGCTCTCACGTTTGTATAACTGCTCTTCATAGCAGTTATTGGAAAGCATTCCTATATATTTGTATCTGCTACATTTCGTATAAACAAGAGACAATACATAAATTATAGTTTTCTACTCTTTCACTTCTGGCTTAGTGAGGGATTCGATATTTTAACATAGGAGAAAATGAAAACAACTAGTTTAATAAAAATACTAGCATTTAGGAGAGAGTCAATTTGAATACCTTTTTATTAGATGCACATAGTGATACAGTATTAACGCAAGGGACATACAAAAAGTATCTAATGTTTCTCCGCTCTCGTAAAATAAAAAATATTGAATTTGCTCACACATTTTTGATTTTATTACATTGTGAGCCACCTTCTACTATCCTGGTCATTATATAGAACACTGCAATTAAAAATATCAAACATTTTTCTGGGAGGAAGGGTTGGGGGCATATACAAATATTAAAAGGGTTAAATTGACAGAACCCCCTGCAATATTTGTTTATTTAGACAAAATCCCCCAAAATGAAAAAAATTAGCTTTTCCCCTAAGTGAAAAACAGTCTAATTTTATTTTTTATACAGTTTTGAAGTGACATGTTTTTCATTGTAGGGGGGATAGGCATAACCCATGCCTACAACAAAACACGTGAATATTTTCAATTTTTCAAAGACATTAGAGGTTTAAATTAAAGTTTATGGCAACCTTAATAGCATACAAATTCACTCACCCCTAACTGAATTTTAAATACAATATAAAACCATGACGATCCGGCTTAGCTATCCTATTGCGAAATTGGGTATAGCATACTCTTTCCTTTTATGCCCGTAGTGAAGTTCCTAATAGATATTTTCGTAAGTTCACTTTTCCAATAAAGCAAAATTATTTAAGCGTTCCGGGGAAATCGAATGTTAACTAATGACATTAACCCAAGAATTTGTTAGCGAATACTCACTTGGTCTCACCCTTTTTGTTGAATGATCTCGAGGATTGAATATTTTTCTTATACCGCCTATTTCATCTTGAATGTATTGTAAATGTGCGTATATTGTTGATACTTAGGTATGTATCATCCGATACATATGTATTGCACGATACATATGGGTGTTCGATTTTGAACATAACGGCCTCGATCAGAAATTGTAAAAAAAAGTCTCAAGGAGAGAAAAGGGAACAAGGGTCTGGGTTATAAACTTTGTTTGACAAGAGAGGTCGCAAAGTTGGGGCCTTGATTTCTTCAAGTTCTGTATTCAATATTCCAATTCAGGTGCAATATCACGATCTAGGTTTCGCAATTTCTGTCTCTCATTTCTTCTTTGTCCATTTTCCCTCTTTTCCCTCTATGCGTTTCACCTTTTCTTCGCATCTTATACCTCTGTGCACCTCTAATAATATATATTTACTGTTGTGTCATATGGTGTACAACTAGAATATTAGTATATCAAAATAGAGATGTATGTGGCTATTGTTAGACCTGTAATGTAATATATATATATATATATATATATATATATATATATATATATATATATAGTGTTCTGTCATGTGTAGTACATCCAGAAATCTTATACAATGATATTTGAGAATGAGTGTTAGTTATTTTGATTAGCCCCTCTTTAAGTACATGTATTTATACATCCTGTTGCTGCTTTTATTCTTCTTTTAGTTGCCGTGGACAAAATATTTGTCGGTGGTAGTCCAAATATGATTTCCTAAAGCGGCTAAAAATAACAGTGGTGATATAAAGATCCCCACGCCTTCAAGACGTTGCTACCAACGGGTAAAGGTATTTCATTTTTGTTTGGAAGAAACCGAGCAGCCCTAATATCTTTCAAAATAGTCTAGGAATAATAGTTATTGGTAAATTGATATGGAATATCAAGTGTCGCTTATTGATATCTGACTTTTATTTTTAATCTCTCTCTGTGTGTGTGTATGCGTGTGTTTTTGTGTATATATATAGATATAAATAGATAGATATAGTGCATGCCATTGACAATTGTGAGTTATCTTTGCAGGGTTATGAGAAAGCATCCCCTGAAAGCAACAAAGTGTGAGGATGAATGTACGAGAAACTGAAAATGATTCTCAACTCTTTCTTAGAATGGATGGATTGTGATATTTTTTTTATTCGTGATTATTAGAATTGTTGATGTCTATATACTAAAGCTGCTTGTTTGTGAAAGTTAAATTTGAGGAGAATTTGCTTCAGGAGTTCAATTGGCAGTTATTTTACTTTGCAATGCCACTCAGAAACGTTAATGTTACTAAATCCACTTGATCATGAATCAATTATTCAGATTATGAAGCATTACTAATTGCAGAAGCTAAAACTGGAACTTGTCAGCAAGTACCAAAATGACCCTTTTTTTATAATCCTCAACCTCCACACGATCGACCATGCGAGCTAAATAGGGGAATTTTGAACTCGAGATTTTTTATCTAAACGAATCGCCCCTTACCACTGGAACAAGCCAAGGTGGCTAAAATGAGCCTTTAAACATCCACTGGAAATATATGTCATTTTTGCTTTTTCATAGTTGCCACATCACTCTAAAAAGAGCAGTTCTCTTATGGTATAACTCTACGAAGGCAAGCCCTTATGCACTCGATATGGATTTCCAGCATAACCAAAGTCCTCTTAGTGGTAGATTTTAATATACTCAGCTAACTCTAGAGAATTACATCAGCTCGTGGAGCCAGCATTATCCCAAGAAATATTGTATAGGGAGTTATGTTAGGCGCACATAACAAATAGTATTGGTACTGATTGCGCCACTATAGTTAAAGGTGCACTTACTCCCTCTTCTATCTCCTACTATAGAATTCTTTTTGCATCAAGTAATTATTCTTTACTCTTCTAAATACAATTTGTCTCAAATTTTAACATGTATATTTTAGTTCCGTATTTTTAGGGTTATTTGGACATTGACATCAACTAATTTGTCGAGTTTATCATTTGACACTCACTCGTTTTGTTTATGCGGATTTGACCAAATGGTTGACCAATTTTGGATGAAAATCATTTGGTCAACATAGTTGACTGTTGGCTTTAAAGATTTTTTTGGTATATTTTGAAAATACACTTTCATTTAACAAAACAATAAAGTACCCTCAATTGTGAACTATTTTTTAACATATAACCTTTTCTGTTGAATTTAAATATTTAACACTTCCAGACATCCCATCCCACTTATATATATACACATTCTTGAGTCTTGCTCTTGTGCAGACTAGTCCGCATTTTAAGGATGCGGACCAGACATGTGTCACCTGGCGGTGAGCCCAGAAAAGAGAGAGTAAGCCTATAATTTATGCGATAATTTCTAGGTGCACCGTTAGGTGACACATGTTCGGTCCGCATTCTTAAAATGCGGACTGGTCCGCACAAGAGCATTATATATATATATACACACACCAGGGTGTGCCCGTGCCGATGGTACGGTAGGAATATAAGTGTGTGAAATCATTAAGAATAAATTGTCTTATTATACGAATAAATTTATATTTTCTTTGAAGTATTCCTATGGGATTAGTAAAATTTATCTTGAATTAGAACAACAAAAGATATTTAGGATCATTTAATGTTTGGGGTATAGTAGTTTTCACTACTTAGAGTTTGGATCCATCTATTTATGTTATAGTTGTGATTCAAAATAGAAGGAAACTGGAAGTTGACTGGTTTGATCGTCAGTTGGGATCATTTACCATCTTTTACAAATTTTTGCTTGACCAAATATTTTTTTATCAAAGCAATGTAACCCTAAACCTTAACATGGCGCTTAACCTATCATAATATTTGGAGAAAATATGTATATCTGCAGAAAAGAAATTGTAAGAATAGATAGATATAATCTACTATTCAAGTAAAAACCAACTATAAAGATTTCTTTACTCAACACAAACTAAAGAAAAAAGGAAATGAGTGCTAAAATTTCCAACATAACCGTTTTTTGGTAGTAAACAAAAATGGGTGCTCAACTAACAACACAACACTATGGAAATTATATAACATCAATTATGTTATCATCGGTAGCTTCCCATCATTTTGAGTAAAAGACACAATTACAAACTAAACAACTCGGTCTTCAGTATTATAATATTCCATACACTGTAGTAATGACCCATGTTAGCCCCTATTTGTGATAACATAATGACCAGACTATCACCTAGCTACATTTCTTTTTGGACATATACCAAATAGTTTCTCGAACTTTTTTTAATACACGTTTAGTCCAAACCTTTTTATTTTGCACCAAAAAGTCCTTCATCATGCCAAAAAGTCTTTACCATGCCGTTGGCGCGGACCTTTAAAGATAAGAGAATAAGGGACTTTTTGGTACAAAATAAAAGACATGGACTAAATGTGTATTAAAAAATGTGTGAGGAACTTTTTAATATTTGATCCTTTCTTTTTTTAGCTAGAGATTTTCCTATATCCTTGCCACACCTAGAACAACCCACTCCATAGGTTTATGTTTATGTCTTTTCAGAGAAACATGGATTCTCGAGATTCGTTCCAAACTAGAATGTTTATAGCTTCACTTCCAACATATTTTAATAAAACATACAAAATATCTTCACTTAATATATTGAAAAAACAGTATAAAAACATATACAACTGCGATATACCCTTTGAATGCTGAAATTAAAGGAACCCGTTAAAGATAATGTTTGACTATCAATAGGTAGCGATGATGGGTTTGGTGAAATTTGGGACAAATCAGGCACGGTGAGTTTGGAGGAGTGAAAAAGGAGTTCTATTGTTGGAATAAATCTTAACTATTAAAAGTAGTACTGACCATTATTGTAGATTTACATTTAAAAATGTGAAACACCACTACTGCTTATTATATATATTGTTAATAAAATAAAACGTTCAAATCTTCATGCTTTCGTAACTTGGAAAATGGAAAATATGTACTCATAAAAACTATACATAAAGAAGAAGACGTCAGTGAAAAAAATTAAAAAATGAAAAAAAGAGGAAGCAAAAGACTAACTTGCAAAACCTGACTTACCTATGCTTGCTTTGGATCACACAACAAACGAAAGAAATCCTTTAACAATGAAAAATAAATATGAAAGAAAGAAGTAAAATCTAACCCAAGAAACCATATGAGAGATATAAAAAAAATTATATAACTACCTTTGCAAGTACAAAGAAACCTTATGAAAAAAAAATCTAAGAACCCTTCGTAATCAACCACACACAGATGTAAAATCATCCATTTCTAAAGCATAGAAAAGTACCTTCGCAAGTATTAAACCCTCTACATAGAGTTTTCACATTCAAAAGTACCTTCGTTGCATATAGATCTTGATACATTTCTAAAAGCATAACAAAAAATCACAAATCACCATTATAAAACTCCACGGATGCCCAAACCTGCAAAAATTAAAATTATTTTTTAATTTTGTTAGTTTATCTGTGTTGAGTGGCATGCGTGTGTTAGACCCATGTGTTGGAAATTAATGTTAAGTGACGAAATTAATTATTTAATTTTAATTCTATTAAATTCCGAATTTCCCATTTATGTGGTTTTAATAAATGTCAGATAATTAATTAGGAATGTGATAAATAAAGATACTAAAATATTTGGGTAAAGCTTATCCGTTAGTCACATGATGGTTAGCGGCATTAGTGGGAGACTTGAAAGAGTCCCACCTCCACTAGGATTTCGGCCCTCTTCCCCTTATAAATAGAGACCTATACACCATCTAGAGTCATCTCAATACACACTGTTTCTAAGGATGGAGAGAAAATCCGAAATTCGTTTTTCTCATATTCCGAGCTGTTCAAGAAATGAATTAAAGGAGCATTCAAGTCACTTTAATCCGTTCAACAACAATGGACAAATGTCAGTTTTTTAAATCGTAGTTATAAGGAATTTTCGGTACTGTTATTGCATGAAGATAAACATCCTGGATTCATGTCAAAACTGTTTTATTCATGATGCAACCTTATGAATCATATTCGAATTTATGATTAACAAAACAGTATAAATTAACATGTGGTATAAGAGCTTTCGGTTTATAATCTCATTATCTCTGTTAATGAAAACTCCTTTATAACAATTCTGATTTATGATCTTTTTGAAAATCTGGAATTTTTGGTTAATCTGAAAATCTGGAATTTTTGGTAAATTTGAAATTTTTGTTTTATCTGGAAATCTGAAATTTTTAAGCAATCTGGTAATCATGCATATGGTAATTCGAATTTGTGTCATGTATGATATTAAGACCGAGATTACTGCATACAGTCCTTATCTTATGATAACTGTCCCATTATTGTTCAATCACTTTTCGTGTTATAAGAACCCTAATTTGTCGTTAACCTTATTTTATTGTTTCGAGTTGTGTAAGCATTCTGGAAAATATGTTTATTAATCATGATAAGAAAACAAATCTGTTTTTAAGATTAATTAAGAGAAAATTGCGATTTGGCGCAAAACAGATTCCAGGAGTATTTTTTTTTGGCGCAGTGAATAGTGTTTTTCGAAATTTTTGGTGTCCGATTGACTTGTCACTTTGCTAGCATTTCTTTTTTTGCCTAATAGAATTAGCGCAAAAAATAGTGTATCTAGAAATCGTAAATGAATCATAAAGGGTTAATAGACAAATATTCAGCACCAAAAGTGAAAAATATGACAACAAATGGCAGTTATTGGTCCTAAAACCGAAAATGAATCATAAAGTATAAATTGTGAAAAATTAACAACTAAAGTAAAAAAAACAAGAAGTTTAAGGTAACCACTAAAATTTTAGTCATATTTATCTTCGTTCAGTACTTATTATATTTTATTTATTTCTTAAAGAATTTATAGGAGACATTCAATAACTGAAAAGTCTACGTGGTGAATAATTCGACATTATTCTCAAAATAGGGTTGCATTCCTTCTATGACATCAAATTCATTCCAGTAATTGTTATTTCCTATATCTGTGTGAGAGATTTAATCTTTTTTATATTTACTCCCCTCCTCACACATAAAAGAGATATAATTACCCATATCTCGAGAATTCATTTTAGAGAGATATATTCAGTGAGCTTTGGAAGTTGAAGCATTGATTCTAAAAGGCAATCTATAAATTATTCTTATGATATTATAAACCTGTTTTGAGTGCTTCACACTGTAACACCCCGCCTAATAAGATACCGGGCGATCACTCCAATATTAAATTAAAACAGGAGTTTCATATGAATCATTCTTAGCATCATTGTCGAAAATCCATTTAATTACTAATATCCTATTAGGTGAGCGTTAAAAACTTTTATCTAACTACTCTTTTTAGCGACCAATTAAAAACATCCACAATTAAATGCGTAATTGAACTGAAATGAAAATGAAATAAATTAAAATAACCGAACACTCGGTCCAAATATACAACCATATCGAATGCTGTACTGAAAGAATAAATAAATGCAATTGAGCCATTGGCTCGAATGTTTATACAGTACCTCCTATCTAGAGTACAACGATGGAAGCGGCTATCAAAAACCTGCACGCATCCACAGCTGCTGCAGCTGACGTCTGACTCTAAAGAATTGTCATCCAGGCGTCCCTGTGTCTGGACACCTACGTATATATATAATATAGCAAGAAAGGGAAAGTAGACAAACGGGTCAGGGCCCGAATGTTTTGAAAATATTTTGCAAGTGCATAAATGCTTTATTTAGAAAAATAGTTTTATCTCATATTTAAATTGGTATCGCACTCCCATGAGATACCCCTCACCTCTCCGCTAATAGTGCACTCCTAGCGCATCTATCTAGAACATTCTAGTCAAGCTACCTAGCTAAACTAGTCTAATACCCAACCACTATCTAACCTAGATAGTCAAACAGATGTACTAAGGGCTAAACTTCACTTTAATCTCGACGCTATGCCATGTTCGTGCGTGGGGTGTCTCGCGAAGCGAAATCCAAACAAGGAACCCCCCCGATACACTACTATACAGCAAGGTCGATCTTTGAGATCCGCCAGTCCCTCAGTACAGAAAGATATATATAATATATATACCAGAAATATTTAATAATATTAGAGCACTAAGGATGAAACTTCTCCCCAGTCTCAACACAGTGCCATATTCGTGCGTGGGGTGTCTCGCGAAGCGAAATCCAAACAAGGAACCCCCCCGATACACTACTATGCAGCACGGTCGATCGTCGGGATCCATTAGACCCTCGGCACTCGATTTATAGATATACGTACATCTATAATGTATGTCCGGATAATATCTCCCGGACTGAGGATTACCAATTCAATTGTATCTTATAAGCTACATCCGGATCTATCTCCCGGACTGAGGTGTATTCTATACACAAAGTACTTATCCTTTTTATTTCAAAAACTTCCATTTCCTTTCTTATATCCAGGAAATGTATTTAAAAGCCAATTCATTATCATGAATTGCTTGAATAAATTATATACCTTTTTAAAAGCCAGTTTTAGTATCATAAAAATGCTTTTCCTTTATCAATTATCCCATTTCCCTTTTTATACTCAGGAAATGTATTCAAAGACATTTTCATTATCATGAAGATGCTTTGATCATAACATATGCTTCCACATCCCTTCTTCCATCCGGGAAGTGTTACCGAAGCCAATTTATATATAACCCATTTCCCTTCCTATATCCAAGAAATGTAATTAAAGCAAACCCATTATTATGAATTGCTTTAATATAAACGCGTTCTAAGACCGCCCGTCCGGATTTTTCCACTGTGCGCGCCCCTAAATGGCTATCATCTTCCAGGGCCTCCAAGACAACCTGGGATCCTACATCGCAAGACGTCGGGAAGCGGCCATGTGCCTGCGGGATAGTCAAGACCACACCCGGAATCTCCTAACCAGCGCAGAAAGATATAACAACAAATGCTCACATGGCCTATAGGACTATATCCACCCTGCATCATTAGCCAGGGGGCTTCACCATACGAATGCAACTTCCCTTATGATAGCGATTTAGAGAGGTGTGTAATCCATATTTTATTAATTATGAAAAACATTTCTCTTTCCATTTTGAAAATATTCATTTTTATATTTTCAAAATAATTTCCATCATAATATATATATATACCTAAATCACATAGTATGTACATATCCTATATATTCTTCCTAGAATATATATAAACAGCCATAGTGGCCTATAGCTTCTAGCGATGACCAATAATCCCAAAGATTCCCTCGAGGAATTATAACCATGCTTTCATATAAGCATGATACTAAACCCAAAGTATTTCCTTACTTTGTTCAATACTAATTACCTCAATCATCTCTTAAAGGTTTATTTATCCTCAAAACCCTTATTTAGGAATCCCCATAAAATCCCAAATGGTAATTCAACTCCCCATACTCTTAAAGGGAGAAAACTAGAAATTCTGACCTAAGCGAATCGATTCGCCCCTTTAGCGAATCGATTCGGTTCCCAATCCGAATCGATTCGGAAAGTATTCTGCAAACAGGTCTGTAAATGGAGAATCGATTCGGTCTGTACCTGAATCGATTCGGCCCATTGCAGAAACCCAATTTCCTTTAGGCGAATCGATTCGGCCTGTACCCGAATCGATTCGGCCAGTTCGAGGGCTACAGTTTGGGCAATTTTTCAATCTCCAAAATACCCAAAATTCAATCCAATATCCATATAAATCCTAACTTGGTTTTATTACTACAAACCAAAATTTTTTAAATCTCCTCAAATTCTTTAGAGGTCCTAACAATTCATTTGATAACCCCTAATATCTATCTCCAATAAGTTCTAACTAATGATTTCAATCTCGGACAGCTCTCCGTAGAAAAATCACTATAAATCCAAAAAAAATCAGAAAAATAAGCGGTCAGTGCCCACGCGGCCGCGTCGAAGAGATCTACAAATTTAATTTTTTGACCAAGAGCCGAATCGATTCCCCTCTAGGCCGAATCGATTCGGCAAGCACGCTGCCTCTACTATTCATCGTCTTCTCCGAGACGATTTCGGCCATTAAAGCTTCTCCCAAGATTTTGTCGCCTAACCCAACGTCCTACAACCTCAACCAACTACAAATACACCTATAATACGGGTTCTAAACATCCTAGAACCCGGAATCACCAATTAATTTCAAGAAAAAAATCTAAGTTCTCCAATTTATCATTTTTAGGGGTTTATTCGTTTTAACTCCCAAAAACCCGTTTTATCCACGAATACCCAACCCAAAATCATTAGGGTTTGTTATACCAACAATGATATGAGATATTTATGCTTAAAAACAAATAAATCAAGTAAACACTTGCCTCGTGGATATAATCCGACGACCTCGAGTCGAATCCGGCGGAGTTTGGCCCAAATCTTCCTTTTTCTCCTCCTTTCTTCCTCCTCTCTCACTTCTCTCTCTTTTCTTTCTTTCTTTCCTCTCTTTCTACCTCTCTTCCTCCTTTTATTAGGAGAAAATGGTTTTAACATCTTAAAACCCAAAAACGACTCGTTTACCCAATTACGAGTTACTTTTACCTCTAAAATTACCCGAAACTCATTTTCGACAATCGGACACTCTTTTCCGACTATCTCGGACATTCCGAGACTCACGGCACAGTCAAAATTTCCATCCGAGGTACTTGACCGCAAATCACTATTCCAACCCAAAATAAATAAATGCGGGTTTTCCAATTAAAAATCTTACCTCGTGTCGCTTTTCTCCACGACGACATATCATTAAAATATTTCGACCTATATAGTCCCAAAAATAATCACAACATCCTTCGAAAATCATTCAATCCTCAAAAATCCCAAAAATCACTATTTCGAGAAATTCTCCAAATTCCAAATTATACTTAATTATGGAATTTAATCGTCTCCAAAAGGGCGGGTTATTACACACACTACACATGTTGAGTTCTAGGAAGGATTTGCCTTGAGTGTTAAGTGAGTTAAATTTTTTTCATATACTTCATAGTTCGTTATTCGTATTCCTTAAATGATGGATTGTTGGATATTTCCCTATCTAAGAAGAGATCAATACCCTTTTTAATAAATTGTTTTTCAAATAAAATGTTTTGAAATTTGTGGATATATTCACTGCAAACCCTTAAGAGATAACACTTGTCCTGTATGGCAATCTAAAGTTTTAACGGTATGTTGATCATGCTAAGTACAATTGCTTGTACCCCCGAAAGTGGCACACTTTTGGTTTTTTATATTTCTTTCTTTCTTTTCTTCTATTTTTGCTCGAGGATTAGCAATCTTCAGCTTGGGGGTGGTGTGGTAAGCACCCAAAAATGTTAAATATGTACCTCAAATAGACGCATTTTAATTGCTAGTTATCGATAAAATTGGCCTTATGTGAGTAATTTGTTTATCTTATAGGTAAAAAACACACTTGCGGATTCAAACGCTTTAATTCAAGGAACATTGAGCAATAAATGACCGCATATGCACTTTGAGGGGTAAAATGGTAGTTTCAGAGGACTAATTTTGAACTCAAACGAATCACTAAAATTATAGACCTTGAATCAAAGGATGCCTCGATTTTAACTTAAACGAAGTAGTTATGATTGTAAAAAGTTCGAAATTAAGAAACAGTCTAAGTCCAGGCCCCGAGTTATATCCGAAGTCAATGCCCGTGACCCACGCACTATTAAAATATTGTGATATCTATGTTTTGTCAATTGGAGATCGTAGGTAAAATATATGAAGGTTTGGGGTTTATTTGTGATTAAGGAAAAATAGGAAAACTATAAGGGTTTGATATTTTTCTCATGCGTAATTAATTCAGCCACACGCGTGGCTCAGTGGTTCTTCTCTTGTCTAGCATCCGTGAGGACGACATTTGATACTCAGAGGGAGAGGGTTTTAACCCCATTTTGCTGTATAATCCAACATGCCACGTGTACGACCGCGATGGCGCCACGAGGCGACTCTACTAACCCTTCGATCAAGCGCAACCCAAGCGTAGGTTGATGCGCTTGATGAGGGCATCCACTGTTCAGCCAACAATCCTTTTTGTACTGTTTTTAGGATGAATAACTACTTCTTTTTTCTAAAACTAGTCAGCACACACTTATATTAACATAACTATTTAGTACATTTGAATAATTTTCGACAAACTTATAATAATTTATCTCCAAAGGCTTTATCTATTGGAACAATAAATATTTAGTCCTCAAGAGCTAACTACATTTTTCATTTAACCCACCTAATTTTTTTCCCCAAAAGTCTCTTGTCTATTTTTTTGACATTTTTTTCTTAAAGTTCATAAAAACATAACAAATAATGTTTGGAGTGTTTTATATGGTGAGGGACTTATGAAAAAAAAAAGTTTGGAATAAACGTTAATTACAAAAACTACATAGGGACTTTTCGTCGAATGACCTTTATCTTTTTTAAACGACTTTTCTTAATAATTTTATTTATTTTTTTGGGACTTCCCCTACATTTCTTCATTCATTTTTTGTGCAGATTTTGGATTACTTTATGCCTTATATAGAAGAACTATAAATCGTCTACCCATCGAAACGCTTTTATGTGTTATAGAAAAGGACCTATAAATCGCCCACACATCAAGATGGTCTGGGGTTATGAAGTAGTGCGTAGATACAAAGGACGGGAAACATAAAGTTACATTTGAGAGAGAGAGAGATTAGAAAAGGTTGAGACATGTAATCTTTAAGCAATGCTTGCTTTTATTTTTATTTTAAATTTTTGAAGGGGAAAAATTACCTTAAGTGTAACAAGTTGCTAAGGGTATATTTTATGATAAAATAAAATAATAATAAGGAACATTTGTCTGTTGAATTTGTTCTATTCAAAGCAATAAGTCCTCCCAAAAATTGTTTGCAGATAATTTATCTATTTGTGGCGAACTCAGAAAATCACTACTATAATATAAATAACTCTTATAAGTACATTTGAGGATACATATAATCACGGGCGGAACAAGGTGGTCCGGAAGGTGGATGGCCGCCCACCTTATCTTTTCGAATTTTTTTTCGAGATATATACATAATTTTTTTATGGATGTTTGTGTAAGTTTTTGTAGTGAAAGACAATAAGTTTTATGTCATTTTAAAAGCTTAGAGGAAATTCGTAAATAACACATCATCTAATTAAATATGGATCTCACTAAAAAAAAGATATCTTCCCCTCTCTCTTCTCTTCTAGTTCAAGCCACCACTGCCATTTCGTTACCCAACCCAAGTCATTGGCGATCCCCCTTCCCTTCTCTCTCTCCGGAGACAATAACCATGCTGTCCCCCCCCCCCCCCCCCTCTCTTCGTGGCAGGGCATCACCTTTTTCACTCACCAACACAGGTAACTTTTAAAGTTTTAATGACATATTTTTTTTTAGCTTAATATATATTTTTTTGTTTATTACTTTTAGTTGAATATTTCAGTTCAATTTAGTCTAGAACACATTTATTGATTAATTAGGTTAAACTTTGAAAGTTCAATGTAAATTGTTAAATTAGTTTAATGTTTTAGTTCAATGTTCAAATGTAAAATGTTAATTTATTTTTATTTTCAATGTTTAAGTGATTGAACAATTAAATATGTTTGTCATAATTTTTGGAAAAAATATTAGATAGTTTAAAGTGTTGAAGTTAAATTGTTGTAATTAAATTATTCAGTTTCTCCTTTTTTTTAATATTTAATTGCTGTAATTTTTGTTTTACAATATTTTATCGCTAAAATATAACTTGAATGAGTAATTGTTATAATACAACCCGAATAAGTATTTGTCAATCAATTAATATATTTTTTAGGGCTAAAAGATAGTAAAAAACTACAAATAACCCTAACAAATTGCCTAGGGGCTCTGGTCTCCGAACCCCTTTTACTACTCGAAACTTTCACACTCCCCGACTAACAATCCTGGGTCTGCCATTGTATATAATTATACGTCTAAATAATTATCTCCCCAAAATAATTATATTAAAAAAAACAACAATTTTAATGGATACAATAAATTTACTATCTGTGAAGAAATCCTCCAAACCTTATTTATAAGAGATTAATATTTCTTAAACTACATATATATGCACAATAAATAAAACGTCATCATCTACTTAAAAAACATCATTATATTACTGTAAACAAATAAATTTACTGTGGCAGGACCTATTAAAACAAAAAATAAAATAAAAATAAAGTACATGATCTATTGCAAAAAAAAAAAAAAAAAAATCATAGGACGTACTGCAACGTATGAGTCAAATTTATGATTCGTCCATAAGCTTACATAATAATAATGCTTTGTGATTTATCAATTTTGATTGAGGAAAATTGTTCAAATTGTAAAATTTGTTTAAGGAACATTTTAAAATAATCTAGATGTTGATATATACATGGATTTACAATTTTATGAAAGTTCCATATATGATAGAAAGTTGCTCAATGCCAAAGCATTTTAGTAACAGAAAAGGGAAGGATAAAAATATTTGAAATATCTTCTTTTAATTCATTGAACTAACACCTCGTTACTTATTTGTTTACCCTTTTGATGAAATCTCTTGCCTTCCACGTAAAAGACAAAACCCATCCTCTTCTTTCACGTGGGTAATAGGCAAATAAAACAACATGTCTTTTGGGTAATAGGCAATTAAAACAAAATGAAACAACATGTCTTTTGGGTAATAGGCAATTAAAACAACATGTCTTTTGGGTAATAGGCAATTAAAACAACATTAAAACAAATTAAAATGAAATCACCTTCTCATTTCCCTAAGCCGCTCTATAAATTGAACCCCATATCTTTCCATTCTTTACATCTCAATTGCTAAATATCATTTCTTTTTCTTCATATCATGGCACTAAAGTTTGTTCTAGCACTCTATCTCATGTTCACCTTATTCATGGCACATGCAAATAACACTTCAGCAAGAGAGCTTCATGAAAGTGATTGTTTGAATGCTCTCAAGGAGTTAAAATCTTGCACCAAGGAAATTGCAATTTATTTCACCGATGGCACGGCTGATATTGGGCCGCGTTGTTGCCAAGCGATTACAATGCTTACCCACCAATGCTGGCCTGCCATGTTGATGGGGCTCGGCTTTACGGTCGATGAGTGTGATGTCTTGCGCGGTTATTGTGACACGTATTCTGTTCCAGCTCCGGGTCCTGTGGCTTCAAACACAGAAGATGGTGGTTCAGATTGGGATTAAGGGTGGCTATTTTTTGTCAACTTAGTTGGAATATTTTGGGTTTTGTTTGAAAATGTTTTAATAAAGTTTGATGGTACTTAATAATTAAAACCTATGCTATGTTTGAGAATGAATGGTTGTTGATTTAATATATAAGCTATATCTCTTATGTGTGGGGCTTGATATTTGGACAATTTTTTTTATTTTTATTTTTGTTAAGTGATCTGATGATGAGGATAAAGTATTGGAACTTCTTGTTAGAGCATGCCTGGACACCTGTCACAACAGTAGTTCTTACAGTTTCTCCCATGTTTCATTGCTGTAGCAAAGCAGTTCCAGTAATGTAGTTTAACTGCTGCTCTCACGTTTGTATAACTGCTCTTCATAGCAGTTATTGGAAAGCATTCCTATATATTTTTATCTGCTACATTTCGTATAGACAAGAGACAATACATAAATTATAGTTTTCTACTCTTTCACTTCTGGCTTAGTGAGGGATTCGATATTTTGACATAGGAGAAAATGAAAACAACTAGTTTAATAAAAATACTAGCATTTAGAAGAGAGTCAATTTGAATACCTTTTTATTAGATGCACATAGTGATACAGTATTAACGCAAGGGACATACAAAAAGTATCTAATGTTTCTCCGCTCTCGTAAAATAAAAAATATTGAATTTGCTCACACATTTTTGATTTTATTACATTGTGAGCCACCTTCTACTATCCTGGTCATTATATAGAACACTGCAATTAAAAATATCAAACATTTTTCTGGGAGGAAGGGTTGGGGGCATATACAAATATGAAAAGGGTTAAATTGACAGAACCCCCTGCAATATTTGTTTATTTAGACAAAATCCCCCAAAATGAAAAAAATTAGCTTTTCCCCTAAGTGAAAAACAGTCTAATTTTATTTTTTATACAGTTTTGAAGTGACATGTTTTTCATTGTAGGGGGGATAGGCATAACCCATGCCTACAACAAAACACGTGAATATTTTCAATTTTTCAAAGACATTAGAGGTTTAAATTAAAGTTTATGGCAACCTTAATAGCATACAAATTCACTCACCCCTAACTGAATTTTAAATACAATATAAAACCATGACGATCCGGCTTAGCTATCCTATTGCGAAATTGGGTATAGCATACTCTTTCCTTTTATGCCCGTAGTGAAGTTCCTAATAGATACTTTCGTAAGTTCACTTTTTCCAGAAAGCAAAATTATTTAAGCGTTCCGGGGAAATCGAATGTTAACTAATGACATTAACCCAATAATTTGTTAGCGAATACTCACTTGGTCTCACCCTTTTTGTTGAATGATCTCGAGGATTGAATATTTTTCTTATACGGCCTATTTCATGTTGAATGTATTGTAAATGTGCGTATATTGTTGATACTTAGGTATGTATCATCCGATACATATGTATTGCACGATACATATGGGTGTTCGATTTTGAACATAACGGCCTCGATCAGAAATTGTAAAAAAACGTCTCAAGGAGAGAAAAGGGAACAAGGGTCTGGGTTATAAACTTTGTTTGACAAGAGAGGTCGCAAAGTTGGGGCCTTGATTTCTTCAAGTTCTGTATTCAATATTCCAATTCAGGTGCAATATCACGATCTACGTTTCGCAATTTCTGTCTCTCATTTCTTCTTTGTCCATTTTCCCTCTTTTCCCTCTATGCGTTTCACCTTTTCTTCGCATCTTATACCTCTGTGCACCTATAATAATATATATTTACTGTTGTGTCATATGGTGTACAACTAGAATATTAGTATATCAAAATAGAGATGTATGTGGCTATTGTTAGACCTGTAATGTAATATAATATATATATATATATATACACACACACACACACACACACATATATATATATATATATATATATATATATAGTGTTCTTTCATGTGTAGTACATCCAGAAATCTTATACAATGATATTTGAGAATGAGTGTTAGTTATTTTGATTAGCCCCTCTTTAAGTACATGTATTTATACATCCTGTTGCTGCTTTTATTCTTCTTTTAGTTGCCGTGGACAAAATATTTGTCGGTGGTAGTCCAAATATGATTTCCTAAAGCGGCTAAAAATAACAGTGGTGATATAAAGATCCCCACGCCTTCAAGACGTTGCTACCAACGGGTAAAGGTATTTCATTTTTGTTTGGAAGAGACCAAGAATCCCTAATATCTTTCAAAATAGTCTAGGAATAATAGTTATTGGTAAATTGATATGGAATATCAAGTGTCGCTTATTGATATCTGACTTTTATTTTTAATCTCTCTCTGTGTGTGTGTATGCGTGTGTTTTTGTGTATATATATAGATATAAATAGATAGATATAGTGCATGCCATTGTCAATTGTGAGTTATCTTTGCAGGGTTATGAGAAAGCATCCCCTGAAAGCAACAAAGTGTGAGGATGAATGTACGAGAAACTGAAAATGATTCTCAACTCTTTCTTAGAATGGATGGATTGTGATATTTTTTTATTCGTGATTATTAGAATTGTTGATGTCTATATACTAAAGCTGCTTGTTTGTGAAAGTTAAATTTGAGCAGAATTTGCTTCAGGAGTTCAATTGGCAGTTTTTTTACTTTTCAATGCCACTCAGAAACGTTAATGTTACTAAATCCACTTGATCATGAATCAATTATTCAGATTATGAAGCATTACTAATTGCAGAAGCTAAAACTGGAACTTGTCAGCAAGTACCAAAATGACCCTTTTTTTATAATCCTCAACCTCCACACGATCGACCATGCGAGCTAAATAGGGGAATTTTGAACTCGAGATTTTTTATCTAAACGAATCGCCCCTTACCACTGGAACAAGCCAAGGTGGCTAAAATGAGCCTTTAAACATCCACTGGAAATATATGTCATTTTTGCTTTTTCATAGTTGCCACATCACTCTAAAAAGAGCAGTTCTCTTATGGTATAACTCTACGAAGGCAAGCCCTTATGCACTCGATATGGATTTCCAGCATAACCAAAGTCCTCTTAGTGGTAGATTTTAATATACTCAGCTAACTCTAGAGAATTACCTCAGCTCGTGGAGCCAGCATTATCCCAAGAAATATTGTATAGGGAGTTATGTTAGGCGCACATAACAAATAGTATTGGTACTGATTGCGCCACTATAGTTAAAGGTGCACTTACTCCCTCTTCTATCTCCTACTATAGAATTCTTTTTGCATCAAGTAATTATTCTTTACTCTTCTAAATACAATTTGTCTCAAATTTTAACATGTATATTTTAGTTCCGTATTTTTAGGGTTATTTGGACATTGACATCCACTAATTTGTCGAGTTTATCGTTTGACACTCACTCGTTTTGTTTATGCGGATTTGACCAAATGGTTGACCAATTTTGGATGAAAACCATTTGGTCAACATAGTTGACTGTTGGCTTTAAAGATTTTTTTGGTATATTTTGAAAATACACTTTCATTTAACAAAACAATAAAGTACCCTCAATTGTGAACTATTTTTTAACATATAACCTTTTCTGTTGAATTTAAATATTTAACACTTCCAGACATCCCATCCCACTTATATATATACACAGTCTTGAGTCTTGCTCTTGTGCAGACTAGTCCGCATTTTAAGGATGCGCACCAGACATGTGTCACCTGGCGGTGAGCCCAGAAAAGAGAGAGTAAGCCTATAATTTATGCGATAATTTCTAGGTGCACCGTTAGGTGACACATGTTCGGTCCGCATTCTTAAAATGCGGACTGGTCCGCACAAGAGCATTATATATATATATATATATATACACACACCAGGGTGTGCCCGTGCCGATGGTACGGTAAGAATAGAAGTGTGTGAAATCATTAAGAATAAATTGTCTTATTATACGAATAAATTTCTATTTTCTTTGAAGTAGTCCTACGGGATTAGTAAAATTTATCTTGAATTAGAACAACAAAAGATATTTAGGATCATTTAATGTTTGGGGTATAGTAGTTTTCACTACTTAGAGTTTGGATCCATCTATTTATGTTATAGTTGTGATTCAAAATCGAAGGAAACTGGAAGTTGACTGGTTTGATCGTCAGTTGGGATCATTTACCATCTTTTACAAATTTTTGCTTGACCAAATATTTTTTTATCAAAGCAATGTAACCCTAAACCTTAACATGGCGCTTAACCTATCATAATATTTGGAGAAAATATGTATATCTGCAGAAAAGAAATTGTAAGAATAGATAGATATAATCTACTATTCAAGTAAAAACCAACTATAAAGATTTCTTTACTCAACACAAACTAAAGAAAAAAGGAAATGAGTGCTAAAATTTCCAACATAACCGTTTTTTGGTAGTAAACAAAAATTGGTGCTCAACTAACAACACAACACTATGGAAATTATATAACATCAATTATGTTATCATCGGTAGCTTCCCATCATTTAGAGTAAAAGACATAATTACAAACTAAACAACTCGGTCTTCAGTATTATAATATTCCATACACTGTAGTAATGACCCATGTTAGCCCCTATTTGTGATAACATAATGACCAGACGATCACCTAGCTACATTTCTTTTTGGACATATACCAAATAGTTTCTCGAACTTTTTTTAATACACGTTTAGTCCAAACCATTTTATTTTGCACCAAAAAGTCCTTCATCATGCCAAAAAGTCATTACCATGCCGTTGGCGCGGACCTTTAAAGATAAGAGAATAAGGGACTTTTTGGTACAAAATAAAAGACATGGACTAAATGTGTATTAAAAAATGTTTGAGGAACTTTTTAATATTTGATCCTTTCTTTTTTTAGCTAGAGATTTTCCTATATCCTTGCCACACCTAGAACAACCCACTCCATAGGTTTATGTTTATGTATTTTCAAAGAAACATGGATTCTCGAGCTTCGTTCCAAACTAGAATGTTTATAGCTTCACTTCCAACATATTTTAATAAAACATACAAAATATCGTCACTTAATATATTGAAAAAACAGTATAAAAACATATACAACTGCGATCTACCCTTTGAATGCTGAAATTAAAGGAACCCGTTAAAGATAATGTTTGACTATCAATAGGTAGCGATGATGGGTTTGGTGAAATTTGGGACAAATCAGGCACGGTGAGTTTGGAGGAGTGAAAAAGGAGTTCTATTGTTGGAATCAATCTTAACTATTAAAAGTAGTACTGACCATTATTGTAGATTTACATTTAAAAATGTGAAACACCACTACTGCTTATTATATATATTGTTAATAAAATAAAACGTTCAAATCTTCATGCTTTCGTAACTTGGAAAATGGAAAATATGTACTCATAAAAACTATACATAAAGAAGAAGACGTCAGTGGAAAAAATTAAAAAATGAAAAAAAGAGGAAGCAAAAGACTAACTTGCAAAACCTGACTTACCTATGCTTGCTTTAGATCACACAACAAACGAAAGAAATCCTTTAACAATGAAAAATAAATATGAAAGAAAAAAGTAAAATCTAGCCCAAGAAACCATATGAGAGATATAAAAAAAATTATATAACTACCTTTGCAAGTACAAAGAAACCTTATGAAAAAAAAATCTAAGAACCCTTCGTAATCAACCACACACAGATGTAAAATCATCCATTTCTAAAGCATAGAAAAGTACCTTCGCAAGTATTAAACCCTCTATATAGAGTTTTCACATTCAAAAGTACCTTCGTTTCATATAGATCTTGATACATTTCTAAAAGCATAACAAAAAATCAAAAATCACCATTATAAAACTCCACGGATGCCCAAACCTGCAAAAATTAAAATTATTTTTTAATTTTTTTAGTTTATCTGTGTTGAGTGGCATGCGTGTGTTAGGCCCATGTATTGGAAATTAATGTTACGTGACGAAATTAATTATTTAATTTTAATTCTATTAAATTCCGAATTTCCCATTTATGTGGTTTTAATAAATGTCAGATAATTAATTAGGAATGTGATAAATAAAGATACTAAAAGATTTGGGTAAAGCTTATCCGTTAGTCACATGATGGTTAGTGGCATTAGTGGGAGACTTGAAAGAGTCCCACCTCCACTAGGATTTCGGCCCACTTCCCCTTATAAATAGAGACCTATACACCATCTAGAGTCATCTCAATACACACTGTTTCTAAGGATGGAGAGAAAATCCGAAATTCGTTTTTCTCATATTCCGAGCTGTTCAAGAAATGAATTAAAGGAGCATTCAAGTCACTTTAATCCGTTCAACAACGATGGACAAATGTCAGTTTTTTAAATCGTAGTTATAAGGAATTTTCGGTACTGTTATTGCATGAAGATAAACATCCTGGATTCATGTCAAAACTGTTTTATTCATGATGCAACCTTATGAATCATATTCGAATTTATGATTAACAAAACAGTATAAATTAACATGTGGTATAAGAGCTTTCGGTTTATAATCTCATTATCTCTGTTAATGAAAACTCCTTTATAACAATTCTGATTTATGATCTTTTTGAAAATCTGGAATTTTTGGTTAATCTGAAAATCTGGAATTTTTGGTAAATTTGAAAATTTTGTTTTATCTGGAAATCTGAAATTTTTAAGCAATCTGGTAATCATGCATATGGTAATTCGAATTTGTGTCATGTATGATATTAAGAACGAGATTACTGCATACAGTCCTTTTCTTATGATAACTGTCCCATTATTGTTCAATCACTTTTCGTGTTATAAGAACCCTAATTTGCCGTTAACCTTATTTTATTGTTTCAAGTTGTGTAATCATTATGGAAAATACGTTTATTAATCATGATAAGAAAACGAATCTGTTTTTAAGATTAATTAAGAGAAAATTGCGATTTGGCGCAAAACAGATTCCAGGAGTATTTTTTTTTTGGCGCAGTGAATAGTGTTTTTCGAAATTTTTGGTGTCCGATTGACTTGTCACTTTGCTAGCATTTCTTTTTTTGCCTAATAGAATTAGCACAAAAAATAGTGTATCTCGAAATCGTAAATGAATCATAAAGGGTTAATAGACAAATATTCAGCACCAAAAGTGAAAAATATGACAACGACTGGCAGTTATTGGTCCTAAAACCGAAAATGAATCATAAAGTATAAATTGTGAAAAATTAACAACTAAAGTAAAAAAAACAAGAAGTTTAAGGTAACCACTAAAATTTTAGTCATATTTATCTTCGTTCAGTACTTATTATATTTTATTTATTTCTTAAAGAATTTCTAGGAGACATTCAATAACTGAAAAGTCTACGTGGTGAATAATTCGACATTATTCTCAAAACAGGGTTGCATTCCTTCTATGACATCAAATTCATTCCAGTAATTGTTATTTCCTATATCTGTGTGAGAGATTTAATCTTTTTTATATTTACTCCCCTCCTCACACATAAAAGAGATATAATTACCCATATCTCGAGAATTCATTTTTGAGAGATATATTCAGTGAGCTTTGAAAGTTGAAGCATTGATTCTAAAAGGCAATCTATAAATTATTCTTATGATATTATAAACCTGTTTTGAGTGCTTCACACTACACATGTTGAGTTCTAGGAAGGATTTGCCTTGAGTGTTAAGTGAGTTAAAATTTTTTCATATACTTCATAGTTCGTTATTCGTATTCCTTAAATGATGGATTGTTGGATATTTCCCTATCTAAGAAGAGATCAATACCCTTTTTAATAAATTGTTTTTCAAATAAAATGTTTTGAAATTTGTGGATATATTCACTGCAAACCCTTAAGAGATAACACTTGTCCTGTATGGCAATCTAAAGTTTTAACGGTATGTTGATCATGCTAAGTACAATTGCTTGTACCCCCGAAAGTGGCACACTTTTGGTTTTTTATATTTCTTTCTTTCTTTTCTTCTGTTTTTGCTCGAGGACTAGCAATCTTCAGCTTGGGGGTGGTGTGGTAAGCACCCAAAAATGTTAAATATGTACCTCAAATAGACGCATTTTAATTGCTAGTTATCGATAAAATTGGCCTTATGCGAGTAATTTGTTTATCTTATAGGTAAAAACACACTTGCGGATTCAAACGCTTTAATTCAAGGAACATTGAGCAATAAATGACCGCATATGCACTTTGAGGGGTAAAATGGTAGTTTCAGAGGACTAATTTTGAACTCAAACAAATCACTAAAATTATAGACCTTGAATCAAAGGATGCCTCGATTTTAACTTAAACGAAGTAGTTATGATTGTAAAAAGTTTGAAATTAAGAAACAGTCTAAGTCCAGGCCCCGAGTTATATCCGAAGTCAATGCCCGTGACCCACGCACTATTAAAATATTGTGATATCTATGTTTTGTCAATTGGAGATCGTAGGTAAAAGATATGAAGGTTTGGGGTTTATTTGTAATTAAGGAAAAATAGGAAAACTATAAGGGTTTGATATTTTTCTCATGCGTAATTAATTCAGACACACGCGTGGCTCAGTGGTTCTTCTCTTGTCTAGCATCCGTGAGGACGACATTTGATACTCAGAGGGAGAGGGTTTTAACCCCATTTTGCTGTATAATCCAACATGCCACGTGTACGACCGCGATGGCGCCACGAGGCGACTCTACTAACCCTTCGATCAAGCGCAACCCAAGCGTAGGTTGATGCGCTTGATGAGGGCATCCACTGTTCAGCCAACAATCCTTTTTGTACTGTCTTTAGGATGAATAACTACTTCTTTTTTCTAAAACTAGTCAGCACACACTTATATTAACATAACTATTTAGTACATTTGAATAATTTTCGACAAACTTATAATAATTTATCTTCAAAGGCTTTATCTATTGGAACAATAAATATTTAGTCCTCAAGAGCTAACTACATTTTTCATTTAGTCCACCTAATTTTTTTCCCCAAAAGTCTCTTGTCTATTTTTTTGACATTTTTTTCTTAAAGTTCATAAAAACATAACAAATAATGTTTGGAGTGTTTTATATGGTGAGGGACTTATGAAAAAAAAAAGTTTGGAATAAGCTTTAATTACAAAAACTACATAGGGACTTTTCGTTGAATGACCTTTATCTTTTTTAAAGGACTTTTCTTAATAATTTTATTTATTTTTTTGGGACTTCCCCTACATTTCTTCATTCATTTTTCGTGCAGATTTTGGATTACTTTATGCCTTGTATAGAAGAACTATAAATCGTCTACACATCGAAACGCTTTTATGTGTTATAGAAAAGGACCTATAAATCGCCCACACATCAAGATTGTCTGGGGTTATGAAGTAGTGCGTAGATACAAAGGACGGGAAACATAATGTTACATTTGAGAGAGAGAGAGATTAGAAAAGGTTGAGACATGTAATCTTTAAGCAATGCTTGCTTTTATTTTTATTTTAAATTTTTGAAGGGGCAAAATTACCTTAAGTGTAACAAGTTGATAAGGGTATATTTTATGATAAAATAAAATAATAATAAGGAACATTTGTCTGTTGAATTTGTTCTATTCAAAGCAATAAGCCCTCCCAAAAACTGTTTGCAGATAATTTATCTATTTGTGGAGAACTCAGAAAATCACTACTATAATATAAATAACTCTTATAAGTACATTTGAGGATACATATAATCATGGGCGGAACTAGGTGGTCCCGAAGGTGGATGGCCGCCCACCTTATCTTTTCGAATTTTTTTTCGAGATATATACATAATTTTTTTATGGATGTTTGTGTAAGTTTTTGTAGTGAAAGACAATAAGTTTTATGTCATTTTAAAAGCTTAGAGGAAATTCGTAAATAACACATCATCTAATTAAATATGCATCTCACTAAAAAAAAGATATCTTCCCCTCTCTCTTCCCTTCTAGTTCAAGCCACCACTGCCATTTCGTTACCCAACCCAAGTCATTGGCGATCCCCCTTCCCTTCTCTCTCTCCAGAGACGATAACCATACTGTCCCCCCCCCCCCCCCTCTCTTCGTGGCAGGGCATCACCTTTTTCACTCACCAACACAGGTAACTTTTAAAGTTTTAATGACATATTTTTTTTTAGCTTAATATATATTTTTTTGTTTATTACTTTTAGTTCAATATTTCAGTTCAATTTAGTCTAGAACACATTTATTGATTAATTAGGTTAAACTTTGAAAGTTCAATGTAAATTGTTAAATTAGTTTAATGTTTTAGTTCAATGTTCAAATGTAAAATGTTAATTTATTTTTATTTTCAATGTTTAAGTGATTGAACAATTAAATATGTTTGTCATAATTTTTGGAAAAAATATTAGATAGTTTAAAGTGTTGAAGTTAAATTGTTGTAATTAAATTATTCAGTTTCTCCTTTTTTTTAATATTTAATTGCTGTAATTTTTGTTTTACAATATTTTATCGCTAAAATATAACTTGAATGAGTAATTGTTATAATACAACCCGAATAAGTATTTGTCAATCAATTAATATATTTTTTAGGGCTAAAAGATGGTAAAAAACTACAAATAACCCTAACAAATTGCCTAGGGGCTCTGGTCTCCGAACCCCTTTTACTACTCGAAACTTTCACACTCCCCGACTAACAATCCTGGGTCTGCCATTGTATTAATTATACGTCTAAATAATTATCTCCCCAAAATAATTATATTAAAAAAAACAACAATTTTAATGGATACAATAAATTTACTATCTATGAAGAAATCCTCCAAACCTTATTTATAAGAGATTAATATTTCTTAAACTACATATATATGCACAATAAATAAAACGTCATCATCTACTTAAAAAACATCATTATATTACTGTAAACAAATAAATTTACTGTGGCAGGACCTATTAAAACAAAAAATAAAATAAAAATAAAGTACATGATCTATTGCAAAAAAAAAAAAAAAAAATCATAGGACGTACTGCAACGTATGAGTCAAATTTATGATTCGTCCATAAGCTTACATAATAATAATGCTTTGTGATTTATCAATTTTGATTGAGGAAAATTGTTCAAATTGTAAAATTTGTTTAAGGAACATTTTAAAATAATCTAGATGTTGATATATACATGGATTTACAATTTTATGAAAGTTCCATATATGATAGAAAGTTGCTCAATGCCAAAGCATTTTAGTAACAGAAAAGGGAAGGATAAAAATATTTGAAATATCTTCTTTTAATTCATTGAACTAACACCTCGTTACTTATTTGTTTACCCTTTTGATGAAATCTCTTGCCTTCCACGTAAAAGACAAAACCCATCCTCTTCTTTCACGTGGGTAATAGGCAATTAAAACAACATGTCTTTTGGGTAATAGGCAATTAAAACAAAATGAAACAACATGTCTTTTGGGTAATAGGCAATTAAAACAACATTAAAACAAATTAAAATGAAATCACCTTCTCATTTCCCTAAGCCGCTCTATAAATTGAACCCCATATCTTTCCATTCTTTACATCTCAATTGCTAAATATCATTTCTTTTTCTTCATATCATGGCACTAAAGTTTGTTCTAGCACTCTATCTCACGTTCACCTTATTCATGGCACATGCAAATAACACTTCAGCAAGAGAGCTTCATGAAAGTGATTGTTTGAATGCTCTCAAGGAGTTAAAATCTTGCACCAAGGAAATTGCAATTTATTTCACCGATGGCACGGCAAATATTGGGCCGCGTTGTTGCCAAGCGATTACAATGCTTACCCACCAATGCTGGCCTGCCATGTTGACGGGGCTCGGCTTTACGGTCGATGAGTGTGATGTCTTGCGCGGTTATTGTGACGCGTATTCTGTTCCAGCTCCGGGTCCTGTGGCTTCAAACACAGAAGATGGTGGTTCAGATTGGGATTAAGGGTGGCTATTTTTTGTCAACTTAGTTGGAATATCTTAGGTTTTGTTTGAAAATGTTTTAATAAAGTTTGATGGTACTTAATAATTAAAACCTATGCTATGTTTGAGAATGAATGGTTGTTGATTTAATATATAAGCTATATCTCTTATGTGTGGGGCTTGATATTTGGACAATTTTTTTTTTTTTTTTTTTTGTTAAGTGATCTGATGATGAGGATAAAGTATTGGAACTTCTTGTTAGAGCATGCCTGGACACCTGTCACAACAGTAGTTCTTACAGTTTCTCCCATGTTTCATTGCTGTAGCAAAGCAGTTCCAGTAATGTAGTTTAACTGCTGCTCTCACGTTTGTATAACTGCTCTTCATAGCAGTTATTGGAAAGCATTCCTATATATTTTTATCTGCTACATTTCGTATAGACAAGAGACAATACATAAATTATAGTTTTCAACTCTTTCACTTCTGGCTTAGTGAGGGATTCGATATTTTGACATAGGAGAAAATGAAAACAACTAGTTTAATAAAAATACTAGCATTTAGAAGAGAGTCAATTTGAATATCTTTTTATTAGATGCACATAGTGATACAGTATTAACGCAAGGGACATACAAAAAGTATCTAATGTTTCTCCGCTCTCGTAAAATAAAAAATATTGAATTTGCTCACACATTTTTGATTTTATTACATTGTGAGCCACCTTCTACTATCCTGGTCATTATATAGAACACTGTAATTAAAAATATCAAACATTTTTCTGGGAGGAAGGGTTAGGGGCATATACAAATATGAAAAGGGTTAAATTGACAGAACCCCCTGCAATATTTGTTTATTTAGACAAAATCCCCCAAAATGAAAAAAATTAGCTTTTCCCCTAAGTGAAAAACAGTCTAATTTTATTTTTTATACAGTTTTGAAGTGACATGTTTTTCATTTTAGGGGGGATAGGCATAACCCATGCCTACAACAAAACACGTGAATATTTTCAATTTTTCAAAGACATTAGAGGTTTAAATTAAAGTTTATGGAAACCTTAATAGCATACAAATTCACTCACCCCTAACTGAATTTTTAAATACAATATAAAACCATGACGATCCGGCTTAGCTATCCTATTGCGAAATTGGGTATAGCATACTCTTTCCTTTTATGCCCGTAGTGAAGTTCCTAATAGATATTTTCGTAAGTTCACTTTTCCAATAAAGCAAAATTATTTAAGCGTTCCGGGGAAATCGAATGTTAACTAATGACATTAACCCAAGAATTTGTTAGCGAATACTCACTTGGTCTCACCCTTTTTGTTGAATGATCTCGAGGATTGAATATTTTTCTTATACGGCCTATTTCATGTTGAATGTATTGTAAATGTGCGTATATTGTTGATACTTAGGTATGTATCATCCGATACATATGTATTGCACGATACATATGGGTGTTCGATTTTGAACATAACGTCCTCGATCATAAATTGTAAAAAAAAGTCTCAAGGAGAGAAAAGGGAACAAGGGTCTGGGTTATAAACTTTGTTTGACAAGAGAGGTCGCAAAGTTGGGGCCTTGATTTCTTCAAGTTCTGTATTCAATATTCCAATTCAAGTGCAATATCACGATCTACGTTTCGCAATTTCTGTCTCTCATTTCTTCTTTGTCCATTTTCCCTCTTTTCCCTCTATGCGTTTCACCTTTTCTTCGCATCTTATACCTCTGTGCACCTCTAATAATATATATTTACTGTTGTGTCATATGGTGTACAACTAGAATATTAGTATATCAAAATAGAGATGTATGTGGCTATTGTTAGACCTGTAACGTAATATAATATATATATATATATATATACACATATATATATATATATATATATATATATATATATATATAGTGTTCTGTCATGTGTAGTACATCCAGAAATCTTATACAATGATATTTGAGAATGAGTGTTAGTTATTTTGATTAGCCCCTCTTTAAGTACATGTATTTATACATCCTGTTGCTGCTTTTATTCTTCTTTTAGTTGCCGTGGACAAAATATTTGTCGGTGGTAGTCCAAATATGATTTCCTAAAGCGGCTAAAAATAACAGTGGTGATATAAAGATCCCCACGCCTTCAAGACGTTGCTACCAACGGGTAAAGGTATTTCATTTTTGTTTGGAAGACCACAAGCAGACCTAATATCTTTCAAAATAGTCTAGGAATAATAGTTTTTGGTAAATTGATATGGAATATCAAGTGTCGCTTATTGATATCTGACTTTTATTTTTAATCTCTCTGTGTGTGTGTGTGTGTATGCGTGTGCTTTTGTGTATATATATAGATATAAATAGATAGATATAGTGCATGCCATTGACAATTGTGAGTTATCTTTCCAGGGTTATGAGAAAGCATCCCCTGAAAGCAACAAAGTGTGAGGATGAATGTACGAGAAACTGAAAATGATTCTCAACTCTTTCTTAGAATGGATGGATTGTGATATTTTTTTTATTCGTGATTATTAGAATTGTTGATGTCTATATACTAAAGCTGCTTGTTTGTGAAAGTTAAATTTGAGCAGAATTTGCTTCAGGAGTTCAATTGGCAGTTATTTTACTTTGCAATGCCACTCAGAAACGTTAATGTTACTAAATCCACTTGATCATGAATCAATTATTCATATTATGAAGCATTACTAATTGCAGAAGCAAAAACTGGAACTTGTTAGCAAGTACCAAAATGACCCTTTTTTTATAATCCTCAACCTCCACACGATCGACCATGCGAGCTAAATAGGGGAATTTTGAACTCGAGATTTTTTATCTAAACGAATCGCCCCTTACCACTGGAACAAGCCAAGGTGGCTAAAATGAGCCTTTAAACATCCACTGGAAATATATGTCATTTTTGCTTTTTCATAGTTGCCACATCACTCTAAAAAGAGCAGTTCTCTTATGGTATAACTCTACGAAGGCAAGCCCTTATGCACTCGATATGGATTTCCAGCATAACCAAAGTCCTCTTAGTGGTAGATTTTAATATACTCAGCTAACTCTAGAGAATTACCTCAGCTCGTAGAGCCAGCATTATCCCAAGAAATATTGTATAGGGAGTTATGTTAGGCGCACATGACAAATATTATTGGTACTGATTGCGCCACTATAGTTAAAGGTGCACTTACTCCCTCTTCTATCTCCTACTATAGAATTCTTTTTGCATCAAGTAATTATTCTTTACTCTTCTAAATACAATTTATCTCAAATTTTAACATGTAAATTTTAGTTCCGTATTTTTAGGGTTATTTGGACATTGACATCCACTAATTTGTCGAGTTTATCGTTTGACACTCACTCGTTTTGTTTATGCGGATTTGACCAAATGGTTGACCAATTTTGGATGAAAACCATTTGGTCAACATAGTTGACTGTTGGCTTTAAAGATTTTTTTGGTATATTTTGAAAATACACTTTCATTTAACAAAACAATAAAGTACCCTCAATTGTGAACTATTTTTTAACATATAACCTTTTCTGTTGAATTTAAATATTTAACACTTCCAGACATCCCATCCCACTTATATATATACACAGTCTTGAGTCTTGCTCTTGTGCAGACTAGTCCGCATTTTAAGGATGCGCACCAGACATGTGTCACCTGGCGGTGAGCCCAGAAAAGAGAGAGTAAGCCTATAATTTATGCGATAATTTCTAGGTGCACCGTTAGGTGACACATGTTCGGTCCGCATTCTTAAAATGCGGACTGGTCCGCACAAGAGCATTATATATATATATATATACACACACCAGGGTGTGCCCGTGCCGATGGTACGGTAAGAATAGAAGTGTGTGAAATCATTAAGAATAAATTGTCTTATTATACGAATAAATTTCTATTTTCTTTGAAGTATTCCTACGGGATTAGTAAAATTTATCTTGAATTAGAACAACAAAAGATATTTAGGATCATTTAATGTTTGGGGTATAGTAGTTTTCACTACTTAGAGTTTGGATCCATCTATTTATGTTATAGTTGTGATTCAAAATCGAAGGAAACTGGAAGTTGACTGGTTTGATCGTCAGTTGGGATCATTTACCATCTTTTACAAATTTTTGCTTGACCAAATATTTTTTTATCAAAGCAATGTAACCCTAAACCTTAACATGGCGCTTAACCTATCATAATATTTGGAGAAAATATGTATATCTGCAGAAAAGAAATTGTAAGAATAGATAGATATAATCTACTATTCAAGTAAAAACCAACTATAAAGATTTCTTTACTCAACACAAACTAAAGAAAAAAGGAAATGAGTGCTAAAATTTCCAACATAACCGTTTTTTGGTAGTAAACAAAAATGGGTGCTCAACTAACAACACAACACTATGGAAATTATATAACATCAATTATGTTATCATCGGTAGCTTCCCATCATTTTGAGTAAAAGACACAATTACAAACTAAAGAACTCGGTCTTCAGTATTATAATATTCCATACACTATAGTAATGACCCATGTTAGCCCCTATTTGTGATAACATAATGACCAGACTATCACCTAGCTACATTTCTTTTTGGACATATACCAAATAGTTTCTCGAACTTTTTTTAATACACGTTTAGTCCAAACCTTTTTATTTTGCACAAAAGTCCTTCATCATGCCAAAAAGTCTTTACCATGCCGTTGACGCGGACCTTTAAAGATAAGAGAATAAGGGACTTTTTGGTACAAAATAAAAGACATGGACTAAATGTGTATTAAAAAATGTTTGAGGAACTTTTTAATATTTGATCATTTCTTTTTTTAGCTAGAGATTTTCCTATATCCTTGCCACACCTAGAACAACCCACTCCATAGGTTTATGTTTATGTATTTTCAGAGAAACATGGATTCTCGATCTTCGTTCCAAACTAGAATGTTTATAGCTTCACTTCCAACATATTTTGATAAAACATACAAAATATCTTCACTTAATATATTGAAAAAACAGTATAAAAACATATACAACTGCGATCTACCCTTTGAATGCTGAAATTAAAGGAACCCGTTAAAGATAATGTTTGACTATCAATAGGTAGCGATGATGGGTTTGGTGAAATTTGGGACAAATCAGGCACGGTGAGTTTGGAGGAGTGAAAAAGGAGTTCTATTGTTGGAATCAATCTTAACTATTAAAAGTAGTACTGACCATTATTGTAGATTTACATTTAAAAATGTGAAACACCACTACTGCTTATTATATATATTGTTAATAAAATAAAACGTTCAAATCTTCATGCTTTCGTAACTTGGAAAATGGAAAATATGTACTCATAAAAACTATACATAAAGAAGAAGACGTCAGTGAAAAAAATTAAAAAATGAAAAAGAGAGGAAGCAAAAGACTAACTTGCAAAACCTGACTTACCTATGCTTGCTTTGGATCACACAACAAACGAAAGAAATCCTTTAACAATGAAAAATAAATATGAAAGAAAGAAGTAAAATCTAACCCAAGAAACCATATGAGAGATATAAAAAAATTTATATAACTACCTTTGCAAGTACAAAGAAACCTTATGAAAAAAAAATCTAAGAACCCTTCGTAATCAACCACACACAGATGTAAAATCATCCATTTCTAAAGCATAGAAAAGTACCTTCGCAAGTATTAAACCCTCTATATAGAGTTTTCACATTCAAAAGTACCTTCGTTGCATATAGATCTTGATACATTTCTAAAAGCATAACAAAAAATCACAAATCACCATTATAAAACTCCACGGATGCCCAAACCTGCAAAAATTAAAATTATTTTTTAATTTTTTTAGTTTATCTGTGTTGAGTGGCATGCGTGTGTTAGACCCATGTGTTGGAAATTAATGTTAAGTGACGAAATTAATTATTTAATTTTAATTCTATTAAATTTCGAATTTCCCATTTATGTCGTTTTAATAAATGTCAGATAATTAATTAGGAATGTGATAAATAAAGATACTAAAAGATTTGGGTAAAGCCTATCCGTTAGTCACATGATGGTTAGTGGCATTAGTGGGAGACTTGAAAGAGTCCCACCTCCACTAGGATTTCGGCCCTCTTCCCCTTATAAATAGAGACCTATACACCATCTAGAGTCATCTCAATACACACTGTTTCCAAGGATGGAGAGAAAATCCGAAATTCGTTTTTCTCATATTCCGAGCTGTTCAAGAAATGAATTAAAGGAGCATTCAAGTCACTTTAATCCGTTCAACAACGATGGACAAATGTCAGTTTTTTAAATCGTAGTTATAAGGAATTTTCGGTACTGTTATTGCATGAAGATAAACATCCTGGATTCATGTCAAAACTGTTTTATTCATGATGCAACCTTATGAATCATATTCGAATTTATGATTAACAAAACAGTATAAATTAACATGTGGTATAAGAGCTTTCGGTTTAGAATCTCATTATGTCTGTTAATGAAAACTCCTTTATAACAATTCTGATTTATGATCTTTTTGAAAATCTGGAATTTTTGGTTAATCTGAAAATCTGGAATTTTTGGTAAATTTGAAAATTTTCTTTTATCTGGAAATCTGAAATTTTTAAGCAATCTGGTAATCATGCATATGGTAATTCGAATTGGTGTCATGTATGATATTAAGAACGAGATTACTGCATACAGTCCTTATCTTATGATAACTGTCCCATTATTGTTCAATCACTTTTCGTGTTATAAGAATCCTAATTTGCCGTTAACCTTATTTTATTGTTTCGAGTTCTGTAAGCATTCTGGAAAATACGTTTATTAATCATGATAAGAAAAGGAATCTGTTTTTAAGATTAATTAAGAGAAAATTGCGATTTGGCGCAAAACAGATTCCAGGAGTATTTTTTTTTGGCGCAGTGAATAGTGTTTTTCGAAATTTTTGGTGTCCGATTGACTTGTCACTTTGCTAGCATTTCTTTTTTTGCCTAATAGAATTAGCGCAAAAAATAGTGTATCTCGAAATCGTAAATGAATCATAAAGGGTTAATAGACAAATATTCAGCACCAAAAGTGAAAAATATGACAACAAATGGCAGTTATTGGTCCTAAAACCGAAAATGAATCATAAAGTATAAATTGTGAAAAATTAACAACTAAAGTAAAAAAAAACAAGAAGTTTAAGGTAACCACTAAAATTTTAGTCATATTTATCTTCGTTCAGTACTTATTATATTTTATTTATTTCTTAAAGAATTTATAGGAGACATTCAATAACTGAAAAGTCTACGTGGTGAATAATTCGACATTATTCTCAAAATAGGGTTGCATTCCTTCTATGACATCAAATTCATTCCAGTAATTGTTATTTCCTATATCTGTGTGAGAGATTTAATCTTTTTTATATTTACTCCCCTCCTCACACATAAAAGAGATATAATTACCCATATCTCGAGAATTCATTTTAGAGAGATATATTCAGTGTGCTTTGAAAGTTGAAGCATTGATTCTAAAAGGCAATCTATAAATTATTCTTATGATATTATAAACCTGTTTTGAGTGCTTCACACTACACATGTTGAGTTCTAGGAAGGATTTGCCTTGAGTATTAACTGAGTTTAAATTTTTTCATATACTTCATAGTTCGTTATTCGTATTCCTTAAATGATGGATTGTTGGATATTTCCCTATCTAAGAAGAGATCAATACCCTTTTTAATAAATTGTTTTTCAAATAAAATGTTTTGAAATTTGAGGATATATTCACTGCAAACCCTTAAGAGATAACACTTGTCCTGTATGGCAATCTAAAGTTTTAACGGTATGTTGATCATGCTAAGTACAATTGCTTGTACCCCCGAAAGTGGCACACTTTTGGTTTTTTATATTTCTTTCTTTCTTTTCTTCTATTTTTTCTCGAGGACTAGCAATCTTCAGCTTGGGGTGGTGTGGTAAGCACCCAAAAATGTTAAATATGTACCTCAAATAGACGCATTTTAATTGTTAGTTATCGATAAAATTGGCCTTATGCGAGTAATTTGTTTATCTTATAAGTAAAAACACACTTGCGGATTCAAACGCTTTAATTCAAGGAACATTGAGCAATAAATGACCGCATATGCACTTTGAGGGGTAAAATGGTAGTTTCAGAGGACTAATTTTGAACTCAAACAAATCACTAAAATTATAGACCTTGAATCAAAGTATGCCTCGATTTTAACTTAAACGAAGTAGTTATGATTGTAAAAAGTTCGAAATTAAGAAACAGTCTAAGTCCAGGCCCCGAGTTATATCCGAAGTCAATGCCCGTGACCCACGCACTATTAAAATATTGTGATATCTATGTTTTGTCAATTGGAGATCGTAGGTAAAAGATATGAAGGTTTGGGGTTTATTTGTAATTAAGGAAAAATAGGAAAACTATAAGGGTTTGATATTTTTCTCATGCGTAATTAATTCAGCCACACGCGTGGCTCAGTGGTTCTTCTCTTGTCTAGCATCCGTGAGGACGACATTTGATACTCAGAGGGAGAGGGTTTTAACCCCATTTTGCTGTATAATCCAACATGCCACGTGTACGACCGCGATGGCGCCACGAGGCGACTCTACTAACCCTTCGATCAAGCGCAACCCAAGCGTAGGTTGATGCGCTTGATGAGGGAATCCACTGTTCAGCCAACAATCCTTTTTGTACTGTCTTTAGGATGAATAACTACTTCTTTTTTCTAAAACTAGTCAGCACACACTTATATTAACATAACTATTTAGTACATTTGAATAATTTTCGACAAACTTATAATAATTTATCTCCAAAGGCTTTATCTATTGGAACAATAAATATTTAGTCCTCAAGAGCTAACTACATTTTTCATTTAGCCCACCTAATTTTTTTCCCCAAAAGTCTCTTGTCTATTTTTTTGACATTTTTTTCTTAAAGTTCATAAAAACATAACAAATAATGTTTGGAGTGTTTTATATGGTGAGGGACTTATGAAAAAAAAAAGTTTGGAATAAACGTTAATTACAAAAACTACATAGGGACTTTTCGTCGAATGACCTTTATCTTTTTTAAACGACTTTTCTTAATAATTTTATTTATTTTTTTGGGACTTCCCCTACATTTCTTCATTCATTTTTCGTGCAGATTTTGGATTACTTTATGCCTTATATAGAAGAACTATAAATCGTCTACACATCGAAACGCTTTTATGTGTTATAGAAAAGGACCTATAAATCGCCCACACATCAAGATTGTCTGGGGTTATGAAGTAGTGCGTAGATACAAAGGAAGGGAAACATAATGTTACATTTGAGAGAGAGAGAGATTAGAAAAGGTTGAGACATGTAATCTTTAAGCAATGCTTGCTTTTATTTTTATTTTAAATTTTTGAAGGGGCAAAATTACCTTAAGTGTAACAAGTTGCTAAGGGTATATTTTATGATAAAATAAAATAATAATAAGGAACATTTGTCTGTTGAATTTGTTCTATTCAAAGCAATAAGTCCTCCCAAAAACTGTTTGCAGATAATTTATCTATTTGTGGCGAACTCAGAAAATCACTACTATAATATAAATAACTCTTATAAGTACATTTGAGGATACATATAATCATGGGCGGAACTAGGTGGTCCCGAAGGTGGATGGCCGCCCACCTTATCTTTTCGAATCTTTTTTCGAGAGATATACATAATTTTTTTATGGATGTTTGTGTAAGTTTTTGTAGTGAAAGACAATAAGTTTTATGTCATTTTAAAAGCTTAGAGGAAATTCGTAAATAACACATCATCTAATTAAATATGCATCTCACTAAAAAAAAGATATCTTCCCCTCTCTCTTCCCTTCTAGTTCAAGCCACCACTGCCATTTCGTTACCCAACCCAAGTCATTGGCGATCCCCCTTCCATTCTCTCTCTCCGGAGACAATAACCATACTGTCCCCCCCTCTCTTCGTGGCAGGGCATCACCTTTTTCACTCACCAACACAGGTAACTTTTAAAGTTTTAATGACATATTTTTTTTTAGCTTAATATATATTTTTTTGTTTATTACTTTTAGTTCAATATTTCAGTTCAATTTAGTCTAGAACACATTTATTGATTAATTAGGTTAAACTTTGAAAGTTCAATGTAAATTGTTAAATTAGTTTAATGTTTTAGTTCAATGTTCAAATGTAAAATGTTAATTTATTTTTATTTTCAATGTTTAAGTGATTGAACAATTAAATATGTTTGTCATAATTTTTGGAAAAAATATTAGATAGTTTAAAGTGTTGAAGTTAAATTATTGTAATTAAATTATTCAGTTTCTCCTTTTTTTAATATTTAATTGCTGTAATTTTTGTTTTACAATATTTTATCGCTAAAATATAACTTGAATGAGTAATTGTTATAATACAACCCGAATAAGTATTTGTCAATCAATTAATATATTTTTTCGGGGTAAAAGATAGTAAAAAACTACAAATAACCCTAACAAATTGCCTAGGGGCTCTGGTCTCCGAACCCCCTTTACTACTCGAAACTTTCACACTCCCCGACTAACAATCCTGGGTCTGCCATTGTATATAATTATACGTCTAAATAATTATCTCCCCAAAATAATTATATTAAAAAAAACAACAATTTTAATGGATACAATAAATTTACTATCTATGAAGAAATCCTCCAAACCTTATTTATAAGAGATTAATATTTCTTAAACTACATATATATGCACAATAAATAAAACGTCATCATCTACTTAAAATACACCATTATATTACTGTAAACAAATAAATTTACTGTGGCGGGACCTATTAAAACAAAAAAGAAAATAAAAATAAAGTACATGATCTATTGCAAAAAAAAAATAAAAAAAAAATCATAGGACGTACTGCAACGTATGAGTCAAATTTATGATTCGTCCATAAGCTTACATAATAAGAATGCTTTGTGATTTATCAATTTTGATTGAGGAAAATTGTTCAAATTGTAAAATTTGTTTAAGGAACATTTTAAAATAATCTAGATGTTGATATATACATGGATTTACAATTTTATGAAAGTTCCATATATGATAGAAAGTTGCTCAATGCCAAAGCATTTTAGTAACAGAAAAGGGAAGGATAAAAATATTTGAAATATCTTCTTTTAATTCATTGAACTAACACCTCGTTACTTATTTGTTTACCCTTTTGATGAAATCTCTTGCCTTCCACGTAAAAGACAAAACCCATCCTCTTCTTTCACGTGGGTAATAGGCAATTAAAACAACATGTCTTTTGGGTAATAGACAATTAAAACAAAATGAAACAACATGTCTTTTGGGTAATAGGCAATTAAAACAACATGTCTTTTGGGTAATAGGCAATTAAAACAACATTAAAACAAATTAAAATGAAATCACCTTCTCATTTCCCTAAGCCGCTCTATAAATTGAACCCCATATCTTTCCATTCTTTACATTTCAATTGCTAAATATCATTTCTTTTTCTTCATATCATGGCACTAAAGTTTGTTCTAGCACTCTATCTCACGTTCACCTTATTCATGGCACATGCAAATAACACTTCAGCAAGAGAGCTTCATGAAAGTGATTGTTTGAATGCTCTCAAGGAGTTAAAATCTTGCACCAAGGAAATTGCAATTTATTTCACCGATGGCACGGCTGATATTGGGCCGCGTTGTTGCCAAGCGATTACAATGCTTACCCACCAATGCTGGCCTGCCATGTTGACGGGGCTCGGCTTTACGGTCGATGAGTGTGATGTCTTGCGCGGTTATTGTGACGCGTATTATGTTCCAGCTCCGGGTCCTGTGGCTTCAAACACAGAAGATGGTGGTTCAGATTGGGATTAAGGGTGGCTATTTTTTGTCAACTTAGTTGGAATATCTTGGGTTTTGTTTGAAAATGTTTTAATAAAGTTTGATGGTACTTAATAATTAAAACCTATGTTATGTTTGAGAATGAATGGTTGTTGATTTAATATATAAGCTATATCTCTTATGTGTGGGGCTTGATATTTGGACAATTTTTTTATTTTTATTTTTGTTAAGTGATCTGATGATGAGGATAAAGTATTGGAACTTCTTGTTAGAGCATGCCTGGACACCTGTCACAACAGTAGTTCTTACAGTTTCTCCCATGTTTCATTGTTGTAGCAAAGCAGTTCCAGTAATGTAGTTTAACTGCTGCTCTCACGTTTGTCTAACTGCTCTTCATAGCAGTTATTGGAAAGCATTCCTATATATTTGTATCTGCTACATTTCGTATAAACAAGAGACAATACATAAATTATAGTTTTCTACTCTTTCACTTCTGGCTTAGTGAGGGATTCGATATTTTAACATAGGAGAAAATGAAAACAACTAGTTTAATAAAAATACTAGCATTTAGAAGAGAGTCAATTTGAATACCTTTTTATTAGATGCACATAGTGATACAGTATTAACGCAAGGGACATACAAAACGTATCTAATGTTTCTCCGCTTTCGTAAAATAAAAAATATTGAATTTGCTCACACATTTTTGATTTTATTACATTGTGAGCCACCTTCTACTATCCTGGTCATTATATAGAACACTGCAATTAAAAATATCAAACATTTTTCTGGGAGGAAGGGTTGGGGGCATATACAAATATGAAAAGGGTTAAATTGACAGAACCCCCTGCAATATTTGTTTATTTAGACAAAATCCCCCAAAATGAAAAAAATTAGCTTTTCCCCTAAGTGAAAAACAGTCTAATTTTATTTTTTATACAGTTTTGAAGTGACATGTTTTTCATTTTAGGGGGGATAGGCATAACCGATGCCTACAACAAAACACGTGAATATTTTCAATTTTTCAAAGACATTAGAGGTTTAAATTAAAGTTTATGGCAACCTTAATAGCATACAAATTCACTCACCCCTAACTGAATTTTAAATACAATATAAAACCATGACGATCCGGCTTAGCTATCCTATTGCGAAATTGGGTATAGCATACTCTTTCCTTTTATGCCCGTAGTGAAGTTCCTAATAGATATTTTCGTAAGTCCACTTTTTCCTGAAAGCAAAATTATTTAAGCGTTCCGGGGAAATCGAATGTTAACTAATGACATTAACCCAAGAATTTGTTAGCGAATACTCACTTGGTCTCACCCTTTTTGTTGAATGATCTCGAGGATTGAATATTTTTCTTATACGGCCTATTTCATGTTGAATGTATTGTAAATGTGCGTATATTGTTGATACTTAGGTATGTATCATCCGATACATATGTATTGCACGATACATATGGGTGTTCGATTTTGAACATAACGGCCTCGATCAGAAATTGTAAAAAAAAGTCTCAAGGAGAGAAAAGGGAACAAGGGTCTGGGTTATAAACTTTGTTTGACAAGAGAGGTCGCAAAGTTGGGGCCTTGATTTCTTCAAGTTCTGTATTCAATATTCCAATTCAGGTGCAATATCACGATCTACGTTTCGCAATTTCTGTCTCTCATTTCTTCTTTGTCCATTTTCCCTCTTTTCCCTCTATGCGTTTCACCTTTTCTTCGCATCTTATACCTCTGTGCACCTCTAATAATATATATTTACTGTTGTGTCATATGGTGTACAACTAGAATATTAGTATATCAAAATAGAGATGTATGTGGCTATTGTTAGACCTGTAATGTAATATAATATATATATATATATATATATATATATATATATATATATATATATATATATATATATATATATATATATAGTGTTCTGTCATGTGTAGTACATCCAGAAATCTTATACAATGATATTTGAGAATGAGTGTTAGTTATTTTGATTAGCCCCTCTTTAAGTACATGTATTTATACATCCTGTTGCTGCTTTTATTCTTCTTTTAGTTGCCGTGGACAAAATATTTGTCGGTGGTAGTCCAAATATGATTTCCTAAAGCGGCTAAAAATAACAGTGGTGATATAAAGATCCCCAAGCCTTCAAGACGTTGCTACCAACGGGTAAAGGTATTTAATTTTTGTTTGGAAGAGACCAAGCAGCCCTAATATCTTTCAAAATAGTCTAGGAATAATAGTTATTGGTAAATTGATATGGAATATCAAGTGTCGCTTATTGATATCTGACTTTTATTTTTAATCTCTCTCTGTGTGTGTGTATGCGTGTGTTTTTATGTATATATATAGATATAAATAGATAGATATAGTGCATGCCATTGACAATTGTGAGTTATCTTTGCAGGGTTATGAGAAAGCATCCCCTGAAAGCAACAAAGTGTGAGGATGAATGTACGAGAAACTGAAAATGATTCTCAACTCTTTCTTAGAATGGATGGATTGTGATATTTTTTTATTCGTGATTATTAGAATTGTTGATGTCTATATACTAAAGCTGTTTGTTTGTGAAAGTTAAATTTGAGCAGAATTTGCTTCAGGAGTTCAATTGGCAGTTATTTTACTTTGCAATGCCACTCAGAAACGTTAATGTTACTAAATCCACTTGATCATGAATCAATTATTCAGATTATGAAGCATTACTAATTGCAGAAGCTAAAACTGGAACTTGTCAGCAAGTACCAAACTGACCCTTTTTTTATAATCCTCAACCTCCACACGATCGACCATGCGAGCTAAATAGGGGAATTTTGAACTCGAGATTTTTTATCTAAACGAATCGCTCCTTACCACTGGAACAAGCCAAGGTGGCTAAAATGAGCCTTTAAACATCCACTGGAAATATATGTCATTTTTTCTTTTTCATAGTTGCCACATCGCTCTAAAAAGAGCAGTTCTCTTATGGTATAACTCTACGAAGGCAAGCCCTTATGCACTCGATATGGATTTCCAGCATAACCAAAGTCCTCTTAGTGGTAGATTTTAATATACTCAACTAACTCTAGAGAATTACCTCAGCTCGTGGAGCCAGCATTATCCCAAGAAATATTGTATTGGGAGTTTTGTTAGGCGCACATAACAAATATTATTGGTACTGATTGCGCCACTATAGTTAAAGGTGCACTTACTCCCTCTTCTATCTCCTACTATAGAATTATCTTTGCATCAAGTAATTATTCTTTACTCTTCTAAATACAATTTGTCTCAAATTTTAACATGTAAATTTTAGTTCCGTATTTTTAGGGTTATTTGGACATTGACATCCACTAATTTGTCGAGTTTATCGTTTGACACTCACTCATTTTGTTTATGCGGATTTGACCAAATGGTTGACCAATTTTGGATGAAAACCATTTGGTCAACATAGTTGACTGTTGGCTTTAAAGATTTTTTTGGTATATTTTGAAAATACACTTTCATTTAACAAAACAATAAAGTACCCTCAATTGTGAACTATTTTTTAACATATAACCTTTTCTGTTGAATTTAAATATTTAACACTTCCAGACATCCCATCCCACTTATATATATACACAGTCTTGAGTCTTGCTCTTGTGCAGACTAGTCCGCATTTTAAGGATGCGCACCAGACATGTGTCACCTGGCGGTGAGCCCAGAAAAGAGAGAGTAAGCCTATAATTTATGCGATAATTTCTAGGTGCACCGTTAGGTGACACATGTTCGGTCCGCATTCTTAAAATGCGGACTGGTCCGCACAAGAGCATTATATATATATACACACACACCAGGGTGTGCCCGTGCCGATGGTACGGTAAGAATAGAAGTGTGTGAAATCATTAAGAATAAATTGTCTTATTATACGAATAAATTTCTATTTTCTTTGAAGTATTCCTACGGGATTAGTAAAATTTATCTTGAATTAGAACAACAAAAGATATTTAGGATCATTTAATGTTTGGGGTATAGTAGTTTTCACTACTTAGAGTTTGGATCCATCTATTTATGTTATAGTTGTGATTCAAAATCGAAGGAAACTGGAAGTTGACTGGTTTGATCGTCAGTTGGGATCATTTACCATCTTTTACAAATTTTTGCTTGACCAAATATTTTTTTATCAAAGCAATGTAACCCTAAACCTTAACATGGCGCTTAACCTATCATAATATTTGGAGAAAATATGTATATCTGCAGAAAAGAAATTGTAAGAATAGATAGATATAATCTACTATTCAAGTAAAAACCAACTATAAAGATTTCTTTACTCAACACAAACTAAAGAAAAAAGGAAATGAGTGCTAAAATTTCCAACATAACTGTTTTTTGGTAGTAAACAAAAATGGGTGCTCAACTAACAACACAACACTATGGAAATTATATAACATCAATTATGTTATCATCGGTAGCTTCCCATCATTTTGAGTAAAAGACACAATTACAAACTAAACGACTCGGTCTTCAGTATTATAATATTCCATACACTGTAGTAATGACCCATGTTAGCCCCTATTTGTGATAACATAATGACCAGACTATCACCTAGCTACATTTCTTTTTGGACATATACCAAATAGTTTCTCGAACTTTTTTTAATACACGTTTAGTCAAAACCTTTTTATTTTGCACCAAAAAGTCCTTCATCATGCCAAAAAGTCTTTACCATGCCGTTGGCGCGGACCTTTAAAGATAAGAGAATAAGGGACTTTTTGGTACAAAATAAAAGACATGGACTAAATGTGTATTAAAAAATGTTTGAGGAACTTTTTAATATTTGATCCTTTCTTTTTTTAGCTAGCGATTTTCCTATATCCTTGCCACACCTAGAACAACCCACTCCATAGGTTTATGTCCATCCATTTATTACCTATTAGGTCAAATAATAAACATGTAAGGTATACCATCCATTTATTATGAATCTATTAACTGTTGGATTTTGTTAGGATTCTATGTTGGTTTCGTCACTTAGTGTGGCTTGACTTAACGCAATAGGCTTAGATTTCCACCAAAGCTTACCTGTTTACTTTTGTTAGAAACAGTAGCTTAATATTGTTATAGGTTTACTTATTTAAACCATTAGACATTTAATAGCTTATGCCTAGCTATCTTGATGTGTCTGAATTGATTGATAGGAGGCTATGACATTTTAGACTTCACTTTTAGCCACCTATTGGTTGTAACAATTAATAGCATCATAGCAGCATTTCAAGCCATGGGATTTTTCGTGCTTAGATGTATGTTTAAAAACATTTCTGATCGGGTAGCGTTATGAAGTTTTTAATTGAAGTGGCTCAAGTAAAAAAGTAGACTTTTTAAGTCTAATAGATGTCACTACAGTCCAAGCATATTTTAAAATTAACATATCCAAATTGCTCAAGGTAGTTTCACAACAATAATGGTCAATGCAATTCTAATACCCATCCCCAAATGGAAATCAAAGAAAATATGATTTTTCTCAAAACTTTTAAAACCTCTTATATGTGTAACTTCAAAATAATATGTACATGTAAGCAAATCTGCCATAAAAAAATGTTCAAAAAAATGAAAAAAAGGGTCTAGCAAATTTCAAATTTCTGAAAATTGGTAATTAAAATGGGAGAGTAGCTTCTGAGAGTATATTTTAGTAAAGAGTATTAAGAAAAAGTATTATTTTGAAGACATAAATTTTCATTGTTGGAAACATTAAAAGATATCATTTATTGCATAAATATGATAACAAATTTCAAGATATTGATTCAAATTCAATTGAATATGAACTTTCAATAAAAAAACAAACATGTTTGAAAAAACTTAGTAGGTACAAATTTTCAATGACTCCATATCAGTGATTTTGGAATGAGTTGCAAGTTCACTGTAAAGAAAAAAAAAGATTAATCTGTATCAAATCTATAATGCATTTGAAGGCAATAACACATGACAAAAAGGATACGCATAGGGTTCCTTCCATTTACTTTAATATCATCAATACATCTTTGGGTCTTAAATCTGTTTATGAATGTTTCTAATCACAGTTTTTTTTATGTTTGTGTCTTACAATATAACTGAAGAAAATGAAATGAAAAAAATGTAAAAAGTACAAATCCAAAATCCAAAATCTAAAATCTGGAACATCATCAAATAGGTTCAGAAATTTATGTCTTGAACCATTTCCAAAGAAATCTTGAATATCGCCTGAAAAGAAGCCAACCAAAAATATTGTAGAATCAATTTCAAAATATTGTGAAAACCCATCTACACGCCACCCCCTGTGAAAACCCATAAAAGCGGTCTCCAATCGGCCTTAGAAAAAAGGAAAAAACATATTAAAAACCTTACATAAAAGCGGATATCTGCCCTATGGCGTTCTTGGCGGAGCAGGAGCACGCGAGCTCCGTTGTATCGAGCCACTCCACCCACCAGGGCTTGCCGATGCTATTTCAAGAACAATAAGTCAGATCTTTTGAAACGATCATCCATGTGTTAGAAAAGTCTCGTCACCCACCATGAAGAAATTGGACCGAGTTCTTGGTTTTCGTCAACAAATAAAATCCAATTAGAAAAGTCGGATCTTTTGAAAAAAAAATTAAAAGAAAAAAATATATAAAACCAAACAAAAGTCGCGAGCGCTATGAACATACAAAAGACCCACAATATGGAAAACGGGGGGGAACCAAGGCATAATGCGTATCTAAATATGGAAATGAAAATATAACATACCCACAACATGGAAAACAGGGGAAACCAAGGCAACAATCTGATAATAGTTGTAGGAGACCATGAAAAGAACCGTGAGATATACCTTTATCTTCATAAAGAGAGGGAGAGAGTTTGGAGATAATGCAAAACATGGGCGTTCAAATCGAGATAGAGAGAAAGAGAGTTTGGAGTTTGGATATAGCCAAGTTGAGGGGCGTTCAAATCCAAATGTGGTAGGTGAAAAGGGGCTCTCGGTTTAAGAAGAGTGAGGGTAGTGAAAGGCCCGAGGTTAATTCAAATGAGTGGGTCTCATGGTATTGAGAGGCTCGAGGTACTATACGTGTGTACAATAGTCAGATGCGTTTCAATGGATAAGATTTAATCCCATCAAACTTAATCTCAACTCTCATCAAACTTAATCTCAACCCTCAATTGATAAAGACCAAACCCATCAACTTTTAATCTCAGCCATCAGTTGAGAAAGACAAAAAAAGCCCTCCTCCTTTATTATATAGATAGCACGTTAGAATATATATAATATACCATAACCCGTATGTGTTTCGGGATCGTGTTCACAATATTATTATCACTCATATAAAGTTTATGCCTCTTAAAAAATTATTTTAAAAAAATCATGAATTGCAAATTTTCACTGGTGGAAGCTGCAAGAAACCAATAAATATTTTAATAATTTCTATGCTTTATAAAACTAAACCTATAGCAGAAAGATACCATAAAATAATCTGTACACTTTATAAAGCAAAACCAATAACAATTGCTTACAAAAATAAATCAAGAAAAGAGTTATAAATCATAAAATATTTTCATTAACACTACATTTTCCAAATGAATAGCCCCCAAACTAACTTCATTTTTATGTTCTCTACTAATCCTACACCAAAATGTCATGTTAGTGTCAATAATTTCAAATCGAATTTGTGTCGTCCTTTTGTGTTAGTGCTGAAATTAAAACTAATGTTAGTGCTTAAAATTTAATTTTTTTATTGTTGAATATTATCACTCGTGTTGTTTTAGTGTTTGTGTTGTGTTGTCTTGTAACTGCAAATCAAGACTTCGTGTCTTAAAATTAATTTGTAATAAATGAAAACAAATTATTCATATTAAAAACAATAAATCAAATTTTAGTAAAAAAAATGTTTTAAATATTAATGACGAAATTGAATTAGTTTGAAAATGTAAAAACAATTTTTACCAATAAAATTAAATTACCAGTAATATTTTACTTAACTGATCTATACATTACTTTTACGTCCATCATTCGTATATCCAAATTACACATGCACACACATTAATTAGAATCCACATGTCCAAATACATTTAATTATTGTACAACAAAATGTGTAAAATATTTTTATTATTCCAAGTACATTTAATTATTGTAAAATGAAATCCCTTTTTTTCAACAATGTAAAAGTGGATTATTAAAATATCAAAACATAGTTAGCAGTGAGATCTTATACAGCAAAAAAAATCTTATACGCCAAAACAGTGATTAAATGTACTTACAAGCCAGTGAGATCTTATATGTAATTAAATCTTCTACAACAAAAATCTTATACAGCAAAAAAAATTAACTAATGAACTGACTTGATCTCTCAAAACAGTGAGATCTTATATGTATAAAACCACATCTAGTTAGCAGTTCATCTTGAACAACTTAATAAAACTATGATACTATAGCAATAAAACATAATAAAAGCTAAAACGGAAATCTTGTTTTGACCAAATATAAATCTTACCTTGTTTGACAACCAACAAAAATGTAGAGGTTGAATACATAAAGTGGGAGAGAGACGTACTCATGGGGCGGACCCGCTTGGAAAAAACGGGTCATATTCTCCGCCCAGATTCGCTCCTACAATGGCATCTCCGTACTTGTCACCGGCGCCTCCAACTTCGTCGGCACCCATGTCTCTATTGCCTTAAAACGCCGTGGCGACGACGTTCTTGACCTAGATTGTTCATCGACGACGGTTAAAAAGATCCAGGCAATCGAATAATAGAGAGTCCTAGATCTGCAAAACGATGGAGAGATCTGTGTTTGAAAAGTGAGTAATAGAGAGAGAGAGAGAGAGACTGAGAGGAGGAATAGTGCGAAAGAGAGAGGTTTGGTTAGCTAACTTACCTTTCAGCTAAGTAGAAGTTACCATCTCTCATCTGTGTTGATTCTTGATGGGTCAATGATGATTTAGGTACTGTGAGAAGGTGTAGAAGATGGAGATCCAGCAAATGGTTTTATTTTCACCTGGAAATGAAGGTGAACTAAAGATATGAGATTGAAGTGGGATTGGAAAGGACTTGAGATTTGAGCTTGCAGGTGATGGGATAATACATAAATTAGTAGAGTAGAGTAGAGTAGTGGGAAAATCATACCTTCCTTTTCTTGAGCGTTGTGCGCTCACTATTGGTGAATTAGTTTTGAGCGTGGAAGTCACAGGTGTCATTATGGGTTCAGGGTCAGACTAAGTCACCACATTCAATCCTAGCCACTAGTTGATAAAGACCAAACCTCCCAAGATATAATCTCAACCGTTAGTTGGGGAAGACAAAAAACCCCTCCTCCTTTATTATATATATATATATATATATCGTTTTTAATTATTGAAAAAAAAGTTAAAAATACTTTTCAAATTTTAAAAATTATTTTTTATATAAATAAAAAGATTTTTGGTTATAATAACATTTTTAAAATTGTATTTATAGAAAAAACTTTAAGTTTTTATTTGCAAATAACATAAAGTTTTTTAACTAAACTCAAATAAAAATATATATACTTTTTATATATAAATACGTACAACTTTTTTGAAGTTTTTATTAATAAAAAAAGTTTTTATGTTAATTTTTTTTTCAAAATTTCAATTTTTTAATATAAATATAAAAACAATTGGTTATAATTTTTTTCAACATTTTATTTATAGAAAAAACTCTAAGTTTATATCTATAAATGATATACAATTTTTAAACTAAAAACAAATAAAAATATGTATAATTTTTTATATAAAATACATACAATTGTTTTGAAGTTTTTATTTATAAAAAATAGTTTTTATCTAATAAAAATATTTAAAAATAATAGAGAAGTTTTATTTATGAAAAAATTAACTTTTAATAATGATTTAAAATAAAATATTTAATTTATTATATATAATAGTTTTTGTAATTATCATTATATTTATTTATTTATTTATTTATTATACATCATCCGTATATCCCGCAGCTTGTATGCTAACCTACCAACAATCTCAAGTTCAGAGTCAACCACCTCCAAAGCAATACTCCCATGCTCCACTCCAATTAGGGAAACAAAATAAATCTCCTTCATCCCAACAACATCAAACTCAGCAGCCTTCGGAAAAATTGAGAGTCTATCAGCTCAGACAACTAAAGCATCTAGTCAGGTAGCTTTATTTAATAGTCAAATTGAAAAGGTCAAAGCAATGGTGCACCGGCATCGACAATTGACTTCTTTTGCTAACCAGGTTATCTTTGACAAGCAGTCTACGTCACTTGAATAATCGCTAGTCATTCGTAATCACATATCCCCAATAAATAATTGTATATAATAAAACCCATTTCGCCCACTTTATCCCTTCCTCTGTTACAACCTTCACCCGCACCCCCACTTCCTTTTCATGTGAAACACTCAACTCACCCGACCACTACCTCCACCCCTTCTCGAAAGAAGCACTCACACCTCATTATTCATAAAAACACTCTCAACCCACACTGTAATACCCCTTATTTTTATGCATATTTATAGTATTATGAAATTATGGAAATTGGGATTAATTAATTAATTTAAGAGAGAAAAATATTTTTTTTATAATTAATCCGACTTTATGGTAATAATTAGTAGCGTGATGAGAGCTAGTAGTTATCGAAAATAATTACGTTAAAATCATGTTGAATAATAACTATGTTGAGCATTACGTAGTGAGCAACGTAATAGATGCTTTCGAAAATAATAATATGGTCGGGGGCGAGATAGACGTCAGTTAAGATATAATTATTCGGGACGCGCATATGAGTCATGCCACTATTATATATTAGGGAGTTAAATAGGTAAATTATTTTTATATAACTCGAACGACTATTTTGAGTGCGCCAGTGTGTCTGGAAGGGTCGAAATAGTCAGAAAACACTGCCAGTTTACGTGGGTTAGAGGTTACTGCCAGTTTCAATCTACGTGAGAGAGAGAGAGAGAGAGAGAGAGAGAGAAAGAGAGAGAAGAACTCCATTGAACTCAAGTTTTCACACCAAGAACTACACAAAAGTGTAGATCGCGACGAGAGGATCAACTACATACAAATTTTAGTCCGAGAATCAGAAATCCATTCTAAGGCAAGTGTTTATCTTGCTCCTCTTTTAGCATATATTATTCTTGTTGATTTAGATGAAATGATATGAAATTAGTATAATGAAAACTAGGGTTTAATTAGACTGATTTGTAAAGAAAACCCATGAATTGGAGATGGGTTGGCATGTAGAAGAACTTCCCTTCTTAAAACTGTTAATGTTGGTAATTAAATGTTAAAATCACGAAATTTCATGGGGGGGTTTGAAGGATTAGAAGTTTCTGGGGTCATATCAAAGAGATTTATAAGAAATTGAGTAATTTGTTGGATTCCCTTGATTTCATAAGGATCTAATCTCTAATTTGTGTTAGGAAGTGTCCTATGGTAATTTGGAACAGTTTAGAAATAATTACATTAGAATTGGGTTGAGTTTGGAATGTGATTGAAGAATGAAAATTAGAGAAAAATGAGTTTGGGGAAGAACATGGCCAGTTCGGACATCTCGTTCGAAGACCTGCCCAGGTCATTCGAACGTCCTTGTTCGAACAAGATTTCTACCGAGATTTCTAACGACCCTTCTAACGAGTTTCTAAGTTCGTTCGAAGTGGGAACTTCGTTCGAATGACCTCATTCGAACGAGAATCCCTTGACTTCTAACGAGATTCCAAAATGCGTTTTTAGGGTCCGTTCGAGTTAAAAATCATCCTAAGGTTATCCAAGCGAGTGTATTAACCTACGTGAGTAATGGGTGACTTAAAATCCAAAGTTTTAGGGAATTAAATGTGTAATGATACTCGAAGTATTGAACTTGTATGGAAACCTAGGAGAGAATGAAAGTCCTAGAGAGGTTATTTATAAATGGATATCTTGGAGAATAGAGACGTTAATATTACTTACGTATTGTGGTAATTGGGTTGCGTGAATGCCTATTAAATTAAATAAGTTGTGAGCATGCTTATTACTTGGAATATTATGTGTATGACATACGTAACTACTGGTTATCGAACGGAGGTTAGTGCATTATGGATGACCATATCTTGTGTGCCTTCGGGGGATTTTGAGTCGTACCACTAGAACATGGAACTTAGGTATGGGCTATCTGTGAGAACGATAGTGGTGACGGTCGTATGGGTACGTAGGTATATGCATAGCCCATCGGCTTAGGACTATGTTCGCCTCCAATATGTGTATATGTTTTATTGGTTCTTGAGAGATTGAACCTATTGTCCCTTATGCGCGAGCGTTTGCAACGCGACTAGATAGCCGAGTATGCCTAGCACCAGGGTTTCTTAACCATGGGTACAGTATTGATATATATATTTGTATGTATACATTGAGAAATTTAATATATGTATACTGAATTCCTATTTTGTGTTTCATGTTGGCTACTTTATTAAAGTGTATACGTATTGGGTCACCCGTTGAGAATTAAGAATGCTATGAGAATGAGTTAAGACATCTTTAAACCTACTCCTAAATAATTGAAATATATTGGCTTCGGGTTAATTGTATATTTTATCAGGCATAGTTGTTAAGCTAAGTATAGTCAGGCAGAGTATCGAGACTAATATGGGTAGTTAGGCTCGCTAGGTGTTCACATTAGATGATAGGTGAGCATCCCAACTGAGTGTACTAAGTTAACATGAATAATATTGTGCTAGTTAATTAATTTAAGCACTTGCTATATTTAAGTGGTTTCATACTTGGGCTCTGACCTATTTTTCTGCAAATATTTTTTCTTGTTTTATTATTTCAGGTGCTCAGCCACAGGGGCACCATACTTAGGAGATTCCACTCATTTTTCGAGCTGTAGCTGATGTGGAAGTTATAGGATATTGTTAGTATACGTTTTCGATTCTATTTCTCCTTATCTATCAGTCATTTATTTCAGTTGGACATGTCATCCTTCCTATTTTACAGTCAGAGATTTAGAGTTATTTTATTCTATCATTAGACTTGAATTTCATGTTATTGGATTATTGTATAGGATTTTGATTGGAAGTGTTTACTCTAGTTCTTTATTTAAATTCAGTTAGTTCTTTCCTTATTGCTATTGTGATGTATGGTAATGATTAAATATTTCCCTTTACTTATGATGATTAATAACAAGATATAATTTTGACATCAACCTTTTTAAATATTAGGTGGTTAGCTTTTATTAAATAAAAAATGATGACTTTCGATGATGATGCATAATCTGAACCAACCGGATATTCTGGTTTAATTTTATAAAGTACTGATCACCCGGTATTTAATTAGGCGGGGTGTCACAGGTGGTATCATAGCATCAAGTTCTAGTGTCCTTAGGATCTGTACGGCTTGTTATGTTTTCGCGTAACGTCCTTTGATATAGAGCCCTATATTTTAGGATTGTTATACTCTTTATGCATTTTACGTTCTTCAGCTACTTTGAGATAATAACTGTAGACTTATGAAACTTTCCTCTCCTTTCAGATCCCTCCTCGACGTGCGCAGAGAGTTCCCAGATGCCCAACCCGAGCCTCAGCCTGCACTAGCTTGGGATGTGATTAATGCCACTGAAGTTGCCGCCATTGTAGCTCAGGCGGTAAATACGGCATTGGCAGTTGTGCAGCAGGCACCACCTCAGGCACCGGTGGTGGCTCCAGTTCAGGCCCAGGCCTTCCCGTCTTCTTGGGAACGTATTATGGATGCCTTCCAGAAGGCGCATCCCTCGAAGTTTACAGGGAGCTCCGATGTGGTAGTAACGAGCCAATGAAAGAAGGATATCAAGAGGAATTTAAGGAAGCATGAGTGCACGGAGGTGCAGAGTCAGATACTGGCCACGTTCAAGTAAGTGGGAGCAGCACTACAGTGGTGGGAGTCTATTACCACCACTGAGGAGAGAGACACACTCACGATTTAAGACTTTTGGGTGCGGTTCGATCGTAAATATTTTCCCTCAGCCATCCAGATAGAGATGATATGGAAGTTCGTGACTTGAAGCAAGAGGGAAAGACCGTGGCAAAATATGAGGCAGAGTTTATTAACCTTATGAATATTGTACCGGATGAGATACCGACTGAGGAGAAGAAGATTCAGTGTTTTATGGATGAGTTGACATGGAGGATCCGCCAGCATTTAATAGGCAATCTATCTTTGGCCACCTATTCGTACGTGGTTAATACAACACTACTCCACTACCAGGACCACCATTTTCATCTGAAAAAGGTTAAGCTAGTAGAAGAGTCCATCCAGCAGGGCAGGATAGGAAGAAATGGTGCCAGTGGGGCACACGCAGTTCAGGGTCAACATAGACACAGTGATCAGGTTTCCCAGTGGGGGATCCTAAGAAGTTCAGGCCATGAGGTTTTAGACATGGGTAGGGAGGCTTTAGACATGGCCAGCAGGGTCAACACGGCTATCAGGGTCAGCAGCAGGTTCAGCAGGGCCAGCATGGAAAAGGGAGGGATGGTAACGGCCATCAGGGCCAGGGACAGGATTGATATAGGGGAGGACCCTACCTAGGGAGATGTTTCACTTGTGGCTACACTGGCCATAAGCGTTAGGACTGCCCTCAGAAGGTTAGAGGCCAGCAACAGCAGGAAGCTCGCCAAGAGCCCTAGAGACCGTTATTTCCCGCAGCCCTCCCAGCACCCCCATAGATGCCAGCACTGCCACCCATTCCAGCCGTCCCAGTTCAGTAAGGGCAGCTTCAGTACGGACGAGTTTACAATCTTTACCAGGCCGCAGTCCCGCAGGACCCACCTACGATTGAGGGTATGTTTTCAATCCAGGGTACTTTGGGGCGCATTTTATTTGACATGGGAGCCACACACTATTTTATTGCCACAGGGTTTTCACGTACTACGAGATTATTGGATACGGCAAAAATTACAGTTACTTATGTGGATTCGCCATGGAGTAAAGGTTCCATTATTTCTTTTATTTGTCGGGGAGTGGGTATAGAGATTGGGAGGTTTATCTTACCCGCTGACAATCTCGTATTGGATATATTCGAGTATGACACGATTGTAGATATGGATTATCTTGTCCGGTATAGGGCCATGATTGATTATTTTAGTAGGTGTTCAGTTTTTTCCATACCCTGTCAGGAGATGTTCCTGGTGGCGATGCCTCGCTCGAAGGGAGGATAGTCCACACATTTATACTATATAGATGAGGAGACCTCTAGTGAGGTGGTGGTACCACTTGACTCGATTCCTGTTGTTCGAGAGTTTGCTGATGTGTTTCAGGAGATTCTGGGGTTACCCTCGAGTAGAGAGATAGACTTTGTCATTGATTTGCCACCGGGCACTCGGTTGATAGCCCGCGCACCTTACCGTATGGCTTCAGTAGAGATGAGGGAATTACGTGACTAGATTGAATAGTTATTGGGGTTTATCTATAGGAGTACTTCGCCATGGGGTGCTCCCTTACTATTCGTTAAGAAGAGGGATGGATCATTGAGGTTATGTGTTGATTACCGGGAGTTGAATAAAGTCACGATACGAAACAAATATACGTTGCCTCGAATCGATGATTTATTCGACCAGTTGAGAGGAGCGTCCTTCTTCTCTAAGATTGAGTTGAGATTGGGATACCATAAGTTGCGTATCAGGGAGAAGGATGTGTCGAAGACTGTCTTCTTGAGAATATATGGTTCCTATGAGTTTAGGGTTATGCCTTCTGGGCTAACCAATGCCACAACCTTGTTTATGGACTTAATTAACAGGGTGTTTAGAGAGTTCCTGGACTAGTTCGTCATCGTCTTCATAGATGACATTATGGTTTACTCGCAGACCAAGGAAGAGCATGTTAAGCACTTGAGGCAGGTTCTACAGACGCTGCGTCAGTAGGAGTTATACACAAAATACGAGAAATGTGGGTTTTGGCTGTAGGAGGTCCATTTTTTAGGACATATCATCTCTGACAGAGGGATATTCGTGGATTCGGGGAAGGTGTCAGCGGTGAGGGATTAGGGAAAACCGATGACACCGATCGAGATACGTAGTTTCTTTGGCCTAGCCAGATACTACAGGAGGTGTATTCGAGGGTTTTTGAAGATAGCAGGTCCATTGACACACCTGACTCGCAAAGGAGTGTCGTTTATCTAGAGTAACGCCTGTTAGTTGGCCTTTGATGAGTTGAAAGTCAAGTTAATCTCAGCACCAGTGTTAGCATTGCCCAGGTCGGGAGTGGAGTATCTAGTCTACACTGATGCGTCCTTATTAGGACTTGGGGGTGTACTTTAGCAGGAGGATCAGGCTATATCTTATGCCTCCCGTAAGCTTAAGTCTCACGAGAGAAATTACCCCACCCACGACATAGAGTTGGCGGCGGTCACGTTTGCATTTCGAATTTGGAGACATTACCTCCTAGGGGATAAATTTTGCTTGTTCACAGATCACAAGTCATTACAGTACCTCTTCACATAGAAGGAGATGAATATTCGTCAGTGCCGGTGGCTTAAGTTTATGAAGGATTATCATTTTGATATCAAATACCACCCGGGGAAGGTTAATGTGGTAGAATATGTGTTTGGCCAAAGGCCGGTAGGGGAGATGGGTGAGGTATGGAAAGCAAAATGGAAGGAGTTAGGACACCGGGATGCGGTGGATCGATCATTCATGTCTGTGATGACAGTTATGCCCCAAATTATTACGAGAGTAGTAGAGGCTCAAGCAGCTGATCCTTTCTTCCAGAGTGAGAAAGTGCAGTTTTTAGCAGAGGGGGCCGAGTCTTATACCGTGGGTTTAGATGTGGGTCTACGTTTCATTGGAAGGTTAGTTGTTCCTGAAATAGAATACTTGCGACACGAGATGATGACAGAGTCACACGCTTCACGATTTGCGGTACATCTTGGTGCGAATAAAGTGTACCAGGATATGCGAAGACAGTACCGGTGGAGTGGGATGAAGAAGGATATTACCGAGTTACTCTCAAAATGTGCCACTTATCAGCTAGTAAAAGAGAACCATTAGATATCGACGGGACTTCTACAGCCATTATAGGTTCTTATGTGGAAATAAGAAAGAATTTCCATGGACCTCATGACGGGATTACCTACATCGCAGTGGGGCCATGATTCAGTATGGGTGATAGTAGATCGACTGACCAAGGTAGCCCTCTTTCTGCTAGTTCAGACGGATTACACCTCGGGATAGTATGCCCAAATATTCATAGCAGAGATAGTGAGACTTCACGGGCTGCCTCTCAATATCATGTCTGATAGAGATAACATGTTTGTGTCTCAATTTTAGGAGAGTTTCCAGGAGGCAATAGGTAAGGCCTTGCGACTAAGTACAACCTATCACCCGCGGATGAATGGACAGACTGAGCGGACCAATCAGATGTTAGAGGACCTGTTGCGTGTGTGCATCATTGATTTTGGCAGAGGCTAGGAGCAGTATCTTCCAGTGGTGGAGTTTTCCTATAACAACTCCTACCAGTTTACTATCGGTATGGCTCCATTCAAGGCAATATACGGCAGAACTTGTCATTCCCCAGCATGTTGATTAAAGGTGGGGGACAATAAATTACTTGGCCTGAAGGTGATTCAAGATACTTCAGTGAGGATAGAGTTGATACGGAGCCATATTCAGGTTTCTGAAGATCGGCAGAAAAGCTATGCCAGCGCCAAGCGGTATTTCCGATAGTTTAATATTGGGAACCAGGTGTTACTTCGTGTGTCTCCTATGAAGGGAGTTATGCATTTCGGGAAGAAGGGAAAGTTTTCACCTAGGTATGTAGGGCCGAGGATTGGGACAGTTGCTTATAGACTTTGGTTATCGAAGCACTTGCATAGAGTCCATAACGTGTTCCATATCTCTTCGCTGAGGAGATATCTTCGAGATGACTTGGCCCACACTCACATTGCATTGGAGGAGATAGACTTACAGCCTGATAGCTCCTACATGGAGGGGTCGGTTGCTATCCTAGATCATAGCGAGAGGAAGTTGAGGTCGAAGATAGTACCACTAGTCCGTGTTCATTGGCGACACCATAATGTTAAGGAATCTACCTGGGAGCGCGAGGATGACATGCGTGAACGTTATCCAGAGTTATTTTTTCCAGGTATATTTTTATTTCCGAATTTCAGGACAAAATTCTATTATTAGGGGGAGTATGTAATACCTCGTATTTTTACGCATATTTATATTATTATGAAATTATGAAAATTGGGATTAATTAATTTAAGAGAGAAATTTATTTTATAATAAATCCGACTTTATGGTAATAATTACTAGCGTGATGAGAGTTAGTAGTTATCGAAAATAATTACGTTGAAATCATGTTGAATAATAACTATGTTGAACATTACTTAGTGAGTAACATAATAGATGTTTTCGGAAATAATAATATGGTCGGGCATGAGATACACGACAGTTAAGATATAATTATTCGGGACGCGCGTATGAGTCGCCGCGTCACTATTATATATTTAGGGGTTAAAAAGGTAAATTATTTTTATATAACTAGAACAACTATTTTCAGTGCGCCAGTGTATTCAAAAGGGTTGTAATAGTCAGAAAACACTACTCTGGTGTTTTATTTGGAGTTCGGGGCGATTTAGTCCAAAACGACACCCCACATGGGTATTTAGGTCTTTTAATATTTTTGGGAATTTAAATGGACAAAAATTAGGAATTAAATAAAGGTTGTAGGTGGGTTAAAGGTTACTGCCAGTTTCAATCTACGAGAGAGAGAGAGAGAGAGAGAGAACCAAAGAGGAAGAAGAACTCCATTGGAGCCCTAAGCCAAGAACTCAAGTTTTCACACCAAGAACTACACCAAAGTGTAGATCGCGAAGAGATGATCAACTACATACAAATTTTAGTCCAACAATCAAAAATCCATTCCAAGGCAAGTGTTTATCTTGCTCCTATTTTAGCATATATTATTCCTGTTGATTTAGATTAAATGATATGAAATTATTATAACAAAAACTAGGGTTTAATTAGACTGATTTGTAAAGAAACCCCATGAAGTAGAGATAAGTTGGCATGTAGAAGAACTTTCCTTCTTAAAAATGTTAATGTTGGTAATTAAATGTTGAAATCGCGACATTTATTGGGGGGTTTAGAAGGATTAGAAGTTTCTGGGGCCATATCAAAGAGATTTATAAGAAATTGAGTAATTTGTTGGATTCCCTTGATTTCATAAGGATTTAATCTCTAATTTGTGTTAGGAAGTGTCCTCTGGTAATTTAGAATGGTTTAGAAACCATTACATTAGAATTGGGTTGAGTTTGGAATGTGATTGAAGAATGAAAATTGGAGAAAAATCAGTTTGGGGAAGAACATGGCCAGTTCGGACATCTCGTTCGAAGACCTGCCCAGGTCGTTCGAACGTCCTCGTTCGAACGAGCCTTCTAACGACCCTTCTAACGAGTTGCTATGTTCGTTCGAAGTGGGAACTTCGTTCGAATGACCTCGTTCGAACGAGAACCCCTTGACTTCTAACGAGATTCCAAAATGCGTTTTTAGGGTCCGTTCGAGTTAAAAATCATCCTAGGTTTATCAAAGCGAGCGTATTAACCTACGTGAGTAATCGGTGACTTAAAATCCAAAGTTTTAGGGAATTAAAGGTGTAATGATACTCTAAGTATTGAACTTGTATGGAAACCTAGGAGAGAATGTAAGTCCTAGAGAGGTTATTTATAAATGGATATCTTGGAGAATAGAGATGTTAATATTACTTACGTATTATGGTAATTAGGTTGCGTGAATGACTATTAAATTAAATAATTTGTGTGCATGCTTATTACTTGGAATATTATGTGTATGACATACCTAGCTACTGGCTATCGACTGGAGGTTAACGCTTTGTGGATGACCATATCTTGTGTACCTTCTGGGGATTTTGAGTTATACCACTAAAGCATGAAACCTAGGTACGGGCTATCTATGAGAACGATAGTGGTGACGGTCGTATGGGTGCGTAGGATTGTGCATAGCCCATCGTCTTGGGACTCCGTTCGCCTCCAATATGTGTATATATTTTATTAGTTCTTGGGAGATTGAACCTGTTGCCCTTTATGCGCGAACGTTTGCAATGGGACTACATAGCCGAGTATGCCTAGCACCAGGGTTTCTTAACCATGGGTGCAGTATTGATATATGTATTTGTATGTATACATTGAGAGATTTTATATATGTATACTGAGTTTCTATTCTTTGTTTCATGTTTGCTACTTTATTAAAGTGTATACGTATTGGGTCACCAGTTGAGAATTAAGAATGCTATGAGAATGAGTTAAGACATCTTTAAACCTATTCCTAAATAATGGAAATATATTGGCTTCGAGTTAATTATATATTTTATCAGGCATAATGGTTAAGCTAAGTATAGTCAGGCAGAGTATCGAGACTAATATAGGTAGTTAGGCTCGCTAGGTGTGCACATTAGATGAGAGGTGAGCAGCCCAAATGAGTACGCTGAGTTAACATGAATAATATTGTGCTAATTAATCAATTTAAGCACTTGCTATATTTAAATTATGTTCTACTCGGGCTCTGACCCATTTTTCTGCAAAAAAAATTCTTGTTTTATTATTTTAGGTGCTCTGCCACAGGGGCACTAGACTTAGGAGATTCCACTCATTTACCGAGCTGTGGCTGATGTGGAAGTTACAGAATATTTCTAGTAGACGTTTCTGAGTCTATTTTTCCTTATCTATCAGTTATTTATTTCAGTTGGACATGCCGTCCCTCCTATTTTACAGTCAGAGATTTAGAGTTGTTTTATTCTCTCATTAGACTTTGATTTCATGTTACTGGATTATTGTATGGGATTTTGACTGGAAGTGTTTACTTCAGTTCTTTATTTAAATTCAGTTAGTTCTTTCCTTATTTCTATTGTAATGTATGGTGATGATTAAATATTTCCCTTTACTTATGATGATTAATAACAAGATAAAATTTCGACCTTAACCTTTTTAAATATTAGGTGGTTAGCTTTTATTAAATAAAAATTGATAACTTTCGACGGTGATGCATAATCTGAACCAACTGGATAATCTGGTCTAATTTTATAAAGGACTGATCACCCGGTATTTAATTAGGCGGCGTGTCACACACACCTCATTCTTCGGCAAACCCCTCCCTTCCCACCCCTACCCCACTTCCATATGACAATTTCGGCAACATAATCCCCTCCCCAATGTTCAATCTATCAAAGGAAACCTCACTTCCTCTCCCTACCTTGGATTTTACCGTGACACCCCCTCCCCATGACTTAGACTTCCCGCAAACCTTCAATCTATTTTTTTTTGCGACCCCTCATCTAATGTCTTCATTCTTCAGGTGAAATCATCCACACACATGCACACAAAGTTTTGGTGTGGGTGACTATTATCGTGGGTAATATACATTCCCCCTCCATATGTTAGCTGTTCCAAGGATTGAGCACAATTCAATTTTCCAATACGCACACACACACATATATAAATAATTATGTATTATCTACACAAGATGACGAAAAGAATTTATCAAATTATATATTCAGTCTGGGGTCTGATTTCACATTTAGTAGAGTTTATTTAGGGGTCATGTTTGAGGTCATTTTGAAATACTTTAGATAGTTTGAAGGCCGAATGAGTAATTGGCTCTTTCATAAAAATAAATGCATATTCTTCCCGCATTTATTTTGTAAAGACATGTTTGAAAATACATTTTTTTATGAAAAAAGAGATTTTTTTGTGAAAATGCAGGCGATTTTTGCATTTATTTACGATGCAGTTGAATTTTACTGGTACATTATGAAAATGTACACACTTTTTTATGAATTTTTTTTATATCTTTAAAACGTAAAAACTTTGTTGTCTTAGAGACACGATTGGTTAGTTTGCTGACGCCAATCCACATCCATTAAATGATGTGGATCCGCACCAGCAATACTAACCAATCACGTCCGATGTCTTAGAGACAAAAAATTCTTGCTTTTTTGTGTAATTTGCGAAATTACTTTTTATTTTTTATGTACATTGTTAAATGCACGTAAAAAAATTGCATTTAGTTTATGGATTTTCCTATATTTTATGATATATGCCCCCCCCCCCCCGCCAATTGTTCCTCTCCTGCAACAACAAATTACTTATACATATCTTCTTTCTAGATCTATGCATATTATGTTGATTATAATTATATATCATTTTTCATGTATTTTTCAAGTTTATTTTGAAATCAAATGTAATATTTCATTTTTCAGATTCAGGGATCGAATCTACTTTGATTATATTTTACTACTTTTGTTTAGAAAATCTGGCTATAAAGATATCTTAAATCATGTTTCTTTTATTTGATACAAAAATTATAGTAAAAGAATGCACATTTTTGTGTAAAGAAGTAGTTATGGTTCATCATGACTTAGGGCCCATTTGGCAACCCAATTCTGAGGGTTGGAATTGGAATTGTAAGGCCAATTTCAATTACGTGGAATTGAAAATGGCCTTTCAATTCCATTTCCATGGCTTGGAATTGGGTTGCCAAGCGGACCCTTATTATAATTCGAATTGAAAGAAGATGAATGACGTTGAAGAAGAATGTTAATTTTAAGATTGCAAATTTTAAAAAATGCAAAGAATGTCTGATTTTGTGTGTAATCTGATTTGTATATGAAGGAAGCAAGAATCCAAAATATTTTGATAGTGAGATAAAGCTTTTGAGGCTTAGTTTATATACATGTGTTTAGCCCTTAGTCTTGAAAATTGAATTATATAAAAAGTTAATTATTGATAGTTCCAAATCGTTCATCTTTTAATAAGCTAAATTAAGGTTCATGTGACTTTGGTACCGAAAAATTTACCTCATTTTGGATTTACCACCCCAATCTTTTTTATCGATAATTTACGCTCTATCATAGAATAGTTTGTAAATTGATAACCTCTTTTATGTTTATTCATAACAAGTTACCACATTACCCTTATATAGTTAAAAAAAGAAAAAAAAAGGAAGATTTTCTCTCTCGTAGTTTCTCTTAGACCTGACACAAAACTAATAGCTAAAATGAGTCGACTTATGTTGTTGTCTAATATTTGAGCTCAATCCTTAATAAGTGTTTTTAGCACTTATCCACAAACAGGTAAAACTTTCGAATACCAAAAACTAATTATTTAGTCAAATAAGTATAATGTATCTTTTTTACTAAAAATGCCATGAAAAATATTGTTGTTCCAATAGGTTATATTAAAAAAAACATGTAGTTAATATTTACTCATGTATGTGTATGATCTATTAGGGAAAATTTGTCTTTATAGGACCAATTAAAAAATATCATTGGTATGAGGACTTTTATGTCAAGTTCCATAAACTTTTTTAAAATAAAACTTTTGATATATTTTAATTTTTAAAACAGATTCATTAATAAATGTTGGTGTTATATTACTCATTTTCAATTAAATATAAAATAAAATGTTTAATCAATCGAAATGTAAATGAAATTGAAAATTTTGAAGTTCTAAAAAAATCAGCACACTAATTTTTCATAAATTATCCTATTTGTCATTTAAAATTAATTCGTAAGTTATGAATAGAGTAATAAGAATTAGAAAAAAAAAGTTTTTTTGAAATTGAGATTTTAAGATATAAAAGTGGTCAAGATTGAAATTTAGGGTCATTTGAGTTTTAGCGTAAATTTATTCAAGTTATTAGTTTGCTCAGGTTAAATTAATATTTATCTCATGCTTTTAACTATGAAAAGTCTACATCAATTTTAAGGTTCAACCTTGTATAACATGAAAATTAGGTATGAAAGTGTGAAATAAAGAAATGTTTAGGCCAATGGCTAAATTCGACTTTATGATTGATTTTATACCGTAGGACATATATATATAATGTAAGGCCCTAAAACACGATTAGTAAGGTTAATTATACGATTAAGTATAAGTTATGAGTTATAAGTTATAAATTTGTTATGTGGTTAAATGCATCATGAAAATATGTTTCTAAATGCATCATTATGTTTATAAAAATTAAGCTAGAGTGTTGGTGCGAAAGTGGCGATGTTTGGTCGCCAAATGTCAAAGTTATGAAATTCTGAGTAAATAATTACTGTTCTGTTCGAGCCCAAATTAGGTGCACTAGTTTTATGATTTTGGGAAAACACAAAACATGAAAGTTGTATATGTTTAAGTTATATACTCATAGACACAAAGTGAGAGTAAATCGGGGCCCGAAATAGTGAGTTATGGTGATTTTACGAGGCAGGACAAATCTGTCATTAACGAAATTGTCCTATTGGACCCCTTGCCCAACGAATCGCGTAATACCACCTTAAAGTGGTCACATAGCCACGTTTTTAAGCTTATAAGGCAGAACTTATCATCCTTTTCATTTCCTATTACAAGCTTGAGAAAAATATGCTTATGGAGAGAGAAAAACAAAGTTAAGGAAGAATTTCGTTGAAAATTCACCATAAATCGAGGAATTCTCGTAAAGGTAATTACATATTTATTAAAGTTTGTCACATGGATGATCTATATACTTGGCATATTTTTATTTCTGTTTTGGATATATATATTTTAATGATACCCATATTGTTGAATTGTGTTGGAACAAGGATGGGTTAAGAACATAGGTTAGAACCAGAGCTAGGATCGTAAATGCATACTTTAAAGTCCTAAATTTACATCATCTTTTCGTAAAGTAATTTGATTTAGAAAATACATAATTATGATGTATATTTCTGATAAAACATGTTTATTATATGTTTCCATGAATTATACTCAAGGTCAAGGTTATGTATGCTTAAAATTGTTAAGTTATGCCTTAATGTTGTATTTTGACCTAGTTATGCTAAAAATGGAATAAATCATGGAATACTTATTGGAATTGAGTGATTCAAGTTGGAGAGTAAAATAAACTCATACATGTATAACATATCCGAAAATTGTGTAAAAATACCAAGTAATGAACCCTTGGTGATAGTTTGAAGTCGTGGTTTAAAATCTGCCCTAAAGGAGCAAGAATGCATACCAAGTGTTTGACGTTTTGCTCGACATAGAAAATGAGCCCTAGAAATTATGAAACATTAAAATTGTATTATTCAATGTGTTTACTGATATTGGGTGGAATATCATGAAAAGTTATGTTGTACAAAAATTATGAGAATTCCAGGAAGTTGAAGTTGTGTTGTTGTTTTTCTTGAGAAACGATTTGGAAAAGGTTGTAATAAAATGGGCATAACTTTGTCTAGCAAATTCATAATTTAATTCTGTAAATTGTGTTAGAACCCTAATTAATTGGGTGTTATATAAATGTGAAGTCTCATATGTAATTACTCCTTAGTTATTTCTGATTGACCAAATTATGTGATGTGTTACTGGGTTTGATGTTAATCGGTGTATTCAAATACTAACGACATTGACTTGTTAGGTGGGGAAGCAGCTAATACTACCATACCAAGGAAGTAGTTGGTATTAATCTTAGCACTAAATCCAAGGTGAGTGACCTTCCTTATGAAATATAAATGCTTATAATTTCATATGGAAATGTGTAGTTAAACACATGTGTGAAAATGTTTATGGGAGTAATGTTATATTTATGAAACATATGCATATGATTAAAAATGTTAAGCGATGTTATATGATGATATGGACTAGTGAGTCCTTTATCTAATGTTAAGGACTGTGGTGGGTCCTACGGGATGTGGTGGTCCTGTTAATCCAACTTAAAGGTTTGTGTACTCGGGCCTAATAAAGGGATGTGGTGGTCCCTAATTACTGTGGTGGGTTAATTGGACTATGGCGGGTCCAGGCTTGCGAGAGTTTCACAATTCCTGTTGGGTTATAGCATTAGAACAAAATAAAAATGGTTATTCAAATTGGTTAAATGTGTGGTATGTGGTCATTCACTAAGCCTTTATAGCTTACACTCCTGTAATGTTTTGTTTCAGGTATGCTTATAAATTGGAGTTCACTGCCAAGTTAGGACCTTAAAACGGGGGAGTGGCGGATATTTAGTATGGTTTAAATATCAAGATTCCTTTTGTGTAATTATTAAACTAAGGATCTTGGTTATGTAAAGTTATGTAGTACTTATAAGTTATAAGTAAAGGCAGTTATGTTTTCATCTACACATACTTTTGGAAAAAAAAATCTTATGCTATTTTCCTCAGAGATTTAAATTAAAGCATTGTTTAAGGCAATTTATCTCTAAATTAAAGGATGAGTTTAACAAAATTAATTCGGGGCCCGACAACTTGGTATCAGAGCGTGGTCATTAGGTTCTGGATAGGGTGTGAGGGTCTAGATTGGCAGTGGACACTAGAAAGTGAGTTTGTTATGCATCTGGATTTTGACTTACAATGTTAATATTAAACTGCTGCTATTATATTTTGTTTAAGTTAATTATATTGCAGTGAGTGATGGATCCACACGAGCCGCATGATAGAGCAGAGGGTGAGGCATCCTATGTACCTAATAGTCAGCAAGGACAACAACCTATTGATGATGTGGGAAGAATATTACGTGCTGTGGCACAACTTATGGAACAAGCAAGAGGTGGAGAACATGGTGGGAATAGGGAGAAATTACATGAGAGGTTCATGAATTTAAATCCGCTTGCATTTACTGGGACCACGGATCCGTTAGTGGCAGAGGGGTGGGTTAGAAAGATGGAAACAATATTCAAGGTGATGGAAGTGAGAGATGAACAAAAGGTTTTATTAGCAACCTTTAGGTTAGAGGCTGATGCAAAGTTATGGTGGGATGCAACAGAAAGGTTACTTACTACAATGGGGGGAGTGGTGCCAATAAATCCTCCACGAATTACATGGGAGAGGTTTGTGAAAGTGTTCTTTAAAAAATATTTCCCAAGGCTTTATAGGAAGGAGAAAGAGGATGAATTTATCACGTTGAAACAGGGGAATCGAACAGTGGCAGAGTATGAAGCTTTATTTATATCCTTATCTAGATTTGCACCTGACTTGGTAAGGACGGAAGAAAGTAAATGTGATCGGTTTCAAACCGGGTTGAGTGTAGATATAAAAAGCATGGTTGCTAATATGAAGATAACGGATTATGTGGACTTGGTGGATAGGGCCATGGTGTCAGAAAAGTCAATAAAAGAAATGCAAGTTGAACACTCGAAGAAAGCTAGACATGATAGTATAAGATCATATGGATGGGAGGCGGGAACCTCAACTCAGAGTGTAGCACGAGGAGTGCCTAAGGGCCAAGAGTTTAAAAATAATAGAAATGCACGTGGAAGATTTCAAGCTCGAGGTGGAAGGACTGGGATGAATCGATCAGAAAATGCATCTGTGATGGGATCGAGGGCCATATTTTGTTATAGATGTGGTGGTCAAGGGCACATGTCTCGGGAGTGTACAATAGCTGAGACGACACCTTTATGTTTCCATTGTCATCAACTGGGGCACTTACGAAAGAATTGTCCAGCGATGGGAGCTACAACTTCAGTTGGGAGTGTGACAGTAGGAGATAGGATTTCTACACCAAAAGTACACAGGGGAGGTAGAGGAGGCGTGTCTCAAAACCAAGGCCAAGGCGGAGTGTTTGCACTGACGCAACAATGTGCACAAGCTATGCCTAACGTAGTGACAGGTACACTTCCTATTGGTGATAAAGATGCTTATGTGTTGATATATCCTGGTTCTACACATTCTTTTGTGTCTTTGCTTTATATGTTGCATCTTAATAAACCATTATCATCATTAGATTCTGGTTTAGCTATTGTTACTCCAGTGGGGGGGTTGGTTTTTATTGAGAGGGTATATAGGGAGTGTGTGGTACGAGTGGGTGAAAAAGAATTACTAGTTGACTTATTACCTCTCGATATGCGTGACTTTGATGTGATACTGGGTATGGATTGGTTAGCCTCATATCATGTATGTTTGGATTGCTTTAAAAAGGAGGTAGTGTTTCAGTTACCGGGTGAACCTGAATTAAAATTTATTGGGGAACGAAATGTCACTCCAACTTGTTTGATTTCTGCTACAAAATGTTATGAACTTCTAAGGAAAGGATGTGAGGGTTATCTTGCCCATGTGGTGCACATACGACAAGAGGCTGGAAAATTATCAGATATACCAGTAGTTAATGAGTTTGCAGATGTCTTCCCAGAAGAACTCCCAGGGTTAGCACCAGACCGTGAGGTGGAATTTTTGATTGAGTTGGTACCAGGAACTGCACCAATATCTATTGCACCATATCGTATGGCCCCTGCAGAATTAAAAGAGCTAAAGATACAGTTGCAAGATTTGTTAGATCGTGGTTTTATAAGGCCTAGTGTATCACCGTGGGGAGCCCCAGTATTGTTTGTGAAAAAGAAAGATGGAACCATGAGGCTGTGCATCGATTATCGTCAATTGAATAAGGTGACTATCCGTAACAAATACCCACTACCCCGCATTGATGACTTGTTCGATCAGTTGCAAGGAGCCAAAGTGTTTTCTAAGATTGATCTCAGATTCGGATGTCATCAATTGAAAGTAAGAGCTTGTGACATTTCTAAAACTGCTTTTTGTTACAGGTATGGACATTATGAATTTCTTGTCATGCCATTTGGGTTAACAAATGCACCGTCCGTATTCATGGATTTGATGAACCGTATATTTCACCCATATGTGGATTCTTTTGTTATTGTCTTCATCGATGATATTTTGATATATTCTCGTAGTAGGGATGAGCATGAATGCCACCTGCGTATTATTTTACAGACCTTGCGAGAGAAGCAGTTGTATGCTAAATTTTCTAAATGTGAATTTTGGCTAGACAAGGTAGTATTTTTGGGGCATGTTATTTCTGCTGATGGTATTTGTGTAGATCCCAAAAAGGTTGAAGCAGTAATGAATTGGGAAAGACCAACTAGTGTGACAGAGGTGCGTAGCTTTTTGGGATTGGCGGGCTATTACAGGAGGTTTATACCGGGGTTTTCTTCTATTGCATTGCCATTAACTAAGCTTACCAGAAAGGAGAACAAGTTTGTGTGGAGTGGCGATTGTGATAAAAGCTTTGAAAGTTTAAAGGGTAAGTTGACATCAGCTCCAGTATTGACTATCCCAACGGGTACAGAAGGTTTAGTTATTTATAGTGATGCCTCGTATCAAGGACTCGGTTGTGTGTTAATGCAGCATGGAAAGGTAATTGCTTTTGCTTCTCGACAGTTAAAGATACATGAATGCAACTACCCTACACACGATCTTGAGTTGGCTGCAGTAGTTTTTGCATTGAAAATCTGGAGACACTACTTATATGGTGTTAGTTGTGAAATTTTTACTGACCATCAAAGCTTAAAATACTTGTTTACACAAAAAGACTTGAACTTGAGGCAAAGAAGGTGGATGGAACTTATAAAAGATTATGATTGCACGATACATCACCATCCGGGTAAAGCTAATGTTGTTGCTGATGCTTTGAGTAGAAAATCTCTAGGCATAGTATCTTGTATTTATTATATTCGAGTTGACCTGCTGAGAGAGTTAGTTTTAATGGGGGTGGAATTAACTTTGAATGAGTCTTATGGAATAGTGGCACATTTAAATGTTAGACCCACGTTGATAGACTGGATAAAACAAGCACAGGCAGGAGATTCAGAATTGGAGAAAGTTAGAAATAATATGAAAAAGGGTAAAGCAAATGAATTTTCTATTCGGGATGATGACATTGTTATGTACGGAGACCGTTTGTGTGTACCTAATGTGCCTGATTTAAGAAGAACAATTTTAGAGGAAGCGCATTATTCTTTATATGCTATGCATCCAGGGAGCACGAAATTGTATAGAGATTTGAAACAATGTTATTGGTGGCCGGGAATGAAACACGACATTGCAGAATTTGTTGCTAGATGTCTAGTTTGCCAACAGGTGAAGGTGGAGCATCAGAAGCCAAGTGGTTTACTACAGCCCTTACCTATTCCTGAGTGGAAATGGGAGCATGTTACTACAGATTTTGTTATAGGTTTACCAAAATCATCACGAGGGTTTGATTCTATTTGGGTTGTCATTGATAGGTTGACTAAGTCTGCACATTTTCTTCCTATTAAAACTACTTACTCCATGGATAGATATGCCAAATTATATGTGGATGAGATTATCAGATTGCATGGTGCACCTGTTTCTATTATTTCTGATCGAGATCCTAAGTTTACTTCTCACTTTTGGCCTAGTTTACAAGAAGCTTTGGGGACTAAATTGAAATTTAGTACAGCTTTTCATCCTCAAACTGATGGGCAGTCAGAAAGAACGATCCAAACACTTGAAGACATGTTACGAATCTGTGTGTTGGAGTTCAAGGGGAATTGGGATGAACACTTGCCACTAATAGAGTTTGCTTATAATAATAGCTATCATTCGAGTATTGAGATGGCTCCTTATGAAGCTTTGTATGGGAGAAAATGCAGAACTCCAGTGTGTTGGACTGAAGTAGGAGAACGAAAACTACTTGGGCCAGAAATCGTACAGCAGACTACTGAAAAGATAAATCTTATCCATAATCACTTGAAGGTGGCGCAAAGCAGACAAAAAAGTTATGCAGACAACCGAAGGAAAGAATTGAAATTTGAGGAAGGTGATCGAGTATTCCTATGTGTTTCTCCTTGGAGAGGGGTTATGAGATTCGGGAAGAAGGGAAAGTTAAGTCCCAGGTACATTGGCCCTTATGAGATAATGAAACGGGTTGGAGCTGTAGCTTATAAATTGGCGTTACCACCAGAATTTTCCCGGATACACGATGTTTTTCATATATCAATGTTACGTAAGTATGTGTCTGATCCTTCACATTTATTTACTTCACAACCGATAGAGCTTCAAGAGGACCTAACCTACGTGGAGGAACCAATTGCTATTGTAGATCGAAAGGAGCAAGTGTTACGTAGTAAAACCATTTCACTAGTTAAGGTGATGTGGAGAAGTCAGAATGCGGAGTATGCCACCTGGGAAGGGGAGGATAACATGAAGAAGCAATATCCTCAATTGTTTGGTAAGTTTCTTATGCGTTAAATTTCGAGGACAAAATTTTTATAAGAGGGGTAGAATTGTAAGGCCCTAAAACACGATTAGTAAGGTTAATTATACGATTAAGTATAAGTTATGAGTTATAAGTTATAAATTGGTTATGTGGTTAAATGCATCATGAAAATATGTTTCTAAATGCATCATTATGTTTATAAAAATTAAGCTAGAGTGTTGGTGCGAAAGTGGCGATGTTTGGTCCCCAAATGTGAAAGTTATGAAATTCTGAGTAAATAATTACTGTTATGTTCGAGCCCAAATTAGGTGTACTAGTTTTATGATTTTGGGAAAACACAAAACATGAAAGTTGTAAATGTTTAAGTTATATACTCATAGACACAAAGTGAGAGTAAATCGGGGTCCGAAATAGTGAGTTATGGTGATTTTACGAGGCAGGACAAATCTGTCATTAACGGAATTGTCTTATTGGACCCCTTGCCCAACGAATCGCGTAATACCACCTTAAAGTGGTCACATAGCCACGTTTTTAAGCTTATAAGGCAGAACTTATCATCCTTTTCATTTCCTATTACAAGCTTGAGAAAAATATGCTTATGGAGAGAGAAAAACAAAGTTAAGGAAGAATTTCGTTGAAAATTCACCATAAATCGAGGAATTCTCGTGAGGTAATTACATCTTTATTAAAGTTTGTCACATGGATGAGTTATATACTTGGCATGTTTTTATTTCTGTTTTGGATATATATATTTTAATGATACCCATATTGCTGAATTGTGTTGGAACAAGGATGGGTTAAGAACATAGGTTAGAACCAAAGCTAGGATCGTAAATGCATACTTTAAAGTCCTAAATTTACATCATCTTTTCGTAAAGCAATTTGATTTAGAAAATACATGATTATGATGTATATTTCTGCTAAAACATGTTTATTATATGTTTCCATGAATTATACTCAAGGTCAAGGTTATGTATGCTTAAAATTGTTAAGTTATGCCTTAATGTTGTATTTTGACCTAGTTATGCTAAAAATGGTATAAATAATGGAATACTTATTGGAATTGAGTGATTCAAGTTGGAGAGTAAAATACACTCATACATGTATAACATATACGAAAATTGTGTAAAAATACCAAGGAATGAACCCTTGGTGATAGTTTGAAGTCGTGGTTTAAAATCTGCCCTAAAGGAGCAAGAATGCATACCAAGTGTTTGACGTTTTGCTCGACATAGAAAATGAGCCCTAGAAATTATGAAACATTAAAATTGTATTATTAAATGTGTTTAATGATATTGGGTGGAATATCATGAAAAGTTATGTTGTACAAAAATTATGAGAATTCCAGGAAGTTGAAGTTGTGTTGTTGTTTTTCTTGAGAAACGATTTGGAAAAGGCTGTAATAAAATGGGCATAACTTTGTCTAGCAAATTCATAATTTAATTCTGTAAATTGTGTTAGAACCCTAATTAATTGGGTGTTATATAAATGTGAAGTGTCATATGTAATTACTCCTTAGTTATTTCTGATTGACCAAATTATGTGATGTGTTACTGGGTTTGACGTTAATCGGTGTATTCAAATACTAACGACATTGACTTGTTAGGTGGGGAAGCAGCTAATACTACCATACCAAGGAAGTAGTTGGTATTAATCTTAGCACTAAATCCAAGGTGAGTGACCTTCCTTATGAAATATAAATGCTTATAATTTCATATGGAAATGTGTAGTTAAACACATGTGTGAAAATGTTTATGGGAGTAATGTTGTATTTATGAAACATATGCGTATGATTAAAAATGTTAAGCGGTGTTATATGATGATATGGACTAGTGAGTCCTTTATCTAATGTTAAGGACTGTGGTGGGTCCTACGGGATGTGGTGGTCCTGTTAATCCAACTTAAAGGTTTGTGTACTCGGGCCTAATAAAGGGATGTGGTGGTCCCTAATTACTGTGGTGGGTTAATTGGACTGTGGCGGGTCCAGGCTTGCGAGAGTTTCACAATTCCTGTTGGGTTATAGCATTAGAGAAAAATAAAAATGGTTATTCAAATTGGCTAAATGTGTGGTATGTGGTCATTCACTAAGCCTTTATAGCTTACACTCCTGTAATGTTTTGTTTTAGGTATGCTTATAAATGGAGTTCACTGCCAAGTTAGGACCTTAAAACGGGGGAGTGACGGATATTTAGTATGGTTTAAATATCAAGATTCCTTTTGTGTAATTATTAAACTAAGGATCTTGGTTATGTAAAGTTATGTAGTACTTATAAGTTATAAGTAAAGGCAGTTATGTTTTCATCTACACATACTTTTGGAAAAAAAAAATCTTATGCTATTTTCCTCAGAGATTTAAATTAAAGCATTGTTTAAGGCAATTTATCTCTAAATTAAAGGATGAGTTTAACAAAATTAATTCGGGGCCCGACATATAAGGTGTTGCTAAAGCCATCTCTGATTTCTTTCACTTATACTGCCTACTAAAAACAGTGCCTGAACTGTCAAAAATTATCCTTATCATTAAAAAATAAGGCACCCACAAGTCAAAGGTTAAACCTTTTTTCGCCCAAAATTAAATTTTTTTTACACATTTCTTTCTATCTCTGAAAATTAAAAAACCCTAACTCTCACTATACCACTGGAGGGGAATTTAAACCCATAATAAATGCAATGTTAAGAGATTAGCCCAGACAATATGAGTGGAATGAAATAAGGGACACCATATATACGTAGTTTGATTGATCGACCTGCCTACGTCCAGGGAAAGGAAGGGAGAGCTATTTATTATCTTAAGGAAACGATGAACGATTGAAATGCTAGGGTTGTTAGCTTAGAATCCAATTCATTGTGTTCAAGTTATAATTCAATATTGATGATGCTTGGATTTAGCACCACCGGATAAGTGATAGTGAGCTCAAACAGTAGCAGCTATGGCAGCCATAGAGATGTATAAGTGTATAAGTATGTAGAAGGGGATGAGTATAAGAGGAACTAAGACAATGATGTATAGTGGTTCAGCCAATTTGGCCTACATCCACTATGAGTGTGTGATCCACTAAGTATGGGCACTAATGGCCTTGGATACAATGCACATAACCCTCTCTCTCTCTCTCTACTGTGTGTACAAGCAGAGTTTTAGCTAGGGCTACAGTTAATGGATCGATCCCTTGTAGGGTTGTAGGTGACAAGTATATATAGGTATTGGGGGGTGTAGTGTACCCCCCAAGTATGCATGGTGCATGTGAATGATGATCTAGCCAATTCCCTGTTGACACCTGTAGATGCCAAATGATGACATAATATTCAGTCACGTGAGGGTGTGATTTTGTTATAACGGTCTGCCACGTGTCATATGAGCCTCTCGCGCACTGTTCCACGCGTCCCCCAAACCACGCGCTATCATGATGTCACCCTCGGCCTATGAGCCGAGGCCGAGGGCAAAGTTTCCTCCGGTAGTGAGCCTGGCCCAATTCTGGCCTCGTACTGTCGGCCCCTCGTACTGTCGTCTGAAGCATGGTAGAGGGTCGGCCCCTCGTACTGTCGTCTGAAGCCTGGTAGAGGGTCGGCCCCTCGTACTATCGTCTGAAGCCTGGTGGAGGGTCGGCCCCTCGTACTGTCGTCTGAAGTCTGGTGGAGGGTCGTCAAGAGATTGGTGAAGGGTCGTCCCCTCGTACTGTCGTCCGTTTTGGAGGCAATCCTCATCTAAGCCGAGGATATAAACGGGTATATCAATCACCCCCCAGCCCTTAGCCATAGGTGCTGCTGAGATGGCTGAGGGATAGTGTTTTAAATGAGATGCATGTATGATCATTTAGATGAGTGACACCTGGGCAGATACTCATTGTTGTTTCAGTTTCCAAGGCATGGCGGCTGCGCAGTGCACTTGGGGCCTTGTGCCCTAATTATACCTTTCTTGGTAAATGGGTCCACTCATTACCAAAGTATTTAAGAGATTTTCAAACTCTCTCTCTCCTTCTTCTTCTTCTTCGCGCCTAAGCATTCTCTCTCTAGAACCAGTTTCCATCGCCATTTGCAGCCTTCAAACCTTCAGGCCTAGCAGTGTTCTTGTTCTCTCCTCATCAGGTAACCTCTTTCATCCAGCGCTTTCTTTTGTCTTCATTTCTGTTTGTTTTTTAGGGTCGTAGGGCTGCACTTTTCTTGAGTTGCCCCATAGCTTTTTCCGGCGTCCTCTCCGGTCACTGGTTCTTGAATCGTTCTTGACGAAAACCTTTGAGTTCTTTGTTTAATCCAAAAGTCAAACCTGGTCAATTCCCCACTTGTTTGTAGCTAAATTAGTCAAGTCTAGTGTAATTTCTCCAAGTGTAGAGTCTTCCCTTTAATGCTTAGGAGGCTTTACAACTTAGTGTCTGAATTCCCATCTTTGAGAGAGAAACTCTTTACCGAGATCAGACGAATAGAGGAGGAGGAAGAGAGGAGACGAGGGGCCGACCCTACTTGGGTACGACCCATCTTTCCCATTCCTCTTGCCACCATAAGACCATCTGAACCATCTGAGTCTTGTGGGTCGTCATCTCATCCAGTCGAGACTCCCAAACCAAGTGAGATGGACGAGAGAGCATCCTCGCCAACTGGTGCTAGAACTTCTGGTAGGAGGGACACATCTGACCTTAGTCCAGGCCGAGAGGCCGAGGGTACGGCTCCCTCTGAGGCTGTCCCTGTGAAAACCCTGTCCCCCAATGCCTTCCAAGTGGCTTTTCCTCAGGGTCCTCCTGCAGGTGATGAGGGGGAGAGATCTGAGGACGAGGACGATGATACAGATGATGAGGTTGATACCTCCCACGCCTCGTCCCTTATCTCCTCTGTTAGGGATTGAGATCTCCTGATATGGAGGCATATTTATGGAGTGCCCTCCGGGGTAACTATGAGGGTTCCCTCTGAGGCTGAGAGGGTTTTTGATTGCCAAGAGGGAGAGGTTGCAGTCTACGAACAAATGTTCAAGGTTGGAGTCAGGCTCCCTCTGCACCCTGCCATTGCAGATATTCTGGCTGCCCTTGGCGTTTCCCCCTCTCAACTTCCTCCCAACTCTTGGAGGATGATCTTGGGCTATATTTCCTTGTGGAAGAATGCCTTTACCGACGAGCCCTCGGGTGACCTATTTCTGGGCTGCTACAACATCACCTCCTCGTCCAAGCAGCCTGGATATTATCACCTGGGGGTAAGGAGGTCTGAGAAGAAACTCCTCCATGTGGCACAAACTTCCAACTATGATTGGAAGAAGAGGCTTTTCTTTATCTCCGGGGAGTGGGAGCCTGTTGTCGATAGTCCGAGGGTCCCCAGGAAGTGGTCTAACCCCTCCATGAAGGCCAGGTCAGACCCTGGACTTAGTCTAGAGGAGAAGGATATCGTAGATTATCTGAGAGGACGAGGGCGAGAGGGTGAGCTTGCAAAATTCGAAGACTTGATGACCCCTCGATTCCTTAAAGAAGCTGGTCTGAGGGTCGGCCCTCTGACAGAACTATGTGAGTTATACTGAACATATTCCCTTCTTTACTTATTTTTGAAGTGTTCTCTCTTTATCTCTGAACTTTTCTGACATGTCGTCCTCTTATCAGATCGTCCTGCAGGTACACCAGACTATCTTTGGGAAATGACAGCTCCCAGCTTACTGTCTGGATTGGCCAAGAAGAAGGGGAAGGAGCCTCAGCAGGCTCCGAGGAAGACAAAGGCCGCTGGGCCGACAGTGGTGGAGCCGACCACTGACAGTAACAAAAGGAAGGAGCCTGAGGGCCCAGTTGAGCCTCGGCCTGATTCTCGGACGAGGTCCAGAGTCGACGCCTCTGAGGGGACGACCTCTTCGTCCAGCATGGGGGCCTTCTGGTCTCAAAATCTGGCCCATCTGAGGGCCGACCCCTCGTCACTGATCACGAACTTGCGGGCTGCCAAGGCCTCGATGTTCTCTGCACCGTCGGCCTCTGACTTCGAGTTCTTAGCAAAGATGCCTCCTGCTAAAGTGTACGACTATGGTCTGCACTCCCTTGCTCAGGTATTGGTCTTGACCCACCTCCTTAATTTCATTCTTTCGCTAACTGTTCCCTCGGCCCCTCTTGATATCTGTTCATTTTTCGTGCAGTCTGTTTGTGCCCTTACCTCAGCCACCAAATGGATGGCCGAGAATCAGATGAAGTTCCATGAGGCCGAAAGGGCTATTCAGCATGAGGTTGTCTTGCAGACAGAGCTTGATACTGCGAAGACTGAGCTTGATACTGCGAGGGCTGAGCTTGAGAGTGCTAGGACCGAGCATGCTAGGGTCCTAGATGAGCTGATGAGGCAGCACGATGCCGACCTGCAAGCCAAGGACTTGATCATCAAGGATAGGGATGAGGCTTTACTGAACATGGAAGTCAAGCACAAGACTGATCTGGAAGAAGCCATCAAGAAAGCTGAGGCCGATGCTGTTGAGGCTTATAAGACTTCAGATGAATTTCAGGGCTTCGGCCTTGAGTATCTGGAAAGGGGGATCAGGACGGCCTGCCGATGGGTCATCCTCAAATTCGGTGATGTCGTCTCGTCGGTTCGTCCTTCACTGGAGGGTGTTCAACTGGACGACCCCCTAATTGCCGAGGCCCTCAACCAATTGGAATCCCAAGTTCAGGTCGAGGGGGTCGGCACTTCTGAAGATCACCTTGTTCTGGTTATTGAGGAGACCGTTCCTATAGATGTAGAGGCCTTGCCCTCTGATGTCGTCCCATAGGGTGGCTGCCTGTAGCCCATACCCTTCTAGTGTATTTTTGTGCTTTGTATTGTAAAACACTTGATATTTTATGTTTTGTCAATACCATCGTCTCTACTTCTACTGTCTTCCATAATTGATGTCTTCCATATTTAATTCTATTATGGTTTGCTCATTGTTGATGCTACTAACCCCTCCCTCGTCTTTTTTGAGGACCAATGTGGGGTCGTCCCCTCATGTGGCCCCATTATAACCGAGGGTTCAAGTAACCAAATTAATGATTTTTAAATAAAGTCTACCCTCCTCTTTTTTGAGGATAGTGGTGGGGTCGTCCCCTCCACTGGTCCCCATTTATAGCCGAGGGATTCACTTACCAAATTAATGGTTTTTAAATAAAGTCTACCCTCGTCTTTTTTTAGGACAGTGGTGGGGTCGTCCCCTCCACTGGTCCCCATTTATAGCTGAGGGATTCACTTACCAAATTAATGGTTTTTAAAGTCTTCCCTCGTCTTTCTTGAGGACAGTGGTGGGGTCGTCCCCTCCACTGGTCCCCATTATAGCCGAGGGATTCACTTACCAATTTAATGGATTTTAAAGTCTTCCCTCGTCTTTCTTGAGGACAGTGGTGGGGTCGTCCCCTCCACTGGTCCCCATTATAGCCGAGGGATTCACTTACCAATTTAATGGATTTTAAAGTCTTCCCTCGTCTTTTTTGAGGATAGTGGTGGGGTCGTCCCCTCCACTGGTCCCCATTATAGCCGAGGGATTCACTTACCAAATTAATGGTTTTTAAAGTCTTCCCTCGTCTTTTTTGAGGACAGTGGTGGGGTCGTCCCCTCCACTGGTCCCCATTATAGCCGAGGGATCAACTTTCCAATTTAATGGATTTTAAAGTCTTCCCTCGTCTTTCTTGAGGACAGTGGTGGGGTCGTCCCCTCCACTGGTCCCCATTATAGCCGAGGGATCAACTTTCCAATTTAATGGTTTTTAACAAAAGTCTTCCCTCGTCTTTCTTGAGGACAGTGGTGGGGTCGTCCCCTCCACTGGTCCCCATTATAGCCGAGGGATCAACTTTCCAATTTTAATGGATTTTAAAGTCTTCCCTCGTCTTTCTTGAGGACAATGGTGGGGTCGTCCCCTCCACTGGTCCCCATTATAGCCGAGGGATCAACTTTCCAAATTAATGGATTTCTGTAGATGTTTCCATGCGTGCTAGGACTGACAACAGGATGAGGGAAACACTGATATTTCTCATTAATTTTCCAAGTGTTCTGTTGGAGCAACTCTCATTACAATTATGGCCTTTCAAGACCTTACAACACTACTGATAGTATTTCTTCAAATGATCTGCATTCTAGGGGTTTGAAAAAGGTTCCCCCTCTAGGTTTTCTAGCCTGTAGGTCCCAGGGATGACTTCATCGATGACCCTATATGGGCCATGCCAATTAGGGTGAAGCTTGTTGGGCTTTTGCCAAGTCTTCTTGAGGACCAAGTCCCCCACTGCGATGGGCCTCTGTTTCACCCTCTGATTGTAGAACCTTGCGGTCCTCTGTTGGTAGGCGGCCTGCCTTACCTCAGCGTTCTCCCTTCTTTCCTCAATCAGGTCCAAGTCGAGTCTCCTCTCCTCCGCATTTTTCTGGGGGTCATACACCTGGACTCTATGCGTAGGAAACTCAATCTCGGTGGGGATGACGGCTTCTGATCCATATGCTAGCATGAATGGGGTCTCTCCGGTAGAGGTCCTCACTGTCGTCCTGTATGCCCACAGCACGGCATATAACTCCTCGACCCATCTTCCTTTTGCCTCCTCAATCCTCTTCTTAATTCCGTCTAGGATTGTCCTGTTCGTAACTTCAGTTTGCCCATTGGCCTGAGGTCGGCCTGGGGTGGAGAAAAATTGTTTGATACTTACCCTCTCACAGTATTTCTGTAGAGAGGCATTCTTGAACTGAGTCCCGTTATCCGAGATGAGGGTGTTGGGGAGACCATATCTGCATATGATGTTTTTCCAGATGAACTGGAAGGTCTTCTGCTCTGTGATTATCACCATTGGCTCCGCCTCCACCCATTTTGAAAAATAATCAATGGCTACGATGAGGAATCGATAGTTATTGATGGCCCTAGGCAAGGGTCCTACTAGGTCGATCCCCCACACTGCAAATGGCCATGGGGATGTAATGGAAGTAAGAGGCTGATGGGGCTGGTGAGGGATGGTGGCAAATCTTTGACATTTGTCGCACTTTTTTATGTATGCCACTGCGTCTTTCCCCAAGGTCGGCCACCAGTACCCCTGGGTGATTACCCTCTTCGCTAGGGATCTACCCCCAATGTGGCTTGAGCACGACCCTTCATGCACATCTTGCAAAATGGAAGGGACTTCTGAGGGATGCACACACCTAAGTAAGGGGAGCAGAAACCCCTTTTTGTATAAGATGTCTCCGATGACAGTGAATTTTTCCGCCCTATACCTCAGCTTCTTCCTTTCATGCCTCGCTTCTGGCATCTCACCCTCTTTAATGTATCTGATCAGGGGGTCCATCCACGAAGCTTCTTGAGAGACATTTAGGAAATTGCCAAGTGTTCCCTCGGGGTCCTCAATAGTTGGCTGAAGCAAAATTTCCACTGGGACCGTCCTCCTGATGTCTGTCCTAGTTGCCAAGGCCAATCTCGCAAAGGCATCAGCACGGCCGTTGTCTAGCCTAGGTATCCTCTTTAATTTTACTTCTCTGAAGCCTTTCATTAGTGACCTCACCTTCTCGAGGTATCTATCCATTCTCTCATCCTTAGCCTCGTATGCCCCTAGTATCTGATTCACCACTAGCCTTGAATCACTATGGACCAGAATCTGGCCGACACTAAGAGACTTGGCCAGGGAGAGGCCTGCTACTAAGGCCTCATATTCAGCCTCATTATTGGAGGCTTTGAAGTTGAACCTCAGGGCGTATTCGACGTCTGTACCATCGGGTGCTGACAGTATCAGTCCAGCCCCACTTCCACTGTCACAGGAGGACCCGTCAACGAAGAGGCTCCACAGAGTCTTTCCCTCTGAAAAATTTCCCTCAGAGAGGGACCCCTGTCTAAAGATGTATTTTCCCTCTTCATTTTCAGTCGCTTTCTTTCTAGCAGTGCTTGTCTCGGCCCTATCTGCGGGTGTGTCGGCGGGTCTGTCTTTTGTATCCGTCATCCCAAGGGTCTCACCTTCGACCTCATCATCTTCCCAAGTGAACTCAGCCACGAAGTCTGCCAATGCCTGCCCCTAATGGCAGTCCTAGGTTGATACACAATGTCAAACTCCCCCAGCTCTATAGCCCAGGCCATCAACCTACCTGATTTTTCTAGCTTGTGTAGGACCTGCCTAAGAGGAGAGTCGGTGAGGATGACCATTGTATGGTACTGGAAGTACGGCTTCATCTTCCTCGAGGCATGGATCAAGGCGTAGGCCAACTTCTCCATCCTCGGGTATCTTTGCTCTGCCCCCTGGAGTGCCTTGCTGTTAAAATACACAGGCTTCTGTATTTCGTCTTCGTCTCTCACAATGGCTGCGTTGATGGCCAAGTCTAAGACGGCGAGGTACACGTAAAGTTGTTCACCATGCACGGGTCGTGACAGCAGCAAGGGAGACCCTAAGTATGATTTTAGCTCCTTGAAAGCCTCATCACACTCTTCACTCCATTCAAAGGCCTTTCTGAGGATCTTAAAGAATGGTAAACACCTGTCTGTGGCTCTTGACACAAATCTGTTCAGGGCAGCCACTCTCCCTGTAAGCCTCTGAACGTCTTTAATGGACTTGGGGGTCTTCATCTCAACAAGGGCCTTTATCTTTTCAGGATTGGCCTCGATGCCTCTTTGGTTGACAATGAACCCCAGGAACTTCCCTGCCCCGACCCCGAAGACACATTTGGCCGGGTTAAGCTTCATCTGGTATTTGTCCATCGTATTAAAGGTCCTCTCCAGGTCTGCCACATGATCCTCTGCCTTCAAACTCTTGGTCAGCATGTCATCCACGTAGACCTCCATGGACTTCATAATTTGGTCTTCGAACATTTTGTTTACGAGGCGCTGGTACGTTGCCCCCGCATTTTTTAGACCAAAGGGCATGACCCTATAGCAGTATGTCCCCTTATCAGTGATGAAGGCAGTCCTCTCCGAGTCTTCAGGGTTCATGAAGATCTGGTTGTACCCTGAGTGGGCATCCATAAAACTCATGAGCTCATGGCCTGCAGTAGCTTCTACCATCTGGTCGATGCGGGGGAGAGGGAAGTTGTCTTTGGGATAATGCTTGTTGAGGTCTGTGAAGTCCACGCACATTCTCCACTTGTCGTTGGCCTTTGGGACAATGACTGCATTGGACAGCCATTCAGGGTAGATGACCTCTCTAATAAATTCAGCGTCTTCTAATTTTTTGACCTCGTCCCTGATGACCTCATATTTTTCTCTAGAGTAAATTCTCCTCTTCTGTTTCACCGGCTTCACTCCCTCTACCACATTGAGCTTGTGGCACATGACTTCAGGGTCAATCCCTGGCATATCTACATGACTCCAGGCGAAGACGCTTCGCCTTCTCCTCAATAGTTTAATGAGGTCTTCCTTGATGTCGGACTTCAAAGACTTGCCAACTTGGACAGTTTTTTCCGTGTCATCCTCATCGAGGATGATGGATTCTACCTCTTCCGCAGCCTCTCCTTTCTTCAGCTTTGTTTCATCTCTGGGGTCTAGGGTATCAATGTTGTAAGTGGTCGTAACCCTCTTGTGTGCCTCCCTTTCTTCAGCGGAGTTGTAGTAACACTCTCGCGCTGTCATCTGGTCTCCCTGAACTTCCCCTACCCCGTAAGGGGTAGGAAATTTGATCATCTGGTGGACCGTAGACGGCACAGCTTCAAACCCCTTGAGGGCCACACGCCCGAGTATGATGTTGTAGGCCGAAAACACCTGCTCGTCCATCACAAAGAAACTGACCTTCTTTGTGAGCCATCTCGGCCACTCGTCCCCCATCCTCACATCGGCCTCATATACCCCAAGGGGATGAACCTTTTCCCCACTGAACCCAATCAATGGATGATGGTAGGGGACAAGTCTAGCACGGCTGAGACCCAAAGCTTTGAAGCATGGCCAAAACATCACATCTGCAGAGCTACCCCCATCTACCAAGATCCTCGGCACCTCGCATCCGTGCACCCTGGTAGTGATGACGATAGGGTCATAATGTGGGTCTAAGAGGCCTTTGAAGTCCATCCTTGAAAACCCTACTATCAGTGTGTCCATATCCACCTTCTTCCTCTTTTCTGACTTGACCTCCAAGGAGGTTGCGTGTACCGTCTTCGTCACTGCCTTTGCTTCAGCCACATGGGCCTTCCTGTCGGTGACCTCAGACCCTCCTCCTGCAAGTCCCCCGGAGATCATTCCTACTCCGAGCGAGATCATATTAAGTCTCTTGACAGGGCCGTGGTCGTCTCTCGGCGGGAGGTTAGGGTCGTCCTCATCATCATAAGGGTCGTCCCCTCTTTTTTGAGGACCTTCTCTGCATGCATCGCCTCGCTTCTTTCTGGGGTCGTCCCCTCGACCCCTCTTGAAGGCACCTTTGTCGACGTACTTTCTCAGCTTTCCTTCCTTCAGCATCTTCTCAATTTTGTCTTTCAGAGCAAAGCATTTATCCGTTACGTGGCCGTGGTCTTGATGAAATTCACACCACAGGTTCTTATTCCTCTTGTCGGGGGCTGCCCTCAGCTTCTCAGGCCACTTCAGCGTCCGGTCACTCTTTATCTCATTGAGAATTTGTTCACAGCTGACCGTCAGAGGGGTGTACCCAGCGAACTTGTCATCCGTGGACCTCTTCTTCCCCTCTTTATTCTTCTTAGGGTATTTACTCCCACTTGCACCTCCTCTTTCGTCCTCATATTTTGCAGCCATCGCCTCTTCGGCGTTCATCACCTTTCCTGCTATCGACAACAGTTCGGCCATCGTCCTCGGAGGGTCTTCAGCAAGCTTCCATAACAGCTTCCCCTTTTGGAGTCCTCCAATCAGGGCTGTCATGGCTATGCTCTCCTCATAGTCTTCCACCTCCAGCTTCTCCTTATTGAATCTGGCTATATAGTCCCTCAGACTCTCACTCTTTCCCTACTTGACATAGAGCAGGTGGGTGGTCTTCTTCTGTGGCCTCACCCCGAAGCAGAAATTATGGATGAACAGGTCGGCCATCTGCTTAAAGTTTTCGATGGAATTTTTTGGAAGAGACGTGTACCAGACATGCGCAGCCCCTGTCAAGGTACCAGAGAAGGCACGACACCTCATCTCATCTGAGATAGAGTATATGTCTGCCGCCGACTGATACATCTCCACATGGTGGACGGGGTTGGTACTCCCGTCATACCTTGGGGTGACCATAGGTGGCTTGAATTTTGATGGCGTGGGAAAGTTGACTATCTTTGCCACAAAGGGTGAGCCTATGGTGTATCCCCTCTGAAGAGGGTCTCGGCTCTTCAATATATCACCAATATTATCCTCTAGCCGCTGGATTGAGTCATTCCAGGGCCTCACAGGGTCGGCCTGGACGATGTTATACCTTGCTGCCTCTCCGAGGTGGACGGAGGGTTCTGCTGCAGCAGGCCTGTGTCAGCTGTTTACTTCCCTTTGGCCATCATCTCGTCCTTGGGGTCGGCCATCTGCTGCCTCCCTCCTGGATCTCGCAGGGCTTCTTGGTCTGGACAACTATTCCCGCAGGTCATTTACTGGGCCTAGCCTCTCAAAGGCCGACCCCCTGCTTAAGCGATCAAAAGCAGAGCCTCTTGGACGATCATCGGGGTTTGGTCTCCCACACTTCCCTCTACTGTCCTAGAGGGGTCGTACAGTATTGTTGGAGACCTCATAGGGTTCCCAGCATTCTATTGGGGCTTCCTCTCCCTCCAGATCGTCATACCTGTCCTCAGGGCAAGGGTTTCCTTGCCTCCCCAGACGTAAACGTCGGGGGTCAGCAACATCCCTACGCCGCTGAGGGGGTGGTAGGTCTTTGCATGGTGCCTGGGGTGGTCCCCTGACCCCATGCTGTCCTGGAGCTTCTGCCGGAGTAATCATCTCAGGTGAGACCCCTGGTGGTCTCAGTATGTTCTGGCTTAGAGCTGTGAACTGCTCCTGCATCATCCGCTGGCTTGCTGTCAGAGACTTTAGGGCTGCCGCCACATCAGCCATCTCAGACTGGGGTGGCGGCTGACTGGAACTGGGTCTTCCCCCCTCATCCGGCAGGGGAAGTGGTGGTGGTGGCATCTCAAGTGCCATGTGCTTGAGCTATGAAAAGTTGGACTGAAGAAAATACTGGTGAGCTTGAATACCTTAGTGGGTCTCTTTCAATGGTGAAACACCTCCTCTCAGGGGGAGTGTTGGTTCACCACCAGAGTGCCCAGTGAGGTCAAGCTGTACTTAGGGAAGAGATGTTTTCTCGCGTTCCCACAGACGGCGCCAAACTGATGATGCTTGGATTTAGCACCACCGGATAAGTGATAGTGAGCTCAAACAGTAGCAGCTATGGCAGCCATAGAGATGTATAAGTTTATAAGTATGTAGAAGGGGATGAGTATAAGAGGAACTAAGACAATGATGTATAGTGGTTCAGCCAATTTGGCCTACATCCACTGTGAGTGTGTGATCCACTAAGTATGGGCACTAATGGCCTTGGATACAATGCACATAACCCTCTCTCTCTCTCTCTACTGTGTGTACAAGCAGAGTTTTAGCTAGGGCTACAGTTAATGGATCGATCCCTTGTAGGGTTGTAGGTGACAAGTATATATAGGTCTTGGGGGGTGTAGTGTACCCCCCAAGTATGCATGGTGCATGTGAATGATGATCTAGCCAATTCCCTGTTGACACCTGTAGATGCCAAATGATTACATAATATTCCCTCACGTGAGGGTGTGATTTTGTTATAACGATCTGCCACGTGTCATATGAGCCTCACGCGCACTGTTCCACGCGGCCCCCAAAGCACGCGCTGTCATGATGTCACCCTCGGCCTATGAGCCGAGGCCGAGGGCAAAGTTTCCTTCGATAGTGAGCCTAGCCCAATTCTGGCCTCGTACTGTCGGCCCCTCGTACTGTCGTCTGAAGCCTGGTAGAGGGTCGGCCCCTCGTACTGTCGTCTGAATCCTGGTGGAGGGTCGGCCCCTCGTACTGTCGTCTGAAGTCTGGTGGAGGGTCGTCAAGAGATTGGTGAAGGGTCGTCCCCTCGTACTGTCGTCCGTTTTGGAGGCAATCCTCATCTAAGCCGAGGATATAAACGGGTATATCAAATATCGTTCAATTGGGTGAGGTTTTCCTTATTTATAAGTACAAGGTTCTTATAATTAGGGGTCTCATTACTTTTATCATATTTCTGAGTTGTAGAGTCCAACTAGGGTTACTCGTCTGTGTTTTATTGTGATGTCCCTAAATTCTAAATTAGTTATTCCTTGATAATCGACCGACTATATAGACCTTTAATATTTATCAGCCACATGTTTGTCCATGTGGCAGGACCAACCATATCTCCCTTTAATCTTTACCAAGACTAGGGTGATCAGTCTTATTGACTAGGTCGATTTGGGGATAGAAATTTGATTATTTGATATCTTGGATTCTCATTGGTCAATGCCGCTGGCGCGGATCCATTTTCATAAATGATGAGAGTCCCTGTAACACCCCACGACTTTGGAGACTGAGAAATTAAATTTTTGGGAAGATAAAATTTAATTAAATTGGAGAATTTTAGAATTTGGGAAATGAGGTCCAAAAATAGAAAATATTTTAAAGTATTCCGGATGATGATTTTGAGGGTACCATCGATCCCGGAAGGGTCGAGATAGTCAAAATGACTGTCATTGGGTTTTATTTCGGCTCCGGAATATTTTTAAGTCAGTTTGACTCTAATTGGTCTAAACGAGTCATTTAAAGTGTGTATTAACATTTAAAACTGGGTTTGTTGTTTTAAAGGATTGGAGGCTTACGGATGAAGCCTTCTCAAATAGAGAAAGAGAGAAAGAAAAAGGAAGAAAGAAAGAAGAAGGAAAAGAAGAGAGAGAGGAAGAAAAAGCTTGGGATTTCCGGCCCAATCGCGACATCGAGGATGATCGAACCTCTACAAATCTGAGGCAAGTGTTTAATCTTGCTAAATAGCTATTTGTGTATTTCATTTCATAATTTGTGGGGTAAAGAAATGGATTTTTGGGTATAAATACCAAAACCTAGATTTTTAGGTTTAATCTTGAAATCAATGTTAAATAGGGATTTAATGGATTAGAAGTGGTTGGGATCAACTTTGGGTTGACTTATGGGGTTAAAATCATAAATTGATGAAGGTTTAATTGTTAGAAATGAAAATTTAGGGTTTAGAATTCGTGGGTTTTGATGAAGAAGAAGAAACCTTCAAAAATTTGCAGGTCCGAATCGATTCGCCCCCTTAAGCGAATCGATTCGGTTTAGTGAAATTGGCAGGTCTGCATTGACTGAATCGATTCGGACCCAAGCCGAATCGATTCGGCCTATTGCAGAAGCCCAGGTCTTTGGACCCGAATCGATTCGCCTTGGGGGCCGAATCGATTCGCTGGGCCGAATCGATTCGGAATAGGGCCGAATCGATTCGGAAACAGGGCATTTTGAGGTATTTTCTCCATAGTGATTTCAAACCCTTTTTGGTTGGGTTTATTGATTTGGGGGCTCTCTCTTAGGATGTAAAAGATATATTCTTGGAGTCATATAAGGAGTTACTCACATATTGGGATTTGGGGACTCCTTAGGGTAACTTGGGGGAAATGTACCCATGTACGTATTGGAGTTACATATGGATATCGGGGAAACCTCTTTGAGGTTGGAATGACCAATTATAGATAAAGGTATATATATCTGTTTGAGGTTGAGAACTCTTAGAGAGTGAGGGGTATCCTATCCTTAGAAATATTTAGACTAAGGAACAAATGATAACCCGATAGGAGTAAGGGTTCATATAATAAATTGAACCATAGGTAAAAATGGGAAACAACTTGGGGGTGTACTATCGACTAGGATAAGCGGTAGCGTAAATTCTAGTTAGGATAGTTTATACGCAATTATGGGGATATGGCCATTGAGATTTCCAATACTTGAAATGAGGTTGGAATAAATTGAGGTTTTAGACTATTAAGTCATGTTTATGCCTATGGTTAGATAGTACTAAAGATAATTATGTACTTTCACATTTAGAGGTGAAAGGTGTAGTGATGGATTCCTACACAAATTCTTGGGTGATAACCCTAATGTTGAATGTATATGTATAGATATATACATATGGTTTTGGGAGACTACTCATCATAGGAAGATGATTGAATATGTTTCAAGTGAGGGATTGTATTCACATATCGAGGTAAATTTAATGGAAATTGTGGTGGCGGCTTGTGTATTGAGTATTATGTATACTTATAACCGAGTTTATATATCTTGTACATATGAACGATACTTAGTTTATATATATAGATATAAGGATATGTGAATATGTGTTGATATATATATATATCTGTATGTATATAGATATATGGATATCTTCATGTTGTGGACATACATGGTATGGATATTTAAACCGTATACGATGGTTTATTATTTGATCATATGATTGGATCATATGGATTATATATATTATGCAAGTAAATGATATATATACTTAATTGGTTAAGCATACCCCGCTTATGCTATCATTGGGAAGTTGCGCGCGTAGTGGGTGAGCATCCTGGCTAGAAAAGCAAGGTGTGGATATTCCCCAGGTCATAGTCGTCCCGTGTGTTACCATATGATATATATATATTTATTTTGGGATGAGACGTGATGGGTATGTTTCGTCTCATTGCCGGTTTGGAGCTATGACCGCTTCCCGGGACGTCGTGTGCGTGAGTTTACCACGAGATGGGTGTCGTTTAGTCCCACCATGGTGGCCCCAGTTTTGCTACGTGAGCCGGGCACTGGGAAGATGATAGCATTGATGCAGTTTATCGGCGATATATATAGCCGGGTATATTATGTGCATGGCCTTGTACATCATATGTAGTATGTACACTTGGCTATTGGATTGATGATGATATATATACGGTTAGAAATAAATACCTATATATATATATATATATTTATATATATATCCTATAGACGAAAGGATATGGACTTTTATGAAGTACATCTTAGATGATTATGGTGTACTAGATTGATGGGGGTTGATGTATCGCACATAAGGTATTATTCGGTTACATCATCCCAAGGATATTATTGGAGGTTCTTTTATTTTATTTTATTTGTTTTCTTTTTTCTTTTCTTCTTTCTTTCTTTAGTAGTTATAGTTAGTAGTAATGGTAGTATTAACTTGTATGTTGAGGATTATGGATCTCTAGGATCGACATTGCCCAGGAGTAGTGTAACGAGGTGGTTCCTTGTTTGGATTTCGCTTTGCGAGACACCTCACGCACGAAACGTAGTGCCATGTCGAGATTTGAGAGAAGTAATTCCATAGGTGGCATCTCGGATCTCTGGTCTTGACCTTGTCAGGAGTAGTGTAACGGGGCGGTTCCGTGTTTGGATTTCGCTTTGCGAGACTCCCCACGCATGAAACGTAGTACAATTTTGGGATTAGAGAGAAGTCTTGCCAATATTCCATGTGCATGTTATCAAGTATATTAATTCTCACGTTTTTAGCCTATATAGGTATATATATATATGTATATGTATAGGGGAAATGTTTTAGGAATTATGATGATTATAATTCATAAGATTATTAATCGGAATTCATTAAGCCTATTATGGCAAAATTGTTTGTATTCATAATCTAGTAAGATTAGAAACAGGGTGGATTCTTGGGCTAGGTTAGGAAGGCAAATTCTCGTGGGGATAAGCTAGGCCTATAATAAGTTAGGTTGTCCTAATAATGTGGGGGTAATTTAACTAAAACTTGAGGACGCGAATAGGTGCGCGCCTTTAGATGAGAGGTGAGTTGGGGTTTCGCGAGAGTGCGGTCTCACTTTAATTATGAAATAAAGTGCACCGATATTTATTATGCACGGTTAACACACTTGCTAAATATTTTACACATTCGGGGCTCTGACCCGTTTACTTTTCTCTCCTCCTTGTATATATATATGTTACCACAGGTATCCTACCGCATGGATGCCGGATGACCTTCTATCCTGAGTCTTGGGAGCCGTGACAGGTGCGGACTGTTGCGGGATGTTTCATGTAGCCGCTTCCTACTTCTTTAAAATTCTAGGTAGGATTCATGTTGTATATCGGGTTTATACCCAAGGGATATTTACATACATGTTTATATTTATTCCATTCAGTTATTGTATTGGTTGTGATCCAACAGCTTATTCGGGTCTACTTTTTGTAGTACATTCGGTTGTATTTAATTGGTTCATTTTATTTCTAGCATTTTATTTATTATAGTTCTTTCCTGCATCTCTCCTATTCATTAGTAGTTTTATAGTGTTGGGTTGTTGTATGTTGCAAGTTTTAAATTTTTATAACATCTCGCTTATATGATTTCGGGTAGTTAGTCCTATATTATATAGTACCGTTAGTTGATGTTGAGACTGGACCATCTGGAATTCCTGATTTAATATAGTATAGGGCTGGCCACCCGTTATTATTTTAGGCGGGTTGTTACAGATGGTATCAGAGCATCGGGTTCTAGAGTCCTTAGGATCTGTGCGAGTTTTCCGCATTCTTCCGTTAACGTTCTTGACATAAAGCCCTACAAATAGGACTGTTGTGTTCACTGCGTTGCTTTCTTCTGTGAAGTGTATTCACTTGATTGACGTTCTGATAACAATTGCTCTTGTTTCATTTCAGACGTCGCCTAGATTTTGTCGTCTAGGAAAGGATAAGTTTATAAGTACAATACCCATAGCATATTTTGGGTACGCTTTGATCGGGGGTAGTTGTTTTCCCCGATTCTGGAGGAGTTATTGAGGAGATTTCTAGCAATGGTTCGAGGTGATTTGTCGGCAGTTGAGTAAGAAAGGAAAATTTACTCGAATGACAAACCTTGGACTTGATAAAGTAAGTCTGAGGAGAGGTTATTGTAGTCTTTGGGAGGTTTGGATTTAGAAACCCGTCAACCTTCGCTAGGAAGGATTTTGAGGAAGATGTTTCTCTTATGGAGAAATAGGTTTAGGAGTAATGATTGTCCTGGAAGAAGTAGAGGGTCTTGAATTGAGATCCTTGGATGAGGTGAAACCATTAGATTATGGAAGTATAAGGTAGAATACCTTTCTTTGGGTTTAAGTCATACTTTGTGCGATACCGGGAACGTCGAGAGTTATAACATTGAATTCCGGAGGTGAGGGATGTTAAGGTTCGCTGAATAGTGACTATAAGACTATTGTCTTATGGGTAGGTAGGGCATGTGATTATAGTGCGCCTAAGAGGGGAGACTTATATTGTGGAAAGACGTTAATGTATGTAAAGAAGTTTTAGAGTTGTGAGATTTAAAGTTTAGTAGGGGTATGTTGAGCGGATAATTTAGCTCATAGTTGTGCTAGTTTTGAGAACTAGATATTGGCTAGAGTATTGTATTTGTTGAGGCCTTGTGTCTTAAACATAAGGTGTTTGTTTGGCGTGTCGAAAGACGCGGAATATATTTATATTGTATTATTGTATAGGCCCTCGGGCAATATCTAAAATATGAAAAAAATCTTTTATAAAACCTTAACCCTGGTTCAACTAATCTCAATCCCCGACGTAGCTACACAGTAGTGTATTGGGAGGGTTCCTTGTTTGGATTTCGCTTGCGAGACCTCCCCCGCACGAAGGTAGCTAGCGTCAGGAATTGAGGAGAGTTCAACCATTGCGAATTTTTAAACTTTTATATAATTAGTATATTGTTATAAATTATATTACCGAGGGTTATCTTACATTTTGAGGCTAATGGAGCCTGATTAGGATTTTATGAGTGGAAACTCGGATACGGGGTGTATGGGCACCCCGGGGTAGTTATTTGTTTTAAAATCCATATGGTTCGACATGAGAACTAGGGAGGATCGGTATAGTGATCCTAAGACTTGATGTTAGGACTAGATGATATTGAGGTCCTAGGCATATCTTAAATTTCGCGGACGAAATTCTTGTAAGGGGGGAAGATTGTAACACCCCACGACTTTGGAGACTGAGAAATTAAATTTTTGGGAAGATAAAATTTAATTAAATTGGAGAATTTTAGAATTTGGGAAATGAGGTCCAAAAATAGAAAATATTTTAAAGTATTCCGGATGATGATTTTGAGGGTACCATCGATCCCGGAAGGGTCGAGATAGTCAAAATGACTGTCATTGGGTTTTATTTCGGCTCCGGAATATTTTTAAGTCAGTTTGACTCTAATTGGTCTAAATGAGTCATTTAAAGTGTGTATTAACATTTAAAACTGGGTTTGTTGTTTTAAAGGATTGGAGGCTTACGGATGAAGCCTTCTCAAATAGAGAAAGAGAGAAAGAAAAAAGAAGAAAGAAAGAAGAAGGAAAAGAAGAGAGAGAGGAAGAAAAAGCTTGGGATTTCCGGCCCAACCGCGACATCGAGGATGATCGAACCTCTACAAATCTGAGGCAAGTGTTTAATCTTGCTAAATAGCTATTTGTGTATTTCATTTCATAATTTGTGGGGTAAAGAAATGGATTTTTGGGTATAAATACCAAAACCTAGATTTTTAGGTTTAATCTTGAAATCAATGTTAAATAGGGATTTAATGGATTAGAAGTGGTTGGGATCAACTTTGGGTTGACTTATGGGGTTAAAATCATAAATTGATGAAGGTTTAATTGTTAGAAATGAAAATTTAGGGTTTAGAATTCGTGGGTTTTGATGAAGAAGAAGAAACCTTCAAAAATTTGCAGGTCCGAATCGATTCGCCCCCTTAAGCGAATCGATTCGGTTTAGTGAAATTGGCAGGTCTGCATTGACCGAATCGATTCGGACCCAAGCCGAATCGATTCGGCCTATTGCAGAAGCCCAGGTCTTTGGACCCGAATCGATTCGCCTTGGGGGCCGAATCGATTCACTGGGCCGAATCGATTCGGAATAGGGCCGAATCGATTCGGAAACAGGGCATTTTGAGGTATTTTCTCCATAGTGATTTCAAACCCTTTTTGGTTGGGTTTATTGATTTGGGGGCTCTCTCTTAGGATGTAAAAGATATATTCTTGGAGTCATATAAGGAGTTTCTCACATATTGGGATTTGGGGACTCCTTAGGGTAACTTGGGGGAAATGTACCCATGTACGTATTGGAGTTACATATGGATATCGGGGAAACCTCTTTGAGGTTGGAATGACCAATTATAGATAAAGGTATATATATCTGTTTGAGGTTGAGAACTCTTAGAGAGTGAGGGGTATCCTATCCTTAGAAATATTTAGACTAAGGAACAAATGATAACCCGATAGGAGTAAGGGTTCATATAATAAATTGAACCATAGGTAAAAATGGGAAACAACTTGGGGGTGTACTATCGACTAGGATAAGCGGTAGCGTAAATTCTAGTTAGGATAGTTTATACGCAATTATGGGGATATGGCCATTGAGATTTCCAATACTTGAAATGAGGTTGGAATAAATTGAGGTTTTAGACTATTAAGTCATGTTTATGCCTATGGTTAGATAGTACTAAAGATAATTATGTACTTTCACATTTAGAGGTGAAAGGTGTAGTGATGGATTCCTACACAAATTCTTGGGTGATAACCCTAATGTTGAATGTATATGTATAGATATATACATATGGTTTTGGGAGACTACTCATCATAGGAAGATGATTGAATATGTTTCAAGTGAGGGATTGTATTCACATATCGAGGTAAATTTAATGGAAATTGTGGTGGCGGCTTGTGTATTGAGTATTATGTATACTTATAACCGAGTTTATATATCTTGTACATATGAACGATACTTAGTTTATATATATAGATATAAGGATATGTGAATATGTGTTGATATATATATATATCTGTATGTATATAGATATATGGATATCTTCATGTTGTGAACATACATGGTATGGATATTTAAACCGTATACGATGGTTTATTATTTGATCATATGATTGGATCATATGGATTATATATATTATGCATGTAAATGATATATATACTTAATTGGTTAAGCATACCCCGCTTATGCTATCATTGGGAAGTTGCGCGCGTAGTGGGTGAGCATCCTGGCTAGAAAAGCAAGGTGTGGATATTCCCCAGGTCATAGTCGTCCCGTGTGTTACCATATGATATATATATATATTTATTTTGGGATGAGACGTGATGGGTATGTTTCGTCTCATTGCCGGTTTGGAGCTATGACCGCTTCCCGGGACGTCGTGTGCGTGAGTTTACCACGAGATGGGTGTCGTTTAGTCCCACCATGGTGGCCCCAGTTTTGCTACGTGAGCCGGGCACTGGGAAGATGATAGCATTGATGCAGTTTATCGGCGATATATATAGCCGGGTATATTATGTGCATGGCCTTGTACATCATATGTAGTATGTACACTTGGCTATTGGATTGATGATGATATATATACGGTTAGAAATAAATACCTATATATATATATATATTTATATATATATCCTATAGACGAAAGGATATGGACTTTTATGAAGTACATCTTAGATGATTATGGTGTACTAGATTGATGGGGGTTGATGTATCGCACATAAGGTATTATTCGGTTACATCATCCCAAGGATATTATTGGAGGTTCTTTTATTTTATTTTATTTGTTTTATTTTTTCTTTTCTTCTTTCTTTCTTTAGTAGTTATAGTTAGTAGTAATGGTAGTATTAACTTGTATGTTGAGGATTATGGATCTCTAGGATCGACATTGCCCAGGAGTAGTGTAACGAGGTGGTTCCTTGTTTGGATTTCGCTTTGCGAGACACCTCACGCACGAAACGCAGTGCCATGTCGAGATTTGAGAGAAGTAATTCCATAGGTGGCATCTCGGATCTCTGGTCTTGACCTTGTCAGGAGTAGTGTAACGGGGCGGTTCCTTGTTTGGATTTCGCTTTGCGAGACTCCCCACGCACTAAACGTAGTACAATTTTGGGATTAGAGAGAAGTCTTGCCAATATTCCATGTGCATGTTATCAAGTATATTAATTCTCACGTTTTTAGCCTATATATATATATATATATATATATATGTATATGTATAGGGGAAATGTTTTAGGAATTATGATGATTATAATTCATAAGATTATTAATCGGAATTCATTAAGCCTATTATGGCAAAATTGTTTGTATTCATAATCTAGTAAGATTAGAAACAGGGTGGATTCTTGGGCTAGGTTAGGAAGGCAAATTCTCGTGGGGATAAGCTAGGCCTATAATAAGTTAGGTTGTCCTAATAATGTGGGGGTAATTTAACTAAAACTTGAGGACGCGAATAGGTGCGCGCCTTTAGATGAGAGGTGAGTTGGGGTTTCGCGAGAGTGCGGTCTCACTTTAATTATGAAATAAAGTGCACCGATATTTATTATGCACGGTTAACACACTTGCTAAATATTTTACACATTCGGGGCTCTGACCCGTTTACTTTTCTCTCCTCCTTGTATATATATATGTTACCACAGGTATCCTACCGCATGGATGCCGGATGACCTTCTATCCTGAGTCTTGGGAGCCGTGACAGGTGCGGACTGTTGCGGGATGTTTCATGTAGCCGCTTCCTACTTCTTTAAAATTCTAGGTAGGATTCATATTGTATATCGGGTTTATACCCAAGGGATATTTACATACATGTTTATATTTATTCCATTCAGTTATTGTATTGACTGTGATCCGACAGCTTATTCGGGTCTACTTTTTGTAGTACATTCGGTTGTATTTAATTGGTTCATTTTATTTCTAGCATTTTATTTATTATAGTTCTTTCCTGCATCTCTCCTATTCATTAGTAGTTTTATAGTGTTGGGTTGTTGTATGTTGCAAGTTTTAAATTTTTATAACATCTCGCTTATATGATTTCGGGTAGTTAGTCCTATATTATATAGTACCGTTAGTTGATGTTGAGACTGGACCATCTGGAATTCCTGATTTAATATAGTATAGGGCTGGCCACCCGTTATTATTTTAGGCGGGTTGTTACAGTCCCCACCAACACTATTGACTAATAAGAATCCAAAACTTCAAATAGTTTGATGTCTCAAAGACATTAAACTTTTTTCTGTCGATTTGGTCTTGATTTTTTTAGACACATATCATCATGGGTTTCGTCAACCATCGTTCCTTAAACCCACACGTGTCCACTTCTTGAAGTGAGCTATTATCGTTAATTATCAGACATGCACATTCACAAATTGATACTTATGTTATCCAAGTCATGACTATGCATGAACGCATGGATTGTGCAACCATTAGGAATACCAAAACGTCAGTCCATTTGACTTAGTTGGCTAAAGGTATAAGGTCATGAGAGCCTTATAACTTCTTCACTTTGGAACGTTTGAAGGTTCTCCTCTTTATGTTCTTTATTTTTCCGTTCATTTACACTCCTCCGCATGTCTAGGCATTTGGGTGTGTATGGAGTGTCTTCATATAACAATTTTGAAGTGTTTTCACATTAATTACTTGATCCCAGGCAATATCTATAACGAGACTTTTCCGGAAGAGGAAGATACTTTCCAAGTCAACCACGAAGTCTCTTTTATAACCACTGTTACACTAGAAGGGGGAGTTCATATTTCCCTTCACCCATTGTTGGTGTAAGTATTATAGGATACTTCCAATCGGTAGCGAAGCTAGGAATTTTAGGTGGCTTGGGCACCAAAGGAAAATTCTGGGGGTTCGGGGGCTCCGCCCCCAATTTTTTTTTTGAGGAGTAAATTAAAATTAACATTAATTTCAACAACTTCATGTCCAAAATATAAATATTACAAACCAATAACAACATTTAAACTAATATTAAAAGAGGTAAAACAACACTGCGATATTAAAAGGGGTAAAACAACTATGACATTTATACTAATAATTACTACAAACCAATAAGCATATTTATACTAATATTAAAAGGGGTAAAACAACACTGATATTTTCAGAATTTCATAATCTCAGCAATATTTTTAGAATCTAAACAATCTCAGAATCTCAGCAATGTGTACATATATATATTTATAAAAAAAAATGGGGGGATTTACCTGCGCTGGCCTGTGGCTCCGCCACTGCTTTCAATGCAGGCAAATAGTAGTTTCATCTAGATTGTAATGGTTACAGTTTTCATAAACTAAATTTATGTGACTAAACTTATATTGAGTGAATCTAGTTATTGTTATTACTTAAGGGGCTCCTCCGAGTTGTAACAACCCGCGTAATTTTTAGGGTATTTTCGAAATAAAGAGGAAAAATAAATTTTGAGATAAAATTATTTTTATTGCTCAAATACGTTGGATTTTATTTTTAAAGATGAGAATTTCAAATGGTTTTGGAATTGGAATTAAAATGGAGTTTTAATTGAATTTTTATTATATAGAAGAGTCCTCAAAATATGAAACTCTCTAAGAGACCTCGGAGCATTAAACTCTCTAGGAAAAAAAAATTAAAATATTTAACGGTCCGATCGAGCTGAATTTTTTTCTGTGGCTTTCTCTCATCTTCAGCTAATTCTCTGTAAAATTTCATCTAATTCTAACGGTCCGATCGTCTGGGATAAAATTTTTAGTGTTTGTATCTGATTATAACTCTTTTCTTAATCAAACTCTTAATCCTTTATGTATCAACTAATTCGTGGCTTGGATTTTCCATTCACTTTTTCTCAAACTTCTTAACTAGAAGACCTCTCCAAAATTACTCCCTTTCATATACAAACCATAGCCCCAAACTTATTCAAGATTTCAACCTTAGATTAGAAGGCTTATTTGGTGTTTTCTCGAGTTTGGACTAGAACGAGATTTGGTTATTTTCGCGAGAGGAACGTGACGGTGTGAATAGATTTTGAGGCTAAAACTATGTGATGATTCATGTTGGTTCTTTTTGGTGGTTTAAGGTATGGGGTTTTACACAATATGCTCCTTAATCTCGCGAGTGTTATTCTCTTTGTTTTCTTGTCATTATTGACTCATATTTGAATTGATAAATTCATTTGGAAATCTGGAAATATTTGTTGGAATCTGATTTCGATTCATGTGGTATTATATTTGGTGTTGAGCACGTTGTCATGAGATTTTAATATGGCACTGAAGTTGGGCACCCGCCAATATTTCTTTTTCCGGATATGCTAAAAAAAATGCATAGGCGCGATACGGTGGTGAGGCCTGGTGACCCGGTTAATGTGTTATTGAGAAATTATATTGATATAATTGCTTATGAGATTCGCATATGATTTGAATGTTCGTATTCGTATTGTTACGTTTTATTCACCGCTAATATTTGTTGAGCATCTTTCCTGTTGTATTGTGTACTTCCCCATATTTTCTTTTAGTGGCAGGTTAGCACGGATTTTTGGGCGCTTTGGATTTATTTTGGAGATGGATTTTAGCTTGGATTATTATTGGGAAGGATTTTTAATACAAGATGAGAAGACTTCTATTATTTTAATGTATAGAGCATTGAAGATTTGTATTTTATTTCGAGTTAGCTGTTGTATTTATTCGAGAGACTTGGTATTTATTTAAAGAATTTGAGATTAGTGGTTTCTCTTTTTATTGTGGGTTTTAGATGCTCTATACCTTGTTATATTATGGATTTGGTTAATTTTATCGTTGAGTTGCGTTCCGCTCGCTCTCCCCGGGCGGGCGAGGTGTTACACGAGTATGTAGTGTATTGTTTCCAAGCCATGGATACTTCTCGTAGCTTAGTTACTAGTTGCCTAGATCATAAAAAATACTAACAAGAAAGTCGTAGTGCTCTCTAGACTTTTGTATAGTGAGAATTACGGAGTTCTCCAGTTGCTTGCATTAGCCGGATCATCTGGTAGGTCGTCTACCATTTTATATAAAATCTTTATCCTTTGTTATGTTACTAATTCATTTTTCGTATATGCAGATCTCCACCTCAACATAAATTCTTAGGATTTTAAAGTTAAATTATGAGATCTACAGATCATTTGGAATTGGAGAACTCTCTTCCGCATGATCCCTCATTGGAGAGCGTATTACATTATGCTCAGCGACGATCTCACCGTCACTTGGGCCAATAACTTCACAACAATATCAAAAGTCAGTGTCATCGATTACACTGTGGTCGGTGACTTATACATAGCAGCTGCTACCCATGTACCTAGTGAAGTTAAAAGGGGAGTCTACATTGGGGAATCTCCCATTATTTACATCATTTCATCGACTCTAGTGAAGATCAGGAGGAGGAGGGAGAAGAGAAGAAGGAGAAAGAGCAAAGATCACATCCTCTTTTCTATGATCTTGACCCACTCTTCTTATATGAATAATTCAATGTCTATGGTCAACTCTATGAAGAGGATGATAATGTTTTTCTTGAAGACTTCACATTTCCCATTCTCTCAGATAATTATCGAAGAGATGATGAATCATCATATTAGAATGGTGGACCTAGAGGCCATCAGGGAAATTCTAAATAAACGGGGTGATCAACCCAATCAGGCCTCCCAGATCGCAACTGCACAATATAAGAAAAGGGTATTTTCTCTCAAAGAAATGGAGGCTATAGAACTTGAGAGGCAGAGAAAGAGAAAGGACATCCGAAAAAGCTAAACAGAGGAGGATAAATACACCTTCTTTTAATGTTCGCACCCCAACTCTTTTGCCATGATCAAATCGACTTATGGTCATTCATCCTCAGCTATAGGGTCACAACATGATGCCACCACCATATACAACCAGGGTTCATCTATAGGAAATAGAATTTTATAAAGGCAATGAGTGATCATAATCGTTGATTTGGCTCACCATGAGTTAGAGGTTGCATACTTGCACAGGAGACCATGTTTCCTTTCGACATGGTCGACCTTAAGACTTTTCATTAGAGCACCTTACAAAAGAAGGGATCTACCATGGTGTGCTTTTAAATTTTGATTTTGTCTAAGAATTTTATCGTGTGTGTTACTCTTCTTATATAACCATTATTCTCTTTTTATAGGCCATGGAGGTCATGCAATTAGTCGCCACTCAGGCCACGCACTTGAAGAAAGGCAACAACTTTTTTTTTACAATAACACTATTTTAAATAAATCCTTGACAGATAAGAAAATGGAAGTATTTGACCTATAAAAAAACTGAAGGATGAAACGACCACCAAAGATAAGGTCATGGATGAAGATAAGCGAACTTAGGTGGAGTTCAACAAGGTCAACAAAGATTTGTCCAACCTAAAGAAGACATTTAACTGAAAAACTCTTGAAAAGCTCATCCTCTAAAGGCAAAAGTTCATTCTGAAGAGGAGAGCCAAGGACAATATCACCAAGGCCTTAGATGAAGGCTTTGAAGTGTAACTCTAGGATATTTCTTTATAATTGGACTATTATGACTCCATTGTGTTCATATGGGGTGGATTCTTCGGACATTAAAGGTGTAATATCCCTATGGGAGACCCGACCTATATAAATAACTCTCCCTAGGGGGACCCAATTAAGAGGCAGGGAAGATGCTTCTAAACCTCCCTTGGATGATCCTCCTACCTGGTAAGGTTAATTAGGTTATTGATGGAGTTTGTTAAACTACTGATTTCTTTAACTAGGTTGTAGTGGCTCACGCTGCTCCATCTGAGGGAATGGCAGATATTACTATTGGGAATGCACATCTGGTGAGCTAGGGGGAGGCCAACCTTAACTCAATTTTTGTTATTTATTTTTGTTTAAACTTTGTAGACCAATTGGTTATATGCTTTGTAGGCCTTAAGCCATTTCTTATTAAATGAAAGTAATTATGTTTCGTTTATTGCATGTCTCGCATTTTTTTTCTTATGACATGTTTAGTATTAATTGCTATGATAACGCCTTATATAATGTGTTGTAAGAAAGTAATTTAATTTACCCAACCTTATTTCTAACTAAGTTTAAGTTTTAGGTGATATCCTGCTAAATCAATGGTAAGCTTTAATGGAATTCGATGAACAATCAAATTAACTTATAGATCATATTAAATAGCATTCCACATTAGATTTATCGACCAAATGAAAAATGGGTGACATTCTTAGGGCAACTTACTTTTAAGTTATATCATTTATTTTTAGATGAATATATGCATATACTAGGAGGACTACTCCAACTTAGGTTGTGCCACCATTTTTAGGTGGGTTAGTGCTAAATGTTCGCCCCTACCTTATCTATAAGTAATACCACTTAATTCTTAAGTGGGTTTATGACTATTCTAGGATTACCTGTCCAACTTTGGTTATACCTTCATTTACAGATGTATTTAGTACCAAACATAGGTGCCCACTTATCTCTAATTTATACCACGTAATTTTTAAATGAGTTTATGTTTATCCTAGGCCAAATAACCCAACTTTGGATATACCACCATTTTAGATGAGTTTAGTGCCTGTAGGCTAACAACTTATCTCTAAGTTATTCCACTTAATTCTTAAGTGGGTTAATCCATAATCTTGATTGACTAAACCAAATTAGGTTGTACCACCACTTTAAGGTGGGTTTGGTGCTAAACATCGGCGACCAACTTATGTATAGGTTGTACCACTTACTTCCTAAGCGGGTTTATGTATATTTTAGGTTAACCAACCCAACTTGGGTTGTACCACCATTTTCAATTGGGTTGAGTGCCAAAGGAAGGTGACCAACTTATCTCTAAGTTTTCTTAATTCTTAAGTGGATTTATGCCTATTCTAAGTCAATCATCCCAACTTAGGAAATACCACTATTTTCAAGTGGGTTTTGATAAGCAGAATAATGTAACATAGTGTGCTAAAGAATCTCTTTCATTAACATATATCAATTCATTGGGACATAAAGGTAAATGCAAAAAATTCCTAATTAATGGTAACACTTTCTATGTTTAATGACATTTTATGAACTTATAATTTCTTTGTCGTAACTTTTATAAGTGGTAGGATCTTCCACCTCCTTTTGAAGCTATTTTATAGGAGCCCTATCAGTTCGGTGCTAACTTCCCATCTGATGGTTTTTTAGCTGGTGGGAAGATTTTTCTAAAAACTAGATCGCCAACCTAGAATTTTCTAATTTTTAACTTCTCATTATGTTGTCTGGATATCTCATGTTAATAAGAGTCCAAGTATATGAGGGCTTGTTCCCTTCATTCCTCCATTAAATCTATGTCATGAGATATTCAATTATCTTTCTAGCTATTTTAAAAATCTTTATTTTTGAGGTTGGAAAACTGATCTCCATAGGATGATTGTTTTCATTCCATATGCTAGAGAGTATGGGGGTTATCCGATCGGCATCCTGGACATTTTTTTATAATCCTAGAGGACAGATGAGTGTTCATCCACCCATTATCCCTTTATATTTTCCGGTCGGTGCTTGATTCCTAAAAATGGGGTCTTGTTAATAATTTTGGCCTGATAATTACATTATGAGAACATAACTCATGCATAATGTGTCCTGATTCCATGTTCTACGCTAAAGTCGCTAAATATGTCATTGTCAAATTACGTTCCTTCTCAATAACCCGTGCTTTTGGAATCATAAACCTTGTAATAATGTTTCTTTACACGAATCTTTGACATTTGCTTATGTGATGTTAGTGAGAGATTCTTCATCCACCCACTTTATGAGGTATTCAGTTATAGTTATCAACTACTTTCGTTTGCCGAAAGATACAACTAGAGGTCCTACTATGTTTATGACCCATTGAGCGAAGATCTAAGGACTTATAGGGTTTGAAGTCTCCGAATGATTGCTTAATGATGGGAGAGAACTCATGTCATTTGATTCATTTGCGAATGAACCACAAAGTATCTTTTTGCATGAAAGGCCACATATATTCCTGAGAGATTTCCCTATGGAAGAGTGACCTACCACCTGTGTGACCTCCACAACGGCCTTCATGTATCTCGATAAGGATTCCTTACACTTGGGTTCGATGGACACGTTTGAGTAGAGGAACAGTGAACGATCATCAGTAAAGCTTGCCTTCAGAGTTAAGGCAAAAGCGTATATTATCGTTCTTTAGGAAGGGAATTATCGAATCCATCCATGATGGTGCTAACTGGATTTTCATGACATCCAAAGTCGAAGTTGGTTCATTAATGTTGGCTCAATCTTTGTACTCTAATTTTATCGTTATTTTTATATCGTCATCACTAACAAACACCGGGGTGGATAATATATTTATGTGAGTGTTTATATTTCTTGTTAGCTTTGATACTGAGGATTACCCAAAGAGTTTATTCAAATTGTCTTGATAAGTGAGCATCTTGAGATCCATAGCCTTGTATTCACGGCTATTAGTTTATGATTAGGTGAGAGTCATAATATACTATTATATGTTTACCTCCCAAGCTAATCACCTATTGTAGGCTATGGATCATAACTTCATACTCTCCCTCATTATTATACCCTTTAAACTTGAGCCAAATTGGTTAATCAATAAAGCACTCCTGTGTTGTGATAAAAAAATTCTCAATGTTGGTGCGACACTCGTTGAATTCCCCATTTGTGAACAATTTCTATGTTTGTTGATTCCATAATTGAATTCGAATGATTTACCCTTTTTTGTGGTGATACTGAGAATTCATCAATGAAGTTAAACATAATTAACCTCGTGACGGTTACTTATAGCTTATACTTGATGTCAAACTACGCTAGCTCTAATGGACACTTTGTCATTCTGTTATAAATACTTGACTTCTTAAGAATATCTTTTAGTTGATAAGTCGTTGGGATGACTATCGTGTGAGCATCGAAGTAGTGTCACAACTTCCTGACTGATATCACCGTTTCTAGTACCATCTTCTAAATTAGCATGTATCTGGTTTCTACCTCTAGGATAGTAATGTTGATACACTACCGATTCCTTCCAATCATTAATCAAATTTCATCGTCAAACTACAAAGCCAGTCTTCTTTAAGGCTTGAAAGAAGGGTCAGTATGTATCGATGACTAAGATATGAATTAATTAAGCATTATTAACATCCCGGTGAGGACCTGAATGTCATTAATGGTAGACGGCCTTATAATATCTTATAGTATTGATCTGAGTGGGGTTTTCCTTAATCCTTCTATATGTCACCAACAATCCTAGAATCTAATCGAATCTAAATTCGAAGACACATTTGGAGGCTTTAATCTTCATCTTGTACTCTCTTAGGATCATAAAAGTCTTACCTAAGTCCTTGTTGTGATCAATTTGTTGTTTGCTCTTAGAGAGCATATCATCGACGTAGACCTCCATGGTTTCCCTGATTTTTTTCTTAGACATCTTAGTCACAAGATGTTAGTAAGTTGAATGGTAGTTCTTAAAACTGAATGGAATAACTTTATAATAGTAAATCCCTAAAGTTGTGATGAACGAGGTCTTTTCTTAATCTGGGCCAGATAGTGGTATCTGATGATAACCTCAGTATACATCAATGGAACTCATACACTGATGGTCATTCATTGAATCCACGAGTTGATTAATCTAGGGAAGTAAAAAACTATCATTTGGATAATGTTGGTTTAGGTCGGTTAAGTTCACGCACATTGTCCACTTTTTCACTCTTCTTTTTTACCATAACAATGTTGGATATCCACACCAAAAATTAAACTTCTTTAATGGATCCGTCTTGGAATAGGTTTTCGACTTCACTTTCCATAACTTTCAATTTTCCAGGTACTGATTTCCTTGGCTTTTGTTTGATTGGTCAGACCATTAGATCCACGTGTAGTTGGTGACGTTAGAATTAGATTTATTCCCAGGATATCATAAGGTTGCGACGCAAAGACGTTGGTGTTAGTCATAAGAAAGTGAATGAGTTTCTATGCTTCTTCCTTAGCTAAATCTGATCCAATCAAGAAAGTCTTATCTTGTTAGGATGAATATAAAGGAATGATGAAATGTTCCTCCATAACTCTCTCGGTAGGGGCCAGCCTGGTTTCCTCAACCCTCGATCGAGCGCCTTTTGGTTGCTACTTAGGATGGTTGTATTCTAAATCGTCATTATTCTGACTCTTCTTGGAATGGTACTTGTTTGTGTGATGGCTATTACGAAGAAACATAAGGATGTTGCTTGGTACCCTCTAATCTCCACAACTACCTCATTACTAATACACTTGAGTTTCTAGTAGAGAGATGAAGGGACCTCCCTCATAGTATGGACCCATTTGTGTAGTGCTTCATATTTTTGGCATTTATTTAATAGTTATTAAATTGTGAGAATAATTTAATAATTTGTAATTAATTATTACTTGAGAGAATCAATAATAATAAAGTGCATATTTAGATGATGATTAAATTTTCATGTTATGTGACTTATATGTGTCGCATGTTATATTTAATAAAACGGTGTAATTAATTAAGTTGGTCTAATATGTAGTTACACTTAAATTAATATGTACATGTTTTATTTTACATTGTGAGGTATTACTTTGAGTTATGAGTTACTACCATTTGGAGCGGATGCTAGAGTGATACTGAGGTCCGATTATGTATTTTAATTGTTTTAAATTGGGCCCGAGGGATAGATATACCATTAGGCTAAGTTTTGGAGTAGTCTGGGTAGTATTTTATGCTCATTTGGAGGCCCAAAAATAGGCCTAATATGGACCTTTAACCTCATTGATCACATAATTCAAATCAGAGAAATAAAGTTTTTGGGTTATTTTCACTTGACTTAGTGAATTGATAGATTTGTGAGCGTGCCAGAAAAGATTGATGGAGTTGTCAAGCTGTAATATCCGTACTTGAATTAATACCCTAATTCTCATTTTATCCCTCCTAAAAGATATAATTCAAACATATCCAAAATGTGGGTAAGACTACTCTACAAAACCTACAAAAGTTTTAAATTAACTAAGTATCCTTGAAGTTTTATAATTGCAAAATAGACCCTAAATCTTTCAAACTACTATAACTTAACTTATATTTAATCCCTAGACCCAAACTTTATATCAAATTGAACCTATAGACTTCAACTAATCAGAAATTACAATTTTAATGCCTAAACTTTAATTCTACTTTTAAAGCTATATAAGTACATATCTTATCAATCAAGGACTAAAACCTAAACATTTGACATTTGCATAAAAACCCCTCTACACATCAGCCTCCACCTAAGCTAATAATGCCAAATATAACATGTTTGAACCATGAAAATATGTGAAGTGCAATGCACTTATCTTCTCGAAACCTGCACAAATTCACATCCCAACTGAACCAATCAACTCTAATGCTACTACATTTTAAAAAGCTCCATAAACTAAGCTTTCAAAACTCACCACTTCAGTCTATCATTTCTCTTAAATCAGGTAACCTATCATTTCATGTGTTATAATTCCTTTTTTCCTTATCAAATTATTTATGTGTTGATATTATGTTTATATCAATCATAACAGTAGGAATTATACATGTAAAATAGTTCCTAGTTGAAGAAACATGAAAAATTCGCCATTAAAGATTGAGATTTAATGGTGAAATTCGGTATATCGATTATAACTCAGATTTGAATCTAGGAAATGATTCATTAGAAACTTAGAAACTCTAGTACGATGGTCAAATCTCACGATTTAAAATAACAAGTTGTAATTTTTTTAAAGTATTTTCTGATTTAGAAAGCTCAAAACTTCGAATTCTCTTCACACAAACCACCTTTAGTCTTGAAATGAAAACCAAACTATTCCTTAACATAACAAAAACACAACTACGTTTATAAGAATCCATGCCATACTTAGAAAAGCTTCAAATGCTAGGTCAAAATTTCTGTAAAACACACAGTTATGGAACTCAATGTATACAACACCTCATCCATAAAAACATATATTTGGATTCCTTATGAAAAATTAGGTTGCGTTCGTTTAGAAATCATCTTAAATGATTTAGAAATGAAGAAGATATCCCAGGTCAAAGATTTCAAACCCTAAAGTAAAAAATCAATAGGTTGGAGATGAACTATTTGACTAGAAACATTGACCGCGCGCGTAAAGATGTGTGGTCAATCGAAATTTTCTGAATTTTTTTCCAATATTTTTATTTTATTTTTCTGGTCAAAATGATATAAGTTAAGGTCGTGTTTGGTTAAGCCTAGCCAATGATATGAAAAATTAGGGTTTTAGGTTTGAAATATTTTTCCTAAATTACAAATTGACCCTTCCTGACTTGTTCAATTTATGAATTTGAAAACTAAACTTTTTTTATAATTACTTTAAATTATTTTAAGTCAAAAAGTGTACATGAAATTTCAAATTTGATCCTAAGCCTAAGATTTTAAAGTCCCAAATTAATTACAATTTAACTCCTTAAACTTTAAAATATGCAGTTTTGAGTATAAATCGACCAAAACTCACCTTAATTCCAACAATACTTATTCACCCAAACATTTTTATACATATACTCAAGTACCTACTCCTCTCGATATCCTCTTTTGTTCCTTAATTTGTTCAAAACTCCGATCAAGTAGGTGTTTTTACCTCTTTAATAGTAAAGTTTGCTTTTGTTAACTGCTATTGATATCATTTTATGATAGCCCAATTTGATTCCATGTATGGGTAAAAATTACCATACTCATATGTTAATATATCATTGATTGTTTTAGTTATGAACATTGGATCAAGTTTGAACCCTTTTCATCTATTAACTGATATCATAACAATTTGTAGTAACGATTCAATTCACCTTGCACCTTTGTTCATTATTATTTATTTTAAAAGCATCAGTAATAACTAGAGAGTAGACTGTCATGTTATCCCACAAAATTTTCTACTTGGCCTATGGTCTCAGATGATTGGGAGCCGAAGTTTTAGCTACATACGTATGAGTGCCACTTTAATTGTGTGCCTAATCAGTTACTTTCCAAAGCTTTTGGATTACTTATTACTTGGTTTTTCTGATGGCTTATTTAATTTTATACCCACTTTAAAATCTTATAAGCATGGGACTATCAGTTTTAATTATTTGACTTTCTTATGTAAAGTATACAGGCATCTGAATTCTATACACACTCGAACTTTCATCTAGATATTTGTTATAAAATTGGTAAACCCTGCTTAGCATATTTGTGCTAATTACTTTTTCCTCCAGATGGCCCTGGAAAAAGGGGATAGTCTATCTTCCCTTTTTGAGACACACACCAGTCACATGTTTGCGTATGTGGTTATTTGGACGTAGACTAAGCTAGATGGGAGAAAGGAATGTCACTTTTCTATTTTCTACTTTATAGTTCGTGTTCATAATAAAATGTAATTCACCATGAGGTGGTAATACAAAATGTGTACCGTTGTAATAATGAATAAAGTTTTATTTTCCGCCTTAACTTTAATTCATTGCTTTATATGAATTCTCTTGTACATTCATACCAAAAAATAGGGTGTGACACAAGCAAAGATATTAGCCTAGTGATAAGTGTCAGGAGATTGTAGTTGTGTTAAATGCTTAAATTAAGAGGATTTGTTCTTCCCTTAGGGAAGACTTTGAAGTTAGTATTACGATGTAATAATTAACTGTCACACCCCGCGTAATTCTGGCGTCGATCGCCACCAAAATTATTCCCGACGTGAACTAAATAAAATATCATTCTAGCATGAGACAGATATGAGACATAAATAAATCAATCCAAAAGATAAGTAATTGAATCTATCCCAAATGATAATAACAACTGAACGATAAAAGATCCATCGCATGCTAAAACTTCAAACAAATCCAATCTCTTAAAATAATTTAATTAAAACTGAGTAATAATCAACTGTGAATAATCCAACTGAAATCCGCTAACAACTTTGAAACTGAATGGCCCAATAAAACCCAACTGAAGTCTCATAATTAAATACAACTGAAAAGAAAGTCTAACTAAATAAAGCAATAAAATGAATAAACTCCAGTTGCACCTCCAAACGATAAATTCCGATAATCCTATGCAGCTTCTCCAAAACTTATCCTCAAAAAGTTAGTCAACGCACAAGGTCAGAGCCCCGAGCATGAATACACACTACTCCCCTCAAATAGGATTCGTGAACCCAGACAATAGCATTATATGCAATAAATATCACAATAGAGTATTTTAATTACGAATATAATTAAATGCAGGAAGGATAAATAACTAACCACCCCCACAGATTCTGATAAAAATACATCAATATCATTTTAATTATCCCACAGCCCCAAAGCGTTTATTTAATTAAATCAACCAAAATTTATTATTGTTCTCACTTCTTATTATGACGGTCCTCCCGCCCTGGGTGGTAATCTACCAAAGTGTCACACTTTCCCTTGTCAATAGCTAGTCGAATCCGTTTAAACTGTCGACCCCCCGCAATATGATAAGGTTCCACACACGACACGACATAAATCGCCCAAGCTGACACGTTTAAACTGTCGGTCCCTAACACATTATGTCGCCATAAATTTTAATACCCGTTTTTATCTTAGGCATTAATTCTCATTTTCTCAATTTCACAAGTTATTAAATTATCCCACCCTTTTTATCGACGTGAGATCCTCAAAATACCCCTTAGTTCTATACTTAAGGCCCCAAGTACACTACGTCCTATCCTACATAGATGATCAATTACTAGTATAAATCTCGACCTAGTCACTTACATAGACTAACGTAATGAAGATAAAATACTAAAAAATCAGCCCACCCCCGATATGAAAAAAATCGCGATTATCTACCCGCACTATTCCCATACCTAGAAGGAGAAATTCATCTAAAGGCCTACCCACTAGTCCCATACCTAGAGGGCATCCTAAAATCTAAGTGAGCAATATACTACCCAAAAGCCCCTCATCCCCGCGATGGCAAAAGTGAATAATAATAAATCACATAATACACAAATCATAAGAATAACATAGCACGTAATCATAAATATCACAATCTAATCTAGTTCAATGTATAACACCGTCATCGTTTTCAACATAATTAATTATGTTAAAAAATGTCAAATTTTATTAACATGCAACAATATTCAATACGTCATAATCATTCTCTTTTATAAGTCATCTAATTTTTTTAATAAGTGTGAGCGTGTCCCATTAACCATATAACCAGATATGAGACATAAATAAATAAATCCATAAGATAAGTAATTGAATAAATCTCAAATGATAATAACAACTGAATGATAAAAGATCCATCGCATGCTAAAACTTCGAATAAATCCAATCTCTAAAAATGATTTAATTAAAGCTGAGTAATAATCAACTGTGAATAATTCAACTAAAATCTGCTAACAACTTTGGAACCGAATGGCCCAATAAAACCCAAATGAAGACTTATAATGAAATACGAATGAAAAAAAAGTCTAACTAAATAAAGCAATAAAATGAATAAACTTCAGCTGTACCTCCAAATGAGAAATTTTGATAATCCTATGAAGCTTCTCCAAAACGTATCTTGAAAAAGTTAGTCAATGCATGAGGTCAGAGGCCCGAGCATGAATACACACTACTTCTCTCAAGTAGGATCCGTGAACCCAGACAATAGCATTATACGCAATAAATATCACAGTAGGTTTTTTTAATTACGAATATAATTAAAGGCGGGAAGGATAAGTAACTAACCACCCCTAAAGATTCTAATAAAAACAAACCAAAATCGTTTTAATTATCCCACAGCCCCAAAGAATTAATTAATTAAATCCACCCAAATTTATTATTGTTCTCACTTCTTATTATGGCGGTCCTCCCACCCCGGGTGGTAATCCACCAAAGTGTCACACTTCCCCTTGTCAATAGCCAGTCGAATCCATTTAAATTGTCGATCCCATGCAATATGACAAGGTTCCACACACCACACGATATAAATCGCCCAAGATGACCCATTTAAACTGTAGGTCCATCTCTGGTACATTATGTCGCCACAAATTTTAATACCCATTTTTATCTTAGGCATTAATTCTCATTTTCTCAATTTCACAAGTTATTAAATTACCCCACCCTTTTTATCGACGTGAGATCCTCAAAATACCCCTTAGTCCCATACTTAAGGGTCCCCAAGTAAACTGCGTCCTATCCTACATATAGGATGAATTACTAATATAAATCTCGACCTAGTCACATACCTAGACTAGTGTAATGATGATAAAATAATAAAAAAAGCAGTCCAAATATGAAAAAAATCATGGTAATCTACCCTCACTAGTCCCATACCTAGAAGGCGTAAATCATCTAAAGAAATACCCACTAGTCCCATACCTAGAGGGAAACCTAAAATCAAGGTGAGCAATATACTACCCAAAATTCCCTCATCCCCGCGATGGCAAAAGTGAATAATAATAAATCACACAATACACAATTCATAAGAATAACATAGCATGTAATCATAAAAATCACAATTCAATTTAATTTAAAGAATAATACCGTCGTCGTTTTCAACATAATTAATTACGTTAAAAAATGTTAAATTTTATTAACATGCAACAACATTCAATACATCATAATCATTCTCTTTTGTAAGTCATCGAATTTTTTATAAGTGTGAGCGCGCCCCATTAACCATATAAATAATCCCATAAAAATTCTACATGAGAACCTACACCCAAAAACATAAAAAAAAACAATAATCTAACCTACACACCCAAGGGTTTCAAAGATTAATTCATATTAAAAAAAAATCACAAAACAGTCCCAAAATTTAGTGTCCACTTCCTCTAATTAAGTTGCTAATTGATTTTAATCAAAAATATGTGATTAAGGATTGAGGCAACACTTAAAATGCATAATACTAAAGGAAAGGAATAGAGTATTCATGCCTATGATTTAGATGAAGAAGATCTGAGTTGACAGTTGGATTCCTCTTGAAAAATTAGTAAAGAGACGTTCTTGAACAATCTTGAGAAAACCCGGTTTAAAGCTTCAAAACTTGGATTGAAAATAGCTCTCCAATGGAGTTAAGGTTTTGAGGGAGGAAGAATATATAAAAGAGGAGATTGCTGCTGTTAGGGTTTAGAAGAAAGTGTTTTTAAAACTCCTAAACACATCACTTTTTTTATAAACCAAAAAGAATTTGAGTCCTAATCAAATACAAACACTCAAAAAATTATTACAGACGATTGGAGCGTCAGAATGGTTTAAAATTTTAATATGTTGTAGCGAATGGCGAGACAGAGCTGCTGTGAAAAATTCATTTCAAACGGACGATCGAATTTCTAAAAATATTATTTTTATCCTCCTTAGCTCGGCTCCTCCCCCGATTTTTATACAAAAAGTTATAATTTCCAAATTTTAATCCAGATTGAAATTCCACTTAAAACCTTATTTTTATTTATAAAAACCAACATATTTAATTGCTAAGAATAATTAAATTCAAAATTTTATTTTTTATCGAATTTCCCAATTAATTAATTAATTTAATTAACAATTAAAAACACGGGGTGTTACATTAACTAGGACAAAAACCATAAATTTCATGGAATGTAAATAAAAAAAATTACGAGTAAAATAAGATTTACATGAAAGTAAATTGCAAGTAAAGTAATGATATGCAAGAAAGTAAACAACAAAAGTAAAGGCAAGAAAGTGTAAGTAACTTTGAAAGAAATGGGTTACAATGTACCTTACAATTCACTGGAGGAATTAAAATAAAGAAAGAAAAATTAAAAAAAGAAAAAGAGGATAAATGGAATGTAAAGGCGTTTTAAGGTGAGGGAAAGGGTTGAATTTATAGTTGTCTACAATAACTAACTTCCTTTGGCTCCAAGTAATTTATTCTCTATAATAACTACCATCAATTACCTTTTTTTTGCTCCAAGTAACTTCCACTTTGAATTTTAATTAAATTTCTACAATAACCACCCATAACTACCTTTTATTGCCTCAAAGTAACTTACACATTGACTTTGAATTAAATATTTACAATAACCAATCATATTTGCCTCTAAATATCTTTTATTCAAATTTAAATAATAACCACTTTAAACCACCCACTACTTCCACAAAGGTTTTTTGCAGTAACCACAATATAACCTCCACGAACTTCCTCAGTGATCTAACTACGTGCCAAAATTATCACAAGAACCTTGTCGGATTTGTACCTTTGGTAAAGTCAAACAAACTTTGGGAGAAGAAGAAAAAGGAATCAAACATGTAAAGATTCATCATTCGTATTCAGATAAGAAATCTCTTACTATATCACATGCCAATTTGTTACTTGTATATAATTCCATATTATGTGCTTAATTATGGAATTTAAAATGCATGATTAGGATTGAATATGATTATCTTAACCATGTTAATTAATTGGTCAATTAGGATTAGTAGTTATTAATTTTGATTTGAAATACTTGAACTTTTAAAGAGAAGCCTTTGAATTTAAATGTGAGGGAAGAGACTTATATGATTATAACTCACGTTTAGGATTTAATTTCACATGGTAATTAAATTTCTTTGTTAAATTAAGGTTCAGATCTGAAATCATTTATGATTATGATTCTAGTTTATGTTAAGGATTGCAACTTGGTTTAATTTGGGGATTGAGAGACTTGGACATGTGATTTTTTTTATTGTTGTTAAATCCTTTAAAAATGAATTAGGAGTATAAATAATTATGTTTATGGGTTGGAAGATTGGTTTTGGGGTAGTCTTGAAGCCTGGGTTGAGCAATATTGGAGATTTGGGAAGACACCTTCGTTTTTGGGGACCAACCAGGACTTCTACCCAAAATCGAATCGATTTCGGCTTGGGGGAGAGAATAGATTCAGCCCCTGTGACAAGACAAGACTAGGTCATTAAAAGGACCGTGGGGTTATTTTGAATTGATTCGAGTATATTTGATCTTTGTTTACTAATTTTATATAAGGTAAGACATTGAATAAACTTTGATTAATTGTACAGTCCAATATTGGGGATCAGGATGAGTGGATATATATATATATATATATATATATATATATATATATATATATATATATATATACACTTCGATTTGTGTGAATATACCATTACTTATGGGGAATCTATCAGTCGGGGTTGCTTCAAGTTTTTACCATGTTGACAATGATGAAGATCATTCTATGGATTCAACTTGGTTTTAATCTAACATAACAATGATGAAAATAACCAGTAAAAGAAAAATAGTATAAGGGACGAGATAAAAAGGAGATATCCACATTATATAAATGGTTCGGTCGTTGGCCTACATCCACTATGCAAAATAAGGAATGTTTCAACTATAGTATGACTCTAATGCCCATGGATGATATAAAATCAAAATTTCTCTTTCTAAATACAATTCTGCAGAGTAATAGTAGGGTTTGTAAGATATTGATCCTTGATGAGAAGGCACAAGGTGAATTATATAGGACTGGGGTTGTGCACTATCACCCTCTGGCATGGACTCCATGCCTAGTTGAGGGCATATATAATGAAAGAGCGATAAATTTATAGATGCCATGATGGTGAATATTCCTTCATGTGGGTTGTTGATCTTTAATAACAATTTTAGGTCATATGCCTATATTTCCCCCATCATGCTTCCCATTCGTTCATGAAACGTATGTGGTAGAAGGTCTCGACTAGGTTGAGATTGTTTAGGCCTTGTGGCACTGACAAACGAGACGATATTGATGAGTAATTTGAGACCAATATGATATCCTTTAACTTAGGTTACTGAGTTGGTATTATAGTGTCTTCTGAGGCCGACACTCTTGATAAGCCGAGATGATATTGTTCCCTGCCTATTTGTGATACCCCGCCTAATAAAATATCGAGTGATTAATACTATATAAAATTAAACAGGAATCTCAAATGGTTTTATTCTCAGCATCACTGTCGAAAACCATTTAATTACTAATAACCTATTAGGTCCGGTGTCAAATTTTAAACTTTTTAATCTTTTTAACTTAAACGCATGAGTAAAACCATCCATACAAATATATGAACAACAATTGAAATGAATGAGTAAATAAATAACCAATAACTCTTGGTAAAACATATATACAACCATATCGAATGGGCGTAAAATAAAGATGCCACAAATAAACTAAAAAACAACAATTGAGCAATATGCCCAAATATTACAATAGTACCTCCTATCTAGATTACAAGGATAGTAGCGTCTAAATAATTTCCTATCAACATCCACAGCTGCAGAAGAAACGTCTGACTCAAAAGAATAATCATCCAGGCGTCCGTGTGTCCGAACACCTAAAAAGTATAACAAAGGAGAAGAAAAAGAAAAGATAGATATGGGTCAGAGCCTGGGTTTTGAAAAATATTTTAGCAAGCGCTTAAAATACTTTAATATTTAAAACATGATATTTTTCATATTTAAACTGGTGTCGCACTCCCATGAGATACCCCTCATCTCTCATCTGACAGTGCATGCCTAACACATGTATTTTAAATACCCTAGTTACGCTACCCAGCCTAACTAGCATCTCACCACACCGTTAAACACCATACACTATCTCAACAACGCGTGTATATAATATCCTAAGCTTTCACCCGAGGATATATATTATAATCTCTCACTTATAATTTATCCTTACATTAGGAATAACTTTCACTAGTTATTTACACTATTCACATTTTAGTGTTCCTTATCTCGTATATAATATTCTCATCTTTATATATGTATATCACATATTTTATTCTGGATTTTATACTCCCGAATGATCTAGAAATTATTACACAAATTCATTCTTTATTTTTCCCGTATATATATTTTTTCACATCTTATATATATATATATATATATATATATACACACACACATAATATATACTATACACATCATGTATACCCATACTTATATATCACACCCTATATAATAATAATAACCATCCCTTAGAGCTATAACTCAATGGATTCGATCTCTCAATGCTATCATCTTCCAGGGAAAACACATATTGACCTAAGAATTAAACCAATTAACATGGATTCACCAATTTCTAAGAATTAAACCCTAATTCTTATTTATGCAACTCTTCCAATTTCTCACCATAATTTACCTTATTAACATTGATTTTATCTTAGATTTGTAAGGACTTTGTCCGTCATCATTTAGTATGTCGTATACCGCTACAACCGTCGAAGGTGTTCAAGATTAAATACGCGACAAGACGGGTCCAAATATCAAGTTTCGTCAATAATCAAGCCTCCACGAAATGAGTATGGTAAAGTTTTGTTTTTAATTTCTTGATAATTCACTTAGGATTTTGGGATATTTTTCATAAAATATTTTCTAAGTGTTGGAGCTAGCTTTAAATGTTTTTCGTCAAAAATATATTTTTCGGAGTGTTTGAAGCGGTGAAATTATCGAGACAAAGAAAAAGAAAAATATTTAGTCTCGTTCGAATTACATCACATATTTTTCAAACGACATCGTGTGTCGTACGATACTTCAAACGACATCGTGTGTCGCGCGATACTTCAAATGACACCGTGTCTCGCTGGAATGACATGCCGGCTTAATTTTTCTATTTAAAGGAAGTCTGTACGTTTTTCATTCTGAAAAACAGTGCTATATCAGCAGGACACTTTTAGCTTCTTCTTTTAGGGATTAAATTCTTTTGTTTTCAATTCACAAAAGTCTCATTTTGTTTAGTGAATTTTTTTGAAGTTTGAGAACACATCTTACTGGTGTTTATACTTTTGTGGAGAAGAAATATGCATCATAGGGCTGCGTGTGGATCTTTCCTGAGATCAGGACTGCGGTTCTTGTGGATTGTTGCGCGAAATTCATTGCTGACAATGCCGACCAACGCCTGAGGGTATTCGTGTGTCAAATAATTATATTTCATTGTAGTCCGTGTTAGTTACAATTTACAAATTATAGTGAAATAAAAGGTTTTTCCCTGAGGGGATTTTTCCTAAACTTGGTGTCAAGTATTTTATTTATATTGGTTTGACACATGCACGCACGTTGCTCATTTTTTAGGGCTGAATTAATTTGATTAATAAATTGACACTAATTAAATAAGTTTGTGATTGGAATTTGCGCATCTATTCAAATTAGTATCGTACACGGCATTAGTGCCCTTTTACAAATTGGTATCAGAGCAGGTTACACTATTTTAGTGTGTATTCCTATTTTTCTGCAAAATTGTGTGATATTAATTATTTTGAAAAATCATAGTTTTAAAGCTGTCGCAATGTTTCTAAGTGAAAACTTATATAATCGGTTATCAATTTTTGACAGGTCTAATTATGCTTACTAGAAAGCCCGAATGAAATCCCATTTAAAAGCAATCGATGAAAAAGTTTGGGTTATTTGTGAAAGAGATTGGAATCCTCCCACTATCAACCCAAATAATGTCACTAATTTAAAACCTGTGTCAGACTGGACTGAGGAACAATTTAGGTGGAGCACTTACAATTCACGAGGGCTTAGTGCAATTTTTGAACACGTCACCCCGACGAGTTCCGACGTATTATGACGTGCACCACGTTTAAAGAAGCTTGGGATATTTTGTAACTCACCCACGAAAGCACTAACACGGTCAAAGAGTCTAAAATTCAAAATTTGACCACTCAATTTGAGACGATCATTATGTTAGAGATTGAGTGTTTTGACGAGTTTTATGCACGTTTGTCTGATATTGTCAACACTAGTTTTAATCTTGGTGAGACCATACCTGATGCACGAGTCGTTAAGAAGATTTTAAGATTGCTGCCTAAACATTTTATCCCAAAAGTGACTGTTTTAAATACCTTAGGAAATTTGATTCATCTGAAACTAGAAGAGTTGGTAGAAGACCTCCACACGTACGAAATTGACTTATTCCCCGACACTATCAGACCTAAGGATAGAGGGATAACACTTAAAGCCCAAACTAGAAAGAGAAAGGATGTGTCCACCAGTGACAGGAAAAAGATATTGAGTTTTTGTGAGTCTGAGGATGAGTCTAGTTTTGACATGGCCCTGCTTGCAAAGAATTTCAAACAGTTTCTCAAGTTTTCGAAAAAAAATTCTTCCAATAAAAATTTTCGGAGAAAAACAACAAGAAAGACAAGGCCAAAGAAAGTGGTGAGAAACAGAAAGAAGGTGAGGAAGATTTAGCAAATGTGAAATGTTTTGAGTGCAAGGGCAGAGGGCATGGGTCGTTTGAGTGTCCCACTAGGCTTAGGAGAGAGGGCAAGATAGTATCCATGCCTGCCACTCTTAGTGATAATGTGGGAGATGAGGAAGATGAGTCCGGTAAAGGTTAAACATATGGGATGTGTTTAGATTTTTTTAGTCATGTGATCACACCCACTTTGCCCCATGATGATTGTGCACGCGAGAGCGACGATGATGAATTGAGTGTTTCTAGTGGTGGTGATAGCGAGATTGAGAGTGGAGATGAAAGTGAGATCCAAAAATATTTTAGGGATTTGTACACCGAGACCTTAAAAACAAATAAGTATAATAGGGATTTAGGTCATCAGGTTTTAGATTTGGAGAGAGAGAAAGAAGTTCTAAGGAGGAAAAAGTGTGACTTGACTGACACATTGTCTAGTCTGATGACACGTGTATCCCAACTCGAGTGTGATCTCGAACGTGCCCGGGAGGTCAAAGTCCATTTGGAAAATGCATCTAAGAAGGTTGAAAAGATGGCTCTCAATCATATTTTGGGTAGTTGTGAGAGTATAGGAATAAGTCATGATGGTGCATCCACTTCTTTTGTTGCACCCGAGTCGGTTCCTACTTTAGTGTTGGATTAACATGACTCTCAACCCAACCCACCTAGGCATCCTGTACCTGTTAGGAGCATGCGTAGGAGATATTCTGAGAAAGGTGTACCTAGGCCAGTTTATGTTTAAACACACTGCAAGAAGAGGACACCTAAGAGAGTTTTATTTTAAGTTCGGTTATGTGCCACGTTATGCTACTACACGTATCTACACGTACGCACCCACACATGACGCTCCTGATGATTACATGAGAGAGTTTGCACGTATTTGGGAGAAGGTAAAGTTTTTGTTCAAGAATTCACATGATTTGATGAAGATGTTTCAAAAGATGTCACCATCTTTGGAAAACTCAACCGCACCTACCGGTTGAGGTCGAAACTTGTTTGCTAGCATAGGATGATTTTCATGATGATATTTTTGCCTATTGCTAGTATGTATCATTTCGTATTTATACTTTCCATTTTGATATATTTTTTCAAAAAACCAAAAAGATTTTCCTTTTTGAAATATTTTGGAAAAATACAAAAATATTTTCATTTTTTTGAAAAAAAATGAAAAATCCAAAAAGAGTTTTGCATTTTGTTTACACCATATATGAATGGACATTTAAGATGACTGAGTCACAACATCATTCCATATCCATGTGACTATTTGATAGTGTTTTGAGATAATATGTTGTGGCATTCATGTGCTTTACAAAGTTTGGAGTCTTTGAGATGATATATAGTGTTGCTACCTAAATGTTTGACTCATTTGTCCTTTATTGCACACATGCACGGATTTGTTTAACTTTCGTGCTTGTATAGAACATGTTGGTTGAGTTTTTCCATCTCAATTTTGTCTATATAACCAACTAAATGCAATAAAACTTGACAAGAAAGTAGTGCATGTTATAAAACCATTTGTGAGTTTGTGTGATTTATTTTGAAAAACGAAAAAGAGCTGCGAAAGGTATCTTATTTTTTCCTTTGCGATAAAGCCACCATTTAAAAAGGACCTTAAAAAGTGAGGAATTGAAAATTATTCGAGGTCCAATGAGGTTTAAAAGAGCCCGAAAAATTGAAAGGTAATAAAAGGAAATATATGCCAAAAGTGGGCCAATAGGTTTTAGTTTCATCACTTCATAAGAAAAATAAAAAGCATTATCTTTTAATGAGGGAGTTTGGATGGAATTCAATACAGTTTGCACGTCCTTGAATGTCATGAAAAAGCATTACATAGTTTTGGACGTTATTGGTGTGGAAATCGTTTATACTTTGATTTGTCGATATGATTAAGACGATGTCATCTAAATTCAACAATTTTATGCCTAAGGACTATTTTTATATTCATTCATTAGGATTACACTTAATCATCGTGCACAACAGTAATGATTGAGTTGATTTTCCTATCGAATTTGTTCACACCCATTCATTCCATTTTCATGATTTGGTTATCTTAGTGTAAGTTCATGATGTGTGTTTTTTGTAAAATTAGTTTTGCATTTTTGTATGAAAAGCTAAAAATAAAAAATAGTTTGTTTGCCTTATTTACCGTGACACCCCGATTTGATTTATGTGGGTTATTCTTTTCCTTGTTTATTTCGAACAAATAAAAAGGGGTAGAACGAATTATGAGTTTATGGGGGAGTTTAAGTATGGGGGAGAATTGATTATTCTTTCATGTTTATGTGCATATCATTTCAAACTCGATACGTCATGAGGTATCTTCTTTGTCTCATGTGTGTAGGTACAATTGAAGATCATTATGTTACACACCCTAATGACAAAAGCCTGAAGTTTCGAAGATTTGATTGTTAAAGAAAAGTTTGAAGACCTGACAGTTTATCTTTCGACTTTTGAGTTTATAGGAGGGTAGATTTGAATAGGTTATTTTTTAGATTGATAATTCGGATGTTTTTATTTTGTACTGGCATAAACATAGGGGGGGATTTGTAAGCACATTGACCGTGACCATTTAGTATGTCGTATACCTCTACAATCGTCGAAGATGTTCAAGATCAAATATGCAACAAGATAGGTCCGAATATCAAGTTTCTTCAACAATCAAGCCTCCGCGAAATGAATATGGCAAAGTTATGTTTTTAATTTCTTAATAATTCACTTAGGATTTTTGGATATTTTCCACAAAATATTTTCTAAGTGTCGGAGTGAAGTTTTAAATGTTTTTCGTCAAAAATATATTTTTCAGAGTGTTTAAGGCGGTGCAATTACCGTGACAAAGAAAAAGAAAATTATTTAGTCTTGTTCGAATGAACCTGGATATCGTTCGAACGACATCGTGTATCGCGCGATACTTCAAACGACATCGTGTCTCGCTCGAACGACATGCCGCCTTAAGTTTTCTACTTAAAGGACTCTTCAACTCCATTTTCCACAAGAAGTCTGTACATTTTTCATTCTGCAAAACAGTGTTATATCAGCAGAACACTTTTGGCTTCATCTTTTAGGGATAAAATCCTTTTGTTTTCAATTCAGAAAAGTCCCAATTTGTTAGTGAATTTTTTTTAAGTTTGAGAGCAGATCTTGCTGGTGTTCATACTTTTTTGGAGAAGAAATATGCATCATATGGTTGCATGTCATTAAGGTTCGCTGCGTGTGGATCTTTGCTGAGATTAGGACTGCGGTTCTTGTGGATTGCAGCGCATAATTAATTGCTAACGATGCAGACCGATGTCTGCGGGTATTCGTGTGTCAAAACACTGCATTTCATTATAATCCGTGTAAGTTGTGATTTACAAATTGAAGTGAAATAAAAGGTTTTTCCCTGAGGATATTTTTCTTGAACTTGGTGTCACATATTTTATTTATGTTGGTTTGACACATGCATGCATGTAGCTAGTTGTTTTTAAGGGATGAATTAATTTTATTCATAAATTGACACTAATTAAATAAGTTTGTGAATGGAATTTGCGCATCTATTCAAATTAGTAATCCACACGGCATTAGTGCCCTTTTACAAGATTTCATGTAGAATTTTTTTATCTCATCAAAATCATATGAAATCATTCCCAAAAATCCCATTTTTGACTCAAGAATCCCAACCCGAAATCTTATAGAATTCACACCAACTATAATATGGATTATAAACACACTAAAATAATTAAAGCAAGTTAAACACTTGTCTCGTTGGATAAATCCAGTGACCTCGTTCCGAGAATCCGTCGGAGCATGGCCGGAGTTTTTCTCTTCTTCTCCCTTTTCTTCTTACTTCTCTTCTTCTTCCTTTTTCTTTATTTCCTTTCTCTTTATCCCATGCCCTTTGTGACACCCCGCCTAATTAAACATCGGGTGATCAGGCCTTTATTAAATTAAAACAGGTTTCTCAAATGGTTCATTCTTAGCATCACTGCCGAAAACTTTTTAATTACTAATCCCCTAAGTATAATTAGACCGGTACCAAATTTTATCTTTCTTAAAACAGATAAATCAACCATGCGGAAAATAGTAAAGCAAGTACCATGCTAAAACCCAAACCAACAAAGTATAAGTACAACAGCGCAAAAGTATTATCGAATTAACCATCGGCTAAAAATGCTAAACAACAATAGAACAACTACTAATCTGAAACTAACATCTGAGAATGATACCGGACTACAAGTCCATACATTGAATAATGTGACATCCTGTACTAGATCTGAATGAGAGATATCGTCTAGTCAAAATCCTGTAAGCATCCACTGTGCTACAGCTGCGAGTCCCTAGAATAGAATCATCATCCATGGCGTCCCTGTGGCTGGACACCTAAAAGGTTTTGAAAATATTTTATAGCAAGAGTTAGTACTCAAAACATTTTGAAAATATTTAGCAAGCGTTTATCACAATATAAAATGCGGTTATTGATTACACATGTTAGGTTTTCGTACACTCTCTTGAGTTCACTCACTTCTCATCTATTGTGCACACCTAACTTTCTACACCTAGCCTACCTAGCCATGTTCCCCAAGTTAATTAGGTCTAAGTAATCATCTGAACTTATTTAAGCTTAAGTTCTCACATCGCCCACACCGTGCATTCATTTCAATAACATCTCGCAAAGGTTAATTAATACTGAAATAACATTTCACCTATGTTATGCTTCAAAGCTATTTAGTTTCACTATTAAATTTCTAGGATTCTCACAATTGTTATCTTTCCACTTATGTAATTAAGTTTCACTACTTAAGTTACTAATTAGATATTCTCTATCTAAAGATACATTCCGTAATTAAGTTTCACTACTTAACTTACCAATTTGATACGTAACATTAAACACATCATATTCATCTACTTATTCACAACGTTATAATATCATTAAGTGTATATATTTCACACACAATATATACTAAATATCAGTCATTACTATTTGTCCTTTTTACACACATAAAGAACTCTTGGTTCGGAATGATTCATCGACCCCAAGTAAGAATTGGTCCGGAAAGATACATCGACCCCAATTATTTATATACACAAATTCTGGCTTGGACTCTTTCATCACGCCACCAGTTCAAAGGTTTGGTTCGGCATTTTACATCGACCCCAAACATATAATAACCCTATGTTAGTTCGGAACGTCTCATCTGTAACAACCCGCCTAATAAGATACCGGGCGATCACTCCAATATTAAATTAAAACAGGAGTCACAAATGGATCATCCTTAACATCACTGTCGAAAATCCATTTAATTACTAATATCCTATTAGGTGGCCGTTAAAAAAACTTTTATCTAACTACTCTTTTTAGTGCACAAATTAAAACATTCACAATTAAATGCGTAATGAACTGAAATGGAAATGAAAGGAACTAAAATAACCGAACACTCGGTCCAAATATACAACCATATCGAATGCTGTACAGAAAGAATAAATAAATGCAATTGGGCCATTGGCTCGAGTGTTTATACAATATCTCCTATCTAGAGTACAAGGAAAGAAACGTCTACCGATAACCTGCAAGCATCCACAGCTGCTGCAGCAGACGTCTGACTCGAAAGAGTTTCCATCCAGGCGTCCCTGTGTCTGGACACCTATACATATATAGTATAGAGAAAGAAAGGAGAGTAGACAAACGGGTCAGAGCCCGAATGTTTTGAAAATATTTTGCAAGTGCATAAATGCTTTATTTTTAGGAAAAAAATAGTTTTATCTCATATTTAAATTGGTATCGCACTCTCATGAGATACCCCTCACCTCTCCTCTAACAGTGCACACCTAGCGCATCCCGAAAAACATCCTAGTCAAGCTACCCTTCTAAACTAGTCTAATACCCAACCACTATCTAACCTAGATAGTCAAATAGATGTACTAAGGGCTAACTTCACTTTAATCTCGACGCTATGCCATGTTCGTGCGTGGGGTGTCTCGCGAAGCGAAATCCAAACAAGGAACCCCCCCCCCCGATACACTACTATGCAGCAAGGTCGATCTTTGAGATCCGCCAGTCCCTCAGTACAGAAAGATATATAATATATATATACCATAAACATTTAATGATATAAGAGCACTAAGAATTAAACTTCTCCCCAGTCTCAACACAGTGCCATATTCGTGCGTGAGGTGTCTCGCGAAGCGAAATCCAAACAAGGAACCCCCCTGATACACTACTATGCGGCACGGTCGATCGTCGGGATTCATTAGACCCTCGGCACCCAATTTATACATATACATACATCTACAATATACTTCCGGATAATATAAATATCTCCTGGACTGAGGATTACTTGATATATAAAGTATTTATAAATACTTATCCTTTTCATTTCAAAAACTTCCATTTCCCTTCTCATACCCAGGAAATGTATTTATAAAAGCCAATTCATTATCATGAATTGCTTTAACAAACCATATACTTTTTGAAAGCCAATTTTATTAACATAAAAATCTTTTCCTTTATCAATTATCCCATTTCCCTTTTTATACTCAGGAAATGTATTCAAAGACATTTTCATTATCATAAAAATGCTTTGATCAAAACATATGCTTCCACATCCCTTCTTCCATCCGGGAAGTGTTACCGAAGCCAATTTATATATAACCCATTTCCCTTCCTATATCCAGGAAATGTAATTAAAGCAAATCCATTATTATGAACTGCTTTAATATAAACGCGTTCTAAGACCGCCCGTCCGAATTTCTCCACTGTGCGCGCCCCTAAATGGCTATCATCTTCCAGGGCCTCCAAGACAACCTGGGATCTGTGACACCCCGCCTAATTAAATACCGGGCGATCACTCCTTTATTAAATTAAATCAAGGTAAACAGTTGGTTCATTCTCAGCATCACTGTCGATAAAAATAATTTTTCCAATTTAACACCCTAAATAATTAAGCTAAGTGTCAAAAACATTTTTCATACAAACTTCCAAATTTTAATTACAGAAAAGATTTACTTATACAAAACAACATTTCTACAATATAGAATCACACCACGAAGAACTAAAATAAAACCATACATTCGTCAATCGAATGTCAACATAATAAAACCAAACATCATAAACTATCCTGAATAAATCCCATAAAACAATACTGGAATAACTGAAAATATAAAGATCCCAACAAGTAAATGAAATGATGAAAGGGGCGACACGTGCCCAATAAATGAGAGTAATAAGAGTGGAGTCAATAACAGAAGCCGTCTACTCAAGTGACCTGCAACTTCCACCTAAGCTGCAGCTCGTTCTTCTCAAAGGATCCTAAGCAAGACGCCCCTGTGGCTGGGCACCTGAAAATATACATATATATATATACAAGAGAGAGAGAGAGAGAGAGGAAAAGAAACGGGTCAGAGCCCGAAAGTGTGTTTGATTTCTAAAATACGTTAAGCAAGTATTTAAATTGATACAGGCCAATGCAAATCATATTAGTTCGACACTCTCTTGAGAAATTCTCACCTCTCTTCTAATGTGCACGCCTATCGTACTAACCTTCCCAATTAGTCTAGTTTATCTTAACTTACTCATAAGTTTTCAAAACCGAACGATGACAATGTTTTAAAAAGGTTACTTTCAATTTGCATTACTACTCTCGTTTTAGCTTCATTAAATTATAAAGTTTACCAGTGCCTTCTCATACTTTCACAAAACAAGTATTTATTATTGCGTCAACAACTATGTCCTACTTATCAAATCACAGTAGGCAGTTAAAGGATATAACCTCATATATATATATACTACTCGGATAATATATATATATAACAGCACCCCAACTAAACTATGGTGCGGGCATACTCTGCTATCCAATCCCCGTATCGTTCACACAAAGGGAAATACAAGTTCGGAATCACTCTCGAACTGTATTAACATATACAAAACAACGTTGAGGCGAAGCATAGATTCCAAGTCCAAGAGGTCAGTACATACCCACACGTCTCTTAGGACCGTCCGACTATCAATCTGATAGCCCGTACCTAGGATCTCTATCTTCTAGGGTACAAATCAATATCCCCCATAAAGCAACACAGGATAAGATCGTCCCAGCGCGGTAACCTCAGGGATAGCAAGTAGCGCGGGTACGTTTTTCACATGTATATAATATATGTACACACAATCATATAATTATACCCATTTTACCATATTAATATAGGTTCTTCCCATCACCCGTAATTATACCGTTTATCCTTAATTTCACAATTATAGAATTACGTATAAGGTTTTATTCCTAACCTTAACTCGAAGGGTTTTCTCACTCATTACCTAACCCTCATGGATTATATCCTCGCAAATCTGAAATTCAGTAAGTGACTTTATTTGATTCCAACGTAACTCTCTTACGCACCTCACCCTTAATTTTCATAAATCTACCAACCTAAAGTACATATCCCATAAATACCATTCTCGTTGAAGATTAAAGGTTCTAACATTTATCCATATATCCTACTGGTCCTAAATATCTCCCAAATCATTTTATTTAGAAAGCCCAAAGGTTCTTCCCTGATAAATTAATTCAACTAATTAAACAAGAGGAATAGGAGTCTGCCAGGAGGGGTCGATCGATCGAAGCTTGGGGCTCGATCGATCGAACCTTCGATCGATCGAAGCTCTATGATCGATCGATCGATCAAGCAGGTCTGGGCAAAAATTCTGCAGAAATTGCAGTGACGGGATTAATTAAAGTTCTACATCAAAACTCATATTTTCCAACACTAATCGACCCAAAAAGTCTACTGCTAACATACTAACATAATTCCAGATATCTTTAACGTTCAGCATGCGTGTATACATCATTAAACATGGTTAAACAACCTAAAATCTCATCTAATCATCAAGAACCCTAAGGTTTTCTTAACTTTTGTTCTAATCAGTTTTCTCCAGAATTTCCTTCTAACAAATCATCACAAATTCGTGGGTTAATCATCTACTTCACATAATATTTTCAGAATATGGTTATAATGATTTCTACATGCAAATCCCTATCAAAATTGGGGTTTTCTTCCATTGATTATACTCCTAATCATTCCTACACTAATATGAATATTGCATCAACGAAAATACGCAAGTTAAACACTTGCCTGGGATTTCAGAGGTCTGGTTTCCTGCTGATATTGAAGTGGTTGCGTTCTCCTCCTCGCGATCTACGCGTTGGTGGTGACGGCGGTGTAATCGGTGGTGTTTTGGGCCTTGAATCACCTTGAGAGCTCTCTCCTCTCTTCTCCAATGGCCGTTCTAGGGTTCTGAATGCTCTAACCCTAAAAGGCTGACTTAAATGGCTGCTAAGGATGGCTGAAATTCGTGGGTTTAATTACCCTATTTTGTAAAATGACCAAAATGCCCTCCCGGGTCACTAATTAGGCCTAAAATCACCCCGAGGCCCGAACTAAACCCCCCGGATACACTTTTCTGACTATCTCGACCCTTCCGGACGCGTTGGCGCACTCAAAACGACCATACGGACAACTTATAAAATATTCACTTTTTAATTAACATAATTAGTCCCGACGTGACACGGGCACGTCCCGACTTAAATTTCCGAAATAGTCATTTACTTTACTTATGACATTCAATATACCCAATATAATATATTACTATGCTCATTAGTAATATTCAACAAGTTTCCCATAATTACTAACTCTAGTCACGTTAATAATTATAACATAATTAATTTCCGGATTTTTATTAAATAAATCATCACATTAAATTTAATAAATCCCCAAATTAAATATAGCATAAAAATACGGGGTATTACATACTTCCCCCCTAAAAACGGAATTTCGTCCCAAAATTCGGAAAATAAGGCATACCTGGTAAAAACAACTCTGGATATCTCTCGCGCATATCTGCCTCACGCTCCCAAGTGGATTCCTCCACATTATGATGCTCCCACTGGACTCGCACAAGTGGAACTACTTTCGACCTCAATCTCCTCTCATTATAGTCTAGAATAGCCACTCTTCTCTCTTCGTAAGAGCTATCCGACTGTAAGTCTATCTCATCTATCGCATTGTGCGTATGGGCCATATCATCCCGAAGATATCGTCTCAGCGACGAGATGTGGAACACATCGTGGATGCGATGTAAATGTTCTGGAAATCCCAACCTGTATGCTACCGGCCCAATCCTCTCGATGATGGGAAATGGTCCTACATACCTCGGAGCCAGCTTCCCCTTCTTCCCGAACCTCATCACTCCTTTCATAGGAGATACACGCAACAACACTTGATCTCCCACATTAAACTCCCGGAAAAACCGTTTCGCATCGGCGTAGCTCTTCTGCCTGTCTTGGGCTACCCGAATACGACTCCTGATTATCTCAATCCTCGCGGAGGTCTCCTGAATCACTTCTGGTCCTAATAACTTGTTGTCCCCCACCTCGAGCCAACAAGTTGGAGAACGACAAGGCCTGCCGTACAAAGCCTCAAATGGAGCCATGCCAATCGTAAACTGATAGGAGTTATTATAAGCAAACTCTACCAGTGGAAGGTGTGGCTCCCAACCTCCACCGAAATCGAGAACACACATGCATAGCATATCTTCCAACATCTGATTAGTACGCTCTATCTGTCCATCTGTCTGTGGGTGGTAGGCTGAACTCCGTCTCAACTCTGTGCCCATAGCCTCCTGAAAGCTTTCCCAGAAACGTGACACAAAAATCTTGTCTCTATCTGACACAATATTCAGGGGCACCCCATGCAATCTGACAATCTCAGCGATGAACAACTGGGCATACTGACCCGTGGTATAATCTGTCCTCACTGGCAGAAAATGAGCCACCTTGGTCAAACGGTCTACAATCACCCAGATAGAATCGTGGCCCCGCTGTGATGTAGGCAACCCGGTAATGAAATCCATGGAAATACTTTCCCACTTCCACGTGGGTATTTCCAACGGCTGAAGTAATCCTGACGGTTTCTGGTGGTCCACCTTCACTAGCTGGCAAGTAGAACACTTGGACACAAATTCAGCGATGTCCTTCTTCATCCCACTCCACCAGTACTGTCGTCTCATGTCCTGGTACATCTTATCGCCTCCCGGATGTACTGCAAATTGGGATCCATGAGAATGAGTCATCACTTCATGACATAGCTCCGCTCCTTCTGGAACCACTAATCTCCCATTAAACCGCAACCCTCCATCCGAACTAACAGAATAGGACTCAGCACCCTCGGCTAGAAGTCATACAATCTGCTCCTGACAAAACGGGTCTGTGGTCTGTGCCTGTATCACCCTCGTAACAATCTCGGGTGTGACTGACATCACGGATATGAAAGAACGTGCTACGGCGTCCTGGTGACCCATCTCTTTCCACTTTTCTTTCCAGATGTCTGCTACATCGTCTACCGGTCTACGGCTCAATGCATCAGCAACTACATTGGCTTTCCCCGGATGATACTGTATATCGAACTGGTAATCTTTCACAAACTCTAACCATCTGCGCTGACGCATATTCAGCTCTCGCTGAGTGAACAGGTACTGCAGTGACTTATGGTCTGTGAACAAACGGAATTTCTCGCCCAATAAATAGTGCCTCCAAATTCTCAATGCAAAGACGACCGCAGCTAACTCCAGATCGTGGGTGGGGTAATTCTTCTCATGCGGCTTAAGCTTGCGGGAAGCAAAAGCTATAGCCTTCTCCTCCTGCTGAAGTACTCCCCCAAGTCCTCGTAAGGACGCATCTGTGTAAACCATGTACTCTACACCCGGCTTTGGTAAAGCAAGGACTGGTGCCGAAGTAAGCTTGTCCTTCAGCTCGTCGAAATCCAACTGACAAGCGTCATCCCAGACATATGGTACCCCCTTGCGAGTCAGATTCGTCAATGGACCCGCTATCTTGGAGAATCCCCGAATGAACCTCCTGTAGTATCCGGCTAACCCCAAGAAACTACGCACTTCCGTCGGTGTCGTGGGCTGCCCCCACTCCCTCACCGCTGACACTTTGCTCGGGTCAACTGCTATCCCTTGCTCAGAAACAACATGGCCCAAGAATTGTACCTCTCGCAACCAGAATCCACACTTCTCGTACTTAGCATACAACTGATGCTCTCGTAGAGTCTGAAGAACCTGCCTCAAGTGTTCGGCATGCTCCTCCTCGGAGTGTGAATATATCAAAATATCATCTATGAAGACGATGACGAACTGATCCAAGAACTCTCTGAATACTCGGTTCATCAAGTCCATGAAAACGGCTGGGGCATTTGTGAGTCCGAACGGCATCACTCTGAATTCATAGGACCCATACCTCGACAAGAAGGCAGTCTTTGAAACATCCTGCTCTCTAATTCGTAACTGATGGTACCCCGACCTCAGATCTATCTTCGAAAAGAAAGTTGCTCCCCTCAACTGGTCGAATAGATCATCGATTCGAGGCAACGGATACTTATTCCGTATCGTGACCTTGTTCAACTCCCGGTAGTCCACGCACAATCTCAGTGAACCATCTCTCTTCTTTACAAATAAGACTGGAGCGCCCCAAGGTGAGGTACTCCTACGAATGAAGCCCTGACCTAATAGCTTCTCAATCTGATCTCGTAGCTCTCGCATCTCTGCCGGAGCCATACGGTACGGTGCACGTGCTATAGGTCTCGTATCCGGCAATAAATCTATAACGAAGTCTATCTCACGACTGGGCGGTAGGCCTGGTATCTCCTGAAACACATCGGAATACTCCCTAACAACTGGGATCGAATCCAAAGGAATCACAACCTCCTTAGAGGTATCCTCCTCAATGTAATATAAATGAGCGTTCGAACCTCCCTCTGGGCGAGGCGTCGCCACTACAAACATCTCTTGCCCCGGAATGGCAAAAACAATGCTCCCACCGAAGCAATCAATCATGGATCTATAAGATGCGAGCCAATCCATACCAATGATCACATCATGCTCGTGCATGTCTAAAACTAGCATGTCTGCAGGCAATACCAAGCTACCAATCTCTACCCCTACTCCCCGGCATATAAAGAATATAAGTGACCCACTCCCCAGTGGTGAGTCGACACACGTCACGGTGCTCTCTACTGTGGCTAATAACCCTAAGGACTTCGCAAAATGCGTAGCTATAAAACAATGCGTTTCCCCCGTATCAAACAAAACTTTACCCATAGTACCATGGATAGGAAACATACCCTCAATCGCGGGTGGTGCCTGTGGAGCTGCTGCCTGGTGGACGTTATAGACACGTCCATACTGCAATTGCCCCTGCTGCACTGGAGCTGCTGGAATGGCTAGTAGGGCTGGCGCTTGGGCTGGAGCTGGAAGGGCAGGTGGAAAAAGTGGCCTCTGTGGCTCATTACGGGCTCCCTGCTGCTGTGGGGCCCTATCGCCTTCTGGGCAATCCTGACGCTTATGGCCGTGTTTGCCGCACACAAAACACCGGCCTCTGAAATTACCTCCCCTCTGTCCCTGCTGACCACGGCCCTGCTGGCCGTTACCTCCACGCCATTGGCCCTGTTGGCCCTGATGTGCACGCTGTTGGCCCTGCTGGCCCTGTTGCTGACCCTGCTGTCGGTGCTGACCCTGCTGATTAGGCTGGCCCTGCCTATAACCCCCATTTCCCTGCCTGGGATCACCCGAACGGAATCGCTTAGCAGGGTCCCCCTGATGGGAACTCTGCTCGTGCTGACGAGTCTGTCCAAGAGATGGTGCCCCACCGGCACCGTTACCCCCGGTCCTGCCCTGCTGGCTGGACTCTCCTGCTCTCTTGCTCCCCTGAAGATGGAAGCGGTGATCCTGGCAATGTAGTAACGCTGCATTGAGTACATCAGTGAACGTACTCAGGGACAAGTTCCCAATAAGGTGCTGACGGATCCTCCAAGCCAACCCGTCGACAAACAACAAAATCTTCTTGCTCTCAGTAGGTGCCTCATCTGGCACAATGGTGAGAAGTCTCGTGAACTCCTCCTCATACTCTGCTACAGTAAGATTATCTTGCTTCAGATTTAGTAGTTTCCGCCTCATCTCAGTCTGCACTGCAGGTGGAAAATACTTGCGGTCAAACCACTCCCAGAACATCTGAATAGGGATCGTGTCCCTCTCCTCCAAAGTAGTAGTGGACTCCCACAACTGCAACGCGGATCCCACCAGCTTAAAAGAAGCCAATAACTGCTTTTGTACCTCGGTGCACTCATACATGCGAAGATGCCGCTGGATGTCTTTCTTCCATTGGCTAACCGTGATAATGTCGGAGCTACCAGAGAACTCAGGGGGATGTGCTTTCTGAAAAGCATCCCGAACCCTCTCCCATGCAGATGGAAGCTGTGCTGGTACTGGCGCCACTGCCTGAACCTGGGGTGGAGCCTGTTGAGTCACCGCTATCGCGGCATTCACCTCCTGAGCAACTATGGCAGCTACTTCATTAGCATTCATTGTGCCTGGTGCCGGAGCTGCTGGCTGCTCGGCCTGGGCACGCCTATCTATCGGAGCACGTCTCGGAGGCATCTGAAACGTGAACAAAATTTATCAGTCTACAGTTATCATCGAATCTCAAATAGCTGAAGACTTAAACGTAAAAGTAGGAATACAACAATCCTAAAAATAGGGCTCTATAGCAAAACGTTGAGCTGAAAGCGAAATAAGCCGTACAGATCCTAAGGACACTAGAACCTGATGCTCTGATACCACCTGTGACACCCCGCCTAATTAAATACCGGGCGATCACTCCTTTATTAAATTAAATCAAGGTAAACAGTTGGTTCATTCTCAGCATCACTGTCGATAAAAATAATTTTTCCAATTTAACACCCTAAATAATTAAGCTAAGTGTCAAAAACATTTTTCATACAAACTTCCAAATTTTAATTACAGAAAAGATTTACTTATACAAAACAACATTTCTACAATATAGAATCACACCACGAAGAACTAAAATAAAACCATACATTCGTCAATCGAATGTCAACATAATAAAACCAAACATCATAAACTATCCTGAATAAATCCCATAAAACAATACTGGAATAACTGAAAATATAAAGATCCCAACAAGTAAATGAAATGATGAAAGGGGCGACACGTGCCCAATAAATGAGAGTAATAAGAGTGGAGTCAATAACAGAAGCCGTCTACTCAAGTGACCTGCAACTTCCACCTAAGCTGCAGCTCGTTCTTCTCAAAGGATCCTAAGCAAAACGCCCCTGTGGCTGGGCACCTGAAAATATACATATATATACAAGAGAGAGAGAGAGAGGAAAAGAAACGGGTCAGAGCCCGAAAGTGTGTTTGATTTCTAAAATACGTTAAGCAAGTATTTAAATTGATACAGGCCAATGCAAATCATATTAGTTCGACACTCTCTTGAGAAATTCTCACCTCTCTTCTAATGTGCACGCCTATCGTACTAACCTTCCCAATTAGTCTAGTTTATCTTAACTTACTCATAAGTTTTCAAAATCGAACGATGACAATGTTTTAAAAAGGTTACTTTCAATTTGTAGTACTACTCTCGTTTTAGCTTCATTAAATTATAAAGTTTACCAGTGCCTTCTCATACTTTCACAAAACAAGTATTTATTATTGCGTCAACAACTATGTCCTACTTATCAAATCACAGTAGGCAGTTAAAGGATATAACCTCATATATATATATACTACTCGGATAATATATATATATAACAGCACCCCAACTAAACTATGGTGCGGGCATACTCTGCTATCCAATCCCCGTATCGTTCACACAAAGGGAAATACAAGTTCGGAATCACTCTCGAACTGTATTAACATATACAAAACAACGTTAAGGCGAAGCATAGATTCCAAGTCCAAGAGGTCAGTACATACCCACACGTCTCTTAGGACCGTCCGACTATCAATCTGATAGCCCGTACCTAGGATCTCTATCTTCTAGGGTACAAATCAATATCCCCCATAAAGCAACACAGGATAAGATCGTCCCAGCGCGGTAACCTCAGGGATAGCAAGTAGCGCGGGTACGTTTTTCACATGTATATAATATATGTACACACAATCATATAATTATACCCATTTTACCATATTAATATAGGTTCTTCCCATCACCCGTAATTATACCGTTTATCCTTAATTTCACAATTATAGAATTACGTATAAGGTTTTATTCCTAACCTTAACTCGAAGGGTTTTCTCACTCATTACCTAACCCTCGTGGATTATATCCTCGCAAATCTGAAATTCAGTAAGTGACTTTATTTGATTCCAACGTAACTCTCTTACGCACCTCACCCTTAATTTTCATAAATCTACCAACCTAAAGTACATATCCCATAAATACCATTCTCGTTGAAGATTAAAGGTTCTAACATTTATCCATATATCCTACTGGTCTTAAATATCTCCCAAATCATTTTATTTAGAAAGCCCAAAGGTTCTTCCCTGATAAATTAATTCAACTAATTAAACAAGAGGAATAGGAGTCTGCCAGGAGGAGTCGATCGATCGAAGCTTGGGGCTCGATCGATCGAACCTTCGATCGATCGAAGCTCTATGCTCGATCGATCGATCAAGCAGGTCTGGGCAAAAATTCTGCAGAAATTGCAGTGACGGGATTAATTAAAGTTCTACATCAAAACTCATATTTTCCAACATTAATCGACCCAAAAAGTCTACTGCTAACATACTAACATAATTCCAGATATCTTTAACGTTCAGCATGCGTGTATACATCATTAAACATGGTTAAACAACCTAAAATCTCATCTAAACATCAAGAACCCTAAGGTTTTCTTAACTTTTGTTCTAATCAGTTTTCTCCAGAATTTCCTTCTAACAAATCATCACAAATTCGTGGGTTAATCATCTACTTCACATAATATTTTCAGAATATGGTTATAATGATTTCTACATGCAAATCCCTATCAAAATTGGGGTTTTCTTCCATTGATTATACTCCTAATCATTCCTACACTAATATGAATATTGCATCAACGAAAATACGCAAGTTAAACACTTGCCTGGGATTTCAGAGGTCTGGTTTCCGGCTGATATTGAAGTGGTTGCGTTCTCCTCCTCGCGATCTACGCGTTGGTGGTGACGGCGGTGTAATCGGTGGTGTTTTGGGCCTTGAATCACCTTGAGAGCTCTCTCCTCTCTTCTCCAATGGCCGTTCTAGGGTTCTGAATGCTCTAACCCTAAAAGGCTGACTTAAATGGCTGTTAAGGATGGCTGAAATTCGTGGGTTTAATTACCCTATTTTGTAAAATGACCAAAATGCCCTCCCGGGTCACTAATTAGGCCTAAAATCACCCCGAGGCCCGAACTAAACCCCCCGGATACACTTTTCTGACTATCTCGACCCTTTCGGACGCGTTGGCGCACTCAAAACGACCATACGGACAACTTATAAAATATTCACTTTTTAATTAACATAATTAGTCCCGACGTGACACGGGCACGTCCCGACTTAAATTTCCGAAATAGTCATTTACTTTACTTATGACATTCAATATACCCAATATAATATATTACTATGCTCATTAGTAATATTCAATAAGTTTCCCATAATTACTAACTCTAGTCACGTTAATAATTATAACATAATTAATTTCCGGATTTTAATAAATCATCACATTAAATTTAATAAATCCCCAAATTAAATATAGCATAAAAATACGGGGTATTACAGGATCCTATAACGAAAGACGTCGGGAAGCGACCATGTGCCTGCGGGATAGTCAAGACCACACCCGGAATCTCCTAACCAGCGCATAAAATATAACAACAAACGCTCACATGGCCTATAGGACTATATCCACCCTGCATCATTAGCCAGGGGGATTCACCATACGAACGCAACTTCCCTTATGATAGCGATTTAGAGAGGTGTGTAATCCATATTTTATTAATTATGAAAAACATTTATTTTTCCATTTTGAAAATATTCATTTATACATTTTCAAAATCATTTCCATCATCATATATATATACCTAAAACACACAGTATATACATATCCTATATTTTCTTCCTAGACTATAGCATCTAGCGATGACTAAATATCCCAAAGATTCCCTCCAGGAATCGTAATCATGCTTTCATGGTTGCATGATTCTAAATCCAAAGTATTTCTTACTTTAATAATCACTATATACTTCAATCCTATTCTAAGGATTTTATTGGATATCTCCAATGATACTATTCTCCTCTAAGTGAAGCATATATATATATATATATATATATATACCCCCAAATTATCCTAATTGGTAATTCAACTCCCCATACTCTTAAAGGGAGAAAACTAGAAATTCTGACCTAAGCGAATCGATTCGCCCCTTTAGCGAATCGATTCGGGTGGGCGAATCGATTCGGTTCCCAATCCGAATCGATTCGGAAAGTATTCTGCAAACAGGTCTGTAAATGGCGAATCGATTCGGTCTATACCCGAATCGATTCGGCCCATTGCAGAGACCCAATTCCCCTTAGGCGAATCGATTCGGCCTGTACCCGAATCGATTCGGCCTGTTCGAGGGTCACAGTTTGGGCGATTTCTCAAACTCCAAAATACCCAAAAATCAATCCAAATTCATTTTCATGGTTTCTACTCTACACCAAAAATCATCCCAAACATCTACACAATAATTTCTAGCCTTTATTTTTCCAATTCCCTATTTGATTTCCGAGTTGGTACTTTCAACCCGGAGCTGTCATCTTGTAAAAATCATATCAAATCGTAGAAAATTCAGAAAAATACGCGGCCGGCGCCCACGCGACCGTATCGAAAATATCTACAACTTTTGTGTTTTGGCCGAAAGCTAAATCAATTATCTGCTTGGCCGAAAATGACCCCAAAGGCTACGGGTTCACTATTCATTATCTTCCCCAAACTCCCAAACTCCATTTTTCTCCATTTTTGTTGTTTCTAACCTTATCCAACAACTCAACAAACATCTAATCTATGTTTTACAACTAACACATCAATTATTTTGGAGTATTAAATCATTTCTCTTAGTTTTAAACCCTAAAACCATAAAAACCCCAACTTAACATTTCAACCCATTTTTATACTCCATTAACATGGTTTTAACACTAAATATCATTAAGAGTTTACACTACATCAATATGTAAACTCATAATCAACTTTTACCCAATTTATTTTAAGGGTTCTAACCCTAAAATCATATTTATACCAAATATGATATGAGATTAATGCACAAAAGTAAATAAAGCAAGTAAACACTTGCCTCGTGGATAAAATCCGACGACCTCGAGTCGAATCCTGCGGAGTTTGCCCGAGATCTCCCATTTCTTCTCCTCTTTCTCCTTCCTCTCTCTCTTCTCTCTCTTTTCTTTCTTTCTTTCTTCTTTCCTTTCCCTTTCTCCCTCTTTAAATAAGAAGAAAGGGGTCATACCCCTTAAAACCCAAAAACGACTCGTTTACCCAATTACGAGTTACTTTTACCTCTAAAATTATCCGAAACTCATTTTCGACAATCGGACACTCTTTTCCGACTATCTCGGACATTCCGAGACTCGTGGCGCAGTCGAAATTTCCATCCGAGGTACTTGACCGCAAATCACTATTCTAATTCAAAATAATTAAATGCGGTGTTCTACTCAAAATCTCACTTCTTTTGTCGCTATACTCCGTGGCGACATATAAATAAAATATCTCGACCTATATGGTCCCAAAATAATTTATAACACCCTTCGAAAATCATCAAATCCTCGAAAATCCCAGAAATCACTATTTCGAGAAATTCTCCAAATTCCAAATTATACTTAATTATAGAATTTAATCATCTCCAAAAGGGCGGGTTATTACATACTCCCCCCCTTACAACAGAATTTCGTCCTCGAAATTCAGATGTAACTTACACCCTCTAACTAGGATTACTACAAATCCTAAAAACCTCAAGGAAAAAAATACTAACCTAATGGTTCCTGATCGTACACTATGCGGCTACCGCAATCATAAAGTAACTCTAATACGTCACTCAATACCCATCCTCTAAAATGCCTCTTGGCATGGATTTCAATCTTGTATACTACTCCCATCTTAGCTAGGCGGTACATCAAACTACCTTACCAAGGTGCCCATACACATTTCTAACTTGTGCATATCAGCACAAACGTTACGAACGTCTGACACGCATCACTCTCTCCCAATAAGGATCTCCTTTCCTCGGTGTAATACTCACCTATGGGTCCTCCGAACCCGCGCATTTCAATACTCCTAACCTCGGCGCTGCTAATACTAGCGAACCTATATCCTAAAAATGCTACGATCTAAGCGTTACCCTACCTACACGAAACTAATATAATCCTAAGTATGTCCTTAGTACCCAAGGCCTCTCTCAACTCCCGACAATTGCTTGGTTTCATGCGTGGGACGTCTCGCCAAGGCGAAATCCAAACAAGGAACCCTCCCGTTACACTACTCCCTCGCGTAGTCGGTCATCGAAATATAACGACCCAAGGCACAGAATCGGGACGTCCTAAATCCTACCAGGCTAGCCTACGAACGCATTCCTACTATCTTATCCTTCCGCCCATATAGAAGGAAACCTAACTAATCAAGTGCCCACTTTCTGTAGAAAGTGTCACGAACATAATACCCAAAATTGTATCTCCTCAAAATTTGCCTTTTCATTAAGGCTGGTTATATTCCTCAACCCAATTTCTCCAAATTTGCCTTCTTATTAAGGCAGGGATATCATCCTCAAATCAAATTCTCTAAGTCCCACTCCACCCAACTACTTGTGGTGAGAGGACCAATTTAGTGCTTTTCCATAGCACAATATCTCCATAAGTATACCAACATCATGTGGCTCATAGCCTATAGTGGTTCATCCACACTATAAGACCTTTCCACAAAATCAACCTCCTTGCATCCCATAACAGCTCCCCACTTCCGACGCCGTTAAGAGTCATGTGTGGAGTGTCTCGCAAAGAGAAATCCAAACAAGGAACCCCTTCACACATTAACCCTTGACTTCGTTGGTTGTGGAGTTCCGTTATTTCAACATGCAACCGGGATAACCCTATCCCCTAATCCAACAAAAAGGTGATCTGAACTCCTATCTCTAACTAAGAGTCATACCACCCCGCGCTCGCACTCATTTAGTCCTTGCGCAAACAATAATGAGCTAAATCTTACCGCTCAACAACGATTCTGTGGGCCTTAAATTATATCTATAAGGTTGCCACATATATCATCCAAAATAAGGAAGCCTCTGCTCATCGAGGTTCCATAAATCCATAATAACAAAGGTGTACTCAACCTGTATCAAGGTGAGACACCACAATAACAACCTGTTCCCTCCAGGAACTGCGGACACGATAGACTTGCCATCGTTAGCCTGCTATCGCTCCGTTACACCATATACCGTATACGTATATATATACAAAATATAATCACCCGCCTCTATGGCAAATGAAGGGAAATAAAATTCCGCTATTGCGGAAAACACATAGTCATACATTAAAATGTTATCGAGATCGCCACAACTCAAAATACACACACGAGTCTAGGGCTAACTAATACCGCGACTTTATCTAGTCACGCCAAATACTCACACCATATACCTCTGCTGAACCTTAGGCGAATAATTACCAAAGCTGCATTCTTCTCATCCTGCTGATTCATGGGGACTCACGGTTAGAACTATCCGTAAGATCCCTTTCTAATCCTTATCTCCACGGGGAAATCCTACTTTAGTACCACACTCTATTACGGCGGCACTATGGTACTCGTAACTACTATGCTTTAGTAGTCATTGAGATAATTCTTAACAATTACCATAGAGAGAGTGACCTCTACTAAGGTACTCATCCCAACCTTCTACCAGCTGCACCAGCTAAGCCTCACCTCCTGCTGCCATCCAATCTCCACACACGATTCTCAAACAAGCGCGCAAAAGATTTCTATAATCTTCTAATATGGCAGGAAAACGAAATCTCACAATAGAAATCAACAATCCTAGTCCTGAGGCTCTATAACAAATGAGAGCAACGCTGAAAGCGTAGTACGTCCGCACAGATTCCTAAGGACACTAGAACCTGATGCTCTGATACCATCTGTAACAACCCGCCTAATAAGATACCGGGCGATCACTCCAATATTAAATTAAAACAGGAGTCACAAATGGATCATCCTTAACATCACTGTCGAAAATCCATTTAATTACTAATATCCTATTAGGTGGCCGTTAAAAAAACTTTTATCTAACTACTCTTTTTAGTGCACAAATTAAAACATTCACAATTAAATGCGTAATGAACTGAAATGGAAATGAAGGGAACTAAAATAACCGAACACTCGGTCCAAATATACAACCATATCGAATGCTGTACAGAAAGAATAAATAAATGCAATTGGGCCATTGGCTCGAGTGTTTATACAATATCTCCTATCTAGAGTACAAGGAAAGAAACGTCTACCGATAACTTGCAAGCATCCACAGCTGCTGCAGCAGACGTCTGACTCGAAAGAGTTTCCATCCAGGCGTCCCTGTGTCTGGACACCTATACATATATAGTATAGAGAAAGAAAGGAGAGTAGACAAACGGGTCAGAGCCCGAATGTTTTGAAAATATTTTGCAAGTGCATAAATGCTTTATTTTTAGGAAAAAAATAGTTTTATCTCATATTTAAATTGGTATCGCACTCTCATGAGATACCCCTCACCTCTCCTCTAACAGTGCACACCTAGCGCATCCCGAAAAACATCCTAGTCAAGCTACCCTTCTAAACTAGTCTAATACCCAACCACTATCTAACCTAGATAGTCAAATAGATGTACTAAGGGCTAACTTCACTTTAATCTCGACGCTATGCCATGTTCGTGCGTGGGGTGTCTCGCGAAGCGAAATCCAAACAAGGAACCCCCCCGATACACTACTATGCAGCAAGGTCGATCTTTGAGATCCGCCAGTCCTTCAGTACAGAAAGATATATAATATATATATACCATAAACATTTAATGATATAAGAGCACTAAGGATTAAACTTCTCCCCAGTCTCAACACAGTGCCATATTCGTGCGTGGGGTGTCTCGCGAAGCGAAATCCAAACAAGGAACCCCCCGATACACTACTATGCGGCACGGTCGATCGTCGGGATTCATTAGACCCTCGGCACCCAATTTATACATATACATACATCTACAATATACTTCCGGATAATATAAATATCTCCTGGACTGAGGATTACTTGATATATAAAGTATTTATAAATACTTATCCTTTTCATTTCAAAAACTTCCATTTCCCTTCTCATATCCAGGAAATGTATTTATAAAAGCCAATTCATTATCATGAATTGCTTTAACAAACCATATACTTTTTGAAAGCCAATTTTATTAACATAAAAATCTTTTCCTTTATCAATTATCCCATTTCCCTTTTTATACTCAGGAAATGTATTCAAAGACATTTTCATTATCATAAAAATGCTTTGATCAAAACATATGCTTCCACATCCCTTCTTCCATCCGGGAAGTGTTACCGAAGCCAATTTATATATAACCCATTTCCCTTCCTATATCCAGGAAATGTAATTAAAGCAAATCCATTATTATGAACTGCTTTAATATAAACGCGTTCTAAGACCGCCCGTCCGGATTTCTCCACTGTGCGCGCCCCTAAATGGCTATCATCTTCCAGGGCCTCCAAGACAACCTGGGATCCTATAACGAAACACGTCGGGAAGCGACCATGTGCCTGCGGGATAGTCAAGACCACACCCGGAATCTCCTAACCAGCGCAGAAAATATAACAACAAACGCTCACATGGCCTATAGGACTATATCCACCCTGCATCATTAGCCAGGGGGATTCACCATACGAACGCAACTTCCCTTATGATAGCGATTTAGAGAGGTGTGTAATCCATATTTTATTAATTATGAAAAACATTTATTTTTCCATTTTGAAAATATTCATTTATACATTTTCAAAATCATTTCCATCATCATATATATATACCTAAAACACACAGTATATACATATCCTATATTTTCTTCCTAGACTATAGCATCTAGCGATGACTAAATATCCCAAAGATTCCCTCCAGGAATCGTAATCATGCTTTCATGGTTGCATGATTCTAAATCCAAAGTATTTCTTACTTTAATAATCACTATATACTTCAATCATATTCTAAGGATTTTATTGGATATCTCCAATGATACTATTCTCCTCTAAGTGAAGCATATATATATATATATATATATATATATATATATATATACCCCCAAATTATCCTAATTGGTAATTCAACTCCCCATACTCTTAAAGGGAGAAAACTAGAAATTCTGACCTAAGCGAATCGATTCGCCCCTTTAGCGAATCGATTCGGGTGGGCGAATCGATTCGGTTCCCAATCCGAATCGATTCGGAAAGTATTCTGCAAACAGGTCTGTAAATGGCGAATCGATTCGGTCTATACCCGAATCGATTCGGCCCATTGCAGAGACCCAATTCCCCTTAGGCGAATCGATTCGGCCTGTACCCGAATCGATTCGGCCTGTTCGAGGGTCACAGTTTGGGCGATTTCTCAAACTCCAAAATACCCAAAAATCAATCCAAATTCATTTTCATGGTTTCTACTCTACACCAAAAATCATCCCAAACATCTACACAATAATTTCTAGCCTTTATTTTTCCAATTCCCGATTTGATTTCCGAGTTGGTACTTTCAACCCGGAGCTGTCATCTTGTAAAAATCATATCAAATCGTAGAAAATTCAGAAAAATACGCGGCCGGCGCCCACGCGACCGTATCGAAAATATCTACAACTTTCGTGTTTTGGCCGAAAGCTAAATCAATTATCTGCTTGGCCGAAAATGACCCCAAAGGCTACGGGTTCACTATTCATTATCTTCCCCAAACTCCCAAACTCCATTTTTCTCCATTTTTGTTGTTTCTAACCTTATCCAACAACTCAACAAACATCTAATCTATGTTTTACAACTAACACATCAATTATTTTGGAGTATTAAATCATTTCTCTTAGTTTTAAACCCTAAAACCATAAAAACCCCAACTTAACATTTCAACCCATTTTTATACTCCATTAACATGGTTTTAACACTAAATATCATTAAGAGTTTACACTACATCAATATGTAAACTCATAATCAACTTTTACCCAATTTATTTTAAGGGTTCTAACCCTAAAATCATATTTATACCAAATATGATATGAGATTAATGCACAAAAGTAAATAAAGCAAGTAAACACTTGCCTCGTGGATAAAATCCGACGACCTCGAGTCGAATCCTGCGGAGTTTGCCCGAGATCTCCCATTTCTTCTCCTCTTTCTCCTTCCTCTCTCTCTTCTCTCTCTTTTCTTTCTTTCTTTCTTCTTTCCTTTCCCTTTCTCCCTCTTTAAATAAGAAGAAAGGGGTTATACCCCTTAAAACCCAAAAACGACTCGTTTACCCAATTACGAGTTACTTTTACCTCTAAAATTATCCGAAACTCATTTTCGACAATCGGACACTCTTTTCCGACTATCTCGGACATTCCGAGACTCGTGGCGCAGTCGAAATTTCCATCCGAGGTACTTGACCGCAAATCACTATTCTAATTCAAAATAATTAAATGCGGTGTTCTACTCAAAATCTCACTTCTTTTGTCGCTATACTCCGTGGCGACATATAAATAAAATATCTCGACCTATATGGTCCCAAAATAATTTATAACACCCTTCGAAAATCATCAAATCCTCGAAAATCCCAGAAATCACTATTTCGAGAAATTCTCCAAATTCCAAATTATACTTAATTATAGAATTTAATCATCTCCAAAAGGGCGGGTTATTACATCATCGACCCTAACATAGTTAATTTAAGTATATATCAATCTACTAATATACAGAAGTAGAATATCATTAAATATATATTTCACACACAATATATATTAAATATCAGTCATTACTATTTGTCCTTTTTACATACATAAAGGACTCTTGGTTCGGAATGATTCATCGACCCCAAGTAAGAATTGGTTCGGAATGATACATCGACACCAATTACATAATAACCCTATGTTAGTTCGGAATATCTCATCGATCATAACATAGTTAATTTAGGTATACTTATCTTAACCTAAAAGTTCATACAATTCAGTAGGTACACGCCCGACCTATCAACCATGTTCGTATGTAATATTTTATTCTCTTATATTTACCGTACAATATTCATTGTACGATTTATCTCATTAATCGCATTTATTTGAGTATTCACAACAATCTAAGGGCCCTAGTTACCCCTAACGTAATATAAATTTAGTATTTACCCTTATTAACATATTGACCCAATAAATTTAAGCTCGCTCATGCTTTTTCGTAATTATATTCTTATCATCTCGAATTAGAATACGTCACAATCAAGCCTATGAATCTCCACTTTAATTCTCTCGCAAAATTAAAGTCCAATGCTCAATCATAGACCTACTTCCATAACATTATTCCAAAAATATATTTCATCAAGGTCCCAAACACTTCCCCAATAAAATTTTAGGCATTTGAGGCTTAAAATTAAATATCTTACATTTTCTCGCAGCCTAACGAATCATAAAATTTTCTGGCAGATTAAACACCTTCTAGTAAAACTTCGATTTCTCCCTCTACAAAAATCCGATTGACCTGATTCCAAGTTCATTGGAAATATAAGAGATATACCTTTCCATACATCTATGATTCACACTCTAATTCTAAGTACAACTCAAATCGTACATGTTTAAAGTCACGTCAAACTTCTGGCAGATTAAACACCCTGTAGTAATATGTCTATTACTCCCTCTACAGAACTCCGATTGACCTGATTCCAAGTTCATTAGATAGATAAGAGAAATACCTTTTTATTAATGTTTGGTTCACACTATAATTCGAAGTATAACTCAAATGGCATACGTTTAAAGTTGTGTCAAAAATTCTGGCAGATTGACATCTTGTGTTCATCAATTAAACCCTAAGTCATTCAAGATTCATGTTCTTTAACCAAGAACTCATAAATATTCTATGTTAATCACCAAATATATTCAAATTTCATTTTACCTTTACTTAGGGATTCATTCTACATGCAATCCTACCCAAACCTGTGATCAATTCAAACATTTAATTCATGGTTTTTCAATAGAATTAACCAATTCTTAAAACTCCCTACACATGGGTATTATAACTTGAATTTGATTTGCAATAAACACTTGCCTTGATAGAGGGGTTCTGATTTTGTGATTTTTGTTGATGATTGATTGTTTTTCTCCTTCAATCTTCCTTCCCGACAAGTTTGTGGTGAAAATCTCCTTTGAATCCTTCCCAATTCTTCCTTTTGCCTTGAGAATTGTTTCTCTCTTCTCTCTAATGGCTATGGTGTGTTTTTTTCTTCTCTCTAACCCTAGCCTCCAACTCTTATAATCTGACTTAGAGTTATTAAATCCGTAGGTCTTCTCACTCCTATAATTGAAAAGACTAAAACGCCCCTGAACGGTCCCGGCTTAGCCCAAAAATATCTCGGGACCCAACTAGTACCCCTGGGTATACTATTTTGACTATTTTGACCCTTCCGGGGTTAACCGTGACCTCTAAATTATCATTTGAGTCACTTAAAAATATATTACTCGTTCTCGCCCCAAAACGGTCTACATGCATTAAGTAACTATTTACTACTCGCACTAAGTAAATATAATGAGGCAATATAAATCGGTAACCATCTCTCGATTAATATACTATAATTACAATTCTTAATAAATATTATTAAATTACTCCTCTTACGTAATTTAAATTGAGCCGTATTTTCTCATTTAATTTTCCAATTTAATTAAATAGAATATTCAGAAATACAGGGTATTACATACTTCCCCCCTTGCAAAGGAATTTCGTCCTCGAAATTAGGATAAGGCTGGTATTAAGACTAAGGACCTTAAATATCATTGCATCTTCTAATACTCAAAACCAAATCATAACATCCTAACAGTCGTCCCAAGTACATGCCTTGCTTCATTATAAATTCTTTTCGCATGTTACCGATGCCGCATATATCATAATTAAGTCTCACTACTTAATTTCTCCATAGATTTCCCCAATCTAACGTTAACTCTTAAAATTAAGTTTCTCCCTACTTAATTTACCCTTTTGATGTATATCTCTATATATAACATCTATGGATCTACTATCACTCATAAGTAGAATATTAATAGGTATATATTTTACACACAATTTATACTATAAGGGAAATTGGTCCGGCAAAATCATCGACCCCAAAAATCGTATCATTTACATTGGTCCGGAAATCCCTCGACCCCAAGGTAAATGTAATGCATATGTTGGTTCAGACCTTCCGTCGATACCAATAATTATCATCGATTTGGTTCGGAAAATCATCGACCCCAAATCGATCCTTCATGTATTGGTCCGGAACATCATCGATCCCAATACAGAATTAAGCATACTTATTATCGCACATAAGTAGGAAAACCATAAGGTATATATTTCTTACACATAGCATATACTATCAACACTAATATTATAATCACCCCCCCCCCCTTCTAAAACACTTTTGGGGTTATTGGCTCGGAATCTCACCTCGATCACCAATAGTGATTGGTTATATTGTCTCAGAATCACACTTCGAGAACTAATATATGTAAATATATCTCATCGCACATGAGTAGACAATTTACGAGCCATATATTACACACTTTATATATCCTAAAATGTCATACTCCAATAGAATGTCCTCATAGCATGCGTTAAGGACTAAGAGTTCAAAATGTCTCCTCGAACCACACCTCAAAGTACATATAAGTTCATAATAGGTATCCAAGAACCTAATCCTTATGTAAAGTTCATATATGCACCCACACTACCTATAAAATATGCTCATACGGTTATACATGCAACCTATGAATTGATCAGTGGCTTCTTCCAAAATTCCACTATCGTTAGGACGTAGTATCTTCCTTTCTCACAATCATTGGGTCATAGGCGACACAGCACACCCAAAATAAAACCTTATCTCCATTCCTCCCTAACCATCTCTCACAGTGTGGGATTTTAGGATTTCATCCTGATTCACAACAATATAGAGCGGTACCTTGCACTTGTGCACTCTACCTTTTTAACGACATATTAGTTCATAACGGTCAACCCATTTCGCTAACCCAACGGAATGTTAACTTAGTTACGATGTCCATAGCCCATCTATAAATTATAAGTCTGCCTACGCATTCCATCACTGGAAACGTAGGTTCACCACCGAATTCCGGTTGCTCATTTCGAGACCGTCTTTCTCTATTAACTAGTGGTGCGTCTGGAGACAATCTCACTATATATCTTCCGCAACACCGCTTCCCACTTACGTCATCTTTCCTCAAGTGGTAACATATTCCCCCTTCACTCCGGGAATATTATACTTTACAATCCGTGCACTCTTAAAAATTGGCGCACTTTTAGGGTTGATTACCTTATAAGAATCAACATTTTAATAACGCGTATGTCACTCTCAACACTCAGTTAAGTAGAACCTGGTGTCACTTCTTCACAACAGTTAGGCCTCCCATATCAAGAGATAACTTTTGAACGGCTTCCCACCGACTTTCATCCCATAGGGTGTGCTGGCTCTCTCAGTACATAAAAAGCTTGGATCATCGTCTATTTCCCATGACGTTCAATCCATTTCATCGATACTACTTGCCTTATAACCTCCCCACCGGCGAATTATCAAATATAATTTTTTTTTCTGCATCCCTATACCTCGGATGACTAAAAAAGTCAATTTACTAGGGCGCCCATACCCCCTTTTCTCTGTGCACATTTGCAAAAACATTGCAAACGTCGCAATCGTAACATGCTTTCCTCAACTCTCGCCTTGTCTTCACGGTGTGCCTACAATTTTGTGGGTATTAACAATCCCCTATAGAACAAAATTCAAATTCTTCCCCACAAAGTCCCACTTATCCTTTCGTGGTGAGGTAAGCTTTTCAGTGTTTTCCCACAACACTACCGGCCCCACCGATGTCCTACCATCTAACGTCTCTTCTCCTGACGTTCATAAAAATCTAGTCGTATTCCCTTGAATAACTTGGAAAGATCAAAACGTGTGGTCTTACGTCCCACATAATACATCTTTTCATAAATCCCCTTATTCCAGGCCACACTTACTGGTTTAGGGTATTCCTCCTCTCGGAGTTGGCAACCATAATTCTGAACACTATCATCATGGTTCCCTTAGTTTCGCTAACCAAGAGGAACACACTATTGGACTTAACAGTCTTGGCTTAGAATCAAATCAATGAATCCCTTAGTGGTTTTCCACTTATGGCTTGCACTAGCCCCTTTGCATTCAGTCTTACTCTTTGACTAAATCCTTAAACTCTTTTAGCTCCGGTCACCTAGGAGCATTTACATCAACCTTGTAAGAAGCACCATACAACCTTCATACACATAAGTCGTCCAAGCAGAGTTTTACCAAAATTATGGATGACAACTCGTAAGTCCATTCTCTCAAGGGCTCTTTTTCCTTTGTACTTATCTCATCGGGTACCAGTTCACTTCAACGGATAAATTTCTTTCTCACAATTGGCCTTTACCAGGTTTTCATGTGATGGGTTCAGAAGTTTCCATTCACTTCGCTTCTTAACCATCATTGGAGAAATTTTCGGTTAAACTATACGTAAAATCCCTCTAACTGTATACTGACCCTAGGTTCGGATGTGGTGCCTGGTGCCCCCACCACGTTGCCTCAAAAATCTTTACCCAGACTTTCACTTCTGGGTATTCCTACTCTATCCTAAATGCCAAGATCTCTAGGCATTCAACTTCCATGCATTAACATGCACAGTCGCCGTTTTATCACATTTTTACGGCCCGTTCTCATAAAAATCCTCCAGACCTCCTCTCACTATCACAGCATTTGGCGGTCTATATTAGCATTCCCCTTTTTCCATCGCGACACTTGGAAAATGCCTACTATGCCTCAACAGCCCTTGCGGCATTTACTTATAATTTCACACTTGGAGAGACCTCGACAACGGTCATCTCTTCTACGATTACCATCCTCGAACACCCCATGCCTCATGCCGAGCCCCTTCCTCTTGCAGTTCTTACAACGCCTCCGCTAGTTTTATCGCCATGTTCGACGTATCATACCCAATCGAACTCGTATATACTACACTTCATCAACTAAATAGCATGAGAACGTAAACCACGTATGTAGAGGAATACAACAATCCTAGTATAGGGCTCTATATCAATCAAACGATACGCTGAAAACGTAGTTAGCCGTACAGATCCTATGGACACTAGAACCTGATGCTCTGATACCATCTGTGACACCCCGCCTAATTAAACATCGGGTGATCAGGCCTTTATTAAATTAAAACAGGTTTCTCAAATGGTTCATTCTTAGCATCACTGCCGAAAACTTTTTAATTACTAATCCCCTAAGTATAATTAGACCGGTGCCAAATTTTATCTTTCTTAAAACAGATAAATCAACCATGCGGAAAATAGTAAAGCAAATACCATGCTAAAACCCAAACCAACAAAGTATAAGTACAACATCGCAAAAGTATTATCGAATTAACCATCGGCTAAAAATGCTAAACAACAATAGAACAACTACTAATCTGAAACTAACATCTGAGACTGATACCGGACTACAAGCCTGTAATACCCCGTACTTTTGGCTATATTTATTTTTGGGATTAATTAATTAAATGCGTATTAATTGGAAATTAATCCGGGTTATAAATACTAATGAGATGCGAATTGGTATTTGATTAGGTGCATATATGATTATATATGTATTTGGTATTATAAAATTTGTCGTGAGATTTATATACGGCATTTTAAAAAATTTTGTTGAGACGCGTGGGACCGCCGCGTCACGGTATAATATTTTGTTAATAAAAAGTGAATTTAAAATCTATAATCCGTATGGTCGTTTTGAGTGCGCCAACACGTCCGGAAGGGTCGAGATAGTCAGAAAACACTAGCCGGGGGTATAGTTTGGGTCCCGGGGTATTTTTAGGCCATACCGGTAACTTAAAGGGTATTTTGGTAATTTTACATTTTTAGGATTTAAAAGTGACGAAAATTAGAGATGTAAATCTGATGTGGATTAAACCCATTGAGCCCATTAACTAAACCATATTAACCTAGAAGGCTACGTAGGTTGTCATTTAGGTTTTCTAAGTTTCCCCAAATCAAAACCCTAGCCACCTTAAGCCACCATTGGAGAAGAGCTTGGAGAGAGAGGAATTCTGCAGAAATTCTTCATCAAATCAACACCAAATCCGGAATCAAACCAAGGCAAGTGATTTAAATTACATTCCTTATGCAGTGAATGCTTTTTCCATGTTAGAAACATTGTTAATCGATCTTATATAAGAGTTAAAAGAAAACCCATGAAATTGGAAGATTGTTGTTTAATTTTGGGATAGGTTTGCATGTAGAAACATTGTTTGAAGATTTAATTCAGAGATTTCATATCTATGTGATGTATAAACGGATTAAAATCTGGGAAATTTTGATGAGAAGAACTTAGGGTTTATGTTCTTGAAGAAAATTGGGAATTAATGTAGAAATTGTGATTTAATGATGTTTAGAAGGTATTAAACCCCTTTAATGATGTTAGTATAGCACCTTGGCATGTTTGAGGATGATTAGAGAACTCAATATATTATTGGAACGAATTTTAGAAGAGGTTTGAGGAGTAAAAATGGATGAAAAACGAATTGGGGAAATTCTGGGCCGAAACTGGTAGCTCGTTAGAAGCAGCCCCCAGGTCGTTCGAACGACCTCGTTCGAACGAGCTTCTAACGAGTTGACCAGTCGTTACTAATGAGTAATGATTTCGTTCGATATCTCGGTCAAACGAGATATCGTTAGAAGGGACAGTTCGTTCGAACGAACTGGATCTCGTTCGAACAGCCTCGTTCGAACGAGACTTCTAACGACCTGACAGTCCAAACTCGTTCGAAGTCTCATTCGAACGAGACTTCTAACGAGTTGACAGTTTGGTCCTTTTTGGACTGTTTTGATTTTTGGAGTCCCGTAAACTTATTCGAGGATATAGATGACCTTCCTTTATTGATGTGAGGATAGATTTGGGACTTTTGGGTTATTGAGAGGAGTAAATTATATACGAGAGTTATATCAATGAACCATTTGGGTTGGGACGTGAGTGTCTACTACGATGGGAGGATGAATTATAGCGCGTATAATTACAAACCGGAATAGTACGAATTGTGATAATTATAGTTAGTACGAGAATGCGATATGTACTACGATTAAAATACGGTATTACTAAGATGTGTGCTTACTTAGTATTGGTATATGGATTGTGTGTATGACATACCTACCATACTTGCTATCACGGGAGGTTACGTTTGCTTAGGACCCTATAATCCTTGTGTGCCTACGGGGGGGATATAGACCGGTACCTTGATGAACATAGGTCATAGAAGGACTTATTGTGATATTAATAAGTCTGCATGATCATGGGAGCGTAGGTATGTGCGTGACACATGTGATGGTGACTGTGTTCGCCTCCATTATTTGTGATGTTGTTATCGGTAAACTATTCCTGAGAGATTCGGAATATGTAATCCTTATGTACGTGATGTACCGGGATGGATAGCAGAGTATGTGTGCACTACAGCTTAGATTGCGGGGTGCTTGTATTGTATATTTATGATATGAATAATATACATTATATTAATGGGGATCCTCATGTTAATGTTGTGAAAATATTACGGTATTGTTTCGAGATATATAATGAGTTAACTGATAGTTATATCAATGGCATATTTAGTAACTGAGTTTACGTTAAACCTCTATTTAATTACGAGTTGTTATGTTAGATGGAACCGAGTAATTTGGGTAGAACCTTTGGCAGTCTAGCTAGTTATGTTGTCAGTTAGCTAGTAGTATGGGTCGTTATAGATGGGTACTTACGTTAGGAGTGCACAGTTAGACGAGAGGTGAGAATATCATGCGAGTGTACGTCCTAACATGTACTTTGCATTTAATGTTTTAAATGTTTTATTAAAGCACTTGCAGGTTTTTAAAATATAACTCCACATTCGGGCTCTGACCCGTTTGCTTTTCAAATCGCTTTTTCTTTGTAAAACCATTTTAGGTGCCCAGCCACAGGGACACCAAGCATAGGATTCTCATTCAGGTGATGAGCTGTAGCTGTTGTGGAAGCTACAGGGATTTGCTTATAGACGCTTCTATCTTTTGGATTCCAGAGTCACTACCTTTCAGTTGTAGGGCATGTTGCCCATTTCTATTTAGAGCATCTTTTACATTTCAGTTTTCAGACTTTAGCATGTATTGTTTCAGTTTATTCATTTCCGTTATGGGATTGTAGTGAGGAGTTTTCCTCCAGACTTTATTTACTCTATTGTGATGATTATTCGTTTTACTTCAGTATGGTGAATGGTGTTGTTTATTTCTTCATTACGCTTGTTGCATGTTAATCAGACTTAAATTAAAATTTGGCAGCTTGCTTTTTAAATACTAGGTGGTTAGAAATAATAAAATGTTTTCGACAGTGATGCTATTAACTGAGCCAACTTGGCATTTTGAATTAATTTTATAAAGGAGTAGCTACCCGGTATTTAATTAGTCGGGGTGTCACAAAGCCCATACATTGAATAATGTGACATCCTGTACTAGATCTGAATGAGAGATATCGTCTAGTCAAAATCCTGTAAGCATCCACTATGCTACAGCTGCGAGTCCCTGGAATAGAATCATCATCCATGGCGTCCCTGTGGCTGGACACCTAAAAGGTTTTGAAAATATTTTATAGCAAGAGTTAGTACTCAAAACATTTTGAAAATATTTAGCAAGCGTTTATCACAATATAAAATACGGTTATTGATTACACATGTTAGGTTTTCGTACACTCTCTTGAGTTCACTCACTTCTCATCTATTGAGCACACCTAACTTTCTACACCTAGCCTACCTAGTCATGTTCCCCAAGTTAATTAGGTCTAAGTAATCATCTGAACTTATTTAAGCTTAAGTTCTCACATCGCCCACACCGTGCATTCATTTCAATAACATCTCGCTAAGGTTAATTAATACTGAAATAACATTTTACCTATGTTATGCTTCAAAGCTATTTAGTTTCACTATTAAATTTCTAGGATTTTCACAATTGTTATCTTTCCACTTATGTAATTAAGTTTCACTTCTTAAGTTACTAATTAGATATTCTCTATCTAAAGATACATTCCGTAATTAAGTTTCACTACTTAACTTACCAATTTGATACGTAACATTAAACACATCATATTCATCTACTTATTCACAACGTTATAATATCATTAAGTGTATATATTTCACACATAATATATACTAAATATCAGTCATTACTATTTGTCCTTTTTACACACATAAAGAACTCTTGGTTCGGAATGATTCATCGACCCCAAGTAAGAATTGGTTCGGAAACATACATCGACCCCAATTATTTATATACACAAATTCTGGCTCGGACTCTTTCATCACGCCACCAGTTCAAAGGTTTGGTTCGGCATTTTACATCGACCGCAAACATATAATAACCCTATGTTAGTTCGGAATGTCTCATCGACCCTAACATAGTTAATTTAAGTATATATCAATCTACTAATACACAGAAGTAGAATATCATTAAATATATATTTCACACACAATATATATTAAATATCAGTCATTACTATTTGTCCTTTTTACATACATAAAGGACTCTTGGTTCGGAATGATTCATCGACCCCAAGTAAGAATTGGTTCGGAATGATACATCGACACCAATTACATAATAACCCTATGTTAGTTCGGAATATCTCATCGATCATAACATAGTTAATTTAGGTATACTTATCTTAACCTAAAAGTTCATACAATTCAGTAGGTACACGCCCGACCTATCAACCATGTTCGTACGTAATATTTTATTCTCTTATATTTACCGTACAATATTCATTGTACGATTTATCTCATTAATCGCATTTATTTGAGTATTCACAACAATCTAAGGGCCCTAGTTACCCCTAACGTAATATAAATTTAGTATCTACCCTTGTTAACATATTGACCCAATAAATTTAAGCTCGCTCATGCTTTTTCGTAATTATATTCTTATCATCTCGAATTAGAATACGTCACAATCAAGCCTATGAATCTCCACTTTAATTCTCTCGCAAAATTAAAGTCCAATGCTCAATCATAGACCTACTTCCATAACATTATTCCAAAAATATATTTCATCAAGGTCCCAAACACTTCCCCGATAAAATTTTAGGCATTTGAGGCTTAAAATTAAATATCTTACATTTTCTCGCAGCCTAACGAATCATAAAATTTTCTGGCAGATTAAACACCTTCTAGTAAAACTTCGATTTCTCCCTCTACAAAAATCCGATTGACCTGATTCCAAGTTCATTGGAAATCTAAGAGATATACCTTTCCATACATCTATGATTCACACTCTAATTCTAAGTACAACTCAAATCGTACATGTTTAAAGTCACGTGAAACTTCTGGAAGATTAAACACCCTGTAGTAATATGTCTATTACTCCCTCTGCAGAACTCCGATTGACCTGATTCCAAGTTCATTGGATAGATAAGAGAAATACCTTTCTAGTAATGTTTGGTTCACACTATAATTCGAAGTATAACTGAAATGGCATACGTTTAAAGTTGTGTCAAAAATTCTAGCAGATTGACATCTTGTGTTCATCAATTAAACCCTAAGTCATTCAAGATTCATGTTCTTTAACCAAGAACTCATAAATATTCTATGTTAATCATAAAATATATTCAAATTTAATTTTACCTTTACTTAGGGATTCATTCTACATGCAATCCTACCCAAACCTGTGATCAATTCAAACATTTAATTCATGGTTTTTCAATAGAATTAAACAATTCTTAAAACTCCCTACACATGGGTATTATAACTTGAATTTGATTTGCAATAAACACTTGCCTTGATAGAGGGGTTCTGATTTTGTGATTGTTGTTGATGATTGATTGTTTTTCTCCTTCAATCTTCCTTCCCCACAAGTTTGTGGTGAAAATCTCCTTTGAATCCTTCCCAATTCTTCCTTTTGCCTTGAGAATTGTTTCTCTCTTCTCTCTAATGGCTATGGTGTGGTTTTTTCTTCTCTCTAACCCTAGCCTCCAACTCTTATAATCTGACTTAGAGTTATTAAATTCGTAGGTCTTCTCACTCCTATAATTGAAAAGACTAAAACGCCCCTGAAAGGTCCCGGCTTAGCCCAAAAACATCTCGGGACCCAACTAGTACCCCCTGGGTATACTATTTTGACTATTTTGACCCTTCCGGGGTTAACCGTGACCTCTAAATTATCATTTGAGTCACTTAAAAATATATTACTCGTTCTCGCCCCAAAACGGTCTACATGCATTAAGTAACTATTTACTACTCGCACTAAGTAAATATAATGAGGCAATATAAATCGGTAACCATCTCTCGATTAATATACTATAATTACAATTCTTAATAAATATCATTAAATTACTCCTCTTACCTAATTTAAATTGAGCCGTATTTTCTCATTTAATTTTCCAATTTAATTAAATAGAATATTCAGAAATACAGGGTATTACACCCTTATAAGAGAGAATAAGGCTTATACCCTTATTAAACCCAAAATTAACTCGTATACACAAATACGAGTCCCAACTAGTCTAAAAAGTCCCCGAAACCCAAACACTACCCTGGGTACTCTATTCTGACTATCTCGGCCCTTCTGAGACCAACTCCATAAACAAGGTACTTTCCCCAATACTCTATCACCCAGCATTGGCAGTAATCAAACTCCATAAACCTCAAACACATAACTAGGACTCCCAAAATCCTCTCCCCAAATATATGAATATAAATATCAACTCCCACGTCTCTAAAGGAGTGATATAATAATGTGCTCTCCTTATCACCAAGTTTTGAGTGCCAAACATAGTAACGAGCTAAATCTCTCCGCTCGATAATAAATCCAATATACCTCAAATAACATCAACAAGGTCCCTACACATCGGGATCAAATATTTCGAGACAAACATACTCTCAGAAGTCTCTATCATAATAGAATATAAATGTGACCTCGAACCTCTTTTAGGTGAGACATCGCCATAACAACGCATCCTGCCCTGGAACAGTAAACACGATAGCCTTGCAATATCAGCCCACTATCGTTCCAACCAGTATATACTCAGGATAATATTATACTCATATAACATATCATTAAAATGAGTAATTCCCATAAAATGTATACCACTATCAATACCCCCGCTTCCCCACGGATGAAACCAAACATAACCCCGCTATACCATGAAAATTTATATATAAACATAACAATATTATCGATATGCACACTAAAATCATCTCACACACGAATCTAGTGCAAATCAAGATGCCGTGGCTCACTCGTGTCACATAAGGCATACCTCATTCACCTAAGGTTAAAACTCATTTCTCTAACTTGCCAATCGCCCTGACTGCTTAAATGGTTCTTGAACATGACACGTTTGTCCAAACCGAACCAAAAATAATCTTAATTATTTCCCCAGCTAGGCACCATACTCTAGTCCCTTTATCTCGCTTCGGGCAAAAATAATGTATGTGGTTTTACTCCCCACATAAATTATACATCTTCATATAATCCACTTATCTTTGGCCACACTAACAGTATTAGGGTTGTCCTTCTCTCGGACCTTAGTAGCATCAACCCTGATGGCCACCCTCATTGTTCCCTTAGCTCCACTGGCCACAAGGAACACACTACTAGCCCCAAGGAACATACTACTGGCCTTACTAGAATCCACCGTCACTCAGTAGAAATTTATCTATCTGAATCATTTAAATGGGTTCCCTGATGGGTCTCCCCCTACTGTGTTTCACTAGCACCATTTCATTCAGTCTTACACTTTGACTAAATTCTCCAATTCTTTTAGCTCCCTCCACAAAGAAGCATTAATATCCTTACTTACAAAGGAACGACATAGTCACCATCTGCTTCGACATTCCAAGCAGAATTTCCCCCAAGTGCTGGTGACTCCTTTCGTGAGTCTATCACCCACTATGGACTCTTTTATCCATTGCACCTACTTTATCGGGTACAAAGTTCACTAGAAAAACTTATTCTTATGTATAAATGGGCCTCTTCCCGACTTTCTTATCATAAGCTCAGAACCTCATTCACATCTATTTCTGAACAACAGATGAAGGAACTTGCGATCGAACTATACCTAAGATCTTTCCATTGGCATACTATTTCACTTTCGAGTACACTACTCCCTTCTATATGCCAAATCCTTTGGGCATTTTACATCCATTGGCTACACATACAATCTCCGCATTTACCAAAATTCCAAGGGGTGGTCCTCTTCAAAAAACCCTCCGACTCTCTCTCCCATTCTAACCATACTAGGTGAGTTTAATTTAGCACCACTTTTTTCTCTGGCGGTACTTGAAAATATATACTGCACCCTAACAGTTCTTACAGCCCCAACTTCCTGAGCAACCATAGGGGTGACCCCGGCTACGGTCATTATCCCAAATATATTTTACAACTCCAACTGAGCCCCACCTCCTACTGTCCTTTCGACGGCCCTCACCGGTCGGCCTCGCGCGTCGGCATACAAACACACCCAAATGTATATAAGAATTCACTAGTATATATATATATATATATATATATATATATATATATATATATATATATATATATATATATATTCACGCAAGAGAACTAAATCTCACAATAGGTTTCAACAATCCTAAACATAGGGTTCTATATCAATTAAAAAGCAACGTTGAAAACGTAGTATGTCCGCACAGATTCCTAAGGACATTAGAACCTGATACTCTGATACCACCTGTGGCACACTGCCTAATAAAATACTGGGTGATCAGTCCTATATCAAATTAAACAGGAATCTCAAATGGTTTCATTCTCAGCATCACTGTCGAAAACCATTTAATTACTAATAACCTAATAGGTCCAGTGTCAAATTTTAAACCTTCTAATCTTTTTAACCTAAACGCACGAGGAAAAACTCCATAAAAAGATATGAACAAGAACTGAAATGAATGAGTAAAAAAATAAATGACCGATAACTCTCTGTAAAACAAATATGAAACAGCGGACGCCCCCAATTTTTAAATTCAAATATAATGAAATGGTTCAAATTTTAATTTTCCAAAAGTTATTTAAAATTTTCTTTTCTTAAAGAGAACAAATCAACTTATGAAAAAAAATAAAACTAAACTAAAAGTAAAATTAAAACTACACACACAATTTTCATTTCGACTTAAACACACATTAATCCAATTCAAGTTAAACTTGCATGTTATCTAAATAAAGTAATTTTTCACTTGAATTAAATTGAACATACCCAAACATTAAATTTTCACCAAATTAAATAGATTGTGATTTTGAACTAATTTTATCTTTTAGTCCTAAGCATGCATCTAGGTGATATAGCAAGATAAAATTAAACAATATCACACGACGCACCGATGTACGAGGAAAACCCAAATGGGAAAAATCTCGAACGGTCCTAGCCACAAATTCACTAAGTATGGTAGTTTTTACAAAGACTCGACACAAGAGGACTTACACAAACTGACTTGAGTCCGTCCAAGCTTTGACGCGCTCCTTCGATCTTCAACCTCCTCCTAATGAATAACCGTGGACTCCTCCACAGTCTCGGCCTCCATCGATGGGGATATGGTCACCGTCAATCCGCACGCGAAGCCTTTCTTCGAGTGAGAACACCGCAATAAACTTTTCTCCTTTTTGGAGTAGAGAAGAAACCAAACTCTCTTCTTGTTGGTGTAGAGAAAACCATGTGCCAAAACTCTCCAACCAATGATATATCAATAGGTACTTGGAATAAACTAAACAAATGGGTGTGTATGTGTTTTTTTGGTGAATTCAATCCATAAAAATCAAACACAAAACATGGAACTTTTTCTTAAAAGTTTCGCTCTCAAAAGACTCTTAGAATGTGAAAAAGTTGTCTTCAAAAAGTTAGTTCCCACACTTAAGAAGTATGTCAAAAAGGAAGTGGGGTAAAGTAGTGGAAAAGTGGAAAAAACTGGCTTAAAACTGTTCCCGCTGTTTTTTCGTTAGAAATCTCGTTCGAACGAGACTTCTAACGAAGAGACAGAAAGGAAAAAAAAAATCTCGTTTGAACGACTTCTCATTCGAACGAGGTCGTTCGAATGACCTATCTAAAGATATCTTAGGCCATGGTTCTAGATAATTTTGATACGAACGCGTGGCCACCAGTTTCGTGTTATTCTGATTTTTTTTGGATTTGATATGATTTTTCTACTAAAAGGTGTCCGAGAAAAAAATATTTAGAACTATGAATTCAAAAAAAGTTTAACAAAAAAATACTAACACCCAAAATAAATTTCTAAAATACACCCAATAAATAATGTTCCAAGCTCCTATATATATATATATATATTAAAATGCATTCATACCTTAGGAGCAATGGAACCATGTTGATGACATAGAAACGAGGCACAACACACATGGCATTTGATGAATATTTAATATCTTGGCCGCTACGTCTTCAACAAACATGTCATAGGCTTGAATGGATAAACTTGAAATCTATTGTATGACTCAAATGTTTTTGTCCGGAATTGAGCCAAAACTACAAAGGACTCAATTGGAAATTTGTGTCCTTACAAAATATACAACCATATCGAATGGGAGTAAAATAAAGATGCTACAAATAAACTAAAAGACAACAGTTGGGCAACATGACCGAATATTACAACAGTACCTCTTATCTAGATTACAAGCATAGTAGCGTCTAAACAATTTCCTACCAACATCCACAGCTGTGGTAGCAAGACTTGACTCGAAAGAATAATCATCCAGGCGTCCTTTTGTCCGGATACCAAAAAAGTATAACAAATGAGAAGAAAAATAAAAGACAGATACGGGTCATAGCCCGGGTTTTGAAAAATATTTTAGCAAGTGCTTAAAATACTTCAATATTTAAAATATGATATTCTCCATATTTAAACTGATTTTTCACTCCTATGAGATACCACTCACCTCTCATCTAACAGTGCACACCTAACGCATGTATTTTAAACACCCTAGTTACGCTACCCAGCCTAACTAGCATCTCACTACACCGTTAAATACCATATGCTATCTCAACCCGTGTATATAATATCCTAAGCTATCTCCGAAGCTTATACATTAAAATCGTTCACTTATAATTTATCCTTACATTAGGAATAACTTTCACTAGTTATTTACACTATTCACATTTTAGTGTTTGTTATCTCGTATATAATATTCTCATCTTTATATACGTATATCACATATTTTATTCCGGATTTTATACTCCCAGATGATCCAGAAATTATTACATAAATTCATTCATTATTTTTCCCATATATCTCATATATATATATATATATATACACACACACACACACACACACAATATATTTATAATACTTATAAAGAGAAGACCCCAATTTATGCAAGAACTAACCCTAGAATTCAATTGGATTACACCTCTTTTGATATGAATAGCTAGATACAAATTAATACTCAAAATTTAAACCACTTTCCTTAACCATGATGATCTAGGGCTTTAAAAGATGAAGTTGAATTGCAATTGCCTCTTCAAGATCTCAAAATTCACTTTTCCTTTGGCTTCCCCTTTCTTTTCTCCCTTTAGTCTTCTATTATGACTTAATGATGCCTAACTCCTTACACATTTTAGGGTTAAAACACTATTCACATTTTTGGCCTATGGGCCCTAATTAAAATGGCCCAAACTCTCTTTATTGTTCACACATGTGTAATTGAACCCCAATGCCCAATATATGTATGTACCCACTTCTTTTGGACTAATTCAATCCTATCGGACTCAACCATGCACTAAAAATTTCCATCCGGATTATATTTCTAAAATAAATCCTCACACATTAACTTATTTTAAAAATAACCACTTTTAAATATTCCCATTAATTAATTCTCATTAATTAAGAATCACTAATTATAGAATTAAATTAATTAAAATAATGACCCAGAAATTACAAGGTGTTACATTCTTCCCCCCTTATAACGGAATTTCATCCTCGAAATTCGGATAAGACTAGTACTTCCAGTATCGATTATCTCCCAAGTCGCCTACCCTTAAGATCCTACACCCATCTTTCCAACTTCTAATCGTGAATTATTTGAACAATTGATTAGTTAACCATGGTGCCCATACACCCTGTACCCGTGCTTAACCGCACGAAATGAAACTCGACTTTTACCAACACTTAAATCGAAATATAACTTTAATCCCACGGTTATAACATTCCCAATACCCCTTTCTCGGCATAAAATTATACATATCTACTCTTATGTAAAGAGACAACACCTACTACCGTGCCCTTACTATCCCTAGTTTTCCTTGCACGAAAGTAAAACCCGAGCTATATCTTCCAGCTTGACAATTCGTCCAACCAGTCAGAATTACATCAGAAAAGTCCATACTCCCTGGGATTTCAATCAATTTTTTTAAAGAATATTAGTACATTAGCATGCAACAGATTTTCACATACATTACCGAATATATACGCTAGACCCTATCTAAGGTGAAACCTAGCAATGACAATTCATACTCTGGTACCGCGAATACCCAATCTTACTATAGCTATCCACTATAGCCCCAAACTATAGCTACATAATTGAAACTTGGAAAAACATCCACACTACTCCCACAATCCTCAAAAGTAGAAATCTCTAATATAATGCAACCATGCTCTTAGTGTAACCCCCCACTCTCACGTGGTTAACACCAAAGAACCCCGCTATCCCACGGCACTTAGATATATACATATATATTACGGCCAACACGTCCACTAATATCCATCTCATTCAAGAATCCTAGTGATAGAAAATTATTGGTTATGACGCACTCACTGTCACTTCCAAACACACCCAAGCTTAATTATTCAATAATCAGGGGGACAACTCATTTCCATTCCTTCGAAATATACCCAAAATCATTACCTTTGCATCTTCTCCCCGAATTTGCTAAGTATCTGCACATTAGGGACTCTGGCTCCTCCAAGGGTGCCCATACACCCTCTAACTCAAGCCTAATTGCACAAATCTCCGATCCTTACTTATGTAACTATATTTGTCTCAATTTCGGCCCCTGCATTATCGGCGTGGCTATATTCTCCAAATATTTTTGAGGACTTACTCATTACCATTCGATTCTCCCCGATATTAACCCACGTTTATTATCGATGTGAGATCCTCACAATACTCCCTTAGTTCCATACCTAAGGGTTCCTATAATGGCAAAGGTGGCTAAAATAAATCACACAAAACACATAACAATATGCACAACCTAGCAAATTGTGGTGCCAAAGCTTCACAGTGTCTCTTCCACAACACTTTTCGGCTCCACTAACCATATCTCTTAGTGGCATTCTGCTTAACATATTTTCTCCACACGTTCACTAATTATCATTAATTCCAATGACCTAAAATCCAATGATGTCTCCACATTTTTGACATTTTATCCAGGCTTATGCGTATAACACTTCCTAGCAAAGCCCAAAAGAAAATTTTCCCCAATTCACAGTTCCTCAGCATCGTTGGTCCTTGACTTTAACAGAACCCAAATCATAACGCTAGGACTCTCAAACCTTTCCCCTATACTCAAAAGTCTATCATGAACTCCTACGCCCTTAAGGAGTCATATACTACTGCACTCGTACTATCACTAAGCCCTCAGTGCTAAATATTAATAACGAGCTAAACCTCTCCGCTCCACGCCAATCCTAAATCCTTTGAATCTCCTCAATAAAAATCCTACACACCGAGATTCAAAATAACGAGATAACTACACTCTATGAGTCCTACTTTACACAATATCGTCGCTATGATTTTTCTCAACCTTCTCCCAGGTGAGACATCTCAAGAGAATATACATCGAGCACTAAAACAATAAACATGATAGCCTTGTTATGATCTCCCGCCATTAGGAACCCTTCCGTACTCCAGATAAAACCATACCTCAATTATCACCTCTCAAAGGAGCTAGTCCTTAAAAACTACATTTTCTTAATGTACCCACCATTCCTTTCAGGTGGAACTAAAGAGTACCCTGATACTCCATAGAAAGAATACACATACTAGTAATATTAACGATACTTCCACTAAATCCATTTCTCATGTGAATTTAGTATAAATACATTATTGTGATCCTCTTGTATCACATAAAATATACCCAAATCACCTTGGAATAAGACTTGTAGTTTCATTTACTCATAACACTTTTGGCTCAACGATTATTAGATATGCACTCGCCTCCTAACCAAACCAAAAACTTCTCCAACAGGCATCTAGCTCCGGTACCCTGACTTGTTGTGGATAAAAATCCACCCATGTGTTTCTACTCTTTTACACACATGACACCTTTATGTGTCATCCCCCCTTTCTATGGTCCCAATGGCCCTATCGAGGTTGTCCTTCTCACGGACCTGGTAGTCTTGACCCTAATTATCGGCCCAATGTCCCTTTGGATCCGTTGATCCAATAACTGGTTACTGGCCTTAATGGTCCTAACTAAAACTCACCATTACTCAGTATGGGTTTTATGGACCTTGATCATTAGTCCGGATCCCCTACCGGGTATTTATTTTCTTGGAACCTTACTAGCACTAAAAATCCAATATTAATCCTCTAATAGATTTTCCATCTCCCTTAGCTCCTCTCGAGAGAGAGCATTGATGTCAATTGTAATTGTACCACTTTGACGACAACAACACCAACCATCCTAGCCAGATATCATATCCATGCTTGTACACTCTATCCAATGGTTCTAATCTCAACTTATAAACCCTATTTGATTCTTCATATCCCTCTCATCGATTACGAAGTTCACTAATTTTGTCAACTTGCCTTCCCATTCGGCCACTGTCCGACCCTTTTTGGAAAATTTCTATAATTTCCCTTGCCTTTCTACTTAACCACTAGTAAGAGATTTAGTAATAATCTCCACCCCTAATTCCTTGTTATTCATGGTATTTCCCAATAAATTTGGTGACTCACTCCTATCACCCCGTACTACTTCTAAAAGCAAACTTCCTTGCCCTAAATTTTGACTTGTGTGACACTACACTCCCCCCATATGTCATCCATATTGGATGTTCTCTACCCACTGGTAAATGACTCTTTCACACCTTCCTCGAATCCTAGCGGATTGTTCTTCTGAAATAAAAAAAAAAATTGACCCTAACCCCTTGTCGTCTACACTTGGGATTAACTTTTCATCGTTGTCCAACCCAACGCTTCTTTGGGAAACTACTACACCCCAGCGGTTTCTCCAACTTCAATTATTCAAACGTTTATCATGGTGACTCCTATCACCTCACTATTTCCAAAATACCCCATGACTTCTGTTGAGCCCTCCCTCCTGCAATCCTTCTAACGCCCCACGTTGGTTGTTCTCTAATGTTCGATCCACCACGCGCGATCGAAATCGTATATGAATCACACGAATTATACCTATGGCAGGAGAGCATAAATCGCATACATGAAGGAATACAACAATCCTATAATAAGTCTTTATATCAAAGAACGCCACGCTGAAACGTGAAAAGACGTACAGAACCTAAGGATAATAGAACTTGGCTCTGATACCATTTGTGACACCCCGCTTAATAAAATACCGGGTGATCAGTCCTATATCAAATTAAACTGAAATCTCATCTGGTTCAATCTTAGCATCACTGTCGTTTATTTCATTAATTACTACCCACCTAGTCGTTTCATTATGATGATGTTAAATTTTCTATTTATTAATCCACCCAAAACCATATGATAGCACAACAACCAATCCAATACGAGAATAAAACTAAAACATGCCACATGTAATACCCCGTATTTTTATGGATATCTATTTATGGGATTAATTGAATTAAATGTGAATTAATTGAGAATTAATCCGGATAAAATATTAACGAGATGTGAGTTAGTATTTGATTATAATGTGTATATATGGCAATATATGAATATTGGAACTATTGAAATTGTCGCGAGATTGAAATACGGAAATTTGGGAAATTTTGTTGGGACGCGCGTGACAGTCGCGTCAGGAATATAATTATTTGAATTAAAAAGTGAATTTTATTTTTATCACCCGTATGGTCATTTTGAGTGCGCCAACGAGTCCGGAAGGGTCGAAATAGTCAGAAAACACTAGCCGGGGGTTAAGTTTGGGTCCCGGGGCATTATTGGGCCATACCGGTAACTTATAAGGGCATTTTGGTAATTTCGGAAATTGGGTAATTAAAACCCACGAAAATTAGAGTTAAAATCTGACTTAGTCTTAACCCACTAAGCCATTTCCAACCCCAATTTAGGTAGTGGGCTACGGGAGAAGTTTAGAAACCTTAAAACTTGGCAAAAACCAACCCCACCTCCATTATCACCTTGAGAAGAACTTGTAGAGAGAGAGAGAAAGAGAAGAATTCTGCAGAAAGAGAGAGAGAGGAATTCAACCACCTTCAATCAACAACAAATATGGAGAACGATTAAGGCAAGTGGTTTAATTACAATTGATTCAATGCTATGCTTTTCCATGTTTAGGAAAATTGTCGAATTTATCTTGGAAGATTGATATAGACCCATGAATTGGAAGGTTAAAACTATGAACTATGTTAGGGACTGCATGTAGAAACATTCTGGACGAATTATGAATTCAAAATTACGACCCTTGATGATCTAAAAACGGATTTAAGAAGAGATTTATTAATGTTCTTGAAAGAAATAGGAAACTAGGGTTCTTGATGAAGTTTTGATCCAAACAAAGCCCTTGGTTGATGAATTATTGGTTTTAGAACGTTAACAGTGTTGTAGGATGGTTGTATGATGATACTATAACATTATATTAGAGTTTCATGCATTAAAAGGATGTTTTGTGATGATTTGAAAACTGTAAAACGAAGCAGTCCGTAGCCATACCTGGTGCATTCGATCGATCGATGTTCATCAGTCGATCGATCGACCACCATCGATCGATCGAAGGTAAAGGTCGATCGATCGACCCTCCCAGAATCAGTAAAGTTTTCCCTATTTAAATTTTAATGGTGGTAACCCTTGGAAAATATAATTGGAGACCTTATGATTACCCTTAAACTTAAGGAAGACCAGTAGGCATGGTTATGAAATTTGGACCTTAATTAGAATTCAATTTGAGGAATTTTTCTAAATCTAATGGAATCCGATAAGTGAGATAATATTTGGGTTAAAAGTGTAAATTTGAATAATTTGATGAAATGAGATTTGGGGCAGAAGTAAGGACCTTAGGAATCATGATGTTATATGTGGGAATAATAGGAAACTTAATAATCTTTTTGAGATAGGTTTTAAGTATAAGAAACTATGACGTGAGATGTGTCGACGGTTTAAAATTTTATATTTTCGGGAGACTTAAAATATATAAAATTGGAATAATGGTATACGGATGTAGAGTATGCCTTTATTAATATTAAGATATCTAAGATGTGTGAATGCTTAGCATATAATTTTATGTGTATGACATACCTACCATACTTGCTATCACGGGAGGTTTACGTTCGCATAGGCCTTCTTATCCTTGTGTTGCCCGGATTTAGATTGGTACCTCGATGAACATTGGTCAGAGAAGGACTTATTGGGATGTTAATAAGTCTGTTGATCGTGGGAGCGTAGGTATGTGCGTGACCCATGTGATGTGACTGTGTTCGCCTCCATTATTTTTTATGTTGTTATCTGAGAACGAGTCCTGAGAGATTCGGAATGCGTGATCCTTATGTACGTGATGTACCGGGATGGATAGCAGAGTATGTGTGCACCGCAGCTTAGCCTCGGGGTGCTTGTATTGTATATTTATGGTGTGAATAATATACGGTTAAATGAAAAGGAATTTGCTATGTTAAATTGTGAGTATTGTTATTGTAACGTTATGAAAAGATAAAAGGGGACAGATATCAATAAATGGTTTTGTTAATAATTGGGAATTCGAGAATGAAAGTAGAACTCTCTATTTAATTGTTAAGGCTGGAATTAAAACGTGCACCGAGTAGAAGTGTTAGAATTCTTTTGAACTAGATAGTTATGAGAAAACACATGAATGGGTACAGGAACGTTAGGAGTGCACAGTTAGACGAGAGGTGAGTATTTCAAGTGAGAGCACGTCCTAACATGTATTTTGCATTTATTGTTTTAAATGTTATTAAAGCACTTGCTGTTTTTAAAATACTCTCCACTTTCGGGCTCTGACCCGTTTGCTTTCAAATCTATTTTTTTGTAAAAACCTTTTAGGTGCCCAGCCACAAGGACACCATGCATAGTATTTCCATTCAGGTGACGAGCTGTAGCTGTTGTGGAAGTTACAGGGCTTTGACAGTAGACACCTCTTTTCTAGTCTTGATTTCATATTCAGTTCCATCATTGTAGGGCATGTCGCCCATTTCTATTAGAGACATTTTATATTTCTGTTATTCAGACTTTTGTTTGTATTTATTCAGGTTACACTATTTTATTCATTTCAGTTGTGGGATTGTTGGGAGGAGTATTTCCTCCAGACTTATTATAAATTGTTGGTTATTCCATTACGACTTTATGGTGTATGGTGATGTTATTTTACATTTCATTCATCGCATGTTAATCAGATTTAAATTAAATTTGACATCTTACTTTTTAAATACTAGGTGGTTAGTAATCATTAAATGTTTTCGACAGTGATGCTATTAACTGAACCAACTTGACATTTTGAATTAATTTAATAAAGGAGTAGCTACCCGGTATTTAATTAGTCGGGGTGTCACACCACAATGTAAGTACAATAGTTTGTCGAGCAACGTCAACTACACGCCATCCACAAAAGAGAATATAAAAGAGTACTAATGCATGACAAGTCTGAATATAGAGGTACAAGTCCAAAAGTACAACTAAAAGGATCCTTATCAAAGATACAATGTACAATGAAATAAGTGACTACATCAAAGAAACCATAGCACTCCACATAGTTGCAGCCACGTACCCTGTAGGATGGAATCATGCCGGGCGCCCTTGTGGGAGGACACCTAAAAGGTTTTTGAAAATATTTTATAGCAAAGGTTAGAACCCAAAACATTTAAAAATATTTAGCATGTGAATTTAAATGCAAGAAGTAAATACGCAAATGCTCTCCATATTTAAATTAGTGTCGCGGACTCCCTTGCGTTTACCTCACCCCTCAACTATTACGCACGCCTACCGAAACTATAAACACCGCCCCATCTAGCTAACTCTCCATAACTGGTCGTGTCTCGTATATCTCACTACTCCCCACTATCCCAACTTGAGTGAATGTCGTGTACATTTTACTGTTTATTAGCCGCATTAGCTTATTCAAATCAATTCTATTTAATGCCATATAACATTCTCACAAGTTATATCCTTTACACCATTCACATCATGTATACGAGTTATAAGTTATATTTCACACTAACTTATTTATATCCATATCCAACTTGAAACCATATAACCATTTCATAAGTTATATTATCTATAAATTTCACACCATGTATATATATATATATATATATATATATATATATATATATATATATATATATATTCTCGTATATAATTCGGCACTCTATATACGTATCATATCTCAACATTCACGCACGTGTCGGATATAAAATGCTATCACTGAACGCATAGGAGGCGACCATAGTTTCCGCCGAAAGTGTCCGCTCCATACCATAACGGTCCCACCCCTAAGTCACAGACGCTATGTCCTGGGTACTATACTCGCCCTGCTTCTCAAGCCAGGGGATTCACCCACATTGCGCAACCTCCTATGATAGCATTAATAATGGTATGGCTTTACTATATATATTATTCACACAAATATATATATAAATCATGTATGTACTACACGCCGACATATATATAAAAATTCAGCCTATCGACGTATTATGCCCATACCTGAATAGGCATAAATTCTTCCAAATTTACCCCTTAATTTAGAGCCTTTTATTACTCCGAACATTGTAAAATGAGTTGGTTTATCTCATATCATTGCTAATGGATTCGTCTAACAAGTATCCCCAGTTTCTTGTATTTCTTATTGATTTTACAGGTATTTAATACATGAAAGAATGAAATAAATCGGAAGAAGCAAGAGAAAAGAAAGAAGACGAATCAAAAGGGTAAAAGCATAATTTCCATCAGGAATCCGGTTGAGGACCCAAAATAAAACACAAAGATTTCGAGTTTATGAACGCGTAGGAAGAAACGATGTCCCAATCCAAGTTCTGGAATAAAAGTTATGAAGAACCGAAGGTGTGAGATATTCAAGAGATTTTGAAGAGAAAATCAAGAGAAATTGAGAAGACAATCCCGACCAATCCGACTTATATGAAAAATAAACCAGTCCGGGTACTAGAAATCACTAAATAAGAATGCGTTTATCGGACCAATCCGGTCGTCCCAAAAAATGGATTGATCCGGCCCCAAAATTTCACAGCATAAATCCTGTCTAGCGGACCAATCCATTTTCTAAAATAAACGGATCGATTTGGTTGTCACCCGGACCAATCCGAAATATCTTGACCGGATCGATCCGGGGTTCGAGATTTAGGACTATCTTCTTCTTGATAGAGTTTTGTATGCATCCAACTCTTGTAATTTTCGTAGGATATAAATTTAAAACACTTCCTAGATATTAAGAAGGCTTCTAATCCGTTTAGAGAAGCTTTGTAATTAGTTTAGAGGAAAGAACAACAAGAAACCCTAGTTTTTATATCAATTTGATCCCAGTTCTGCAATTCAAGTAAATTTATTCTAATTCTTACATTCATTACTGCAGTAGTTGATTCTTTAGTTAGTAATTTCATTATTCTTCATCTTAAGTTTGTAGTTAAAATATTTTCTTTTACTAAGAGCATGTTTTCTTCTCATTTTAATATGTTCGGCTAAGTTTTCAAGGGTTGGGGTGCATCAACCCCACCCTATGTAATTCATTATAGTGGAAATAGAAGTTTGAATTAAAATCTTAGGTGAATCGTGTAGTAACTAGTTCGGCTGTTGTAGACTTTTGATCTCGTTTGTCGGAGGTAATCGGGATGCTTAAGCAATCAACACGAGTATTGGATAATGTGAAACTGCTTTAATTTCGTCCTTTGCTTACGTACTGTGCAAGCTACGATCCCTCATATATGTAATACTTAGGAGTATTAAAGACCGGGTTTTAATGTTTCCTTTGATTACATATTGTGCGGGCTACGATCCCTCATATCTGTAATACTTAGGAGAACTAAGACCGGGTTGATTTAAAATTCTAATTCCGACACTAGTATCCTACGTAGTGAATTACAAGGGTGTGGGGGATTGTAACCCGACCTATCGTTCTCATTTAATATTTCAGTGGTAAAAAATTTTGTTATTAGTTCTTCACTTAATTAGAATAATTGCACTTCATTTATTCGTACCTTCATTAATTACTCATTTTCAAAATTTCACCTAGTCATAGTTGTTGCGCAATCCAATTCACCTTTTTATTCTTTTTAAAGTCAAAGTTAGGTTACCCTCATCTTTCCAATGTCGTTATGACTCCGTTCGTCATTTTTCCCTGAGGATCGATACCCGACTTATCGGATTATTACTTGAGCGACAGGCTTGCACTTGAGCCTATATAGCACGCACACTAGACACATTTATGGTCACGTCAAGTTTTTGGCGCTGTTGCCAGGGATTTAGGTAGACTTAGGTTAGATCGAGTCAATCTAAAACTTTGACAAAAATAAATAAATAAATATAAATATAAAAATAGATAAAAATTAAAAAAAATAAAAATTCATCTCTCAAAAAGCCTTTAATGCAAAATCCTGAACATACTCAGACTCCTCACAATATTCCAACCAGAATCCACGAAAACCCGATAGTTGAGTATAACTCTGAAAGCCCCCCCACACCTCACGTTCCATAATTTTGGGTACCATTTCCTACTCCTGAGCACTCTGTCGGTAGTTACACCCTGAGTCAGCCTTCGAGTCACACATCTAGGACACCGAGTGAGTACACAAAGTCATTTGAAGAGAGTGCGAGACCGATGTCTGATGCAATAAGTTTCGATACTGGAGAGAGAGATCTCCCCTATCGTCCCACGAAAGACTTACTCTTTCCTGAGCGGACTGTCACCCCTAGTTGCATTTTACTTCCGTATAATGTCTGTTAGTTACACTTTCGCAATGGGATGATACAGATTATCCCTACATTTCATGGAATGGATTCGAAGAAACCATACCTGCATATTCGTGAGTTCGAAGAGGCGTGTGACACATTTAGTGATCAAGATTGCACGCAAGATGTCATTAGTCTAAAGATTTTTTCCTTTTTTCTTAAAGGATAAAGCCAAGACCTGGATATGGTTTCTACCCCCGAACTCCGTTACTTCCTGGAGAGATATGCAGTCTAAGTTTATCTTAAAATTCTACCCACAACACAAGACCAACTCTGCCAAAACTCAAATCCAAGCTTTTCGATAACACGATAAGGAGTCTTTTGACAGATGTTAGAAAGGTTTACAAGAGTTAGTAAGCGCATGCCCCCATCGTGGTTTTGACAAACACCTAGTGATATCTTTCTTCCATAATGGGTTGACAGTATCTTCCAAACAACTTGTGCAAACAATGTGTGAAAGACCCTTTTGGGATTTAAACTCATGCGATGCCGAGGCCCATATTATGTATGTCGCAGAGACTACTCAAGCATGGGACACATCTGATCCTAACCAAACCCGACCTAGACAACCATCTATTAATCAGACTGCATCCGGTCTATATTAATTGGATAGCAATACCTTAATAGATCGTCGATTCGATCAGTTTCAGAGAGATATGAAAGAGTGGTTTGATGGTCGGTTGGGACATATCTCCGGATCCAGTCGTGGTTTGAAAGAAAAAGTTTGTGCTATCTGTGAGGCGGGACACTCCACAAAGTCATGTTCGATGATTTCCGCCTACAAGGCCATGCACACCGAGCAGGTGGATGCTATAGGAGGATTCAAAGGGAATTTTAATTCCCCGCATGGGAACTCTTACAACCTGTCGTGGAGAAAGCATCTTGGTTTTAACTACAGACAACCACAAGTTGCGATGAACCCACATTAACAGGTTGTCCCACCTCCACCACCTCCTCAATACCAACAAGAACCACCACCTCCATTTCCATACGTAGCTCCATCGCGGATGAACCTCGAGGAAATAATGAACCAATTCATAAATTCTCAAGGTGAAAACAATGCTAGATATGAACGCATGTTCGCCGAAATAAATGCGAACATCTCCAAGATGCAATCCGCATTGAGCATCTAAGAGAAGAGTAAGTTTACTGCCCAAGGACAAAGACATCCCTAAGGTCAACCTAGTGTTAGCTCCACCTCTACATAATAGCAGGAGCACTGCCAAGCTGTAACCACTCTTTGTAGTGGGAGAGTTATTGATTTATCACCTCCCCCACACGACATTTCAAAAGATAAGGACAATTCGCCTAGAACGAAAGAGGCCGAAGATATCTCCTTGAATGAGAGTGAAAAGGAAAACACTAGTGAGCTCGATGTAGTTGTAAAGCCTCCCTTCGCTGCGCCATTTCCTTAAAGATTGGTTCTTTCCCATAAAAGGACCATAAGTGATGAAGTGCTAGAAGTCCTTAAGAATGTGAAGTTGAACTTACCATTCCTCGATGCAATAAGGCAAATTCCAGCCTATGCAAAAGTCATAAAAGGCTTATTGACAGTCAAGAGGAGGATGAAGGTAAAGAAAAATGTGTTTCTAGGACAGAACGTGAGCTCAGTCCTTCTTAATGATCTCCCACCTAAATATAAAGATCACGGTGCACCCACTATTTCCAGCACCATTGGAGAGAACAAATTCGAAAAGGCCTTACTCGACTTGGGGGTGAGTGCCAATATCCTCCCCTATTCGATTTATAGGAAACTTGATCTGGGTGATCTTAAGCCCACAAGGATCACTCTCCAGTTAGCGGATCAAACAGTGAAGATACCAAGGGGTATAGTTAAGGACGTGATAGTCCAAATGGACACTTTCTACTTCCCGGTAGATTTTGTCATTTGGGACACGGATCCCTCCTTCGCCTCAAAAAATCATGTTCCCATCATCCTTGGACGCCCATTCTTAGGTACGGCTAATGCAGTGATCAATACTAGAAATGGGCAGATGCAACTCACTTTGGGGAATATGAATTTAGAAACTAACATCTTCAACATAGCCCAACAAGCAGGGGAAGAATATGATCTTCACGAGGTGAGCCTAATTGAGGAGATCGTAGAAGAACACTTTGAGAAAAATTACTGTGGAGACGCCTTAGAAGCTTGCCTAGCTTCTAGTCATAAGAGTGAGGAAGCCTACACTGAGTTTTAGAGGGAGATAGAGGAGTTGCGAGGTTTACTCGATGAGAGAGAGTCAGACGAGGACGCGAGAGATGTTAATTGGGTTTCTCGATTCGATGCATTACCGTCAAGGGAATCACGCATGGTTCCCTCTAGCAACACATTCCCGACTCTCGAGTTGAAGAAACTACCCTCCAATGTTAAATATTATTTCCTAGGTGAAAGTGAGACATTTCCTGTTATTATCTCCTCTAGCTTAGATGAAGAGCAGGAGGGTAAGTATTGAAGATTTTGAGGAAGCACCAAAGTGCTTTTGGTTGGTGTATAGATGATCTAAAAGGTATAAGCCCTCTAATTTGCACCCATAAGATTCATCTTGAGGAGGATGTTAATCCCTCGAGATAAATGCAAAGACGGCTAAACCCCACAATGAAAGATGTGGTGAGGACTGAAATCATAAAATTATTGGATGCCGGGATTATCTACCCAATCTCGGATAGCAAGTGGGTAAGCCTCGTTCAAGTTGTACCGAAGAAGTCGGGCATGACTGTAATTGAAAATGCCAAGGGAGAGCTAGTTCCCCAACGTACCGCCACTGGATGGCGCATTTGTATTGATTATCGGAAACTCAATGAGGGAAATAGGAAAGACCATTTCCCCTTGCCATTTATTGATCAAATGCTTGAAAGAGTAGCGGGCCACCCTTATTATTGCTTCCTAGATGGTTATGCCGAATATAACAAAATTGAGGTAGATGTACTTGATCAAGAGAAAACAACCTTCACTTGCCCTTTTGGAACGTTTGCCTACAAACGTATGCCATTTGTCTTGTGTAATGCACTGGCGACCTTTTAAAGGTGTATATTGAGCTTATTCAGTAAAATGGTTGAGAGAGGGATCGAGGTGTTTATGGACGACTTTAGTGTTTTTGGCACCTCTATTTGGGTTCCGAAATAAATATGGACCGTTTGACTCGAATTAAAGTTACCGAGTCATTTAAAGTGTTTATTATCATTTAAAGATGTGTACCTTGGGAGATTGGGCTTAAAAATCCTACGGGAGATATTTCTCCAAAGAGAGAAAGAGAAATAGAAAGAAAGAAAGAAGAGAGAAAGAAAGAAAGAAGAAGAAAAGGAAGGAGAAAAAGAGGGAGAAAGAGGATTTCCGGTCAAATACGCGATCTCAAGGCGGATTCAGACCCTACGAACCCGAGACAAGTGATTAAATTGATAAATAATTGTTGTGTACTATTATTTCAAGATTTGTGGATTTTAGGTTTAGTTTATCAAAAACTTAACTTTTGGAAAAAAAACCTTAAATTTGTAGTGTATAATAAATTTTAAGGTTAGAAATTGATTTATATGTGTTCTTGGATAAACATTAATGCTATATTTGTGATTGGGATGGATCAAAATGGTTGGAAGATGAGATAAATGATTTTTGGGTAATTTGGGTTTTGTGGAAAATAAGCCATTTGGTAGCTTGCTGCACTTGCCGAATCGATTCGCCCCTACCGAATCGATTCGGTCTGTTGCAGATTGCCCAAGTCTTTCGGGCCGAATCGATTCACCCCGCTGCGAATCGATTCGGTATGTAGCAGACTCCCAGGTCCTTCGGACCGAATCGATTCAGCCCATCCGAATCGATTCTCTTTTGGGAGCCGAATCGATTCGGAGGGGCTGAATCGATTGGAAAACAGGGGATTTTGGAGATGTTTTTCTAGGAAGAATTTCATCTCGTTTCGTTTAAGGTTATTGATTTGGGGCCTCTATATGAGACATTTGGAGTATGTTTTGGAGACTTTAGAGGGTTTCCATCGTACAAAATTATGGGAGTCATATAAATGAAAGTTGAGGATTAGCGATTAGAGATTTTGGTATATTCTAAGTGGGGAAGCCCACCTTGATTTGGAGATTCTACTTGGGGATAATAAATTCAATTCATATAAAAGAATGTGAATAATTTTGAGATACCGGATCTTAGGATCCAATCCCAAATAGGATAATTTCAAAGGTTCATAAAGCTAATTGAACCATAGCATGGATGGAGAATTATAAATGTGAATTGGGGTGCATTAGGATAAAGATTTTCCTTAATTTAAAAGAATTTGGAGATAATCCATAATTAGAAGCGACAGGTGAGCTTTAAGCGAGAAATAGTATGATTATACTAAGTGGGGTAAATGTGTGAGGTTGGGCGTTGGTATATCTTGAGAGTAATATACTAATCAATGATGTTAATCAAATTTCGCCAATGGGCGTATTGGAAACATGAAAATGATGTTGCAGGTATACCTTATAAAATGGTATATCTTTATTATGTGGGATGTATGTATACCTTATATGATGGTGTATATACATGTTAAGCATACCTCCTCCTTGCTATCATTGGGAAGTTTCGTGCGTAGAGGGTGAGCATCTTGACAAATAATGCAGGGTGTGGATATTCCCCAGGTCATAGTCGTCCTTTGTGGTCAAAAAATGACATTTATGATATACATTTATTTATTTTGGGGGTGAGAGGTCGTGGGTATGTGTCGCTCTCACTTGCCGGTTAGGAACTATGACCGCTTCCCGGACGTTGTGTGCGTGAGTAGATCACGAGGTGGGTGTCATTGAACCCCACCAGGTGGCCCCAGTTTGCTACATATATGGGCTGCTGGAAGATGATAGCATGTGAGCCTGCGTCCTTCGAGTTATAGCTCGGTTGGATGGTTATTATTGCTTGTGTTTGTATTTGGGTATAAAGGGCATAATGGACCTCAACGACCTACATTGCCAGGATTAGTGTATCGGGGGATTCCTTGTTTGGATTTTGCCTCGGCGAGACATCCCACGCACGAACCGCAGTGTAATGTTGGAACATGGGGATAAGTTTAGTCCTTAATGATCATACTTATATATATATATATATATATATATATATATATATATATATATATATATATATATATATATGACACCTATCCCAACAATCGACAGTGCCAGGAGTAGTGTAACGGGGAGGTTCCTTGTTTGGATTTCAGTTCGGCGAGACGTCCCACGCATGAAACGCCGTGTACTGTTGAGAATTGGGAATATTAATTAATTAAAATTGGACAATAATCATTTGGGTTACATGCATCTTGCATTGAGGGCATAATGAGCCCCGAGGATTGATACGGTCAGGAGTAGTGTAACGGGGGGGTTCCTTGTTTGGATTTCGCTTCGGCGAGACGTCCCACGCACGAAACGCAGTACCGTGTTGAGAATCGGGAGGAGTTTAGTCCTTAACTCTTGATGCTAATAACTCGTCTATAATAATTATATATATGGTTTCATGCCTTATATGGGCATCACTAGAATATAAATTCTAGTAAATGAGATTGTTGATATATTGTGATGATGCGGACATGATTGGATCATGTAACTTTATATGTTCAACAAATGAACATTATAAAGATAACTATAACTATTACATTAAAGTTAATGTATATGACTTATAAATTATGGGAACGAATGTATTGGGAAATAGGTTAGATTGTGACACCCCGACTAATTAAATACCGGGTAGCTACTCCTTTATTAAATTAATTCAAAATGCCAAGTTGGCTCAGTTAATAGCATCACTGTCGAAAACATTTTAATATTACTAACCACCTAGTATTTAAAAAGCAAGTTGCCAAATTTTAATTTAAGTCTGATTAACATGCAACAATTGTAATGAAGAAATAAACAACACCATTCCCCATACTGAAGTAAAATGAATAACCATCACATAACAGTAAATAAAGTCTGGAGGAAAAACTCCTCACTACAATCCCACAACTGAAATAAATAAACTGAAACAATACATGCTAAAGTCTGAAAACTGAAATGTAAAAGATGTCTCTAAAGAAATGGGCAACATGCCCTACAACTGATAGATGGTGACTCTGGAATCCAAAAGATAGAAGCGTCTACGTGCAAATCCCTGTAGCTTCCACAAGCAGCTACAGCTCGTCACCTGAATGAGTATCCTATGCTTGGTGTCCTTGTGGCTGGGCACCTAAAATGGTTTTACAAAGAAAAAGAGATTTGAAAAGCAAACGGGTCAGAGCCCGAATGTGGAGTTATATTTTAAAAACCTGCAAGTGCTTTATAAACATTTAAAACATTAAATGCAAAGTACATGTTAGGACGTACACTCGCATGATATTCTCACCTCTCGTCTAACTGTGCACTCCTAACGTAAGTACCCATCTATAACGACCCATACTACTAGCTAAGTGACAACATAACTAGCTAGACTGCCAAAGGTCCTACCCATATTACTCGGTTCCATTAACATATAACGCTCGTAATTATATAGGGATTTAACGTAAACTCAGATACTCAATATGCAATATATATAACTATCAGTTAACTCGTTATATTTCTCGAAACAACACCGTAATATATATACAACATTAACATGAGGATTCCCATTAATTTAAATGTATATTATCACATCGTAAATATACAATATAAGCACCCCGAGAACTAAGCTGCGGTGCACACATACTCTGCTATCCATCCCGGTACATCACGTACATAAGGATCACATATTCCGAATCTCTCAGGAATAGTTCAGATAACACAAATCACAAATAGTGGAGGGGAACACAGTCACCATCACATGGGTCACGCACATACCTACGCTCCCATGATCAGCAGACTTATTAATATCACAATAAGTCCTTCTATGACCTATGTTCATCGAGGTACCAGTCTATATCCCCCCCGTAGGCACACAAGGATTAGAGGGTCCTAAGCGAACGCAACCTCCCGTGATAGCAAGTATGGTAGGTATGTCATACACACAATCCATATACTAAGTAAACACACATCTTAGTAATACCGTATTTTAATCGTAGTACGTATCGCATTCTCGCACTAACTATAATTATCACAATTTATACTAATCCGATTTATAATCATACGCGCTATAGTTTCTCACGTCGTAGTAACCACTCACGTCTCAACCCAAACCGTACATGTAATACAACTCTCGTATGTAAATTCCTCCTCATAACTACCCAAATGTCACAAGTCTATCACTATATCATCAAAGAAATGCTATCTATATCCTCGAACAAGTTTACGGTTCTCCAAAAATCGAAACAGTCCAAAAAGGACCAAACTGTCAACTCGTTAGAAGTCTCGTTCGAACGAGTGTTCGAACGAGTTTGGACTGTCAGCTCGTTAGAAGTCTCGTTCGAACGAGACTGTTCGAACGAGATCCAGTTCGTTCGAACGAACTGTCCCTTCTAACGATATCTCGTTCGAACGAGATATCGAACGAAATTCCTACTCGTTAGCAACGACTGGTCAACTCGTTAGAAGCTCGTTCGAACGAGTTCGTTCGAACGACCTGGGGACTGCTTCTAACGAGCTACCAGATTCGGCCCAGATTTTCCCCAATTCGTTTTTCACCATTTTTATCACTTCTAATCTCTTCCAAGGTTCATCCCAATAACGTTTTAGGGTCTCTAATCCGTCCTAAACATATTTACATCATCTCCTAACATGTTTTCAAGGATTGAATCATCATAACATCAACTAAATTTACAAATCTCTACACTTTTCCCAATTTCTCTAGAACATGAACCCTAGGTTTATATCATCATCAAATCCCAGAATTTATTTCGTTTTAATTCCTTCAAATCACAATTAATATAAGGGAAATCATCTACCTATCATACTACATGCAATTCTCTTCACAATTTTCAAGTTCTAAACTTCAAACTACATGGGTTTTCATTATCTTTCAAGAACAGTTGTAATTTATCAATTTTCTAACATGGGGGAAACATTCTATGAATTTAAATATGATTAAAACACTTGCCTTGGTTTGATTTCTGATTTTGGTGTAGGTTTGGTGAAGATTCTGCAGAGTTTCCTCTCTCTCTAAGCTCCTTCTCCAATGGTGGCTTAAGGTGGCTAGGGTTTGATTTGGGGAAGATTGTAAACCTAATGTTAGCCTCCGTAGCTTAAAGGGTTAATATGGGTTGGTTATGGGCTTAGTGGGTCAATATCCACATCAGATTTACATCTCTAATTTTCGTCACTTTTAATTCCTAAAAATGTAAAATTACCAAAATACCCTTTAAGTTACCGGTATGGCCTAAAAATACCCCGGGACCCAAACTATACCCCCGGCTAGTGTTTTCTGACTAACTCGACCCTTCCGGACGCGTTGGCGCACTCAAAACGACCATACGGTTTATAGATTTTAAATTCACTTTTATTATCAAAATATTATACCGTGACGCGGCGGTCCCACGCGTCTCAACAAAATTTCTAAAATGCCGTATATAAATCTCACGACAAATTTATAATACCAAATACATATATAATCATATATGCACATAATCAAATACCAATTCGCATCACATTAGTATTTATAACCCGGATTAATTTCCAATTAATACGCATTTAATTAATTAATCCCAAAAATAAATATAGTCAAAAGTACGGGGTATTACATAGATGATTTTGCTTAAATACTTCTTTTGGGTTTAAGTTAGGATCCTCTCACCTATTTACAATCGGTCATCCTTTTGGAGATCAGGTGCATACGTTTAGTGCGCGCTTTAGATGAGAGGTGAGTTGAATTATTATGGAGAGTTCGATTCAAACTAAATCATGTAATAATGCATTTATAATTATTATGCATTTTAATACACTTGCTATAAAATGTTTTCCAAACTCGGGCTCTGACCCGTTTATATTTTCCTCCTCCTTGTATATATTGTATTACTTCAGGTGTTCCTCCGCAAGGACTCCTTCGATGTTCCTCCATTCAGGATTCGTGGAGCTGTGGCAGTAGCGGACTGTTGCGGCACTTTGTTTAGTCGATTCCTATCTTTGTATATCTAGATTAGGATTCAGTTGTATATGGAGTTAGTATTCAAGTGTTGTAGATTAACACTTTCACATTTCATTTCTCAAATTATTGTATTGTCTGTTACCCGACAGCATATTCGGGTATTTCATTGTTGAGACTTTGTTGTGCATTGTATTGTACTCTTGTATATATCTTTAGAGTTTGCACATTTCACTCATCATAGTTAGATGTATATTGTTGGTTGTGATTGCATTAGTGGTTTTGTTGTTGTCGTTAAATAAAGAGTTTTAAATTTTGGCAATTCGCACTTAATGATTTCGGGTAGTTAGCCTCATATTATAGTGTTTAGTAGTTGATGTTGAGACTGTGCCATCTGGGATACCTGATTTATTATAGTATAGGGTTGGCCACCCGTTATTATTTGGAGCGGGTTGTCACAACCTCTATTCATGACTCAATTTCATTATATTCATCATATAATTTCAGTTTAAAGGATTAATTCACTTAAAACCCTTTTTACATGTGAGATCCCCTCCCAAAATAATTTAAGTGACCTACTACGATATGAATTGAAAATCCCTACATATGCGATTAGTACAAGTCAATTACTTGCCTTAGATGGTTCCTAGAGTCTGAAAATTCATTGTAAACGATGAATCTAAGGTTTAATTCTCAAATCCTCCTTGAATCTCCTTGAATTCTCTACCAATTTGGCCTTTTTAGCTTTATCCTAGACTTTGCCTCTTTTCCTTTCTCTCTTAGGGTTTGTCTATAATGATAATGGTTGCCAACACCTCTAATCTTAGGTTATAAACTCTCTAATACTGAAATTAGCCTAAGGGGCCAACTCCACTTGACCTATATACCCCCGTAAGAGCCTGATATAGTCTAAAACTCTTCGAAAACCCAAATAATACACCCATGTACATTATTCTGCCTATTTCGACCCATTCGAAATCAACTGTGACCTCAAAATCTCCATTCGAGTCACTCTACAAAAAAATTCCTATCTCGACCTTAACATAGACTACACACGCCCCCCGGTTGAGATATGACATAGTTCCATCGTTATTACTCTCTACGACGTATAATAATCATCACATGTTATATACCACACACTTAGTAAATTTATTCCATAAATATTAATCATAATCTCTCTGGATCAATTTTCAATAAACACATGGTATTTTATTTAATTAAATTACTGCACATGTGCAATTTAAAATGCTTAGATTAATTAAATTCCAAATGCTCAAAAATACGGAGTGTTACAACTACTCCATGCAATCATAATTAAGAACAATCTAAGCATTGAAAATCATAATCAAATGTTCTAGACGCGTGAAAACATGAAAGTGAATTCAAATACATCAATATACCACACGAAATGTGTAAAATAAAACTACACATAAAAAAATCTTTTTTAGTTTTAAAATAATATTCAAAGACAACACATGAAAAAAACAACTCAAAAAAAATTATTTATCATTAAGACCCAATAAATAAAAAATAAAAATACAAAAGACTCAAACATCATACCACTAGAAAACACATATAGCATGAAGTAGAAAATCCAGTGTATGAATATGTGCGAATATAATCAACCATAAGATATAGCATGAGAAGAATCATGTGCAAGCATGCGAGTATCAAACAGTCTAACATTTTGTACCTCCAAAACCAATTTCCTAACCCAAATAAATGAATACTTAAAACCTTGGATTTTGAGAACCATGGTGACACGGGATCTAGACTACCTAGGACCTCTTCTAAAATCATAAAAAATTATCTATGGTGACCTTTCATACCACAATGTGAACATGTGCAAACACGAGTAATGTTACCTATGGGTTGACATTTTCTAAGGTCCTTGGCAGTGGTTGACACTCTAAAAGAAACATTGGTCTTAGCCTTAGCAGCGAAAGAATTTGAATTATCGAAGTGAATACCATCACTATTTTAGTCTCTTATATCATCTTCTAAATTCAAAACTCTAGACACAAGCAAGGAATTATAGTCTTCAAACATTAGGGACTCCTTCTTCACATTTTTAATAAATCCTGAAAGATTACTTCGCTCCCCCTCAATGTAAGCGAACTTATCCCTAAGAGTCTTCTCACGCGCCTTTAAAACGTTTATCAATTTATCATTATCTTTAATGGCGAGAACATTAACCCTAGCCTCATATATTTTAGAGTCTTCTAATTCTTTCTCCAAAACTCGTACTCCATCACTCTTTTTTTTTAACATTTCTGAAATTTTGGAAATCACATTTCATGCCCTTGAGCTTCTCATAGAAGATATCTCTTTGAGTTTTAAAAGTTTGCAAAAATTAGATTTCATCTTTTAAGCAAAAAAATTCTTTTTTAAGAAATTTAACCTTTTTTCAAACCTCAAATTCAAACCAGTTAATTTTTCAGCACAATAATGAATCTCATTAAACTCGTCTCGGGTATCAAAATTATCATCATCGTTAAACACATCAAATAACTTATTACTATGATGGCCCATCTAAATAAACAAACTCTACACACACACACGGAGAGAGAGAGAGAGAGAGAGAGAGAGAGAGGGAGAGAGAGAGAGAGAGAGAGAGAGAAATAACCAAATAACCCTAAACTAGGAATCAACATGATAACTTAATGTCCCCGCTCTGATACCTATTTAAAAAACATGCAGAGTGGTTCGATTATATGCACTACACCAAAACTGCCAACTTATCACGATCAAAAACCTTAACAAGTCAAACTTATCGAGGTCTTTGACCGTGATAAGTTTGGGGGTGACAAAGGAATTTGCCACAGACTTGTCATGGTCAAAGACCGTAATAAGTTCAGTAGATTTGTCACGGTCTTTGACCTCGACAAATTTGTCACAGTTAAAGACTATGACAAGCTCGTGACAAAAGTTTAAACTTGTCACGATCAAAGACCGTGACAAGTCCGTAACTAATAACAAATTGTCACGGTTAAAGTCCATGTAAGATTTAAAAAAAACTATTGGGCATTATGGCCACTGCCACTGCCCACCTGTATATTTGTACTTGTTATAGTAAAATTTAACTTGTCCAAACAGCATATATATCAAGCAACCAAACCAAAATGTAAATATACATAACCAACATGTAAATATCAATAACCAAATACAAATATCCATATCCAAACAAACATGTACCAAATTAAAAAAATACAAATATAATTTAATATCCAAACAAAATAAATACAAATAATGTCATCGACTAGGGTCTAGAACAGGTCGGTGGAGGAAAGAAGGCCACACGACATATGCATTGACACACCGATCAATTCGCCGAACTTCGCATTATTCGTGCAACCACAAAGGTGAGTTCTCCCTTCCAGCCAAAACATGCGTGACGAGAACCTTTGCCTTAATGTCTTATAGGGGAGGTCCATGAACCACCATACCTTGGTGGGTGCCCGGGTTACTCAACCCCCTCGCTATCTACTCCTCACCAAATATGTCGATTAAAAATACGCTCGGCCAACCGATTATTGACATAGGTCGTTCGACGGGGGTCAAGATGAAAAATGGATCATATAAGGGCGGAGACATCCTCATCTACCTCCTTATCATTCCCCTTCTCCTCCCATTCCCCTTGTCCTCGCCTTCATCGGAGGTGGACCCCCACTAATACTTCTTGAAGGCGTACATATTTATGACGAACGCCTCAAACCTTGATAGCCTATCTTCATGGGTGTCCACCTTATGAGCCAACCCGGTATTTCTCGTCTCCATTCCGATGATCTTCGAATTCCCCACCCGAGAGCTCACTCCCTAGTCCTCCCCTTGCGATATGCCACGAGCACTTGGCTGAGTGCGTCCGTAGCCAAAGATGTTTTATCGGCATCGGCTTGCGACTCATGCACTTCCTTAAGCTTTTCCTGAAATGACAAAAAGTACACGATTAGTTAATTAAGTTAATAAAAAAATTATAACATAATTAAAAAAAATTAAATAATTATAACTTACAATCGTGGTTGCGATGTTCGGGGACACCTCCTTATCCGTTCCCTTCTTAGTTCGAATTGCCACATAGGCATAGAGCCTATGTGGCCTACACCCAGGGCCACTCCCCGTCTCCTGAAATAAAATAATGCATAATTAGTAAGTAATGAAAAGTAATGCTAAATTAGAAAAACAAAAAACCAAAATTAAAGAAAAATAAAAACTTACCATCATGTGCTCCACCTCGACGTAAGACGTCTGCCCAGAGTGGTGCACGTCCACCATTTTCACCCATTTTTTCCTCCCTAATTGACGAGATGTCAATTATCGATCATCGATCTCATTGCCAAAAAATTGCTACCACTGTACCAATGAGATCGGCTCCTTCAAGGGGACGGTGTCACGCACTCTCATAATGGACTCTCGGATCTTCCTAAAGTACCGTGCCTGCATGCTTTTCTTCCACGTATTATACTAATCCCTCAACTGTTCCATCATGAAGTCATGAACATGTGGGGGCGGGCCTAATTGATCATGTCAAACAAGTACAAACCAAAAAGAAATTAAGTGTTAGTTGCTTATAAATATAAATATAAATACACTACCTGTATTGCCCCCAGATTCCCATCTTGAGCTCATTTGGCATGGCCCTCCAATCAGTGTACCCCGGGCCGATGATCGCCTTCAGCAACTTCAGGGATCTAGCCAATAATGTCTTCTTGTTCTCGATGACAAACCCCAATTTGCTCCATTTGGGGGACTTAGGGGCCAAGGAGCCCTTATCGCCTCCGCTACCCCTCTGGGATGAAGACATTTTTTGCAGATATTGCTATTATTAGAATAAATATCTATATGGACTTTGAATCAATGCTCAAATCCGATAATAACAAAGCACTAGAAGAATACAAGTTAACGACATTATAAATCTAAACATTGTTTCAATATCGGATCATGTCACGGACTTTGAATTAATGCTTAAATCGATTAAAATCCTAATTAACATATTCACTAACCATAAAACCAATTTTTATTCAAATTCGATAATAACAAATCACTAGAAGAATATAAGTTTACGGCATTATAAATCTAAATTTTGTTTCAATTTTGGATCACGTCAAGGACTTTGAATTAATGCTTAAATTGATTAAAATCCTAATTAACATATTTACTAACCATAAAACCAATTTTGATTCAAATCCGATAATAACAAAGCACTAGAAGAATACAAGTTAACGACATTATAAATCAAATATTGTCTCAATTTTGGGTCATGTCATGGACTTTGAATTAATGCTTAAATTGAATAAAATCCTAATTAACATATTCAATAACCATAAAATAAATTTTGATTCACTAATTAACATATTCACTGTAAGAGGGTAGTTTAGATTCGATGGAGGCCTTTTGAGTATGGTAACGATAGGTTAACCATCAAAACTATTGATTAACAGCGGGACACACAAACACAATTTAGTGAAGACAAACTCAGTTTATACTCACAAATCTCTCGTGTATAACTCAAAGGATAATGAAAAACTCAGAAGTAAATCATTTAGATGGAGAGAGAGGTAAGCACCCCAGATACACCTGGGCAGGCAGCCAAACACACCAACCACCCTCAAGAATCTCTGTCAAGTATTAAAAGTTTCGCAATAAATGACAATGGTGGGTGAGTAAACTCTCTGGTTCTATAATAATCTCTCTCTAGTAATAACTTCTAAACTCCCAAAAGAACATTCTCTCCTCATAGGTGGTTGGGGTTCTTAAATAGCCCCCCACACCACCCCCGAGGCAACTCAGTCATCAATGCCTGTGAAAGACATCCCTCATACTTTATGTCACAAACATTAAATACCTGATGCACTAGTTATCTCCATGTCATAAACATTAAATGACAAGACATGCCTTTTGCCGAACCACTGTGTGTTAGGGGTCTGTCGTCACAGAAGTGGCTCACTAACTGTCTGACAGCCCCAAATATCACGGTGGTTTACTCAAGTGCAGATTTGACATTGTCTAGATGGCTAGTGACATCACCTAAAGTAAATGTGACATTAAGTAGAGGGTTGTTTGGTTCACAACTCAACACCCGATGGAACTCCAAGCTGCTCCGCTCGAGGTTCCACGGTTAGGGTCCTTCGGTGTTTTACCAGGTGTATCTAAGATGGTCAGGACAAGCCCCAACGGTTCCTCACTTCACAGTCATCCCTACCAAGTCCCTCTAAAGTTCCCACGATGAGGTCGTTCGATAGAGCATGAAAGCTCTCCCATACCTGTCAAGCCTGGTCTCTCGCGAGTACCGTTCGACCTCACACAAAATCATTATACTCATTACATCATTACAATCGTTATAGCTCATAGTTAATATAAATAAAAGATACAATAAGACTAAATTAATCAACAGGACTAAAGTACGAGCTCTCTCGGTTAGTTTTTTCGCTGGAAGATCCCTCTGGGTTGCCACGCTGAGCTGCCTCGCTGCCTTAATCCCAAACACTGTTGTTAATGTGGGGATTATCTATAATCTCAGGATTATCTTTAAGCCCCCTTTACATTTGCCCCTTCGTGGAGAGATTTATTGTGGGAACAGGAAATATCTGCATGAAAACTTCTCAATCCGATGAACCTTCTCTGTGTGAAATTTTTTTGGCATATTTCCCTTCGCTATGACAACTGCGTTACCGCCTGTAGGGAAAAGTAAAGTTCTCCCCAATGTACCTGAGTCGAAGCGATGCGGCTTATTGGCTCTTTGGAGAGGGGACATCACAACTTTTTCCTTTCACTGAGCTTCAATCGTTCTGACTTTGCTTCCTTTGGCTAATTTGGAATTCTCCCGAAACACCTATTGACTTTCTCAAATACTCGTTTTGGCTCTGGGCAGTGAGTTTTTTCGTTACGACTGCCCGTATTGTTGTAACTTATGAAATTCTCCCTTATAACGTTTTGCCAGTTCGAGAAAAATAGAAATTATCCCCGATGTAGCTCAGTCACAATTTAAACAACGTTTAGCCTTATGGCGAGGGGACATCGTAGCTTTTTGGAATCGTTGGGGCAATGTCTTCATTGGGTGTTATTGAATATGTGTGACAAAATTCTCAAACTTGCTTAAGAAGGCAAACCCCTTTATATTCACCAGGCGTCACTTCATTAATGATGTGACATTGTCTTTTTAACTTCCAAGACACTTCCCGAAGTGCCGTGTGTCCATTTGAAATGATTATAGGTGGCCTTGCCCGTGTGGTGCTGGTAAACTCAACAGATGGGTTCTTTAAAAGTTTTCAAACGTCTCTTTTTTCAAAACCCTTCTCTTTACTTTGTCTTCTTCAAGCTTCCATTTATTTTAGAGAGAGAAACTCTACCAAAATTCCATTGTTGCCAAGCTCCTACCTAGTTTCTTCCTCTTCTCATCTTTTACTCCACCACCTGTGGTTGTGCTCCTCCATTTTCGTTCCCAACCCTTCTTTACCAAGTTGTTTCTTTCATCGCCACTTACCATGGCTTCTTCAAGTGTCTAGAAGGATACCATCACTACTGCTCAGCCAAACTCCCCCTCTGTCACCTCTGGCGCTGCTGCTGCCTTTAGCACCACTACCTTGGATGCTGCTCGTCAAGAGCCATTAAGTTTTTACCGTCGATCTCCCATTTTTTGTCAAGGTGATGAATTCTATGATGCGTGCAAGACTTTCCATTTTTCAGTGAAGTACGATCCTTTATTTTTGGGTTATGAAGATGATGATTCGTCGAAGTGGGTTTTCTTCCTCTAGAGGGGAATTTACGCTTTATGTTGGACCGTGGTGACTTCCCCTACTCTCAGATCGATTTCGAGGCACCTAGGGGATAGCCAGCCCATTTTGTTGCCTGGCATACTCACATGTAGAGCTCTCATGCTGCAGCTCTTGTCAAGGTTGGACTTCATCGAGCCAGATGGTTTGGGGAGTTCACTCTTTCCAAGCACAATGGTGCACTCTAAGTGTTAGTTTCCAGGTGGAACGTTACAACTCACACGTTCTTTGCTGCCTGGGGGGAGTTCACCATTTCGTTGGAGGACGTTTGCAAGCTACATGGGTTTGAGCCCATGGGTGAGTTTACATATCACAATGAGGCCTTGTATGCCGAAGAGACTGCTGACCGGGCTGAGCTTGATCGAATCTGTTGTCATTGCATTGGGTCTTCAAATAAGGCCACTTTCACTCCCCTCGTCAGCTATTTTATTGAAGCTCCCACTGCGAAGGACGTCACTGTCGTTATGGGCCAAGGCAGAGGTACCTCGTTTATTTCTGACCGTGAAACCCAACGACCAACCCAGGAGGGACCTTATAAATATTTTTGTTCATTTGGCCAAGGGTTTCAACCTTTCTCTGTCCGCCATTGCTTTGGTGTCCCTCTATACCTGGCTGGATCGAACCCACATTGACATGGCACGGTCACTAGGTCACTACAACTTGGCCAACTTCGCCAACACCATTATCTTAACGGGTTTCCTCTATACCCATTTTCCTGCCATTTCTGCCAAGTCTATCTCCTACCCCGTGAGCCCTGCATTAAACCCCCACGCCTCCTATGCTTCCATAAAAAGCAAATTCGAAAGCAGATAATGGGAGTTTTTTTTATCGTTTGGGCTCTTTTGTCATGAGGCCATACAGCGAGTCTATCTTTGCCCATTCTTGGGATTTTTTCCCTTCTACAGCTTCAACGGTCACTTTCATTCCCGTTGTAGAAGATCCTTCGTAGGCGGAGGTACTACTGTTCACTCCTGGGTTTCTTCCTTCTTTTATTGAATGGGGATATACTTCTGAACATTATAACCCCGACAGATGTAGCAGGCAGTTCGAGTTTGATCAAGGGGCCCCTCGACCTGTGTTTCAACGAAATAATAAAAAGTCTACTTTTGTTGAGGCTTGCACCTTCTACCTGGAAGCAACAGTACTTGGTGTGACTTCTACCATGGATGGGTGAGTCACCCTTCCTAGTGCCACTAGGAAAGGGGACATGTCTACTTCTTATGCCACTAGGTTCCATCTGAGGCAATTGGCAATGATTCGTGAGTTTATACAGAGTCGCCCCTAGTATCCCCCAATCCTTTCTTTTTCTGCCTTGGAGTTGGGTCTCAAAGGCAACTCCATTCTTGGAGCTGAGTTCCCTTTGAGTAAAATCATCAAGGATACTCCCCTCGAGCTACCCCCTTATTGCCCAATGGTCCCTTTTGCCGCATCCAAGCCCAAAACCGTTGGAACCCCCCACCAGCCTGCCCCTATAACCAAAGCGGCTTCAGGCAAAGGGCCTTCCCAGCCACCAGCCAAAAAAGCTAAGATGTCCAAGGGTGGGACTTCCTCGAAATATAAGTCCCAAAGCTAGCCCCAAGATCCTTTGGAGGTATTTCCCATTGCCTCGGTTCCTGCTCCCATGTCTACATAAATGAATGAGGAGTTAAGAAGTAGAGTCCAAACTGAGGTGGAACGGATACATGCTGAGTCCCAACGATGCGCTCCCGCCGTTCCTCCCTCGGTTGCCTTCCCCACTATCCTGGTTGACCTAACTGAACCAAGGGAGAAGAGGAGGAAGATTTCAAAGGTTCCTCGAGGTACTGGTGATATGGGTGCAAGGAAGAAGACTTTGGGCACCAAGTCCCAGAGGAAGCGAACTCTCGATGTACATTTCTACCCAGCTCCTTCTGTGGCTACCTCCCCTCCTACTTCACCAGTGGTGGTATCTTCCCACTCTCCCTCTGAATCCGAGGTATGTATGTATGTTGTTATTTTTTACTCACATTTTCTAAGGCAAGCTGCATCTGTTTTAACTCTTTACAACTTTTGTTCAGGAGGTTGGAGAAGAAAGACCCGACCCACCCGTGAGCGCTTTCGTGGGGGGACATTTCGATTCTTCTCAGGTCAATGTGACACCTCCCCATTTCCTTATGATTGGGATTACTTACTCCCGTCGTTCGGCCTCTCATCGTGTGAAGGATTCTTTTGTGGGGGGTGATTTCATAGAATCTGGGGGCAACTGTTCTCAACAAGAGACAACTCCCCCAGCCCTTTCTAAATTATCACCTCAGCACGAGGTCCTTCTGCCCATCATTGCAGCTAAAGAGAGTGCCCTTGAGGTAACATATAATCAATTACTTATCAGGTCTCACGTCTTTTCCTTTTTCCATCCCTTTTTCTGTTTAATCATGCTAAACTTTAATATGTTGGGATACCTTAGGTTGACATGGCGTCTTTATTAGCTGACATTCTTCTTCCCATTGTGCTGACGAGACCCTTAGCTGCAGTTCCCCTTTTTGGTGTCATAACTGAGGTAAGTAGTGATTAGATATATTTCTCCTTTTTTCTATACTTGTTCCTCCTGTCTTAACACTTAGCTTCATGTTTGCAGCTTTCTCCAAGTCTTTCCCCACCCTTTTCTCTCGGTGGCCTGCCCATTTCCAAGGCCAAGGTTGATGCTTCTGCCCATCATGGTAGTTCTTCCAGACCCACCCATGTTGGGGCATCTTCTGAAACTCCTGTGTTGGTCTTGGTACCTTTCGTTGGCGAGGGAGCTTTATCGGCCATTGAGACTTCTTTAGTTAGCGGTGCCATTGAATCTTTCGAGAAAATAAGTCTACCCCCAACATGTCCCACCGTTATGGCCTCCGTGGTTACTCCCACTCTCGCTCCCACTATTACTGAGGTACTTCGCTAGTTTCTCTTCATTTCTCGTTGTCTGTCTTTTATTCTTGGCAATGTACAATTTAGAAGAGTCTCATTTCTCAAATTTCCAAACTTTACCCATAATGGTGACTTAACCCTGAAAACACTTGTTAAGATTTTTCACAAACTCCACCTATAACGATGATTTAACTACGAAAGCACTTGTTAAGATTTTTTCATAAACTCCACCTATAACGGTGACTTAACATCGAAAACTCTTGTTAAGATTTTTCAAAAACTCCACCTATAACGGTGACTTAACAACTTTTCATAAACTCCACCTATAACGGTGACTTAACAACGAAATCGCTTGTTAAGATTTTTCACAAACTCCACTTATAACGATGACTTAACAATGGAAACACTTGTTAAGATTTTTCACAAACTCCACCTATAACGGTGACTTAACAACGAAAACACTTGTTAAGATTTTTCATAAACTCCACCTATATTGGTGACTTAACAATGAAAAAACTTGTTAAGATTTTTTTCCTTAACTCATTATCTCTTTTGCCTGTTCTCAGGTTGCCCAGGAGAACTCTCCCCCGGCTCCTTCGCTCGTTGCTTCACCGCGTCAAGAACCCGTTGTCTCAAAAGATTCTAGTCACAACGACTAAGGTTCCACGACTGGCGCTACTGCTGATAGCAAGTCTGGTTGTGAGCTCCCTCTGCCTGACTTAGATCCTCACGACTTTTGCCTCATAGTTCTTCGGCGTTCTCCTTAAATGTCTGCAAGCCATCGCTTGGAAGTTGAGCATCTTGCAAGCCACCAACCTGAGATGTTTACTGTGGATTGCCTACGTTTCAACATTCCCGTGATGAGATATAGGCTCCAAAGCATGGCGACCATTGTTGCTGATATCGTCAGCACTCGTACTCCAACCATTACCAGATCCCTCCTTAATCAATTCCTGGGCTATCTGAGAGAGTTGGGTCGTGATGGTTTCCGTTTTGACTGGCTTATCACGCATTTAAAAACTTTGAAGATCCAGCGAGTGGACAGCCAGAGGGAACCGCTTCAGAAAAATCAGGAGGATCAATGGGATGAGGAAGCTAAGTTGGATGAGTTAGCACCTCTTCATGAAGTATCCAGTAAAGAGGTAGAAGATGTCAAAGAAGCTTTGCATTTAGTGAAACTTAAATGAGAGAAACTCCTCATCGAGCATACACAAGCGCAAATGAGATTGGAGGTTTTTATAAATGCTCAACACTCTTCCCTAGAAGCTTCTTCGGGCCTTCCTAGAGATTTTTTCTCTGTTCCAGATTTGTGGTTCCTCTTAGGCCAATAAACTCTTGTATACATTTTCTTTTTCTTCTCTTTTTTTTTATGTAATTCTTGAGCAGTAGCTCCTAATTTTGTAATGCCCCAAAGTTTATGAATGAATGAAAAAGATGTATGTTTTTCTCCATATCTTTTCTTTGTGCTATAATTGCTTGCATGTATTAGTAAGTTCTATAATTCTTTCATCTTCGCTCAAGTTCTATAACAAAAAAAAAACTTGTATATTCATAACAACAGCTAGATATATTTGTAGTCTAAACTCTATTTCTTACATATGATAGACTTTCAGCCATTTATGTTAATTTTGAATGGCTTGTCTTCCTCCATATTAGAAATTAAGCAATAACCCGAATCATGGGCTTCTTTTATAATGAAAGGTCCCTCACAATTCACTGCAAATTTTGGTAGGGGAAGCCCCCTGATATGCTTCACTGCTGCCTTCAAAATGAGGTCTCCCTCCACGAACTTCCTTGGTCTCACTAGGTTGTTATATGCCCTGGAGAGCTGTTTCGTATACATTTGAAAATGTTGCATCACATTATCTCTGTGTTCATCCAACGCTTCCAACTACACATGTCTACTCTTAAGGAGCATGCTACTTCGCAAGGCATATCGAGCAGAGGGAACTTCTAACTCCATCGGAAGGATCGCTTCAACTCCATAGACAAAACAGAATGGAGTGTACCCTGTAGGTTTCCTCTTGGTTGTTCGATAAGCCCACAATACAGCTAGTATCTTGTCATCCCACGATCCTGGGAAATCCTCCAATATTTTAGCCAAAATATTAACCAAGGTATTTGTTGGTTGCATCCGCTTGCTCGTTTACCTTCGATTATGCCACCGTTAAAGTCTGATGGATGATGGAGTACTTATCTGTGATCATCGTTACCTCTAAATTGACGAAAGGGGAGAATAACCTTTGGAATCCCAAAATGGCTGATGATGTATTCTCTGATGAAGTTGCTCACCAACCCAGTTGTTTCCCTTCTCAGTGGTATCGCTTCATCCCACTTTGTAAAGCACTCCGTTGCTACTAGTATCCATATCTTCCCCTTTGAAGAAGGATGTATTACCCCTACCAGGTCGAATGCCCAAGTGTGAAAAGGATAAGGTCTTTCCAGGGAGTGAAGGTCCACCGATGAGGCATGGATCATATTCCCATGAAGTTGGCAAGCCTCGCATTTTCGAACAAACTCAGCAGAGTCTTTCTCCATTGTTGGACAATAATACCCCTAACGTCATTAACTGGTCATACAACTTGGTTCTTCCTACTTGAGCTGGATCATGCGCCTGTTTGAGGACCTCAGTTGCTTCTTCCTTTGTGATCAACGTAATGGCATGTTGAAGTAGTCGCTTCAATAAAACTCCCCCCTGAACGTAGAACCTCGGGGCCCTTTGCTTAAGTCCTATCGCATTTATCTTTTCTATTGGGACAACTCCATAATTAATGAAATAAATATCGGGCTGCCTCAAGTCAGGTTGAGCTTCCACGAAATGACATTAGACTGCCTCGAAGAATAACTGGCATTTATCGCACTTCCATTGTATCTCTGTTGCGTCGTGTTTCATTCTAGGTGAAAAATATCCCTCCCTTTGAATTCTTCAATAAAGAGGTATTTCAGTTGTTTCATAGTGCTCTTTATGCGTCTTCTTCAACCTCTGCTCTGCTTCTTCTGGGCCGATGCATCTTGACAACCATCCTCCTGCATTTCTGAAGTAAAGGTTTCCCTGGTTTGTAAAGTATTGGGCTAATTCCCTCAGCTCCATTGCTCCTCCCCCAAATTCCAGCTATTTTATAATTTCTCCACTCCAGTCAGCGTCCTCCTCCATTGGCAGAATTGTTTATATTGCCAAGGGAGTTATTCTTCATTGGATCACAACTGTAGTTGTATCGTCTCTCATGACCATCTTCTGAGCAATGGTGGCATAGGTTTCTGGATGGCGAATCATCGTTCAGGGATGTCTCTTGATCTTGGTCCGATGGAACTGGCTAAGAAGCCTCCGAATGATTGTTCTATATGGTGCCAGACTCAGGTGTTTCAATGCATATTCTACATTCACGTGCTGGATCACCAAGTTTGAATCACCCTTGATGCAAAGTGACCGAATCCCCCTTCGAAGGGCCTCCAGCAGCCCCAAAACTAACACTTCGTACTCTGCTTCATTGTTGGAACAAGGGAAATCTAACTTGTAGGAAAGATAAATCTCCCCCCATTCCTTTCGAAAGAATAACCCCTGCTCATCCTTTCTTTTTCGTCAAAGATCCAACAAGCTGCATCGTCCATTCTTCATCACTTATATCTAAATAATTGGCCTATAAGTCATCTCCTGGAATACTTTCTTTAGGTAGCTCAAACGTTCCAGAAGGGAAGATTGCCAATAGGTCAACATACGCCTGGATCTTGATTGCGCGAGGAACCACACACTTCAAGTCATATTCTGAAAGGATGAGGAATCACCTAGCTGCCCTACCAATCAATATAGTTCTTGTCAATAAGTACTTAATAGGATCACACCTCGTTATAATATGAATTGTAAAAGACAGCATATAATGTCTGAGTTTTTGTTCCACAAAGACTAAGGCTAAACAATGCCTTTCCAAGCTATTGTACCTGACTTCTGGCCCATGTATGATCCTACTGAGGTAGTAGATTGGTCGTTCTTGCCCGTCAATCTCTTGTGCCAGCAGAGCTCCAATGAACCTCGTGGTGGACGTGAGGTATAGCTGCAACGGGATTCCTGTCTGTGGGGGAACTATGGTCTGTGGTGAAATGAGCAGCTTCTTCAGCCCATCGAGAGACTCCTGGTGAACCTCTTCCCACCTGAATTTTGCATTTTTTCACAAAAGTTGCATCAACGGGTGTGTTATCTTGGGCAATCCAAGCACGAATCTCCTAAGGTAGGAGACTTTATCGAGGAAACTCTTCAGCTCCTTCGCCATTCTTAGACTTGGCATCTCCAAGATCGCTCGTTGTTTGTCCTGGTCTATCTACACCCCCTGTAGATCAACCAAAAATCCTAAAAACTTTCCACCTGTTACCCCGAAGATGCACTTTAATGGGTTCATCTTCAACTTATACTTTTCGCACCGGGCAAACACTTTCCTCAAATTGCTCAGATGAGACTCTTCCTTCCTATATTTGATAACCAAATCATCCACAAATAATTCCACAAATTTATGAAAGAAGTCATGGAAAATGGCCATCATCGTTCTTTGGTACGTAGCCCCGACATTCTTGAGTCCGAAGGAAATTACTTTATACATGAAGTTGCTAACAGGGTTCTGAACGTCATTTTCTCTGCATCCGTGGGGTCCATCTTGATCTGGTTGTACCCTACATACCCATCCATGAAACTATACATCTCATGACCAGCCGTTGCATATATCAAGATGTCGATGGAGGGTAGAGGGAACTCATCATTAGGGCAAGCCCTATTCAAGTCTCTGAAATCCACACAGATCCTTATTTGATTTTTATCTTTCTTTTCGACTGGGATAATACTAGACAACCAAAGTGGATGTTGTATCGGCTTAATGAACCCTGCCGTCAGTAAGTGTTGGACCTCTTCCTTAATCTTCAAGCCTAGCTCAGGTTTGTACGTTCTCTTTGCGTATTTCACCGGAATGGCTATAGGCATCACGTTCAACTTGTGGCAGTTGACTCCCTCATCCATCCCTTCCATCGTTGTGTACTTCCATATAAAAACGTCAATGAACTCCCGAATCAACTCAACTAAAGCCTCTCGTTTCTCCTTACTGAGATCTTTCGAGATAAAAATAGGCATTGGATCCTCCTCTTCTTTCGCTAGGTTCAACTGCTCCAACTCTTGTGCCTGTGGCTTATATTGATCTGCCATGTAATCTGGTTCTTTGGCGACATCTTCCACGAACTCTTATATGTTGGAGTTGTCTATCACCATACATTACCCCCGTTGATCCACCAAAAAATACTCATATATCGGGTCAGCCTCATCATCAGCTTCTTCGGTCGCCCGTTCGCACCATTATAAATGGTACACCACCTTTCCCTCTTTGGTAATGACCTTCTTGCACTGCCTACTGGGAATTTCCACTGCCTTCCTCTTTTTCTCTCTAGAAGCCTCAACAACTCTTTTTCCTGAAAATTGGCTCAGCACGCTTAGTCATTGGACCTCGTGTTCCATCGGATCCACTCTAAGCCGCATCCTATCTTTGAGCTGCTTTGAGATGTTTGGGGGCCGATGGACCACCTGGTGAGCTTCTTCTGCCCCCACTCCCTTGCTGCTTGCAACCTCTTTATTCTGTTCGTTCAAAGTCCCCATCCTCTCTCCGATCGAGGGAACCCATGCTCCCTCTATTCTTCTCGTTAGGACCCTGACGTCTTCTTCTAGTTTTGTATAAAAGGTTGCATCTACCAGGTGAGCTTCTTCGACAGCGAAGGGCCTTTTTGTATCTCTAATGGTCACCTCCATTCCCTTGATATTCATATTGGCGCATTGGTGGTACGTTGAAGGAACTAGCCCTTGATTGTGCATCCACACCCAAACTATAAGCATATAGTAGGAAGTTGCACTCTCTATCACGTGGAATTTGATGTGGGAACTCAAATTTTCCATCACAATCCCAACGTTCACATAACCAATGGACTTGGAAGACTGGTTATCATAACCCAAAATCACCAAAGGCATGGGGACCAACCTTTCTTCCATAATATTAGTAACGTGGAAAGAGTTGATTGGCATAATATTGATGGAAGTTCCCCCATCCATAAGAGCCCTTGCAAAGCTAATCCCGTTAATGCTGGCAGTCGCATAAAATGGCCTATTGTGAAGGAACCTTACATCCCTATCTAGGTCACTTAAATTTATCTCTGAAAGAAACCTCCTTACCAACCTGACCATGGGTCCCTTCCATCTTAGCGAAGGTACTGCGTTCTTTCTTGCAATGTCAAGGATTGCCTGAGTTATCTCCAATCTACTCTCCCTTAGTATCCCTACCTGGTCGAAGAACCAGGCAAACTTTGGGGATCTTAAAACTGCACAGTATTCTACCGCATGGTCCACTTCCTCACCTTCAACGCTATATACGTCCTCCATGTCCTTGGAACTTTCTTCATCATAAGCTAACACTACGTTAGCCATTCCCCTAGTGCAATCTTCCAGAGATTCTTCGAACTCTTCCTGATCGTTAGTTCCCTTCCTATTCTCCCTACTTCCTCATCGTAGGCCACTACCAGGTTGGCCCCATGCGCTGGGAGTGGGTTATTGTTAACATTCTGCGGGGGGATTTGTAACGTTCATGCATTCACATACTTATCGATGATTCTCCTTAACGTGAAATAACTCTCCGTTGGAAGTTGGATCTTTTAATGGATTTGGCAGTATTTGGGATCCGGCCTAGTTGTAGCGTCGGGCTCCCCAACGGGAATACCTTTGGTTCTTACACCGCTCCCCCTTGGATCATTGCATTGTAACAGCTGACAGCCTCCTCTATTGTGAAGGCAATGGTGGTGGGTCTTCCCTGTCTCTCCCGAACTTCCTCTTGTTGTCCGTCTTCGCTGCTTTACCCCCATCAGCTCCTTCGGTGTATCCCACCCGTGGGGGCTGTGACCTCCCTCCCACGGCTTGTATCGGCTGCCTGAACATCATGGGCACCACCACTGGATTTGGTTGCACAACTAATGAGATATTCCTCGCTACTTTTAAGAATGTCGCAAAAGTTCCCTCGCGCGTCTCGTATATAAGATGGCAGATGTACTCATGAAGTAGTCTTTCTGTGCAGATCTGCAGTAGCTTGGACTCTTTGGCCTCCTCCCTCACATTGAGGGATATTTCCCTGAACCTTCGAACATATGCCACTACATCTTACCCAGGTCGTTGCTTTTCTCTCCCCAGTTGGGTCAAGGTGAACTCATCTTCCGCCAGAAAGAACTTCTGGACGAACAAAACGTGCATCTCCTCCCATATGGAGACAATCTTAGGATCTAAGTGAGAATACCAAGTATATGCTTTATCGGTTAAGGATTTAGAAAATTCCCTCAACCTTAGTTTCTTGTTACCGCAATGTGACCCCAAGTGGTCAACGAAACGCTTAATATTCTCATTCGGGTTTCCACCCTTTCCCATGTATTTCTCAAAGATGGCAGGAATATAATCTTTTGGGTAGGGCTCATCATTATAGTCCTGAGGGTAAGGCGTCCGAAATTCTTCATAAACCGAAGCTACCTCGCCAGAAGATTGCGAGGAAGCTTGCATGAACTTCGGCATCTCCTTCTGCATTTATTTTCTCATTTCCTCCATAGCTGATACCATTGAAGGGGCGACCAGAGGGACCATAGGTAGAACACCCATTGCAGCTGGAGAAATCTTCACAATTGGAGCCATTGATACTCCTAAGGTTCCCACTACTGGATTTACAACAGAGGGTATACTTGATGTGACCGTTCCCGTTACGCCTGCACTTGGTGGGACCGTTGGGGCTGCCCTTGGTATCACGAAGGAGTTGGCTTCAAATCCTCCCAATAATGTTAAAGCTATGGGAGTTTGCAAAAACTCATGAAATTTATTCATGAGGAGCGCCACTTGGGCTAGTCCCAACCCGGCGCTCGTGGAAGCTTGTGTCACCCCCAGAGCGCCTGTCGCCGTCTGAACTGTAGGTACCTCTATTCGAGAAGCCCCGTCCCTTAAAGCCTTCAGCTCTCTCGTTGGTTGTTCTTCATTATGTTGAATGTCATCAAAGTTAAGCCTTCGATTAACGTTATCCTGCGCCATACTCCTTGTTTAGAATAATACCTCCCCAACAGAGTCGCCAAATGTAAGAGGGTAGTTTAGATTAGATGGAGGCGTAACCCCTTTTAAGTACGTTAATGATAGGTTAACCAGAAAGCCTATTGATTAATTGCGGGACACATAAACACAACTTAGTGAAGACAAACTCAGTTTATACTCACAAATCTCACATGTATAGCTCAAAGGATAATGACAAACTCAGAAGTAACTCATTTAGAGGGAGAGAGAGGTAAGCACCTGCACCCTAGATACACCTTGGCAGGAAGCTAAACACACCAACCACCCTCAAGAATCTCTGTCAAGTATTAAAAATTTCACAATAAAAAATAATGGCGGGTGAGTAAACTCTCTGGTTTCGTAATAATATCTCTCTAGTAATAACTTCTAAACTCTCAAAAGAACATCCTCTCCCCAGAGGTGGTTGGGGTTCTTAAATATCCCCTCACACCACCCCCGAGGTAACTCAGTCATCAATGCATGTGAAAGACATCCCCCATAATTTATATCACAAGCATTAAATACCTGATGCACTAGTTATCTCTACGTCATAAACATTAAATGCCAAGACATGCCTTTTACCTAACCACTGTGTGTCAGGGGGTTGTCGTCACAGAAGTGGCTCACCAACTGTCTGATAGCCCTAAATACCATGATGGTTTACTTAAGTGAAGATTTGACATTGTCTAGTTGGCTAGTGACATCACCTACAGTAGATGTGACATTAAGTAGAGGATTGTTTGGTTCATAACTCAACACCCGATGGAACTCCAAGCTGCTCCGCTCGAGGTTCCACGGTCAGGGTGCTTCGGTGTTTTACCAGGTGTATCTAAGATGGTCAGGACAAGCCCTAACGGTGCCTCACTTCTCAATCCTCCAAACCAAGTCCCTCTAAAGTTCCCACGATGAGGTCGTTCGATAGAGCATTAAAGCTCTCCCAGACCCTGCCAAGCCTGGTCTCTCGCGAGTATGGTTCGACCTCACACAAAATCATTATACTCATTACATCATTACAATCATTATAGCTTATAGTCAATATAAACAAAAGAAACAACAAGACTAAATTAATCAACAGGACTAAGGGACGAGCTCTATAGGTCAGTTTCTTCACTGAAAGATCCCTCTGGGCTGCCACGCTGAGCTGCCTCGCTGCCTTAATCCCAAACACTGTTGTTAATAGGGGGATTATCTCTAATCTCAGGATTATCTTCAAGCCCCCTCTGCAATCACTAACCAAAAATTCAAGAATTCAAACAATAATGCAAATAATAATGCCTTTTATTAGAAATTCCTAGAGCCAACCAACTCAATGGCCATCTAAATGTTTAAATCCACCGGTCAACAACAGTTCAAGAATCCCAAACAATTTAACAATTCAACAATCTCTATGTGTGGGTGTGTGTGGGTGTGTATATATATATATATATATATATATATATAAAGAGAGAGAGAGAGAGAGAGAGAGAGAGAGAGAGAGAGAACGAGTCAGGCTCATGTACATACCAAACAGTACATACCGTTGGCACGGACCCATTTTATAAATGATTTTGAGTTGAATTTTTTTATGTGGTGTTTAAGCGTTTCGGGGGAGCCATATAAAAAAAATCAGAACAAAAAAAAGTTTTTTTCTATTTTAAAAAAATCGGTCAAACTTTTGCAGCTTTTAAAGTGCTTTAAAAGCTGTGAAAGTTTGATCGATTTTTTTAAAATAGTAGAAAACGTTATTTTGAGTTGATTTTTTTATATGAGTCTATTGAAATGTTCAAACGTCATATAAAAAAATTCAGCCAAACAATAACTTTTTTTACTATTTTAAAAAATTGGTATGCACCGTTGGTATGTACCATTTGGCATGTACAGGAGACTCTCACTATATATATATATATATATATATATATATATATATAGAGAGAGAGAGAGAGAGTGATGGCGGCCGCTGCTGCAATTAGAGAAAGAAACCAAATTTTAATTTCAGAATTGAATACCAAAAATCAAATAGGCACTATATCAAAAACCAAATACCAATTTCAATTTCTAATACTAATTTCAATTTCAATTTCAATTTATGATACCAATTTCAATTTCAAATTCAATTTTAATTTGAAACTGAAATTAAAATTCAATTTATAATAATAATTCCTATTTCATCCATCTCCTCTAAAGGGTGAGTGGTCATATCCCATTCAAGATCGCATATTTATGTTATATACTTAACAACTCATGCACATTGTTCCAATTTAAGGAAAATTTGGCAGTATATCCCCATAATTCTCCAAGCATACGACATAGATTCCCAAGTGTAAGTGTTATTTCAATTTATCAATTGAAATAACACTTAACATCGCATCATCTAGTATGTACCCAGAGAACATTAAGATACGGCAGCAGAACTTCCCCCAAAAGTAACAGGTTTAAGTCACTAACAATATTATTATACAGAAACTATGCAGTCTCAAACTGTCCAAACGAAAAAATTTGAGAGATCTCATTACTGGAGTAATGACTCTCGAACGGGTCTCAGGGCTATTGAATGCGTACACATAAGAACTAGAAGGCTAGTGTCTATGTGCACTATATGTAAGGGTTATAGCATGTTTCATTTAATTATGTCTTATTTATAATCAATTCTTACATATTTATATTTCATTTTGCATCACAACCCTCGTTACTTATTCGATAATAATGTTTATAGTGATATTTTATACATAGTTATGTTTCATTTCGCATTTTCAATTGTTTAACAACAAGCTTTTAAAATTTGTAGTATATCTTATTTAATTATATCTTATTTATATGTGGTTTAATCACAACCCTAAATGTTAGAAATGCCTAGGCCCAACCAACTCAAGGGCCATCTAAGTGTTCAAATCCACCAGTCAACAATAACTCAAGAATCCAAAACAACAATGCAAATAATAATGCGATATATAAGAAATTCCTAGGGAAAACCAATTCAATGGCCATCTAATTGTTCAAATCCACCGGTTAACAACAATTCAACAATCTCTATGTGTGTGTGTGTGTGTGTGTGTGTGTGTGTGTGTATACACCTATATGGTTTTAGATTATACCCTTATCACAATCACGTATATGGTTTTAGATTTCAATATACCCAATTGCGTATAAATTAAAACCAAATGTACAAAAATTACTCAACATTATACCCAATTTCATATTTACACAACACTATACCCAATTCCCATTTTATACCCAATTTCAGTTTTAATTTCACATTTATACCCAACAATATGCCCGATTTCAGATTTATACCCAACTTCAATTTCATACTTACACAACAAAGGAGTCCAATTTGAAATTTGTGCCCAATTTTTATGAACACTAAATTAATCATACACACGCATATACAGAAGAAAAAAAACACAAACAATTAATCTAACACACGCGCATATATATATATATATATATATATATATATATATATATATATATATATATATATATATATATACACACACACATACACAGACGGAGAGAGAGAGAGAGAGAGAATTATACACACACATATGCAGGAAAAACCACACACAAGCATATATATATATATGCACACACACATAAAGGAGAGAGAGAGAGAGACGTACTTGAAAGGAAGGTAGAGAGAGAAGAGGGAAATGAAATGGTGGAAAAAAGAGCGCCTAATGTTTTTCGTTAAGACACTTGTCACGGTCATTTACCGTGACAAGTCCGTGACAAACCCTTATCACGGTCAATGACCGTGACGAAAAATGCATATTTTTTTATCACGGTCAGGCATTTTAGCATTTTTGGTGTAGTGATGGTCAACAGAAGAATTCATAAATTAGGTCACACTTAAAAAAGTTCCATTTTAATCCAATTTTATCATACTTAATTAGGTGAAACTAGGCGTGTAAGATATGGAATCTAAATCAAACAAACAAACAATCACACGAGATATTCGAAAAAAACGTTTTGAAAAAAATCTTTTCAACACTGTTTTAACTAAGGTATTATAGACTACACAAACACACTTATAGACTTAAACACCACTAAGTATCACAGTTCGATCTCCTTCCTTATTGATAATAGAAAGCGATGCAGGTCCAACAATGTCCCAGAGCAAGCTCCACTTGCCTCGATATCCACCCATCAGCCTCAAAAACTCCTTTCCTCTCGTTAGTAGTGAAGAATGAACATTACAGGGATTTGAACAAGTCATGTGTTCTTTCGGGTTTAATAAAGTGATCACAAATATCCAAAGGGTATGGATTTTGAAAATCAAAGTGTTTGATAAAAAAATAGGTTAAAAGATCTCACAATAATGTGCAGGTTTGTATCTCTTAAATAGGTTGAAAAAACTAAAAGAGATAAGCTTGAAAAGATTATGTTTGAAGCCAACTAAAAAACAAAATCCGTGTCGGTTCGTTCGAACGAACTGGACCTCATTCGAATGACATTCACAAACTCGTTCAAATAATTATCGAAGGAGAGATCGAATGACTTTCCAAAATGACGAGGAAAAATGCATGTTTGAAGCTCGTTCGAATGGCTATCCAACGAGTTGTATTAACGCGTTCGAACAACCCTCAATCTCGTTCTAACGAGATGCATAAAAAATTATTTTTTATTAAAAAAAATATTTTGGATTCAAACATGTTTCAAAAAAACCTGAACATAAGTTAATACAAAATCTATCTCAGATACCTTCTCCAACTATGGTAGTGATGACATCAACTATTCCTTCTTCGATTGAAGCATTTAGTCACTAACTTATCTTAGATTGGAGCCTTTTTAGAATGTATATGATAGTCTAGTGGTATAACGGTATATGCCAAACTATAAACATAATGAGCAAATCATAAATTGTGCTCTTACCCCAATCGACCTTCTGATGCTTATTTCTTTGGGCATTGTATGTATCACGGCTATTGTAGATCCCATCCCCTTCCACACTCCAAGTTACCCAATCCTCCACTCCTACCTTTATAATTAAATTAGTCTTAGAAATATCCATAAGGTTGTGACACCCCGCCCAATTAAATACCGGATGATCAGTCATTTATTATATTAAACAGAATTTCCATTTGGTTCATTCTTAGCATCACTGTCGAAAATTTATCAAAAACTAATCACCTACTAGTTAATTGAGTCAGTGTCAAATTTTCTTTTCATTTAATAGTTAACACTATAAGAAAAAACTATTTAAACCATTCATGCATTAATATAGTTCAAACCATCACAGAATATGAATGAATAAATAAATTTCCTGCCGAATAAGCTATCGGCTCAAAATCCAAATCTAAATAACAAGTCCAACAGCTAAATAAATAAAACTCCATACTAGCCGAAATAATAAAATAAATAAGTACTCTAGGGGAAGCACGTCCGAAGAGAAATACTGGAATCATGAAATCCTAAACTAGAATGAATCAACTAAGGCGTCTACTCCAATCCCTGCATGCATCCACACATGCTGCAGCATCGCATCCCTAGAACGGATCTTTAAGCCTGGAGTCCCTATGGCTGGACATTTAAAAAGATTTTTAAGAAAATAAAATATTTTGCAAACGGGTCAAAGCACAATTATTTAAAAATATTTAGCAAGTATTTTATTAAAATAAATGAAATGCGTAGTATATAGTGTTCATAATTGATATCACGGTCGCACTCTCTTGAAAACAGCATCACCCCTCTACTACAGTGCACACCTATCGCATTTATTTATCCTATCTAGTCATTACTCGGTCCAACTAGATACAGTAGCTACCTACACTAGCCCGATAACCACCTCGTTCTAAGTTAAACACACTATCATAATTGGTATAATACATATAACCCTCGTCTATATGGATATATTAAATGTCACATCAATACTGTAAATAGATAGTCACACGTCATCTAAAGATATATACACACCGCATCCTCATAGCTTGGTCCTATTAGATGCATCTCTCGTACATGCTATTGGGTGTCAGGCACATCTCGTGCCACCTCTGGTCATCGGGTCAGAATCTCACCACTGATCCTAAATCGTAAACATATAATGGAGGCGGTTATAAATACATAGGTCTTAGTATTTCTATACAACTTCCTTAAAGAACTACGTGACGTACCCCTCTCATCACGGTAGGAGCCACTGGAGCATTATAACCTAGAGCACAATCCAAACCCTGCTGGAATCGCAAGGGTGGGATCGCCCACTGCTTGCAACCTCCCTGGATAGCATCCTTGAGTAACAAATAACTAAAGACAATTTGCATTCAACTCACATGCATACATCTATATATATAATTCACACATTTATATATATCCCAACTATTAACGAGTCCGTTCATAATTTCTATGTCCCACATTAATTAGCTACACCCCACTATTTTTTAATTAACTATAGGATTATAGGTCTCACCTCTTATATACGCGAATAGGTTCCTAATAGTCTCACATGGTCTTTACAAATTTTGGTTTCAATTTTGGGAAATTTTCATCTCTCATTACAACTTCAAGGGTATTTTAGACCTCTCACATTTTATGTCTAAATAATAACACTCCTAGGACCGCGTACTCCTCTCAGCTAGCTACGCGTGGCCACAAATGGCACATAAATTAAAGTTCATGTGACAAAGTTATCCCTATTTAAATTTTCACCAAAAAAATAAAAATACAATTTTCGCCCTTACGGTTTCGCGTCTCGGGCAAAAATGACCCCCAGTAGACCAGCCCTGGGACCCCGGTCGACCGGTCACCCTGGACATGCTAAAAACGCTACTGCATTTTGGTCTTTTCTTCCAACAAAATTCCTTCCAATCGATCCCAATCATTACCAACTCATTTCCCATGATTATATCATTAATCCTCATTATCATTCTCAGGGATTTACTTGATCAAAATAAGTTTACACATTTCAGTATTAATTTCAGATCTTAATTAATAATTTCCACAATTATAGATATCACCATATATAAATTTCTTCATCATCTACAACCTTTGAAAAACATACCAAAATTTTACGAGTCTCTAACATTTTACGTTCTCAAAAATTCTCTATTCCTTCATCATCTTCAACCTCTAGAAACCCAGAAATTTTCAACTCTAAAATGTGTAAATTTTCAAGATTCATCTTATTCACGTGGGTTTAGATTTAGTTTCCTTCAACATCAAATTTGTAATATTTGTACACAATGATTTTCTAATTTCTATATTTGTTACCACAAATTCAATTATTAGTACTATTTACTATAACTCACATAAAGCAAGAAAATACTTTCCACGGTGGAATAAATTCGGCGACTTCTTCTCGAAAATTTGCCCGGGATGTTCTTTTCTTCCCTCTTTCCTTCTTCTTCTTTCTCTTTTCTCTCCTCACTCAAACTTTTGTGTTTATGAATGAATAAGGATTGCCAACTCTCTTAAACCTCGGTTAAGTTTCCCTAATCCTAAAATTAAGCCTTTGGGCCAAATTCAAAAGACTTAAATACTCTCGTATATGTCAAATTATGTCTAAAAAGTCCCTGGGACCCAATTACTAACCCCGGGTGCACTATTTTGACTATTTCAACCTCTTCGAACTCAACAGTGACTCAAAATTGCCATCCGAGTCACTTAATATCATCATCTTATTTCCACCTCAAAATCTGGCACGCGTGAATTAAAATAGACCGAATTAACTTAAATTCAAAATCACCAAATTAAATAAGTCCTCCGAATTAAATAAATTCCAAATCACCAGTTTTAATTAATTACTAAATCACCAATTTAATTAATCACCAAATAAAATAAGTTCCCTAAATTTCAAATCACCAATTTTAATTAAATACTAAATCACCAATTTAATTAAATTCTAAATTCTCAGAAATACGGGATATTACAAAGGTCACTAGAGGTAAGATTAGGGAATCTCCAAATTCCTTCATTAATGTACATTGCCTTCACTTTTTCCACCAGCATGATAGACAATTCTCTCCCCATAATAATATATTAGAGGCCTTTATTCATACCAATTATCAATCCAGAAGACAATTCTCTCCCCATAATAATGTACATTGTCTATTATGGGTTCGGATAGGGATCACACGAATACACATCAAGAACATCATACAGTTTGCAAATCTTGCTTTAATTTCACATTAACACTCACACACACACACACATGCACGTATATTTGTATGTAACTTATATGCAGCAAACAGAAGTTCTATTAAGTAAATTGTTAAATATTATCATGTCATGACATTATATATCACCTACACTGGGAATGGACTTCACATGGTATCTGGAAAAAGGATATAAATGGTCCTTGTGATGCAAAAACAGACTTGGTATTTGTTGGGTGATTTTGTATTTAGAACAAGTTGTATAAGAAAGAAGAGGAATTTGTATTCTGGAGAGAGAGAGATGAGAAAGACTTAATTTATGAAAGCTTTGTTTTTCTTTCATCCGTTGCATTCCTTACCAATTCAACACACATATAATACATCATAATAATGCAATGGGTCACATCCCATAAATTAAGGAGAGACACTCCATAAAACATTCTCCACAAAACATGAGTGGAATTATGCACTAAACATTAAATAATAAATCATGGCATGAGTGAACCATAAATTATGGCATGATTTATGCTAGACCCATATCACATTAAATAACAGTATTGGACCCCATTAATAGAATTCTACGTCCCTTCATTACAGCCTTACACTAGGTCATATGACTCAAATACCCGGTTTCGATGAAAGTCGATGTCCAAGTTTGACTTGGTACAACTCAGCTCGGTGGGTCACCGATATTCCAACGTTCTGGTGATAAATTAAAAGGAAAAACAAATGAAGTTCAGTGGTTCGTTGATATATAGATATGGGCAGGGATGGAGTTACTTAGGGATGAGTGATTTAAAAAAAAATAGAAAAGTAGTTACGTAAAAATATTTGGGGTAAAAGTTATATTAGAAAGTTTTCGGGGGTGTTTTTATAAATAGATCAAACCATTTACATATAGATCAAACCAACCCATTCTTTAAAACTTAATCTCTTAACAACAAAACAAAACAAAAAACCGAGCAAGACTTCTTTAACCCAAACCACCCCCTCTTCTTCAATCCTCACTGAGTCACCTCGTGCGCCAACTCTTCTCCTCTTTTCCAATTGCTACTCATTCACAACAACAGGTAAAACTAAAAACATAAATTTATTTTTCTTTTTAGACTCTCTTATTGTTTGTTTTGTTTTTGTATATGTTAAATTTATTTGATTGGTTGTATTGGTTTGTTTGGCTATTGAGATTCTAAATATATATTTATTTAGGGTTCTTAATTTTGAATTTAGTTAGGGTTTCTAATTTTAGGGGTATTTGAGTTAATGTTTAGAGTTAAAATTGGGGTTAATTGATGTTAATAATTTCCTCATGTTATGCTATCAATTTTAGGGGATATTGATGTTATATTAAGCTATTATTTTTTTTCGAGGATAATGATGACCTTAATTTATTTGGTGTTAAATTTTTTTCTCTTTTCATTAGATTAATAAATATTTTAGTAATTATTTTGTAAATACTCAAAAATAACCTCAAAAAAATTCGGCTCAGGGCCTCCGCCCCGAACCCTGGAAATTACCATTATATTAGCCCCCACTATTGAAAATTCCTGGCTACGTCCCTAGATATGGGTAATGATTATAGAACGTTTGATGCTGAAACCTTGTCAACTCGTCTCACTTGCAGCAGTTAGGCTGATTCTTTGAGCCAGCTCATGTCCAGTTTTAAAGGGTCATTTCTAGTTGTTCTATACCTTTACATCTCTTCTAAAGACTTCATGCATAAATTTGCCTTGGCACCAATTCAAATATGTAAGGAAGGAAATGACTATTAGATCGTTCATTTTCCATCTCACATTTCGTGAAGAGATATTACTATTATAACATGGCTTCCTACTAGAATTTTCACCAATATTCATATATTGAATTTCCCATTCAAATAATTGTTGGCAAAGGCCATCATCCAGCACCCCTTGATGTCTATATTCATGCATATGGGTCCATTGGCGATCATGCCACACTGAATTGGTTCAACCCTCATTTCCTGAAATTTAACTAACATCTTTTCACGACTCAACGCCAATAACGCCAATAATAAAAAAAATGATGTGTGAGGACGGTGTAACCTTCTCTGGTTTGGCCGAATTAAATTGGGGGGTGGGGTGGGGTGGGGGGATGGAGAGGTGGAAATTTTCGTGTTGCTTAATATTAGGGATATTTCTGGTTATGATATTGTTTACTGCTTGCATGTTTAACTTTTTAGTTTTTTTATTTAATTTAGATGTCTTACTGAGCAAGAATAGCAAAAACTATGAATCCCTTGGCCTCCGCATTGTATGATTACTTTATGAATGAGGAGAGTGCTATATACTACTTACTTGTTTTTGCATGTGTATATGCTTCCTCTATTTCTACACAATAAGATCTTAGTCATGTATGTACACGCATAAATCCTAGTTTACAAGACCAACTCCATGTGTTCGGCCACTTTACATTGCCATGTAAGCTAAACTTGGTCATTTTACATGCTGCCAAACTCAGGCATTTGGGTTAAGAATCATCTCAGGCGGTAAGGCTTCTGCCACCCACAACAGCTACTTTTCAACAGCTACTTTTTTAAAACTATATATATACACTCTAATTTGAATAAACAATTCACCACACTCAATGTCAATTCATATATCTCCAACCACAGTATTTATTTTTGTTTCCAACCAACTCACTCTCAAGAGGTGGATTTTGAATCCCAAACATCAAAGACCATTAGCCACGGAAGAAGAACCTCACTCCCGAGGAGGACGTGCTAATATGTCAACGCTGGTTGCAGACTTCTGAGGACAAAACGACAAGGAGAATCCAAACAAAGTGGGACCGAGTTCCCCGATGAGCTAGATTCTTTGTTTCCCTTTACATTATCATATAATGTCATTATTTTAAATTAATAAATATATTTGATATTGGGTTCAATTAATGAGGTAAATTTTCCATTTTATGTTTTCAATGTATATGTAACATAAGTTTAATATAAGGGGCCATAAAAAAACACTTTGTCCCCCGATGGCCAGTTATTCTCTAGCGTCCTGCGCAAAATTCTGTACATTTGGGTCAATTTTTAGGTTACAAAATGAGTTTTACCTGTTTTGGCCGGTGTGTTGGATTGAGTTTGGCTAGGCAAAATGGGCAACGCTTGGAGATGGTCCTGTAGTTCTCTATGTTCAAAATTAGTTTCTTCACCGAAACACAATTTTCTAATAACCATGCAAAGGAAACAGTGTACAATGATTGATAAAAGCATTTATTCTTTATAATGTTGCCTAGCAATGTCTTGTTTGATGGCCCACAACACCACAAACTTCGATTGCCACGTACTTTAGAGAGTTATAGGGGGGGGGAGGAGGAAGGATGGAGAGGAACCTTGAGTGCATGTGCACTGAGAAGAACTCCACGATTTTTGTCCTTCAAATCATTCAATGCAAGCTTAACAGATTTTTTGGTAAAGATTTCGATCAAGTTGAGTCGTTTGCTTCGCAGGAGGGATCATGACCTTGGCAGCAAGTTAAGAAATAAGCATACAAATACCATATATACCATAGTTTAAATTCACATGAAAAAAGTATCAAAGCATGTTTAACATCAATGCGATGATGCATAGGACACACTGATGGATATTGCTTATTGTAACAGTGGATGGCAATATCAATATGGGAATAATTATTATAGATCTTTCAAATTTATAACACCTAAAAGAATCTATAATTATATGTTGCAATGAAATACAAACTCTTACAGAAGTATTTCAATTTCAAACAGTGACAAATAACTAAATGCTAACAGCACTAAAATCACTAACCTCTGTTTTCGTGCCGCATGCCCTAAAACAGGAGGGCATCATTTGTTCTCATGATTCGGTTGTAATAATCACAACTTCAATCACCTGTCTAGTACTTTTATTGCTTTCTGTGCAGCAAGCCATCCCACTGCCAACCTTCAGACATTCACTAGGCATTAGGTAAAAAATATTGAACAACTTCACAACCTTAACAAATGAGAATTCAAATTTGTATATCTATATATATTATATAATAAAGCATTCATGATAAACTACCACCTTCCTGTATATAATTAAGTTAGTTCAGTTTAAAAGTTCTTTATAAGACCTTACATGTCGGGGTTAATAGAACAAGTTACAGTTTCTAAATCAATGAGTAATTTCTGCGGAAAGATCAAATTAACATCGTGTGCGTAAGATTTCATATAGCACAATAAAGTTCTTTAAAATCAAACTATTATTAATATTTACAACAGCTTCTAAGCAATCAGTACAACGCATTTAATGCAAAAGTTTCCCTGCAAATAAATAAAGCTATGTATTAATATCAACTTGAGAGTTGCCATGAACTTCAGCTCTAAAATTCAAGACAGTAAGATTGAAATGATTTAATGGCCAAAAACCAATCCCAAAGCAACGTGCGGTGAAAAGGGATGCAAAAGTTAGGAGATAGGTTTCCAACATATTAATTGAAATGATGTAAGACCATAAGATCACCCAATGATTAGTAAATCTTCAACGAGTTGTGCTAATTATCTTAGACGGATTCTATCAACATGAAATAAATGTGAGTAAAAGCTGCCATTTACCCACTAAGAACTCACCCACTTGAGAAGCAAGAGTGACAAATACTATTGAGGCTGTTCCCGTGCCTGAAAACATATTCTTCAAGCCCCGACTTCAGAGATTCAATATTTGGGGCAGGATGTAAAGGGATGCATTTGTTTACTGGGATAAGATTCTCACGATGTGATCCAGGGATATTATCAGTCAACCACAAGTTCAATTGCAAGCTTCTGGATAATAATGAAAAATGATCAATGTCAGCTCCAGGGCCCATGTAACTAAAAAACCAAAAAAGGTGCTTTTTAGAACATACGTAAGTTTGGGCCTAGGCAGCACAGCAATCCACGGAAGATTGTTAGAGAAATTTTACTTGCAGCACAATGAGGATTCGCGACAAACAAACAAATTACAGGTAAAAAAGCTGACAATAATCATATAGTATTCTCTTGTATTTATACTGATTCCATGATCCATCTGATACAGACCCAATAAATCTGCAATAGCAATGATATTACATGCTGGCTAGTGTACTCTGTGTTTCAGCTTTATCCAGGTGTATCATTAGCATTACACCAATAAAAGAAAGATTTCATAACTTCTTGGCAGCCGAAGTATACTACTATTTCCCACAGAAATTTATAGGTATTTGGGAATGCAACAAAATGATGCTTAAGCAAACAATCTGTACACAAAATTACACTATTAAATGTTCACAATCGAAATTTCCTAGAGCAGAAATTGAAAAGATCAAATAATTTTAGACCACCGCGTCTTTTGAGTTTCCTACAGGTATAGAGTACAATAATCCATTCAAAGTCATTAAGCACCCTGACAGCTGCCAATGTAAATCTGCTCGTTGTGAGTTCATGACCCATTATTGTTACAGTCTAGATTTATTGATTTGCATAGAGTTTCCCTTCCCAACTTGCACATAGTTAGGCTCAACATTTTCCAAATGAATTTTGGTCAACTTTTAGCCAAATTTTATGTGCGATGCACAAGTTTTTTAGGCAGGTAAAGAAGCCACGCATTTTCCTCAGCGAGAAGATTAACATGGTACATTCATTTGTCCAAAACCTTTACGGATAGAATGAGAAATTGATCCCAAGTACGTCATTGAGAATCGGCAAATTAGTATTTGTCCTGGTAAAAAAAACATATATTCCACTTAGGAAGAATAGGTGGAAAACTCAAATTCCTTCACTTCCTTGTGTTTGGCTAGCAGGAAAATTGTGAGATCTACAAACTTTCCCAAAAGAAAAAGTTCTCCCGCAAAACATTGAAACTTACAGTATTACGTGAAAAGGTTAAAAGAAACTTTTGTAAGAGGGGAGTCCCCTTGAGGGTGGGGAATGAACTCAAGTATATAAATAGCATACACTTAGATTGAACTCACAAAAGCACTCTTGTATAACTCAGAATAATCAATAAATGAACCTCCAAAGCAACTCAATTAGAGGGAGAGAAAACCAAGCACTCTCAAATACACCCATGATAGGCAACTCAAACTCCAAGGTCACACCAACAAGGATCACAGGAATAAATGGTAGTAAAAGCTTAGGGAAAACGTCAATAGTAGGTGAATAAATGCTCTGATTGCAACAACTCTTGCTCTCTCTCTTAGTCTCAAAAAAATATCTCTCAGTTGTCAAAGAACTCTCCCTCTCTTGAAGCAGCTGAGATGCCTATATAGTTACTAAAATCATCGAGTGGTCTGAGGCCCAATAAATGTGAAAGACAGCTCCTAGTGCCTTTACGTCAGTAGCATTGAGCATGCTCCTACGTCAGAGGTATTAAATGCCAATAGACAGCTTTTGATGATGTACCAAGTGTCAAACAACTGTCATAATAGTGGTAATCCATCAAACAGTTCGACAGCTCCCAAACCACTATGGTTTACTGAAGTTGGGATTGTACAGCAGGTAAGCCACGCGTGACATCACTCACAAGGCAGATGTTACTTTTGGTAAAGGGTTATTTGGCACTAGGCCCAATGTGGAATGGAACTCATGGTTGCTCTGGGTAAACTCTCTCGGGGTATGGTCCATTGGTATTTTACCAGGTGTATCTAGAATGGTTAAGTCAAGCCTTAACATTGCCTTGCTTTTCAATCCTCCAAACCAGTTCCCTCGGTGAGGTCATTCGATAAAGCATGAGAGCTCTCCCAAGCCCTGCCAGACTTGGTCCCGTCCCCCGCGGTTACCGTTTGACCTCACTCTCATTGATGTGATCCGAGGGATATTTTGGTCATATCCTTTTCTATTTTTGGCTCCATATATCAGTTAATCATATTTTCATCTTATGTTGCATTTTATTATATTTTAGTTCATATTGTATTGGTCTATTTAGAGGATGGGCTTTAAGTGAACACTTGAGTATTAGGTTTATTGTATCGATGGGCATAAGTCCCACATTGGTTAGTTGCTCTTTTAGTGCTCACTTATCTATCCTATAAATAGACCCCTCCTCTTTCTTATTTGAGGAACCAAACTTTTGAATAAAAGATTAGTTATATTTCTTTCTCTAAATTGGTGTGGTACCTTTAGAGTTGCCATTAGACGTGTGGTTACGTCAATTGGTATCAGAGCGAGGTGTCGCTCCCCCATTTATTTGTGAGGTGTCAGTACCATATTTTTTTATTTAAATCGTTTTACATATTTCAATGGCTCCCAAAAAGGCAACACTTGATGAAAGATTTATTCAAATGCAAGAATAAATGAGAGAAGAAATGGCCTTGGATCTTCTCCCTCCTCAACCAAGTCAATTTGCTCTAACTCTTGAACTTGTGGCTTTGGGCGATCTATCATGCACTCAGGCTCATTCTCCATTTCTTCAACGAACTCATGGATATTGGAATTGTCAATGACAAGGCATTGTCCTTAGTTATCCACTAAGAAACACTCATACTCCGAGTTAGCCTCCTCGTTAGCTTCCTCCGCTGCCCGCGCAACCTTCAAAGGCAATAAACTACTCTCCCATCCTCTAACTGGACTTTCTTGCACCGGTAATTTTCGCTTTCTATCTCTCTCAGCTTCCTCTAGTTCGTCCCCTGAAAAACTGTTTAGCATGCTTTGCCATTTGACCTCATACTCTATGTGGTCAATGCTTGGCCTCATTCTATCTCTCAGTCGTTTAGAGATAGCTTGGGGCTTGGGAATGGGATTGCTCACTTCTTCAACTTTTTGGCTTTCATTTGCACCTTCTTCTACATGGTTGTTCACTGGCCCCATCCTTTCTCTGATTGAGGGGACTCTGACCCCCTCCATGGGCCGTTTTAGAACGCGCGCATCCGCTGTCAGCTCTGTGTAAAACGCAACGTCCACCAAATGGGCCTCCTCCTGGGCAAATGGCTTTTTGGTCGCTCAGATTACTATCTCAATTCCCTTCACATTTGCCTTAGCACACTAATGATAGGTTAAGGGAACTAGGCCATGGTTGTGCATCCACACCTTTCCTATCAGCAGGTGGTATGAAGTTGCACTTTCAATGACATGGAACTTGATGTGTGATGTGAGATTCCCATCACAATCCCAACTTTCACATAACATATAGACCTTGAGGATTGGTTATCATACCTAGAAATAACCAAAGGCATTGGTATTAGCCTTGCCTCAGATATGTTAGATGCATAGAATGAGCTTATAGGTATAATGTTTATAGAGGCACTTCCATCCATCAATGCTCTTGCAAAACTCACTCCATTCACGCTCGCCGTGGCATATAACGGCCTGTTGTGTGGGAACCCTACTACGTATCAGTGTCCGAGAAAGTTATCTCGGACATGAACTTTCTCACTAACCTGGCCATTGGGCCCTTCCACCTCAATGAGGAAACTGCGTTCTTCTTTGCAATGTCTAGTATTGCTTAGGTTATCTCAAGCCTGCTCTCCAGAGGTATCCCCACCTGGTCGAAGAACCATGCAAATTTAGGGGATTGTGACATAGCTTGATGTTCCAGGTTAGGTTCCACCACATTACCTTCTACATTGTAAACTTCTTCCATATCTCTAGCTCTCACCTCATCATAGGCAATCACCACATTTGCCATCCCGATTGTGCAATCTTCAAGAGCTGCTTCGAACTCCTCCTGCTCTGTTCTTAATCCCCTCGTTCCTTCTTCAGCTTCTTCTTCATAAGCTACCACGAGGTTTGCTCCATGAGGTGGTAGTGTGTTATTGTTGACATCTCCCTATGGGATTAGCAGTATTCCAGCCAATAGATAATCCTCCTCAAGGTGAAACAAGCACTTGTTGGGTGGCAAATACGCTAATGCACCTGGCAGTATTTAGGATCCATTTGGACATGTGGTCCTAGTTCATTTTTTGGAGCATTCTTGGGCGCATAAACTGCCCCCCCCCCCCCCCCCCCCCCCAACAGACACACGCAACATAGCGTTATAAATTTGATAGCCTCCTCTACTATGCAAGGCAACTGGGGTGGATCTTCCTCATCCCTCCCAAACTTTCTTTTATTATCCTTCCTCTGCCCTTTCCCACCTTCTGCTCCTCCATCTGCATAGCCCACCTGTGGGGCTTAGTTTCTCCCCGCTACAGCTTGTGATCTGAACATCAAAGGCATTGCGATGGGACTTGGGTGAACCACTAATGAAATATTCCTCACTGATTTCAAAAACGCTGCAAAAGTTCCCTAGTGAATCTCATTCATCAAGTAGCAGATACTCAGGGAGCAAACATTCTGCAAAGAGTTAGAGCAACTTAAACTCTTTGGCCTCCTCTCTCACATCGAGAGACCTTTCTCTAAACCTCCTTATGTACGCCACCACTTCATCTCCTGGCCGTTGCTTCTCTCTTGTCAACTGAGTGAGGATGAACTCATCCTCACCCCAAAAAAAACTTCTGGAAAAATAACATATACATCTTTTCCCAAGTTGCCACATTTCAATGGGCTAAGAGTAAATACCATGTGTAGGTTCTGTCTGTAGGGATTTGGAGGACTCCCTCAAATGCAACTTTTTGTCGTTGCAATAAGCCCCCAAGTGCTCTACAAACCGCTTGATGTGTTCCTTCGGGTTCCCCCTCTTTCCAGTATATTTCTCAAAGATAGGGGGAACATAGTCCTTGGGGTATGGCTCATCGTTGTACTCCTCTGAGTAAGGAGTACAGAAATCATCATATACTGAAGTTGCCTTGTTGGCTGTTTACGAGGAAGCCATCTATGACACCCCATTTAAAATAAAAACAAGTGGCCAGCCCTATACTAAAATAAATCAGGAATCTCAAGTGGATCATTCTTAGCATCTATTGTCGATATAAAATAAACATAGCTAACTACCCAATACTACAATAAGTGAATGCCAAAAATTTCAAACCATATAATGCATCAACATACCAATGACATAGTAACTACAAAAACTGATAATGTATACACACGTACTATGATAAAAGGAAGTACTCCTATAAAATATCATTATAAGTACACAAAAGGAAATATACCCGAATATGTTGTCACAGGCAATACAACAACCTGAGAAACGAAATATATATAAAAGAGCTACAAATAACCCTTGGGTATAAACCCGATACACAAACTGAATCCTTAACTAGATTTGCAAAGATAGGAAGCGGCTATAACAAAGATCCCGCAACAGTCCGTGTCTACTACAGCTCCAGGGACACTGGATAGAAAAGCATCATTGGCGTCCTTGCGGTGGGACACCTATAATATATTACAATATATGTATAGCAAGAGAGAAATATAAACGGGTCAGAGCCCGAGGTTTGAAAACATTTTAGCAAGTGCATTAAAATGCATAATAATTATAAATGCACAATTTCATAATTAAAGTGGAATCGCACTCTCGTAAAACTCAAACTCACCCCTCAACTAAAGCGCGCACCGAATCGTATGCATATGAACCTCAATTAAGCTACCTTACACATTCTAGGGACAATTCAATCTCAATCTACGCATAATCTACACACCCGCGTAACCCACTATCTCAAGTATAATCCAAAATCTTCTCATTCTAACATATCCTAAGTGTGCGCCCGAACTTATGTTAACATATATATGTATATACACATATCCTACTAGAATTTATCCGTTTCTAGTTATTAACTTTAACAAGTTATTAGCATCATAATAGTCACACATCAACTTTATATACTTATAAAGTAATGTTTCACTATAACACAATCCCGAGTACGATGGACTAAACTTCTCCCCACTCCCAACATTGTTCTATGTTTCGTGCGTGGGACATCTCGCAAAGCGAAATCCAAACAAGGAATCCCCTCGATACACTACTACTTGACAATGTTGATCGTCGAGATCCATTATGCCCTCACACACAACACATATAACATCAGCTACTTATTATGAACTGTTATCTCCAAGTACATAAGTAAGATATCGCACAAACCTTTAGGGTCTATATAACATTATTCTAGTTATAATACACGATCATTCAACCCTAACAAACACGTACGCATAACACACATAACGCGCATTTAACATATCCATATCACATTCACTTATAGGATATATATATATATATATATATATATCTACTTCACAATGCTATCATCTTCCAGGAATTACTCACTTTATCCCGGGTTACCAACCACCGGACTATTATCACACCGCCCTGGTAAACAATCAAATCACAACGTATGGGAAGCGGTCATAGTTCCGAACATGAAAGTGAGAACGAATCATACCCAAGACTTCTCACCCAGAATAAAAATCACGCAATAAATAATGGACGACTATGACCTGGGGACTATATGCAACCTGCTCCTCAAGCCAGGGGTCTCACCCACATCGCGCAACTTCCCATGATAGCATATGTTAGGTATACCGTATACTTACACAATAAGTATATATATCATACACACAAGATATATATATACACATCATATAGATACAAACCATCTCATAACCGAATGTATATAACAATTATCATACACACCATCTATATCGGTATGCACACCGATATACAATAATTATCCCGGCTATAAGTACGAACACAAACTATTAATTGATGATACATTGAATCCTTCCAAATTCAGATTACGGTTCAGTTACTCGTATAAACCTTTAACATTACGGCGTTTAAGATTTAATGCTCAAGTTTAACGTCATTAAAGGTACACAACCTCTCTCTCATTGGTCCTCAATTATATCTAAATAAAAATCCCGTCGCTAGGAGGATTAGACACAAAAGTCAGCATAACAACTCCAAGTCATACCTTCACAACCACTTCGATGAGCCCCCAATGTCATATCATATAATAACTTACTTCTAATCTTCAAGTAAGATTCTCGTCGCTAATATGATTCCTTACTAAGTCGATGCGACAACTCCAATTTATACCTTCCCAGTTAACCCGATATGTCCCCAATATCACATCGTATAAGAGACTCACAATAAATCTCCAAAACGTGTTTCTCGTATCATATAAGAACGTTCCTAATCGATAAACCCAATCCGAACGGAGCAAAACTCACTCTAGAAAAACCTCGCAAACCAAAAGCGAATCGATTCGCCAGTATGGGAATCGATTCGGTCCAAAGGACCTGTAAGTATGTCTTACGTCGAATCGATTCGTTTTGGATCCGAATCGATTCGTTTTGGATCCGAATCGATTCGATCACACAGACCTGACACTTTTGCCTTAAGCCGAATCGATTCGCTTAGGCGAATCGATTCGGGTCTACAGAACTTCGAAGGTTCCCTCTTCTATACAAAACCCACGAAATATAAACCCTAAAATCATCAACTCTAACCATCAAACCCTCATCAAATCATGATTCTAACCTCATAAATCAACCCAACTATGATCCCAACAATTACTACACCATCAAACCCATATATAAACATCAAATGCAAGATTTAACCAAAATCTAAGTTTTAACATATTAACCCAAAATCCATATTTTTCTCCACAATTCATGAATAAATTACACCCATAGATTATTTAGCAAGTTTAATCACTTGCCTCAAAGTTGTAGAGGTTGAATCGTCTTCGAAATCGCGTATTGGCCGGAACCTCCAAGCTTTTCTCCTCTTTCTCTTCTTCCTTTCCTCTTCTCTCTCTCTCTCTTTAGGGATTTCTCAATCTCATAAATGAGATTGGCTTATCTCGTAGGCTTTTTAAGCCTTATCTCCAAAATATCCAACTTTAAATGACAATACACACTTTAAATGACTCGTTTACTCCAATTCGAGTCAAACTAACTTAAAATATTCCGGAACCTAAATAAGACCCAAGAACAGTCATTTCGACTATCTCGACCCATCCCGGATCAACCGCGCACTCAGAATCGTCATTCGAAATACTTTATAACATCCTCTAATTTTGACCCCATTTGCCAAATTTAAAATTCTCCTATTCAAATAAATTTTATTTCTCCCAAATTAATTTAAATTCTCAGTCCTCAAAATCACGGGGTGTTACACCATCTTTCAAATCTCCTTCTTTATCTCCTCCACCGTCAAAGAAGGCGAGGGACCTGCCCCTTCTGTTACAACAAATGGCCCAGCGACCATAGGTGTATGATCCGTGTTCTAAAAGACCTGCCTAGGCTTGAGGCTTGAGAGAAACGCCTCGCCTACGCCTTATTCTTGGTAAAAAGCTTAAAGCCCACTTTTTTTTAAAACAAAGGATTAGTATAACAAATATTGGTTATGGAGCAAAACTATGAGAAAGATGGCTACCAAACATATGGATATATTTTCAAAATTCAAAGTATGTATTATTTTATTATATTACTAGCCTTATAATAATTAAAATAATAAAAAAAGAAAAAACGCCTTTTTACGCCCAGGCTTCGTCTAGGCTCCTAAGGATTGAGGCTTGACCTCTACGCCTCGACCACGCCTCGCGCCTTTTAGAACCTTGTGTATGATTAACTTCGGCGGGTGTTTCCACGGTCGGTGCAACAGTGGGAACGATTGTCATGGAAACTGCGCCCGAAGGAACTGTTGGGGTCATTTGCACCATAGGAGTAACAAAAGAACTGAGATCCATCGCTGCCCCAAAAGCAGTTGCCGCTGTAGGCGTCTGCAAAAACTCCATGAGATGGGCCATCTGAGCTGGCCCCATCATAGCGCTCATGGATGCATGCATAATCGTGGGAACTTCTTTGATTGTTTGCACTTGAGGGACCTCCAACCGAGGTACCTCGTCTCTAGGGGCTTCACGTTCCCTCGCCTCTTGCTCTTCTCTTCGTTGGTTCTAATCAAAGTTAAAAACACGATTAACATTATTTTGGGTCATCCTACTAAAAAAATACCTCCCCAACAAAGTCGCCAAATGTAAGAGCGAAGTCCTCTTGAGGCTAGGATGTTATAATACAAACGGAGGCGTAACCTCTATTAAGATGGCAATAAATCACTAAACAAGGTGCTATCAACAATGATAGAATGGACTTAAGTATATAAATATCAAACATTTAAATTGAACTAACAAAATCACTCATGTATAACTCAAAATAATCAATAAATGAACCTCCAAAGCAACTCAATTAGAGGGAGAGAAAGGCAAGCACTCTCAGATACACCCCTGGTAAGCAGCTCAAACACAAAGGTTCCACCAACAGGGATCACAGCAATAAATGGTAGTAAAAGCTTAGGGAAAACGTCAATTGTGGGTGAATAAATGATCTAGTTGCAATAACCCTTGCTCTCTCTCTTAGTCTCAGAAAAATATCTCTCAGTTGTCAAAGAACTCTCCCAATCTTAAAGTGGCTGAGATGCCTATATAGTTACTAAGATCACTAAAATGGTCTGAGGCCCAGTAAATGTGAAAGACAGCTCCTAGTGCCTTTACGTCACTGGTATTAAATGCAAGGAAGTGTCAACATGCCCCTACGTTATAGGCATGAAATGCCAACAGACAGCTTTTGATGATGTACTAAGTGTCAGGCGACTATCACACAGTGGTAATCAACCAAACTGTCTGACAGCCCCCAAACCACTATGGTTTAGTGAAGTTGGGATTGGACAGTAGGTAAGTCACGCATGACATCACTCAAGGCAGATGTTACTTTTGGTAAAGGGTTGTTTGACACCACGCCCAATGTGGAGTGGAACTCATGGTTGCTCTGAATTTGTTATTTACATCTTATTAAAAGAAACCTGATTTGACATTTTTATTTTTATGAAAAAATTGTTTTAATTAACAGTACAATTTTATTGATAACTTCATGAATTAAAAATAGAAGTTATGTGGATGATTAGTATATTATTTATATTTTCTCATAATTTAAATCAGTGTTTGGAAAGGCCAAAGCATAGTGCAGGGGGCTTTTTTTTCAAAAAGCAAAGTGCTTCAGCTATTGAGTGTAACCATGTTGTGCATAAGAATTTAAATCCAATATATTTTAATAACTGTAAAAAAAATGTGTGAAAATAAAACTTAGCAACTAACCTTAACACAATCACTTTTAAGAAAATACATACCATTCCAAATAGCAGCAACTTAAAGATTATTCTAACATATTAGGTTTAGAACACCAGATAGTCAAACCAACAAGATTACTAAGCAGATTTATAACACATAATATACTACTACATTAATAAGATTACAACACAAATAATAAAAGAAAAATTATCATAGATTTATAACAAAAATTACAATAAGGCTATAATGATACTTGGATCAAAAATTTATACCAAATAATATATATATATATATATATACACATATATATATATATATATATATATATATATAAAAGAAACAAGAATATATCAATTAGTGTCGGCCACTGGCATCCTTCAACTCCGAACATGCGCTTCCATTTGTTTCCGACTTTAACTAGCTCTATAGACGGTCACTTTAATGGTTCTTCTAGCTCCACAAGGCCAACTGAGTGAAACTCTTTCTTTTTTTTTGGCCGTGCAGTGAAGTCCTTTCTTCCTTTTGGCCACTGTCAGCCTCCTCCTCTCTCCTGGCACGTCATTCTCTCTCTTCTTCTCTGAACCTCGTTGATCTCTGTTAACAGCAAACCATAGGCTTCGCACCTCCTCGTTCCCCCTCTGCGAAGGTCGCGAACCATATCTGGGGTTTGAAGGATTCATCCACCTACACCGTCTGTTGATCAGATGGCCTTTGCTGCTAGCTCCGGGTTCCATGTTAGTGACGGGAAGATTGTTTGCCATCATTAGGGTGCTACGGGTCATACTAGGGCCCATTGCTTCAAACTCCACCCCGAGATGAAGCAAAAGTATACTTGGAATGGATCATCCGGGGACACTCGAACTGAAGCCATTGTTGAGACCACTGGGTCACCTATGTCTCCACCCCCAAGCCATCATTGCTCCTTCTCAACTGACTCTTCTTGATCTCAGCCAATTACAGTCCAAAATTGGACAGTAGCAGTCGGGATCTTTTTCTGCCCGAGTTGGGTCCTCTACCCCCACTTCTACCATTACTTGAGGTACTCCTGCTTTTCACGTTAAGGCTGTGAAGCCCACCTGGGTTCCAAATTCAGGAGACAGTAATCACATGTCCTCACTCATGGTCCCTATTTGCCAATCAATTTTTCTTCCGGATGATTCGTTTGCTTGTATTCATAGCAAGAGATATGTATGCCTATCCCCAGATAATAGTCTCTCATGTCTTCCACACATGTTCCTAACTTTGCCTTTAACCTATTATATGTTAGTCGGGTCGCCAAAAATCTCAGTTGTGTTGTTGTATTCTTACCCATTCATTATCTCTCGCAGAACCTGAGTTCGAGGAGGATTTATGGAAAGTCTATGAGGACCACAGGATGTACTACTTTGGAAATCCTCCTCCACAGCCATCTACATCCAGTTTCGAGCTTCTATTTACCTAATGCTAGCTCTTATGATGTTTCTTTTCAGTCGTTTCATGGCATGTCAACTTTTCATAACTATGCTTGTTATTTTCTTTTCTAGTTAAAGCTTGTGAGAACAAAAGGTTTCAATGTGAAGTGTGTGAAGTCTTTAGATATACATTGATCGCATTATATCTCTCATATGAACCGTGCACCTCTTACATGTGATTTGATTCATGCTGATGTTTGCGGGTCTTCCCCGGTTACTGTGTTTCGCATCAGCGCTATCATGTGACCTTTGATTATGATTATTCTCATTGTACTTGAGTACATCTTCTTAAAAGGAAATTTAGCGTTCTTTTATTTGTTCAGTTTCTCCAGATGATTAAAACCAAATTCAATATTATGATTCGTAATATAAAGTTGGATAGTGGGCATGAGTATTTCTCCAATGATTTTAGGCCTCAACCATACCAGAAGGATCTTGCACCAGCTTACTTGCCCTTACACCCCCAAGCAGAATGAGGTGGCGGAACGCAAAAACCCCATCTCGTGTCTGTTGCTAGGTGCTTGTTGAGTGGTATGAAGGTATCCAAATCTTATTAGAACCTTGCTGTCCTCACTGCCACTTTTATAATTAATCGCAGCAAGTCGCTGGTTGGAGTGATAACGGATCAGTACTTTTTTGAGTTAATACCAAGTTTACCCTTTGTTTAGTTTTTATTATAATTTCCATAACTTCATTTTTATAAGTACCTTTTAAACAAAATTGACATTTTTGAAATCCACTTGTTTAGATATTTCAAAGAGTCTGCAAGGAATGACACTAATGGCATGTGTCAGTGAGCCCCCAATGAGTGCAATGCACTGCCAAATGTCAACATGCACAGTCAAGAATCTCGATGAACCTAATCACTGTCCTCCCCCCACCCCCTTTTAAAAATAAAAATAAAATGAAAAAAAGGAATTCTCTCACGTATCATCATCACTTCGGAGTGTCAGAAACTTAGCTTAACAGTAATTGAATTAGTTAAGGCAATCATTAGTAAAGTAGGACCAAATAAAAGATTATTCGAGAAATATAAATGGACACCCCTGCTATTGAGAAGTTATAGAATTAAAAAAAAAATTAAGCTTCTATTATTACCCAAAATAGAACTGAAATAAAAAAAATTCTCTTTCAAATTGAAGACATCACTAAAAACAAGAATTTCAAAACAATTGAGAAATCAAAGTGGTAAGTTGAACTTACAGGATTCTTCAAAATGAGCATCTGCATAAACAAAACAATCACAAAGATGTAATTGGATTAAATATAAACAAGAATAGGTAATAAATGAATTCATTAACCACTGATGTGTGAAAGGGACGTAAGAAATGAGATTAGAATTTGAACCATCACCTTACCTTTTGAAGAAAGCAAATGACATCAGGCAGCAAGTCATCCACACTTTCTAATGTTAAGAGCGACACTTCTGTCCCACTGAAAGAAAAACAATGAAGCAATTTCTAGCTAAATGGTTTCGGAACCAATAATACATAAGTAACCAATAGCATGCCTGAATTTTGCACCACTCTTGGGGTTTGAAGATAGCTTTGTCAGCCTTCTCGTGGAAACACTTTCCTTCAGATTTAAAGTATAGTGATATATTTCATTATCACAAACGTCTGCAATAGTAAAATATGATGATAGACGAGAATCAAGAATATGTGGAAAAAATCTTTCATCTTGTAAATGAAATGGAACATCAAAAAAGGAAACGAACAAAACAATTGAAATGGATAACACCACATGCTATTTGATGCATCCTTGCATCATCTCTTTCCCATCAATGTGATTTCAAGTATAAAGTTTTGGGGTTCATCCCGTACATACAGCCATATGACAATACATGTAGCCAAACGGGTGTTGGATGAATAACCTTGGCTGCTCAGCAGGAGAAAAGTACTCGTACAGATTTTCATTCCAATACTCTGAAAATGATATTTTTTGAGAAAAAAAAAATAACTTGTTTTGGGGTCATTTCCAGCATTGTAAACCATCAATATTTATCAAAACATTATTTCTAGAAATCTCTTGTAAAGATCATAAGACTTGGCTTAAATCGTGCCACTTCACTTGCTATTCCCACATGTATCTTTCCCAAGTGTCCTCTTAGTGCTTCCCATCATCAAGCAATCACGATTTGTCTATGGTTTGCTAATGTGGCAAAATGAGGTCTCCAAATATACAAATCAAGTACATTTTACTGTAGGGAAATAATAGCATGAAATGAAGAGAAAAAACCGGCAAAAGTTCATAATGCCTAAGTTATACTATACACAGGTGATATGTTGCATGTCACGCAGGGAAAGAAGCTAATTGTTATGATCATTTCAAAAGAGAATAGAACTTACTGGTAGTTGCAACTGAAATAATTCCATCTGCAATGCATAACAATGCAATTTGTCATCAAACTATAGCATGAAAGTGCTTTACTAAATTTTGACTTGACATTACATCCGAGGCAGGGTAGTGAAATAAACATTTTCCTTTCGCATAATTATCTATATGCTCGCTAATAAGAATGAAAAGATTGGTGAGACATTCAAAATCTGAGAGCGCCCCTCAAAATTGACTATCTGAACAGTTCCTACTTTACACTTTTTTAAAAGAATTCCTTGTTTCAACATAAATGATCTATCAATCGAATCAGTAAATTGTTCCAATATAAATGTTTTATAGGAAATTTGTACAGATGTCGAACACACTAGATGGATTGATAGAGCACCGCCAATTCAAATCAGGGGCGGAGCCATGCCTTGGGTATGGAGGGCACTTGCCCACCTTAAGTTGGGAAATTTTGTTGAAGTAAATCTTCAAATGCGGAAGCGTTATTACTACACTACACAACAACTATTACCTACACAACAACAACAACAAATAATTAAACTAAAGATATGGGTTTTTTTCTCTCTCTATTCTCAATTCTCAATATTCAAGGTTAAGTACAAATAAGGGCCAAAAGGCCTATTTATAGGAAGAGTTAGCTTGCTAGCCAAGCTAATACCCAAAAAGACCAAAAAGGACAACTAATACCTAGAAATGACCCATTAGCACCAAACATGCTTGGAGACTAATTAAACACTAAAAATAAAGGAAAATTACTATAAACCCTAAACTAAAAATGCAAAATAAAAGATAGTCTTCTCCCGTAGGCACAACCACGCACCATGTGTCGCTACATATCCCATATACATCATTTGTAAATTACTACTATGAAGTTCGAAAATTTTAGAGAAAAACATAGCAAAATTTGAAAATTATAATATGCTACCCACCTTAATATTTGAAAAATTATTAATATTACCTTCGCCCACCTTAATTAAAAGTTTTGGATCCGCCCCAGATTGATATAATAGTTCGTCAATAACAGTATTATTATGGGGGTATGGGAAGGAAACTATTCAATCTTCGGTATGAGGATATGCCTAAGTTACGTGACTCTGGCCATCACCAAGACACCAAACTGGAACAATTTGATTAAAATATCAGTCAAGAAATCTAACACGGTTGTATTATGTATGAGTGATAGGATAATGCAACTAAAAGGGAAAAAAAGAACGCATTACTCAAAAAAATAGAATCAGCATGTCACATGAACAGTATAATAAAAGAAATTAAATTGCATTGAAAGAAAATGAACTCATTACAATTAAAAAGAAACCAACTAAGAATCCATTTGTACACATAGTTATCATGAACATCATAACTATAGTAAATTGTATCTAATAATGATAAGCTTGATAATTTTTATGAATTCCTGTGATTTCAATATAATAGATTTCTCGATCTGCTAGTTTCTGATGTGTATGGGATTTATAGCGACACGTGGCGCGTGGTTGTGCCTCTGGGAGAAGACTATCTTTTATTTTCTATTTTTAGTTTAGGGTTTATTGTCATTTTCTGACGTAAACCACTTGTTAAAAGGCTCCTAAAATTATCTAAACACCACTTTAAAAAGAGAAACACTCTTTTCTATTTCAAAATTCAAGTCTACCTCAAATGAGGCTTACATGGAGGTATTTAAAGGGAAGGAGTAGCTTAGGCACTAAGCTAAGGCTCTAATTACAAAAATGTCATTACTACTCCTTACCTCTAAATACTAAAGTAAAGAAAAACACAATGACACAATGAAATAAAATAAAATGACAAAAAGAAAATAAAATACAATAAAACCCTAAAAAGGGCTCATTTCCATCACTCTCCCCCTCTTAAGACTAAGCTCGTCCTCAAGCGTTCAAAAACATTTGGGGACTCGTGAGGAAATGTCCCAAAAAATGCCAAAAAAAACTTGTGGGGGCACAAAAATAATTTTCTGAAAGTTGAGGAGTGCACATCCCACAATTTTCCTCTTCTTTTCTTCTCTTATTCACCCAAATCAGCCCTAGAAGCTTCCTCCCGGATCAAAAACCATCGTTTCGGAGCATCTAGAAGGTGTTGGGCTGGGATTTGGCAACCCAAACAGATTTGGGCTACATCTAGGGCAAAACCCTAGGTTTTGGGACTGTTTTGGGGTCCAGGGGGTGGGGCGAGAGGCTGGAGTGGGTCTCGAAATGGGGTTAGCTGGGTTTTGGTGTCGGGTTGACTGGGAAATGGGTTGGGACAGGGATGGGAGGCTTCGACTTGGACAGCAGGTAGGTTTCTTTGGGCAGCGGGTGGTGAATTTTGAGCAGCAGCTGGTGGGGGTTTTTTTGGGATGGGGTCGACTAGGGTTTGGGTCGGGGGTGGCAGGAAAAAGGGGTTTTAAGGCAGTGAGGTGGGGGAAGGGGACGGGATAGAGGTGGGGGCTGCTAGGGGGGTAGGGCTAGGGTTATGGTTTTGGATTTTGGAGGAGATGAGTGGGAAGAGAAGGTCAAATTTCTCGTTTAATTCTTGCCTTAACTCTAGAATCTCCTCATTTTGTTGCTTTGATTTTTTTGGAGCCATTGATAGTAGCGTACGAATTTGATAAAAAAATACACCAATACACCAACACCAATGTGGAGCGACATCCGCTCTGATACCAATTTGACGTAAACCACCCGTCAAAAGGCTCCTAAAAATATCTAAATACCATTGGAGAGAGAAAAACACTCTTTTCTATTTCAAAATTCAAATCTACCTCAAATGAGGCTTACATGGGGGTATTAAAAGGGAAGGAGTAGCTTAGGCTCTAACCTAAAGCTCTAATTACAAAAATACCATTACTACTCCTTACCTCTAAATACTAAATTAAAGAAAAATACAATGACACAATAAAAGAAACTAATGACAAAAAGAAAAGAAAATGCAACAAGACCCTAAAAAGGGCTCATTTCCATCATTTTTCTTTATTTTTAGTGTTTAATTAGTCTTCAAGCATGTTTGGGGATAATGAGTCATTTTTAGGTATTAGTTGTCCTTTTTGGTTTTTTTAGGTATTAGCTTGGCTAGCAAGCTAAGTCTTCCTATAAATAGGCCTTTGGCCCTCATTTGTAATCAACCTTGAATATTGAGAATTGAGAATTGAGAATAGAGAGAGAAAAAAACCCATTTAACTAGTCTTATTTATTTTTTCTTCTTGTTGTGTAGTTGTGTTAACGGTTCCGCATTTGTAGATTTACATCACATTGGTATTAGAGCAAGGTTTGTTCTTGGTGTTCGTCGGGGTGCATGAAGCGGGTCACGAGTTGTGATTCCAACTCCGGCAACCCTTCAATCGAAAGATTGATAAATGTCCAAATGGGAATCGGGTGGATGGAAACCTTAAATTCCATCACCGCTAAAAGGGGGGATACCAACCCTTCTAGCCACTTCCACCTTCCATCTCCACCACCACCGCCATCCTCCACCTCCACATCCTAGCACCACACAACCACCACCCCGTTTACATGAATCTCCATCTTCTAAATTTTTACCCAAACCCTAACCCTCAAACCAAGAATCTACAAACCCTAACCCTAACTCCAAGTAACATTAACCCTACTCAAACCCAACCTACCCACTGGTCGGAAAACCCCCTGAAAAGACCGAAACCATCTGCCGCAGTCGAACAGGGTCCGGCCAACCTATTTTTCCTCCGATCGGAATTCCCCGCCCTTGTAGACCCCCGTCGACCACCCCCTCTTACCTAAAAACCCCCACAAACATAATCTTAACCCCTCAGCCACTTCCCCAACCTCCTATCCACAAACCCCAACCCTTATATGTTCAAAACTCCTCCACCAGAGATCGGCCAGCCATAATGGCTGCCGGTCGCCCATGTCACTTTCAAACCGACCTTCACCCGACCCCTCCCTACCTTACTGCCCTGTTTCGCCTCAAATACCTAGCCCAAATCCCCAAGAAACCCTTGTTTTCAACCCCTAATCTGCCCGACCTCCTCTTAACCCTAATTTTACCCTTTTCCCACTCATTAATGCCTAACCACAATCAAATCCGACCCAAACGGACCTGCCCTACTTTGAACCGATCTCACCCTCCCTATTGACCTCTAATCCGGTCAATCTTTGACATAACACATGACTTCCATGAGAAACGCGTCCCACTTAGGATCCATTATCCGACTATTTGCCATTTTGAGCCCCGGCTTTCCGGGATGGCGTCATCTTCAGTCCACTTATTTCGCCATCGTACTAGCAAAAGTGCGGTCATCGGAGTTATCGTCCGGTCAGATTCAAGGGTCCACCAAACCAAGTTGCAATCATGTGCTCATGGTGTTGAGAAGGCGGATATGGTAGTTTTTGGTTGCTCGGATTCTGTAGGGGGGCATCGTTGAGATTCGGGCATATTAGGCCTTATTTTTGAATGTCCATATGAATCTAACAGAAGTTCGACCGGTCCATTTGCGTGTTGGATATGATTTGGGTTTTACTTTGGAAGCTAACACTTGTTGCGACTCGTGTATATTTTGCATTGATGAGTCACCCTTCCAAGCTCGAGGACGAGCTTTTTCAAAGACGGGGAGAATGATGTGTATGGAATTTATAACGATATGTGGCGCGTGGTTGTGCCTCCGATAGAAGACTATCTTTTATTTTCTATTTTTAGTTTAGGATTTAATGTCATTTTTCTTTATTTTTAGTGTTTAATTAGTCTCCAAGCATTTTTGGGGCTAATGAGCCATTTTTAGGTATTAGTTGTCATTTTTGGTCTTTTGGGGTATTAGCTTGGCTAGTAAGCTAACACTTCATATAAACAGGCCTTTGGCTAGGGATGGCAACGGGGCGGATTTGGTCAAATCCGACCCCGAACCCGCTTACCCCACCCCAAACCCAACCCGACCCAACCCCGTTTACCCCACCCCCGTCCCAAACCCCGACCCATTTAAAAAACCCGCAGGCCCCCCGAACCCGCCCTAAACCCATCCAAAATAAGATGATATTACAGAGAAAATGGTGTTTTGAACCTGAGAAAATGGTGTTTTGCTGTGGGAAGAGATAAGAAGATTATGTAAATTTTTACAGTGACAACTGATAATATAAAACCACCAGAGAAAATGGTGTTAAGCTGTTGGAAGAGATTATGTAAATTTTTATATGCAACTGATAATATAAAACCATGATGAGTTTTTGGAGGTGTTATAAACTTAGCTACAAACAAGAAAGGAGAAATTTCTATGAACAACAGTAAATGTAAAGAGCTCCAAAAGTTATATTCATCATGCAATTTTATGGATATCCCCTTCACTGGTTTGACTTTCACTTGGAGTTATGGTGAGCATTAGAAAGAAATAGCAGAGCAAATTTTTCGCAAATGGAAGAAATAGTAGAGCAGACATTCGTATGCAAATTTTTCACAAATGAAAGAAATAGTAGAAAGAAATGTAGATTTGTGCTTTACACCGGAAGAAATAGCAAAGGCCGCAGGCCGGAGGGAGCGGCTGTCTGATTATACACCGGAAGAAATAGTAGAGCAATTCCAGAGAGAGAGAGAGATAAGTGAACGGCTAATCTTCTAAGAGGAAAATGAGAACCTTAAAAACATTATCCCTCTATATATATCTAAAAGGGTAAATTTGTAATAATACCCTTAAATGGGGCGGAATCGGGGTTTTTATATACTAAACCCGACCCCGACCCCGACCCCGACCCGACGGGTTTTTTTTATTTCAAACCCGATCCAGAACCCGCCCCGTTTATTTATCCCAAATTTCCCCCATTAGGGGCGGGGTTGGATCGGGTCCCCGCCAAAACCCGCACCCGTTGCCATCCCTACCTTTGGCCCTCATTTGTAATCAATGAACCTTGAATATTGGGAATTGAGAATAGAGAGAGAGAGAAACTCATATCACTAGTCTAATTTATTTTTTGTTGTTGCTGTGTAGTTGTGTAGTGTAACTGATGTGAATGAAGAATTAGGGGTTATTTTTAGTATTTTTAGGGCTTTATTGTATTTTTGTTATTTTTTAGTCTTTCTTTTATTTTAGTAATTCATTATATTTTCCTTTTTTGTTAGTATTTAGAAGAAGGACGATTATTGGCTCTTACGGACATAAATGTAATTAGATTCTTAGCTTAGAGGCCGACAACCTCCTTCCTATAAATACCAACCCAGACATTCTTCCATTTTGAGATATAGAGATTTGAGAGAGTTTAGAGAGATTTATCTTTTCTTGCTCCCATTTGACGTCATTTACATCAATTGGTATCAGAGCATAGTTCGCTCCACAGGTTGTTTTTGTTGTTGCTGTTGTAAAAAAAATAAAAACTCGTAAACAACATCAAGGTGGGTCCAAGAAAAGATGAACACCTCCGCGACAAATCCTTTCAATCAAATCATGGAAGCCCTCAACCAACTGAAGGTCCAAATGGATGAGATCAATGCACGAAATCCACCACTCAAATTACCATCACACCACGACCCCCACCTCCAAATTTCGACCTACCCCCGCCACCACCCTTAAAGACACCTCGAGCCACCCACCACCATTAACCCTAACCCTAACCAACAAAAAAAATCCACCCACGCTTCCACAACCCATTTCCTATTTTTACCCCAAAAATACCCTAACCCTAGCCTCATATACATCCAAGAAAGCACCACCACTAGAGATGGTGCCCCAGCACCACAAACTACCAACCGAACAACCGAAAATCCATCTAAGACAGACCGTCACTGCCCAGCCGAGTCCCGACCACTACTTTCGAACCTCATCTGAACCAAAACACCTATGTCGCGAGGCCAACCAACTTACAATCCACCGGCGACCCTTTTCCGACCACCGAATATCATCTTAAAAGCAGATCGCATCTAGAAAATCCACGGACAAGCAGGAATGTTACGTCGGCTGTCTCCGACGCACCAACTGTCCAAGAAAAGAACACAGTCAACAGCTACCAATCGTCCCTACCGAGGGTCATCCAGCACCTTTGGTTCATTCGGACACCCATCCGGTGGTCAGCCATGACGTGTCAACCTTCCCACTAGCTCACCAACACCGACAGCAACAAAAAATATCCAAACAGGTCAGATTCGTTCCGACAAAATTAGGAACCCTAAACGGGTCAACCCAACCCATAAAAATAAACCCTAACCTCCACATTTACCCTCTCGTGTTTGGAAACCCTCAAACACATACCCCACCCTTTGAAACCCTAAGTCAACCCTCCCAAACCCTCCAAAATTACCGAGAACCAATCAAGAACCCTCCTCCAACAAATTCAATCCAATTTCAGCCCATTTTGACCCAATACCCTCAAGAACAAATTCAAGAACTGGGGTTTGACACCAAAACCTTGGTTTTTGGCCCCGGTGGTCGATATTTTTTATGATTGGCATGATTTGTATGAGGAAGAAGATGAAGATTGATGCAATCATGCAATAATTGAAGAATCTTCCTCAACTTTTCAGAAATTATGTTTTGGCCCCTCAAGTTTTGTCTCTTCCACAATTTTGGAAAATTTTTGTATTCGACCTCAATCTTAAAGTTCGACGACCAACTTTTCGAAGGCGGAGAGAATGATGTGTATGAAGAATTAGGGGTTATTTTTAGTATTTTTAGGGTTTTATTGTATTTTTGTTATTTTTTAGTCTTTCTTTTATTTTTAGTATTTCATTGTATTTTCCTTTTTTGTTAGTATTTAGAAGAAGGAAGGTTATTGGCTCTTAAGGACATAGATGTAATTAGATTCTTAGCTTAGAGGACAAGCAACATCCTTCCTATAAATACCCATATGTAGCCTCATTTGGGGCATTCTTCCATTTTGAGATATCGAGATTTGAGAGAATTTAGAGAGATTTATCTTTTCTTGCTCCCATTTGACGTCATTTACGTCAGTAATGCTTCCGCATTTGTAGATTTACATCAGTTTCACGCAATTAGAATGTACAAGGCATCATCACCCGTAATCTTGCAATCACATGAAGATCGAGGAAGAGTTTGCAATTTAACACTAAACTTGAACCAGATGACAACATATGTTTGGTGCAAACTATTGGAATGAAAACAACAAACTGACTACGAAGAAGAGCACAAGATTAATCTCTTACCCCATTTACCACCGGAAATGGGATCCTCAGTGTACTTCAATTCCTGAAACTCATCCAAGGAGCTTCCAGCCCCCGTATCTGAAACTGATCATATGTCAAAACAAATTATATTACAAGTTAAACTTCTGTTTTTCAGTTAACAAATGCACAAACCCTTTGTATTTCAAAGCAAATTGCAGTAGCTCTGTCCAATAGTAACAGTAAGAATATCAAAACAAAATCTACAATGAGATGTGTGCATGGCTCAATGCAACATAGAAAATAATGTTTCCGCTAGTTTAAAATCTACAAATAATGCAAGAGTACAATAGAACTAGGGAGTAGCACCTTCCCCCATACCCCACCCCACAGGGAAAAAAATATGAAATGTTCCGATTTTGCTGTTTGTTTCAACACCACCCTCTTTCAAGTGCAATTATATTAGTCCATTAGTATTATTCTAATTTACAGGACACTCCAGACCAATCAGTCAATAAACAAAAAATGTCTAATTTTGCATCTTTCTTTCTTTAGGCACCGCAACTGTTGCTGTAACAATGTAAGTTGAATGTTATTAAGAGGAATCATCTTTGTCCACAAAACAACTAATCAATTATTCACCAAACATAACTGATAATGCCTTGTGTTAAACTTATTGCTGGACAGTTACACGTTTAATCCATAAAATCCCTCGAACGTAGCTCTCTTAGGTACTGTAATCAAATTATGAGAGTGTTTTACTATTCAAAAACTGTCCACACTAAATAAACCTGATGTGAATCAAGGAGGGGCATAATTGTCTTTTTTCTATATTTTTGTTGCTCTTTCATATCATTTCTCTTTGTGGTTTTATTAGTAGTTGTGAGAGATAGTTAGGGCCATTCAGTGTGTTTGGTAAATAAGAATGTGTTAGACCATATGATATCATTGTGGGGGACCATTTTTAGTGATGTCACACATGACATCACAGATGCTAGCCCATTCCTTTGGTAACAAGAAATGGGCCTTCTAAATCCTTCGTCTATAATTATTGGACTCTCCACTTGGGGTAAATCATTCAATTAATAGATATTTTAATAGTGGCCTCTTGTCTTTTGAGCGTTTTCTTTGAGTGTCATTGACATCATTTGTCAACTGCTATCAGAGTCTCGTCGCTCCAATTGTTGTTGTTATGTAGAAATCGTAAACCAAGCACCAACGTTGCCATGGAAGAACGAGCAAATCAGGATTGAAAGTAGCACCGCTCGTCTAAAGGAGTCCCTAGACTCCATCTTCGACAAATTGGAGTTTCTCACCACCGCTGTCCTGACCAGCCACCAGCCCGCTGTCACCACCGATCAAGCCAACCAGTCAGCATCCATAGTGGTTGTTATAGCATCGATCTCCTACCCATTTACTTCCAACACAAAAGTCCAGGGGTTATCAGTCACCATCACAGCTCCAGTAGTTGGTCATGACAGTCACAAACCCCACCAGACTCACTTCCCAAGATGACGACACCCACAAACCCTTGCGCCACACCTTAAACACACACTACCACCCCTGTCATCCAGGAAAAAAGCCTGCGATGGTGGAACAAAGTAAACCCTACCCATCACAAATCCAACCCGACCCGAACCCTCATCATCCAAACCGTAACTTCCCAACCCCATTGCGATCACATCCTCACCCTTCGCGATGGTGAACAGAGGCCATCTGATTCTCAGGAACCCACAGAAGCCCTCATGAACAACCCATGAACCAAATCCGACACTCCCCCACACACCACACCACACCACACCCTTGTAAAACCAACCCCACACTTTAAAGTACTCTTGATCAATGGCAAATCCCCTGTCAAGCTGCCAAGCATCCCATTGGATCTCCAATCTGTTGCGACAGCCCCGATTGACCCCTAGACGTCAATAGAGACTACAAACAGAAGATGCAAGAGTGTCCCCAACAACCTTGTTGGGCTAAAACAAGACTATCTCTAGCGACCAAGATGATAAAACTCACTCGGAAATTTTATCAAACATTTGGTGTGCGGAAAACACCCAAGACCTTGTTCCGTAAATGAACTAGTGTGCCAACTCCCAATCAAATCAACCAAGCATCAATGAAGTGACAATAAGAACATACAAGCAACAAACAATCAAAGCAACAACAATTTACGTGGTTCACCCAAGCTTTCGGCTACATCCACAAATGGTAGGATATCTTCTTTTATAGATAAATGGCAAGGAACCAATGGTTACACACACACCTCACTTATCTCTCTCAAAAGTCAATCACTAACCAACCTCAAGAACTCACCTTGCTCAAAGTAGCTCTCTATCTCTCTTTGCCTTTGATTAGCTCTCAAATATGCCCACTCTTCCAAAACCTAGAAATAACACTTGTATTTATAGATTTGAGCCAAAATGGAAAATTTGTAAATAAACCAAAAACTGAAAAAAAACACAACACAAAGTTGAAGGCCCCTGGCTCAATTTCAGTTCTGCCCCAAACACCGTAGGAGAGCCAAAACCAACAAACTCCACCTTGGCGATCCCGACGATCCAACCAATCTCTAGATTGCTGAAATTGAACCCGCTTGAAGACCGTCCCACCATCTACCAAGCTAATGCGATTCCCCCAGGCGATCCTCACGATCCAACCAAACTCGGAATACAAATATCAAATCCGCTCGAAGATCATCCCGACATCTAACAAGCCAATACGCTCCACCCGACGCTAAGCCACCCCAAACTTCAACCATGAAGTGAGATACAGCAAGTCTCCAATCCAAGACTCCAAACGACTCCACCCTCCGAGGAACCAAATTCTAAACTAAGAACTCACCATCTCATACATCTGAATGCTACCCATGTAACCATACGGTGAATCTCGCTCCTCATGTAACTCGGTGAGTACAGCCCCACACAATACATATAGCATACACCCTCTTTACACGAAACATTCAAACACATCAACACCATCTTCAACCTTGAGAAATAACCACGAATGAGAGGGAAAATTCCTCACCTCTCATACCCTCCAAATCTCACCCTCGAAAGATGTACCAAGTCTTTGTCACGAAAAACTCCCGTTTGCCAATGCTCGCAAACAATAACTCATCGGCCTTCCTTGAACTAGCTACACACACCTCGAATCCATCACAGTCCTACACCTCCTCGATTCCAATCGACCAATGCATGTGTGCAACTAAACCGAGTCAACATCACCCGTTGGCCCTAAAAGGGGACTTCGATCCATCCCCTCCACTAGTAGGTATTCTCCCATCACTACCACCTACTCTCGGAAAGCTAGCACCCAATGTCTCCGTTTTGTTCACAAACGAGACATGCCTCGAACGTTCGATCACTTGTGCACACAGCTTCCCCATCTTTCTCGAAGTCTGATTTAGACGATACAACCCCTCTCTCTCCTCTCCGCTCGCTAGGACCATACAACCGTGTGTGACTTTCAACGCTCCACCCGCCACCGACACCCGACAACCCTTGGAATCCAAACGGCTGATGGATATCAAATTCTTTAGCAACTTTGGGACATAGGCCACACCACCCAAAGTGCGTTCCACCCCATCAAACATCTTGAGTTTCACCATCCCGACACCCTCAACGGCAACCTTCTCTCCGTTAGCCAAAGACATGAAATCTTTTCCATTTTCCGTAAAAGTCTCAAAATATTCCCTCTTGGAGCAAACATGATCCGACGATCCCGAATCTAATATCCAATCATCTTGGAAAAGAGAGTTAACCTTGGAGATTGTGAGAAGTTCTCCAAGTTCATCTTCATAATTCGCAGTCGCTACCGTTGCCCTCTCGGAATCAACCTTGCCCTTAACCTTGTCGTTCCACAAAGGACATTCTCGGATCATATGACCCCATTCCCGACATTTGTAGCATTTCGGCCCTTTATCACCAACACCCCTCGATCTAGACCTACTACCGTCATTAAATCCCCGGTTGGAGTTCCTCACGCCATTTTTCCCACCTCCGTCTCTCGCCGTAAGGCCTTCATTATGGGAATACCTGCCACCTCCACCTTCCTTCTTTCTCATCGTGACATGAGATTGAATATCTTGCACAACCTCGTTGCACCGGAGCGTAGACTTCCCAAACATGAGAGTGGTCAACAAATGCTCGTATGAATCGGGTAATGATGCAAGCAACAACAATGCTCGATCCTCATCAATGAATTGAACGTCTATCCGGTTCAAGTCATTTATCAAGGCATTAAAAACGTTGATATGCTTCATCATATCCTGACCCTCCTTCATCTCAAGCTTGAAGAGTTTCTTCTTGAGGAACAATTTATTTGACAACGACTTTCCCAAATAAATCTCTTCTAGCTCATCCCACATGCCTTTAGCCGTGATCTCCGCTATCACGTTATTCAACACATCATCCGTGATAAGCATTTCAATACACGAAGCAGCTCTTTGATCAATATCAATCCACTCGACATCGGTCATGCCTACCGGTCATCCCTCTACCCCCAACAATGCTAATTGCAACCTCTATTGGACAAGAACGCCTCGCATTCGTCTTTGCCATAACCCGAAATTGATCTTCTCATCAAAAGCCTTCATGTCCGTCTTCATTGAGCCACTCGATCCATAACTCGGATCCCATCTCTTAGAGCCTCCACTCGTAGAGGTTGATTCTCGAGTACTCTCCACATTTTCCGTCATTTGGAACAAAAACAAAAGCTATGCCAAAATTGATTCAACCTCGAACCAAAGTACCGGGCAAACAATGCAACCAAAGCTCTGATACCACTTGTTGCGCTAAAGCAAGACTATCTCTAGCGACCAAGATGATAAAACTCAGTCGGAAATTTTATCAAACACTTGGTGTGCGGAAAACACCCAAGATCTTCTTCCGTAAATGAACTAGTGTGCAAATTCCCAATCAAATCAACCAAGCATCAGTGAAGTGACAATAGGAACATACAAGTAACAAACAATCAAAGCAACAACAATTTACGTGGTTCACCCAAGCTTTGGGTTACATCCACAAATAGCAGGATATCTTCTTTTATAGATAAATGGCTAGGAACTAATGGTTACACACACACCTCACTTATCTCTCTCAAAAGTCAATCACTAACCAACCTCAAGAACTCATCTTGCTCAAAGTAGCTCTCTATCTCTCTTTGCCTTTGATTAGCTCTCAAATATGCCCACTCTTCTAAAACCTAGAAATAACACTTGTATTTATAGATTTGAGCCAAAATGGCAAATTTGTAAATAAACCAAAAACTGAAAAAACACACAACACAAAGTTGGAGGCCCCTGCCTCAATTTCAGTTCTGCCCCAAACACCGTAGGAGAGCCAAAACCAACAAACCTCTCACTCTTCAACCCCCCAACTGAGTTCGAGAGGTTCGCCGGAGGGGAAAACTTGCCTCCGACTCACATGTCCTTGTATGGAGATGGTCGTCGTCCAACTACCGATGATTAGCGCTCAAGATATATCACCATCAGAGTCCTTGAGCCCGAAGGTAACACCATTTGTTCCCATTGAGATGCAAAATTATATTATTTGCTATGGGAAAGACCACCAAATAAATGATTGCCCCTTGAGGCGCAAAGAGGTCCCACCCCTATTTCTGCCATTGAAAGGCGTGAACAACCTCCGATTGATGATGACAATGAGGAGGACCCAATGGGGATGACCTTGTCATACGTGCTCCAATCCCTTGCCAAGAGCCTCTATAGGGATATCCGGGTCGAAGTACCAACGTTCAATGGTCATCTCAACACCGACGAGCTAATCGATTGACATAACTCATAAATTGTCTTGATTTAATGGAGAAGGTATTCGAGTACAAGAACCTTTTCAGCCATAATTGCATTCAGCTCACCACACAAAGCTTCAAGGTTTTGCCTCAAAGACATTTACTAGCTCACCAGCCCCCCGGATCAGCACATGATTGTGGATGAAGGCGAAGATGCTGGAATTTTTCATACTGCCCGCCTATGAGAGAGATCTCCCTGCTCGAGTTCAAGCCTCCGCCATGGAACATCATCAGTGACGATCTATATGGAGCAGTTTCAGCTTGTGTACTCATGCTCGCTTGGGAGAGAGTGAGGAGCAGGGGATCAATCGCTATATTCACGGTCTACGAGCATAGATCTATCAGCATAGCCTCCAAGAGACTCCGGCCTCTGTCAAAGTTGTGGAGTACGCACTCAAGGATAAGGAACAAACACCACATGAGTTCAATCACCTTCTCCCGAACATCAAGCCCCTGTCCTTCTTAATAAGGTGGACGATGCTTCCACTATTATTGTGAAATGCTCCACTTGTGGCGTGTTTGGCCATCGATATTCGGAAGTCCCCGTAGGAAGGGAGAAGGCCATTCTCGTAACTAACGGCATGGATCCCATTAAGGAGGATGTGCCACCGCATAAGGCATTGATCACGCACGTCATTCCGATTGAGCCTAACTCTGACGGTGTTCTCCTCTTAGTCGAGGAAGAATTCTTTTCAAAATGGGGAGAGTGATGTGAATCAAAGAGGGACGTAATTGTCATTTTTCAATATTTTGTTGTTCTCTCATATCATTTATTATTTATGAATTTACCACTATTTATTATAGATCGTTGGGTCCATTTAGAGTATTTTGTAAATAAGAATGTGTCAGACCATGTGACATCACTTAGTGATGTCACCCATAGCATCATATGGACGCTCGCCCATTCATTTAGTTGGGCATTGATCCTTCTCTCAAGTTTACAAATATTATACACCCTTAGGACAAATCATTCAATTAATATATGATATTTTGAGAGTGGTCTCTCAGTGTTTTCTTCGATTGTCATTGACATTTTTATGTCGAAACCAACCACGGTGCATAAGTATGAAGAGTAACTACCGCGTGTTACAACTTTTCAATATGGCAAGAAATCATAATGAGGGTTTTGTTTCGGGACTAATCAATATCGCAAGAAATCATATATTGTTACACATACTTATATGGCAGTTTAATTAAGTGTTGTACATTGATTTCATCAACAAATAGTCAACATTTTTGGTGAGGCGCGTAAAATGAATAAGGAGAGTAGGAAATTGAAATGAAATCTGGACAATAAAAATGAATTGATGAGGTAGATTAATACTTGAGATTCGAAGAGGAGAATTATTGGGGAGTGTAGAAGAGGGTTTCAAAGCAACTGATAATCTGCAAAGATCATCTGACATGCGGCATCTTTGAATTGCAAGACAAATTAACTGTAATACAAAAATATATACATATAAATATGTGTGTGTATCAATAAATCCGAAAAGGAAATAAAGTATTAGGCACTCACATTTCGACAGAGCATTTGAAGAGAAGCACACATTGCTAGGGAGAAGGAGAGAGGATGAAGACTTAGTTTCCGCGCGCTTCCAAATCAAATTAACCTCAAATCTTTTTGCTTATATCATAACTTTGCTTTCGTGGTCAAAATTTCGAGGTGTTGTTTGGGGGGTTTATACCGCTATTCAGGTCAACTGGTCGTGTTCGAGCGGACACGACATGACACGATAAGGTTTTTTCTGACACAAACACGACACGATACGAATTCGTGTTTGTTTTAGTTGACACGAACACGATCCGAATAAAAAAAACACGACTCGACACGAATATCAGAATTTCTTAAATTTCACGCTTAAAAAACACGATAACACGGCACGACACGACTCATAATTCAGACACGAACACGACATGGCACGACTTCGGGTAAAAAAAACACGATATATCGTGTCAATTTCGGATCCATTTCGTGTCGTTCCGTGTCGTTTTTTCGTATCGTTTCTAAAATTGTCACTCCTAGTTTATACCATTTAGTCCCTTAAACAAAATTTAATACTTGATTAGTCATTATTCACAATGTACGATTAAACCTCCATTTGCTTTTTTATTTTGTCAAAAGACAAAGGTACCCCTAGACGATGTCACACGTGCTTCAACACAAACATCTCACCATTTCAAATTGACGCTCCCTTGTCCTTCCATTTTGCAAACATCAATTGCATTCCAAACACTTCAGCCACTTCGAACTAACCATCAGCTCTAACTCGATATCCAACCCTAAAATTTCTCTTTATGCGATCAAAATCTACTGCGAATCAAAACTACTAAGAAGAAATCGATCAGGTATATTTTGATTATTAATCGTTTCATTTCTATTGAACAAAATCAGATGAATGATTAATTTGTATTTCGAAACCCTAACCTTGAAAGGTACACAAATTTTACATTTACGATGATTTTCTCTTCCTATTTATTCAAATATATTGTTATATATCTCATTTAGAAGGAAATTACGACAATAATGTTAAAAACTATAGTTATGAAAACCTATTTTATGACTTGCAGGCGTTACTTTCATATACATTTTAATAATTTGAAAATAATAACAAAATTTGTGTATTTATGAAATACTTCATTAGGTTTACTTATTTTTCAGAAATTTTGAGTAATATTACCATATAAATTAAATTTATTTTGTTTATTAAGCACTTTGATTGCATTTTCATTAACAAGGTAACTAGAAAATCATAGTGAAATATGTAAATTTTTAAGAAATATTTATCAAAGGGCTACAAATTAAAGTAACTAGTTGCTATATTAATAACTTTTAAAGTCTCTGCTTGCATATATAAATTGAATTATTTATACTATTTCATTATTTAAATTATAGGAAGGATGAAAAGTTCAAATTCAGATACACCTCCACGTACAAGCTCCAATAGCCAAGAAGAAGATCATGTCGAAGAAGTGGTTAATTGCAATAAAATAAGGTCAAGTTTTTTACCTTTTAACAAGCTCGTTAAATCTATCAAATCACAAATACAGTTGCAACATTTGGTGTTATTGAAGAAAACTCCATTTTGGAAAAATTTCAAGACGATTTTTGATGAAAAAATTGCAACTGAAAGCTTTCAAAAATCAAATGCCACAATATGCACAATAATTTCATCATTCGACATATAAACGAATAAGTTTAGGATTGGTGGACGCTTGCTTGATATTGAAGAAGAACAAATTGAAACTATTTTTGGATTAGAGTGTGGTGAAGAAATGTTTAGTATTTCGCAAAAAAATAGACAAGAAACAGCTTTTGTGAAGCGATGTTTTGGGAAAGGAAAAAAATTAACAAAAGTCTTAATTGAAAAAGAAATCAAGAAAGCCATCAACGGGAAACAAACAAGAGATCAAAAAGATTTTGTGAAACTGCTATGCCTACATATCTGTTGCACACTATTTCCAAATAAGGGATCAAAGCAAGCTTGGTTCTTTATTAACTACGTTGAGAAGTTGGAGAAAATCAACACATTCAATTGGGCAAAGGCAGTTAAAGCATTTTTATTGAAGTCAACACGTAAGTATTATGCATCACCAACGAAAGTCATTGGATGTGTAATGTTATTACCGGTACGTTAGAAATGTGTAAATTGTTATTTTTCTTTTCATTCACACTTATCAAATTAATATAATGAAATGTTATTTCAATTTTGGCTTTGTGAGAGCACTCACCTCATTGAGAAAATGACAATTATAAGTGAAGAATATCCGTCTTTCGCAAGATGGAATCTTCGTGATGTAGCTCAAAAGGTCGAAGAAGTGCCAATTTCTGAATTACAGTTCCAACAGGTAACTGATATGATAGTTCTATCCAACCAAAGTAACTAATATTTTAACTCTATACAATCTAAGTAACTATTCTGCAGAAATTTGAATATTATGAATGAATATTTTTGTTTGTGTCGACATTAAGATTAACTAATACAATACGTTGTGGGTCTAACTACTTAGCTGCAACTCTATACACCAAAAACAAATATACATATTGAAAAGTAACTAATATAAGTTTTTTAATTATTTATTTCGTAGAAAAATGAAAGGGAAGTACTTGTGCGTCGAGAACAAGAGGAAAATGATGAACAACGGTTAACTGGCCTGAATAATTCAAGTAAAAATGTCAAAGAGAAGGATGATGACAGTAACTTTAAAGATAATTTGGTTCAAGATGAAGGTGAATGTCAAAATGAAAAAAGAGAAGATAATTTTTATATGAATGATATGTTTGGTGGGTATGAAGGTGAGAATGAGTGATATAGACAGTTAAACTTGAAGATAGATGAGATGAATGAAGAGAAGGGGAGCTTAAAAGAAAAAATTATGAAGCTTACAGAAGTTGAAGCAAAGCTAAAGCAAGATAATGCCACTAAAATTCAGAAGATTCGAGAGGAAACACAAATGATAATAGAGGCTATGGAAAGAGAGAGTAAAGAAAAATAACTTTGGTTCTTAGATCAAATAAGGTCTCAATCTCTTGAAATAGAAAGGCTACGAGATGAAGAAGAAAGGAGGAATAGCGCACACAGTGATGAGGTCACTGTTTTGACGTGAGAAATTATTGAAAAAAATAATGAAATCAGGAAGTTGGAAGTAGAGTTAAATACTTTTAAATCTGCTAACAAATGTAAAGAAATAATTGAAGTCCTAATTAGGCCAGAACCAATATCTAAAAGCAGCAAAGTCGAGCCAAGTTCCATGGCTAAACGTGTAAATATGAGAGTAAACAAAGTTTCGAAAGTACATAAAGATTACACATTTGTGAAAAATAAGAGAAAGAGAGAGGATGACAATGCAGCTGGTTTGGATGAAAGTTCAAATCAAGAAGAAGTAGAAAAGAGTGAGATGAAAATTGTTCCATTAATGGAAATGACACAGAGAATAATCGTCCAAGATTGTGAAATTGAAGTTTACATTCCAAATCCAGAGAAGAAAAAACTTCAAAAAAAATTGACAAGTCAAATTCCCAGTAATTTTACTTATAAACGTTGTTTTATTACTAACTTCATTATAATTATATATCATTGCAATCTTACAATTTTTATTCTAATTTTCAGCACCTACTTTTGGAATGGAGTAGGAGTTTATCTCAGTAAGAGAGAAGCAACATTGATGCTATAAAAAAAAAGCAATTACGATCCATGTAATACTATATTTATTATTCTATATTTTCCATATGATTGTTAATGTGAAAATTAGTTATACGAAATCTCTCAACAGTAAGTACTTTGTCATGCAAAAAAGTATACTTAAGAAATACTGAAATCATTATTTTGTGTAGACTATTGATGCTTATGCGGAATTGCTATGTGTTGAACTGCTTAGAGATAATAATGTTGACCACAAATCTTTGTTTACAACAACTTACTCTTTGGTAAGCATTACTCTTAAGTTTAAAATTTGACAGCTAAAGTAACTTATGTTTTTGTAATGTTACTGTTATGGTCAATAATCATATATGTTGATGAAAATAACTAATAAAGTAAGTTTTACTTCAGCTATAAACGATGAAATTCACTCATGTTATGTTTTTCTAAATAGAACTATGTCCAGAAAGGAAAGAACGTAGCTGCAACCAAACAAATATTTGAGAAAATATTAATGTACATTGGAAGTGTACATTTTATATTCTTCCCACTATTCCATGAAAACCCGGTCATTTCACTCTACTAGTATTCGACAAGCTTGCAAGCAAATGGTTGAACTATGATTTGACAAGTTATGGAGGCCCAAGAGACAAAGGGAAATATTTCAGGAAGGCTCTCCTAATGGTAAAAAATGATATAAATACTTTCTGAAATTCATTATTATATAATGCTACTTTATGTCAAGTGATTTTTATCAGATCAAACATATTGAGAAATGTGTTGGAGAGAAGAGGAATGAACTAAGCAATAATCCAAGCATTACTTTGGTACAGCCACCCAAAAAAATAGGGTCTTCTGCAACCTTTGCAAATGAAATGCCAATAGATTTAGATGCGGCTAAAATCTGGATAGAATCGTATACACATAGCCAACTCCAATTTTCTGTCCTCTACCCTCAACAAAAAGAAGATTCGTAAGTTATTTTACTTTCAATAACAAAACTTATTTCATATCAAAATTCTTTTACTAATCTTGATTTATTTTAATTAATAGGAATGATTGTGGTATTGTGGTGTCATACAATATGGAGAAATTTGCATATGGAAATGCACATGAAGAAACATTTGCAGAAAATGCAATAGACAAAATGCGGGCAAAAATGCTTATCAAGTTACTAAATTCTACTGAGCACAAAAGAGCAAAAAAGTGACTTATTTAGGGAATTAGATGCCTATAAAAGACAATGTTTTGAACAACATATTCAGTTGTTGAAGTTTTGTTAGTCAAATACTCTGTTTCCAATTTTTGACATGTATTTTACTTACAGTTGAGCTAATGTTTGTTATACATTTACATAATATTGACATTCTAATAAAGGAATGCTTGTATCATTTTATGTGAATCAAATATTGCTGGATGATAAAAAAGTGGTTTCCAACAATTGATGTCTTGTTACATAGTTAAAGTGACTAATTTTTTCAATTACAAACACAATGTCAGTGACTATTAATTGTCAAAATGAATAAAGTTGGAAACTGAAATGAAGATTAATGTGTATGAGGTCATTTTTTAAGTAACTAATTTATTCCTTTACACAAACAAAGTCACTAATTTTTTTTCATTTGTATAGTTGGAAAATAAAACGAAGGATGTTGTGTATTAAGTCATTCTTAAAGTAACTGATTTATTCCTTTCGACAAATAAAGTCCCTAGTCCCTTGAACAAGGACCTCCGATGAGGGTCAATAAAGCTTTGGCATTGGGGGTGTGGGGGCGGGGAGATGTGGGGTGGGAGTGCCGCTGGCGCGGACCCTTAAATATAAAAGAAATTTGGTTATATGGCTCGCTGAGCAACTTTTTTGCAAAAAAATATAAAACGCTAACACTAAATGTGTGTTAACAAATATTTGAAGGACTTTTTGGTAATTGACCCAAAATTAAAAATATTTTAAATTGATTAAACATTAAAAAAATGTCAAATAAAGACAGAAAATGAAATGAAGATTGATGTGTATAATGTCATTTTTTAAGTAACTGATTTATTATTTTTCACAAATAAAGCCACTAAAATATCTTCAGAATTACCGTGTTTGAATATATATAGATTATTAAATGTAAAAATTGAACATAAACAATATATGAACCTTTGAACTACACATAAACTCAGTAATTAAAAAAAATTCATCTCTAAAGTTGGAAAATAAAACGAAGGATGTTGTGTATTAAGTCATTCTTAAAGTAACTGACTTAATCCTTTCGACAAATAAAGTCACTAGTCCCTTGAACAAGGACCTTCGATGAGGGTCAATAGAGCTTTAGCATTGGGGGTGTGGGGGCGAGGAGAAGTGGGGTGGGAGTGCCGCTGGCGCGGACCCTCAAATATAAGAGAAATTTGGTTATATGGCTATTTGAACAACTTTTTTGCAAAAAAATAAAAACGCTTACACTAAATGTGTGTTAACAAATATTTGAATGGATTTTTGGTAATTGACCCAAAATTAAAAATATTTTAAATTTATTAAACATTCAAAAATTTCAAATAAAGACAGAAAATGAAATGAAGATTGATGTGTATAATGTCATTTTTTAAGTAACTCATTTATTCCTTTTCACAAATAAAGTCACTAAAATATTTTCAGAATTACCGTGTTTGAATATATTATCTTATTAACTGTAAAAATTGAACATAAACAATATATGAACCTTTGAACTACACATAAACTCAGTAATTAAAAAAAATCATCTGTAAAGTTAGAAAATAAAACGAAGGACACTGTGTATTAAGTCGTTCTTAAAGTAACTGACTTATTCATTTCGACAAATAAAGTCATTAGTCCTTGAACAAGGACCTCCGATGAGGGTCAATAGAGCTTTGGCATTGGGGGTGTGGGGGCGGGAAGACGTGGGGTAGGAGTGTCGCTGGCGCGGACCCTCAAATATAAGAGAAATTTGGTTATATAGCTCTTTGAGTAATTTTTTTGCAAAAAAGTAAAAACGCTTACACTAAATGTGTGTTAACAAATATTTGAAGGGCTTTTCGGTAATTGACCCAAAATTAAAAATATTTTAAATTGATTAAACATTCAAAAAATGTCAAATAAAGACAAAAAATGAAATGAAGATTGATGTGTATAATGTTATTTTTTAAGTAACTCATTTATTCTTTTTCACAAATAAAGTCACTAAAATATCTTCAGAATTACCATGTTTGAATATATTTACTTATTAACTATAAAAATTGAACATAAACAATATATGAACCTTTGAACTACACATAAACTCAGTAATTAAAAAAAATTCATCTGTAAAGTTGGAAAATAAAACGAAGGATGTTGCGTATTAAGTCATTCTTAAAGTAACTGACTTATTCCTTTTGACAAGTAAAGTCACTAGTCCCTTAAACAAGGACCTCCGACGAGGGTCAATAGAGCTTTAGCATTGGGGGTGTGGTGGCGGGGAGACGTGGGGTGGGAGTGCCGCTGGAGCGGACCTTGAAATATAAGAGAAATTTGGTTATATGGCTATTTGAGGGACTGTTACCAGTACTTACTGTTTATATGAACTGACTTCTTTGGTTAGACTAACAAATAAACTAAAATCATATATTTTGATTACGAACACAACAATATTAACTGTATCAAAAGTAAAAAAATGCACTACTTTTGTTTCTCATTTATTGAAACTCAAATACAAACTGATATATCAAATAAAATTTCAAATTCTATATCCAAATGACAAATGCAAAGCAATTGTAAAGAAAAAAAAATTAAAAATCAATTGCAGTCAACTACCTTTTATGGTTGATTTACAAGTTTTCGTATTATGATTCCCAACCATTTGGCACCTACTACACTTCATTGGCCTTCGGTATTCTCCTCGAGATGGTATTCTACGCTTTCTTGGTCTTCCTGGAGGAACTTTTGTTATAGGGGCTTTCAATATCACATCATTGCTAACAACTTCCTCGTCTTGTATACCAGTCACCGGAACAATAGGAAAAGAGTAACTCTTCTTGAAATAGTCAATAGTGAAATACTCCTCAACATATTGAAATATATCCTGACCATTTGATTGAATCTCAACCAAGGCGTGTGAGCATGGAAATCCACTTAATTGCCATTTGAAACAAGAACAAGCACGATCCAACAAATTTACAGTCTTACTTTCTCGCTATGAACTTGAAAAATAAACTCACTCGACCGTGTAACGTTCCACCCCCTACCAATTGTTAGTAAGTCATTCAACCTCTTGTTCATTTGATGACACCATATCATTGTCCATTTATTTGATTCTTGACATCTTCTAGAGATTTGGTTCATCATTTTAATTTGAATAGTTTCAACCAACTGTGCTATTCGTAAATATCTAGCTTCTTTAATCCAAGCATTGAATGGCTCAGCCGCATTCGAATACATCTCCCCATATCTACGTTCACTGAAAAATGCACAACACCAATGCTTCTCCGGACAATTTTGCAAGAAATCCCTCGTCAAACCACCTCCCTCATTTATCAATTCACTTCAATATTTCAGGTAAGACTCGGTAGTTGTACAAAATGCACACATGTTAAACATTTTCACCATTTTCTCCTTAAAATTTGAAGTGAATCAACGATACCTATCCCGTATGTTATTTTGAAGATGGTAAAGACAGAAAGCATGTGGAGAGTTTGAAAAATGTTTTGGAACAGCATCCAAAATTCCTTGATTGTGATCCAATATAAATGTTACCTCTCTCCCCATTGGATTTAAAACCTCCCCAAGACATTTCATAAACCAATTCCAATTACTCTCATTTTCAGCATCAACAATAGTAAAAGCAAGTGGAAATAAACATGTAACAAGTTTAAAACAAAAATAATAGTAAAAAAATTGAACAATCAAGAATATATATATGCCAATATGTTTCCACACTGATCAAGTCACTAAAAACCGTACGGAATAAATAAATTCACTACTAACAGAAAAATTATTTTCAAAATCATTTTAAGACAATTTCAAAATCATTTAATTTTAAGACAATTTCAGAAACATTTTAATGCAATGTAATAACATTAAAATCCACTGATTTACAAAGCACATCGAACAAAACTTAGTAACTGAATAATCGGAAACCAATAACATACCTTGATCACCGTTTTTTGACGTGGCAGTCAACAATGCCCCTTTGTATTTAATATACAAATGGGTCCCATCCAAGAATAGTATTGGTCTACAATACTAAAATCCTAGTACACAAGCCCCAAAGCTTATGAACAATCTCTTAAATCGAAACTCAACAACATCACGCTCAATAAAATGGAAGGAGCTTGGATTGGTTTAATCTGTTGCAATATGACATTAATTGGCTGTAAGATTTCTCCTCGTGCCCATGTAACTCAACTGTAGCAAGTTATTTTCCTTTCCACGCTAAATGGTAAGATGTATCAAACCCGTATTTTCTCTTAAAGCTACTCATTATGTCAATTGGAATTATCGAGGGCTTCTCACGAACTTCATCTAAAACATGGATGAAACAATTTGAGAAGACATCTAGTATTCAAAACACCTAGTATTCAAAAAGCTGATGTCAAATTTTATCTTTTTAAATTAGCATGCAACCAGATAAACAATTAGTTTAAACCTTAAATATTCAACAACCAATCTCAAATAGAATAAAGCGACAGAATAATCAGTGTGACTGGAATAAACACTTCCAACCGGGATTCCAAATACAATAATCCATAAGTGTAATCTATCTAACATCCAGTAATGGAATGGAAATAACAATATCTCTGAAACGATATCTAATTGAGGATGGGCAACATGCTCGACTGAACTGAGTGTCTCATAAGGAAGCAATAGTATATGTGGAGGCATCTACTACCGAGATCCTACAACTTTCACAGCAGCTGCAGCACGTTAAATGATAGGAACTCCTATGTCTGACGTCCTTGTGGCTAGGCACCTAAATGTTTTTTTATAAAAATAGAATAGATTTGGAAGAATCGGGTTAGAGCCTGAATAAAATAGTTTAAAATTTTAGCAAGTATTTAAAATGCAAAATTAACAGATGTTGTATACATGTTAGGTTTACGTGCCCTCACTTGAGATCCTCACCTCTCAACTAATGTGCACACTTAACTAATTTTTCTACCCCATCCTAGTTATGCTATCCCGCCAAACTAGTTTGAACCAAGTCTCCTACTATATCAACTAATTCGTTGTGACCGCCCGTATTACACCTATAATACGTTACCGAATTCTCATTATCGACTAGTCAATGATAAATTTCTCATTTGTTATTTCAGTTTCCACATACTTAAATTACTTTATATATCATTATCTTTCCCATCTACTGGTCACACACAGTAGTGTAAATAATAAGCATATATATTTATTACTCTTATAATATATATACTAATATAACACCCATAGGCTGAGCTGCGGTGCATGCGTACTCTGCTACCTACGCACCCATATGACCGTCAACACTAATGTTCTCACTGTTAGCCCATACTCAGGTTCTATGTTTTGAGGCACCAGTCTAAAATCCCCCCAATTGGCTCATCAGGATAAGACCGTTCCCTTTATAAGACCTTCCGTGATAGCAAGCAGCGTAGGTATGTCAATACACATAATATCACAATCAACATAATATATGCATGCACTCATCCTATACATACATAGAGTATATTTCAAGTTTATCCCATAAACTAATAATTCACATTTTATTCCCATTTCCCATTATTCCTAACATCTCTTATTAATCGAAGGGATGTAAATAATTTAATTAATTATTTCAGTAGCTACCCTCAACCCGCACCTACTGGTCCAAAATTCGGAATCATTAGAATAAGCCCAAATTATATTTTAATTCCTAATAATCATTTTTCCCAATAAAGTTACATTTTCCCCATAAATATAAAATGATGATTTGATGCTTTTTTTATTTGATTTTGAAGAAACTTAAAACTACAATGTTGTTCAGAACATGATTTTATACAAAAACAATTTTCCCTTAAAGCAAACCTAAAATCATCATAAAATGCTATTCTTTTTCTAAAACAATTTCACATGCGTTTGACTTTCGGATTCGTATGAGTTCACTTATTTAATCTCCAATTGAATCACACGTTTTTCTCAAAATTCGAAATAATCAATAAAATATATAATCCTAATCATGAGTTCTATAATCCCAATTGATATTATCTCGAATCAAAACTTCCTAAACATGGGGGTGTTTTTTAATCCAAACATCTTAGAATCTAACACGTGTTTCAACAAACTCATAATTAAGCAAGTTTAAACAATTTTCCTCTTAGGATAATTCTGAATTTCCTTTGAAGAAGATGATATGATTTCCTCCTCCTCTTTCTTCCTAAATTTTGACAGTGTATGGTGGTGGTGCAAGGTGGCTCTAGGCGTTGTTCCTCCTCTAAGACCCTTCACCTCCTTGAGAAACTCTTCACTTTCTTATAAAAGCTCTCACACTTTCTCTCCTTTGGTTTCCTCTCACTTTAATTTTTTAATTCCCCATTTGATTAGCTAAATAGTTGGTTTTAAAGTAGCTAATCCCGTATCTCTTCATATGTTGGAAATCCAAAGGTCAAAATTTGACTTTTCACTTGTCGGGTTGACCCGAGACCCTATACATATACCCGAATATAGTTTTTTGACCATTTCGACACTTCTAAATACTTTGGTTCACTCAAAATGACCATTTAGATGACCCATTTTCAATTTACCTTTTTATCCCATAATTCAAGTTTCGACACGACTAACACGCGCGTCCCGACTAAATTACTGTAACTGCCGTATTTCTCACTCACGACAATTATAACGCATTGGTAATAATTTACTACTTATTCACTAAGGAATATATAATATAATTCATACAAATAAATATTAATCCTCGTCACGCTAATTAATATTCATCTTTAATCCAGATTAATTTTCCCTTTTAATTTAAATTCATCCCATTTAAAAATCATTAAAAATACGAGGTATTACATACTTCCCCTATAATAACGTAATTTCCTTACGAAATTTGAAAAGTAAAAGTATACCTGGTAAGAATAACTCTGAATATTTATCGCGCATCTCCTCCTCGCTCCCAAGTAGACTCATCAACATTATGATTCCCCCACTGAACACGTACAAGTGGAATTACCTTCGACCTCAACCTCCTATCATTATGATCTGGGATAGCGATTGGACTCTCCTCATAAGAAATATCGTGCTGTAAATCGATCTCCTCTAAATCAATGTGAGTGTGAGCTAACTCATCCTGGAGATACCTCGTCAGTGAAGAAATGTGGAACACATCATGAATCCTATGCAAGTGCTCTGGTAACCCAAGTCTATATGCCATTGGCCCAATCCGTTCAATGATAGTAAATGGCCATACGTACCTTGGCGTCAACTTCCCCTACTTCCTGAATCTCATTATCTCTTTCATAGGAGATACATGTGATAGTACCTGGTCCCCCACGTTAAACTCTCGAAAGAAGCGCTTGCCATCAGCGCAACTCTTTTGTCTGTCCTGAGCTACCCATATACGAATCCGAATCATCTCGATTCGGGCCGAATTATCCTGAATTAAATATTTGCTAAAAAGCTTGTTATCCCCCACCTCTAGCCAACAAGCCGGAGAACGATAAGGTATACCATATAACGCCTTGAATGGAGCCATGCCTATAGTGAACTGATAAGAGTTATTGTACTCAAACTCTACCAGTGGAAGATATTGCTCCCATCATCCCCTGAAATCAAGGATACACATTCACAACATGTCTTCCAACATTTGATTAGTCAGCTCGATTTGCCCATCCATTTGCGGGTGATAGGTCGTGCTCAATCGCAACTTTATACCCATGGCCTCCTGAAAGCTCTCCCAAAAGTGAGACACAAAAATCTTGTCCCCGTCGGACACAATATTGAGAGGCACTCCGTGTAGTCTTACTATCTCTGTGATGAAAATCTGGGCATACCGTGCCGAAATGTAATCCGTACGGATCGACAGAAAGTGGGTTACCTTAATTAACCGATCCACGATCACCCATATAAAATCACAACCCATCTGGGAAGTAGGCAATCCAGTAATAAAATTCATGAAAATACTCTCCCATTTCCACATAGGAATCTTTAACGGCTGCAAAAACCCTGCCAGTTTCTGATGGTCAACCTTTACTAGTTGGTAGGTGGCACACTTCGAGATGAACTCGACAATATCCCTCTTTATTCCACTCCATCAATATTATTGACTCATATCTTGGTACATCTTATCTCCACGAGGATGTACCGCAAACTGTGATTCGTGCAACTCTGTCATCACCGCATGGTGGAAAAACCTCCCCCTCTGGGACAATTAGTCTCCCGTTAAAGCATAAGCCTCCCTCGAAAATCACTAAGTAAGACTATGTCCCCTCGACTAGAAGTTGTCGAATCCTCTCCTGACAAAACGAATTCGCTGCCTGGGCCTATACGACCCTCGTGACAATCTAAGGTGTAATGATCATAACTGACATAAAAGATCTGCAACTGCATCTTGATGTCCTAACTCCTTCCACTTCGTTTTCCATACCTCGGCCACCGCACCTACTGGCTTATGGCTCAACGCGTCTGCCACCATGTTATCCTTCCCCATGTGATACTGGATATCGAACTGACAGTCCTTCACAAATTAAATCCACCTATGATAACGCATATTCAGCTCTCTCTGAATGAATACATACTGTAGCGACTTATGATCTGTGAATAGGTGAAATTTCTCTCCCATAAGGTAATGTCTCCAAATCCATAGAGCAAACATGACTGCAGCCATCTCCAAGTTGTGGATGGGGTAATTCCTTTTGTGAGGCTTAAGCTTACGAGAAGCATAAGTTATGGCCTGGTCCTCGTACCGGATTACTCCCCCAAGTCCCTATAAGGACGCATTATTATACACTAGGTACTCCACTCCCGGCCTAGGTAGTGCGAGGATTGGTGCTGAAGTCAACTTGTCTTTAAGCTCATCGAAAGACAACCAACATGATCATACAATATGAATGGTACCCCTTGCGTGTTAAGTTATTCAACGGCCCCGTAATCTTCGAAAATCCCCCAATAAACCGCCTGTAGTACCCTGCTAACCCCAAGAAGCTACGCTCCTCCGTCGGTGTTGTAGATTGTCCCCACCCCCTCACCACTGACACCTTACTAGGGTCCACCAATATCCCCTTATCAGATACGATATGCCCTAAAATTTAACCTCACGCATCCAAATTACGCACTTCTCATACTTAGCATACAACTGATGCTCTCGTAGTGTCTGCAAAACTCGACGCAGGTGATCGATATGCTCGTCCTCAGTCTGGGAATAAATTAGGATGTCATCTATGAAGACAATGGCAAACTGATCTAAGAATTCTCTAAATACCCTATGCATTAAGTCCATGAACACAACTGGTGCATTGGTTAGCCCAAACGACATAACCCGAAATCATAGGATCACATCTCTTTAGAAAGGTAGTTTTAAACACATCTTGCTCGTGATTCAACTTCATTTCCCCTTGTCTAATTCTGACTTTGTCTTTCGTTTTACCCGTGCATCTATGTTCATTTCATACATTACCACGTCTTCTCCTCGATAAAGATATTTAAAATCTCAACTAACTAGGGCTGCCATACACCCTATGTCCTGTGCATTACTGTACAAATCAATGAAACGTAATATACTGATTTTAAATTGAGCCTTATATGTTTGGCTTGATTATACGGTAAGGTTATACTTAATTTCCCTACCAATCGCAACTTAATCATTATTTAGGTTGCCTCACCGATCTATCGTGGTGTAGGCATTCTACAATGTTTCTCACGCCAACCCCATATGGTCCTACTAGCCTTAAATCGTAATATAACTATTAACTCACAGCTTATAACCACATATACGTGTAATAGCTAACGTACTAATCCCATGTACTAAAGGTCAAACATTCCCCAACTTTCGACATTCTCTAAGTTTCATGCTTGGGATGTCTCGCAAAGAGAAATCCAAACAAGGAACCCCTCGATACACTACTAACTAACATGGTCAGTCGTCGAGATCCGTTAGGCCCTCAGCACATAACTTGTACCCCAAATACCCATCTCCTGACATAAAAGTATACTCGTTTACTCTAATGTTGCTAAAGACGATATACAATACAACACTCCCATTATCACTAGGTGTTCGGCGCTAAATTAATAACGATTTATTTCTCTCTGCTCGACAATAAACCCATAACCCTGAATCACATCAGTAAACCTCCCTACTCACCTGGATCAATTACAACAAGACAACATACTCACCGAAGTCTATGATATCATTATATATATATATATATACACACATGTGTGTGTGTGTGTGTGTGTGTGTGTGTGTGTGTGTCTGCAGGCTTAACCATCTTTTGAGGTGATGCTTCGCCCAAAACAATATACCTCACCCTGGAATAATGAGCACGATAGTCTTATCACATAACCTACTACCGCTCAAACCCTCGGTATCCAGTCTCTACAAATGATTATAATAAATTATACTTTCGTAATTCTCAAAAGTAGTAAAATTAATTACCCAATACAAACATCCCCTAGTGTACACACCCGCTTCCCTCCCCCCCCCCCCCCCCCCCGCATGTGACACCAAAAGTCCCGCTACCCAACGATAAATACCTCCATAATAAGGCTGACATTGCTAACGCGCCCACTAAACCCAACTCACCCGCGAATTTTAGTGTTATTATATATATATATATATATATATATATATATACCGTGACAAATTGGTCACACAAAAATTTTCGCCATTCTTTCCAAGGATACACTAACTATCGAAATTAATGTACCTCCAAACGCTGGTAGTGCCTACAGTACACGTGGCATGGCTGTATAACGAATGTTATAAGCACGTCCATATGGTAGTGGCTCCTATTGCTGTGGAGCTGGTGTTGCGGGGGTAACATCACCTACTTCCCCATGTTGAGCACTTTGTTGTTATGTTTTACCCTGCTGCAGGCAGCCTCCCCTCTTAGGACCCTACTGTCCATATTTAAAGCACTGGCCCGAAAATCTCCTCTGCTTTTGACCCTGCTGGCTCTGGTCATTGGACCGAGGTTCTTCTCCAACCTGTTGCAGGCAGTCTTGACGTTTATGGCCCCATTTTCCACATTTAAAACATCTTTTCATGAAATCTCCCTGTTCTTGGCCTTGTTGGCCCAAGTTGTTTTGGTGCTGCCCACCATTTCCATCGTCCCCTTGGCCCTGACGGCTCTAAGGGCCCTATCGCAACTACAACGGTGCTTCCTCACTATTATTACCTTTTGTCCTGCCCGATTGACTAACTTCTCTTCTTCTTTTACCCCTATAAGCTGGACACAACGATTTCGGTAATGCAATATTGTAGTAGTAATTTCTTGTGCCCCTATACTCGCCACCTCTGTGACTATCACCATTCCCTAGGGTTCCTGAGGCACTTATTGATTTTGTCAGCGATGTCAGTTCGTCCCTCTCTCCTGAGTGACATCTGAAATTAAGTCAATTTATATGAGTTCACCATCAATATAACAATTAATAGCAAAAGTACGTAATCTCAAACACGTAAGGATAATGCAACAATCCTAATAGTAGGGTTGTATGTCAAAGAACGCTACGCTGAAAGCGTAATAAGACGCACAGATCCTAAGGACTCTAGAACCTGATGCTCTAATACTATCTTTGACACCCCGCCTAATTAAATACCGGGTGATCAGTGCTTTATTAAATTAAAACCGGATATCCAGTTGGTGCATTCTTAGCATCATTGTCGATTTTTTTTTAATATTTACTAACCACCTAGTATTCAATTAGCATGCAACCAGATAAACAATTAGTTTAAAACTTAAACATTCAACAACCAATCTCAAATAGAATAAAGTGACAGAATAATCAATGTGACAGGAATTAACACTTCTAGTCGGGATTCCAAATACAATAATCCACACGTGTAATCTATCTAACATCTAGTAATGAAATGGAAATAAAAATATCTCTGAAAAGATATCTAACTAAGGATGGGAACATGCCCAACTGAACTCAGTGTCTCGTAAGGAAGGAATAATATATGTGGAGGCATCTACTACCGAGATCCAGTAACTTCCACAACAGCTGCAACACATTAAATGATAGGAACTCTTAGGCCACGCGTCACTGTGGCTGGGCACCTAAAATGTTTTTACAAAAAGAGAATATATTTGGAAGAAACGGGTCAAAGCCCGAGTATAACAGTTTAAAAATTTAACAAGTGTTTAAAATGCAAAATTAGCAGATGCTGTATACATGTTAGGTTTACTTGCCCTCACTTGAGATCCTCACCTCTCAACTAATGTTCACACTTAACTAATATTTCTACCCCATCCTAGTTATTCTATCCCTCCTAACTAGTTTGAACTAAGTCTCCTACTATATCAACTAACTCGTTGTGACCTCCCGTATTACCCATATAATACGTTATCAAATTCTCATTATCGATTAGTCAAGGATAAATTTCTCATTTGTTATTTCAGGTTCCACATGCTTAAATTACTTTAGATATCATTATCTTTCTCATCTACTAGTCACACACGGGAGGGTAAATCACAAGCATGTATATTTATTACTCTTATAATATATATACTAATACGACACCCCTAGGCTGAGCTGCGGTGCATGCGTACTCTGCTATCAGGTCCCGATACATCGCATACTAAATAAAGGACTACCGGTTCAGAATCACTCTCGAACCATATAAATACGATTTGAAACGTATAAATGTGATAATTGATTAAACTAAATTTACAAGTTTCCAAGAACCCTTATTTAATTAGAGTCTACTTTTAAATCAAATAAATACAGCCCCTAAACATGCATCTAAATCAACTCATTAGAAATAAAGCATGCAACGCAGTAAATATGCCGAGACACAGATTTCAAGAAAAAAAACCTTTCGGGTAAAACCTTTATTTCACTATGAATAATAAATCGCAACTTATAATTACATAGATAAATCTGCAATGGATCAACGCGTAGCTACCCCACAAAGACACGTAGTCTTGAACTCAGCAAGAGAATACACGCAACACCCTCTAAGGACTCGCAGCCCAAACAACAAAGGAAGAACCGCAGCACTCCACAATGACACGCAATCATAACACTTTGTAGAGACTCCCTTAGCAATGACACGCAACCCTCGGTTGCAAAGATCTCCCCACAAAGGCTGAACAATATCAAAGCTTGTGATCTAGGGTTCCAAAAGATTCACAAAAGTAATTGGGATTTTTGTGTGTGAATCAAAAAGATGTTTGGCACATAAAAAAAATGAAGTCTTGTTGTGTTTGAACTCTTAGAAACGTTTTCTCAAAGACTTGGAAAATACACCACCGAAATAGGTATATATATATAAAAAACTTTGAGATGGTAGAAAATCTCACGAAATTGCTCTATTTTATCAAGACTGGATCGGTCCGGCTTGGAGGCGGATCGGTCCATTTTTGAAAGAGGCTTCTTTGATTTGCCTGCGATCCGGGGTATACTGGTTCTGATGCAAAGCGGATCGGTTCGGTATGGAGGCGGATCGGTTCTTTTTTAAAATAAGCGGACCTGTCCAATTTACCAGAAAACAAAAAATCATTTAAAAATCTTATTTTTTTATAAAAACATTTTATAAAAATTTCCCAATACTAAGTATGAAACTTTAAAGGACTTAAAAACAAAACTTTACCAAGTTCATTCTTGTAGAGGTTATGATGTTGAACACGCTTTGATATTCGGATTCGTTGATGTAGATACGATCTTGAATTTCTTCAACGGTGTAACGGCGTACAACATACAAAATGATAATGGACAAAAATGTCCTTACACACAATTGGAGGCGAACATAGTTCCAAGCCTATGGGATACTCACATACCTACGCACCCATATGACCGTCGACACTAACGTTCTCACTATTAGCCTGTACCTAGATTATATGTTTTGAGGCACCAATCTAAAATCCCCCATATAGGCTCATCAGGATAAGACCGTCCCCTTTATAAGACCTCCCATGATAGCAAGCAGTGTAGGTATGTCAATACATATAATATCACAATCAACATAATATATGCATGCACTCATCCTATACATACATAGAGTATATTTCAAGTTTATCCCATAAACTAATAATTCATATTTTATTCCCATTTCCCATTATTCCTAACATCTCTTGTTAACCGAAGGGATGTAAATAGTTTAATTAATTATTTCAGTAGTTACCCTCAACCCGTACCTACTGGTCCAAAACCCGAAATCATTAGAACAAGACCGAATTATATTTTAATTCCAAATAATCCTTTTTCCCGATAAAGTTACACTCTGCCCATAAATATAAAATGATGATTTTAGGTTTTTCTGATCCGATTTTGAAGAAACTTAAAACTACAAAGTTGTTCAAAACATGATTTTTTACAAGAACTCGCTAGCACGCTACCAATTTGTCCTTAAAACAAACCTAAAATCATCATAAAATGTCCATCTTTTTCTAAAACAACTTCACATGCGTTTGACTTTCAAATTCGTATGAGTTCGCTTATTTAATCTCCAATTGAATCACATGCTTTTCCCAAAATTCAAAATAATAAATGAAATATATAATCCGAATCATGATTTCTATAATCCCAATTAATATTATCCCAAATCAAAACTTCCTAGACATTTTTTTTATCCAAACACCCTCATCATAAAATGTTCATCTTTTTCTAAAACAATATCACATGCGTTTGACTTTCAAATTCGTATGAGTTCGCTTATTTAATCTCTAATTGAATCACATGCTTTTCCCAAAATTCAAAATAATAAATGAAATATATAATCCGAATCATGATTTCTATAATCCCAATTGATATTATCCCAAATCAAAACTTCCTAAACATGTTTTTTTATCCAAACATCCTAGAATCTATCATGTGTTTCAACAAACTCATAATTAAGCAAGTTTAAACACCTTGCCTCTTAAGATTATTCGAAATTTCCTTTGAAGAAGATGATGTGAGTTCCTCCTCCTCTTTCTTTCTAAATTCCGTTGGTGTATGGTCGTGGCGCAAGGTGGCTCTAGGTGTTGCTCCTCCTCTAAGACCTTTCACCTCCTTGAGAAACTCCACTTTTTGTAAAAGCTCTCACAATTTCTCTCCTTTGGTCTCCTCTCACTTTAATTTTTCAATTCCCCATTTTATTAGCCAAAGAGTTGGTTTTAAATATAATCCCGTATCTCTTCATAGGTTGGAAATCCAAAGATCAAAAATTAACTTTTCACTTACCGGGTCGACCTAAAAATGACCCGAGACCTTATATATATATATATATACACCCGAATATAGTTTTCTACAATTTTTACCCTTCTGGACACTTTGGCGCAGTCGAAATGACCATTTGGATAACCCATTTTTCATTTACCTTTTTTATCCCATAATTCAAGTCCCGACATGACTAACACGCGCATCCCGACTAAATTAGTGTAACTGTCGTATTTCTCACTCACGACAATTATATTGCATTAATAATAATTTATTACTTGTTCACTAAGGAATACTCAATATAATTCATACAAATAAATATTAGTCCTCGTCACGCTAATTAATATTCATCTTGAATCCGGATTAATCTCCCCTTTTAATTTAAATTAATACCATTAAAAAATTATTAAAAATTCGGGGTACTATATTGACGTAAAAGGAGAGATAAATGAAAGGTAGAGAAAAAATTAATAAATGAATGGAGATATATTTATTACTCTATTAAAAAACTCAATTTATATTCTGTAATTCTATATTATTGTGCCACGTCGGGTTTGAAAACTCGTAATATCACTTGAGAGCTTTTTTTTAGGAGAGATAAACCTACGACTCAAAACACGTGGCGATAATCCATTAATGTGTAATGCGCATATGGGTCTAATATACACCGTATAAACCTTTATTTGCTCTCAAACCACGTCTATCTCTCTCTAAAATTGCCTCATCAAAAGAGGGCACTGTCACATTATCTCTCCCCCATTGGCACCATATCTCTCTCTCATGGATACACAAAATGTGCCCCGATCCATGAGTTGAACTAATTAGGGTTTCCATGTGTGATGGTGAGTGAAGGACAGGTTGGTGGCATTGTGATGGTGATAAAGTGATGTGGTGACCCCATATCTTATATAAATCTGATTCTTCTCACATTGTTGGTACACACATCCTCCCATAGTTTCTATCTTTAAGTAAGGCAAATTGTCTTCTCGTAAATAAATTTAGCTCTCTTAAATTGATTTTTTACTAAGCTAACAATTTGTCTCTCTTAATATATATATGTGTGCATGTAGTTTGATAGACATTTCATAAATTTTCTCTGAGTATTTAAATACAGAAAATTTCTCCCTTACTCATCATTTTTACCTAATTTTTTTACTTCATCTCTTTTTACTCTAGGGAATCTTCATTTGTGGAGAAAAATGAAAAACGACATAAATGTATTTGTATGAGGATGATAGAGGTGCAATCATTTAAAACCACAACACCCGTCTTCATACGCACTAACTTGTTTTCAAGTCAATTGTCATAGGCAAGGTTTTTAATTTTTTAATTTTCTACATTTCATATATTTTGAACGCGTATTAATGTTGCCTAATTTTGGTTCTTATATACAATTTTACCGTTGCCCAATTTTGGTTCTTATATAAAGTTTTAGTCTAAGGGGTAAATGAAGGGGAAAAGGATTTGTTATTTCTTAAATGTCACTACAACATTTTGGATATTTTACTTAATAAATTTTCTAGGGAAAAACTGTATATATGATCCACAGTCAATGTACATTGTTCTAAGAATCTTTTATTTCATAGTTAAATCTCAACTCCATATAATAATGTAGCCATGTAAATTATTCTCATTATAAATAATATGTTTGTAAGCAATTTTGTAATCTTTGTATTGCAAGTATATTCCTTACAAGTTTAAAACTTTGTTTTCACTACAAAATATGATAAAGTAAAACACATAGTTTTCTAAATGTGTGCTCAACGATATTTGATATATTATGTGTTTTTAAGTTTTATATAATGAATTCCATTACGTGTAGTGAATTTCATAATGTTTATATATCTAAATATATTCAGGAAATTATACTCAAGTTAAAATTGATATATAATCTATCTTAGGTCCCATAATTCCTTGTATTTTTATACTTTTGAATGTTTGTAAGGGCTTGCCCCACCCTTTGGTCTAATGGAAAGACTTTTGTTATTGCCAAGTCATTATTTGTTGGTTGTCAATTACTCCATGGATGTAATCGTCTTCTTTATGCCTGAATGTTCTTCTTTTGATCCTTGTAGCCTGAAAATAGGTTAGGTCAAACTGTGTCAAAAATTCACCTGGTTATAGAGCCATCCACCCGTTTAGGATTTCTCAATCGACCAAAGTCGAAACGTTTAGTGCCTAGGGATCCTTAGGTCTTTTGCTTGCTTGTGAAATTATTGATGCTTTCATGTTTTTAATGCTAAAAGCATATGACCTCAAAGTGTTAATTAAGTGTAATCACGCCAAGGCATTCATGTTCAGTGACCAAACTTTGATCGGACATAATAATCATTCATAGATAAAAAAGTGTTAATCTGCCAATTGGAACAATAATGACGTTAATTGTATTGAGTTAAACTTATAGTGTTCTAGGAAACAAAAGTTCAAAACTCAATATAAAGCTAGAAATGAAATTTTCAATACATAAGCTTGCTAAAAATAAAACTTCATAAAATTGACCTCATTCTAGGCCCTAAGGATCTCCATGCCCCGCATTGTTTCCAAATGGTAGGATCCCTATAGACCATATCTAATTTTTTGAATGGTTCTTCCCAGTTGGGACCTCACTTGCCAACTGATCGCTTCCTCGCACTACCGAGCACTTTTATGAGGATGTAATCTCCGACCTAGAACCTTCTTGGGTTGACGCCTTTATTGTATTGCTTGGCAAATTATTATTGGTTGGAAACTAACTTGATCATGGATTATTACCTTCGCTCACCGGTTAGGTTGAGCTCAGTCCTTATGATTTCTCTATTCAAGTATTGATCGGTAACAGTCATTCTTATGGATGGCAAATCAGCTTCGAAAGGGGTTACAACTTCTATCATGTAAGTTAAGGCAAATGGTATTCCCCCATTGACCTCATGGGCATAGTACAATATGCCCAAAGGACGTGAGGAAGCTCGTCCACCCAAGAACCTTTTGCCTTCTCCAATCTTTTTTTTCATGCCATTGAGCATTGTTTATTGGAAGCCTCGGCCTGCCCATTGATTTGGGGGTAGATTATGAGTTAATGTGGTTCTTGATGCTATGGTTGTCGCAAAATTTTTGAAATGGTGCGCTTTAAAATTGAGTCCCATTATTTGTGATGATCATTCTTAGGACGCAAAAATGATTCACAATATTCCTTAATATAAATGCTGATCATACGAGTCTCTTTGATGTTCACTAATGATTCAGCTTCAATCCACTTTGTGAAGTAGTCTGTTTCGACTAGGAGATACTTACGATTTCCTGATGCTGTAGGTAGTGTGCCCACGATGTCCAAATGGTGAAGCATTCGCGAGAACTTTTGACACTTCTCTCATCTTCTGATGCATGAAACTTCATCCTTGTGTATGTACGACCACCAATAACTTTCCTCGATCACTCTGAATGCCATACCTTCCCCTGCGTGGCTTCCATAGATATCGCCATGAAGTTTATTCAAGACTTGGTCGACGTCACTTGGGTGAACACATTGAAGGCGGGTACTTATAAAAGATCTCTTGTAGAGTTTGCCTTCACGTGTCAAGTAGAAACAAGCAACTTTTATTTTGATCTAATGGGCTTGTTTCTTGTTGGTTAGTAAGAAGTCCTCTTAAAAATAAGTTATGATCGAATCCATCCAGCTGGGAGCTTTCTAGACGGTGAGGACTTGCTCGATGACCTTCAGTCTTTTAAAGCCTCTATGGGCGAGGAACTCCACCTCGATGGTGTAACAACCCAGGTTTTTAAGCGACTATTTTATACTATTTTGCCTAATGGGCTAATTTTATAAAATAGGGAATGTTGGAGTAAATATTATCTCCCGTGAGATTTAGGGATAATATTTACTATGTTCTGACTATTTACCGTTATGAGAAGGTAAATAGTGTTATATTGTGTATTTTGCGTCGTAATATGTAAAACGACGGTTATGACCTATATTTAAATCGGGTATAATTAATGAATTAAAAATGGAATTTGAACGTAAAAATAGTTCACACTTTTCCGAATGCCAAATAGGGGGTGCGGTTGTTTTTAGAATAGTCGAGATAGTCGAAATAAGTGCCCAGTTGTAATTTTTGAGACTTAGGCATTTTGAGGGGTTATGACTCAATTAAGTGGTTACGAGTCATTTTAGTGGTGTATTAACGATTAAAAGTGGGGATTCATGTTTTGAGACCCGTATAAGTTCCCCCACCCCTTTTTTCTTTCTTCATTTGTGTTAGAAGCCCAAGGAGAGAGGGAGAGAGAAGAGAGAGTTGGGAGAAATGGAGAGAAAGAGAGAGAAATGAAGATTTAGACCGGATTTTCGTTGCTACCGGAAGAGGATCAGAGACTACGAACCTCGAGGCAAGTTTCTTACTTGCTAGATATTGATTTAATGTGATAAATTGCATGTATAGTTAGGTTTTAGAGATTTAACCCATAAATGGGTATTTGTTGATTTTGATGATTAAACCCTTAAATCTTAGTTTTAATTTGATTTGAGGATATATTATTGGTTGTAAATGGTGTAGGAATGATTTGGTAGAGTTAGATGTTGTTGATGTTGGGTAAAAGCAAAGGATGGAGGTTTTGGGATTTTAGGGTTTATGCAACCCGTCGCCCAAACTGGGCAAAATCCCAGGACCGAATCGATTCGGTCCCAAGGGCGAATCGATTCGGATAAGGAGAGGGTTACAGGTCTTGCAGACCGAATCGATTCGGATTGAAACCGAATCGATTCGGCAATTGCAGAAGGTCAGTTTTTGCTCACCGAATCGATTCGGCTGTTTAGCGAATCGATTCGCAAGGGCGAATCGATTCGGTTCCCCTGTTTTTTGTGAGATTTTCTTATTTTGATTTTAGCCCTTTTTCTTTTAGGTCCAAGGTTTAGGAACCTTCCTTTGGGAAGTAATTAAGAGTCATAGAGGGTGGTTTTGGGTAGACTAATGCCCTAAGATGATAATGGGATATTTAGGCTTACCGAGGGCTAAGTGGCGTAGGTTGATATCCGAATGATTTAGGAGATTAACCTAGAAATGAAATTTGGAAGTTAAAATATTTCGGTTGAGTTTATGAGAGACACTCCATTATGGGGACTCACTTTGAGGGTTTATGAATTATATAACCTATTCGAGGCTATTTTGAGGTTAGTGGCACTTTGGGTCTTAGGTCATTAATAAAATATATGACTTAATAAGAATAGTATGCACCTTCTAAAGCTGGTGCTTAATGGCTAAATGGATGATTTTTGGAAATATAAAATATGAGTTTCAAAAATGGAAAAAGTAATGTTTTTCATAAATGATAATTTATGGATACACACCTCTCTAAATCGCTATCATAAGGGAAGTCGCGCGCGTTGTGGTGAAGCCCCCTGGCTAATGATGCAGGGTGGATATAGTCCCTAGGCCATGGGAGCGCTTATGGTTGTATATTTTCTGCGGGGGTAGGGAGATTTCGGGTGTGGTCTTGGCTACCACACAGGCTCATGGCCGCTTCCCGACGTTTCGATAGGATCCCAGGTTGTCTTGGAGGCCCTGGAAGATGATAGCCATTTAGGGGCGCGCACAGTGGGGAAACCCGGACGGACGGTCTTAGAATCGTTATATATATATATGTATGAATATAACTATTCTAAATCAAGTTGGACTTGATGTATGTAAATGCCATATAGAGCATGATGAAGTGCCACGAAGAGCACGATGTAAGGCCATAAAGAGCCTATGATGATGATTATATTCCTGATAAGGAAGATATTTTTATAAAGCGAACAATTGTGATAAATGCCTCTAGAGCATAAAAAGTATGATTATATTTCCTGATAAGGAACAAATTCATGAAATGAATTAGTGTATGATGAAAGTAATTTGGTAAACATTTGATAAAGTGTTGTACCATTTATGTGTATATTCCTAAAGATAGAATTAGGAATTGTGCCAATAGATGATGGAGGGGTTTTACTTTTATATTTTCTTTGTGTAGCTGTAGATGTGACCTCCCACACTTATGCACACACATGTATTTATTTATTATTTCGTGCTTAGGGTCTAATGTATCTCGACGATCAACCTTGCCTAAGTAGTAGTGTATCGGGGGGGTTCCTTGTTTGGATTTCGCTTTGCGAGACACCCCACGCACGAATAGGGCATAGTGTTGAGACTGGGGAGAAGTTAACCTTTAGTACTTAAATTAATTAGGACAGGGTCTAATGTATCTCGACGATCAACCTTGCCTAAGTAGTAGTGTATCGGGGGGGTTCCTTGTTTGGATTTCGCTTTGCGAGACACCCCACGCACGAATAGGGCATAGTGTTGAGACTGGGGAGAAGTTAGCCTTATGTTCTTTCTATAACCTGAGCATCATTCACATTGCGCTAGGTTGCTGCTAGATTGAGAGGTGAGGAATATTATTGTTATCTGCGAGAGATTTACGCACTTACCTGCCATGCATTTTAGTCACATGGTAATCATATCAAACCCGGCCCTGACCGGTTTCTATATTTCTTTGTGCTGCATATTCCTTGCCGTTACAGGTGCTCCTCCGCATGGACACCCGTATTTACATATTCCTTTCCAGTTGTCATGGAGCTACAGCATATTGCGGATGTTGTAGGATACTTGTAGTAGACGCTCCTCTCTATTGTACTCTAGCTATGTTCAGTACTTTTATTCGGGCGTGTTTGCCCAAGGTATTGCACTCATTTATAATATTGTAAATATTGATTGTAATACTTAACATATCATTTGTATTGGTCTGTGCACCGACAGCTTATTCGGTGATTATTTGTTGTATTGTTATACTTTATTCATCGATTTTTGATACCCACCGTTTTTACAAATGGGATTGTCTAAGTGTTTCTCTTTTACCTTTAAAATTTTTTTGTATATGACAATCCGTTTTCTAAAATGATTGGTGGTTATCTCATACTATTATTTTAATCGACAGTGATGCTAAGAATGGACCATCTATGATTCCTGTGATTATTGGAGTATTGGGATGGCCACCTATTATTTTAGTAGGCGGGTTGTCACAGATGGTATCAGAGCATTAGGTTCTAGAGTCCTTAGGAATCTGTGCGAATGTTTTACGTCTTTTGCGTTTCTCTCTCTGTTTGAGGTAGAGCCTTATGAATAAGGTCGTTAAATTCTCTTGTGAGATTTCGTTCTCCTGCTATGGTATGAGAACCCCGAAGATCTTTTGCGCGATCGTGTGATGGCTTGTAAGCCGTTAGATGAAGGGAGTTGAGGAAGGCCGTTGTGAAGGCGTCATAGGATGGGATTACTATAAACTGTAGGCTGTGGTTGGGAATAAGGACCGCTTTGGAGGTCTCCCCCTTTGTAGCATTACCTTATAATGCTTCCGTGACTACTAAGTGCGGTGAAAATAGTTTTCCCACGTACCGCTGCCGGTAGAGCTTGGTACTATGCTTGGGACTCCGAGCAATGTCAATTCGGAGTTGAGAGGTTCTTTGTTAGGACCACAAGTTGAAGTTCGGTTGGTTAGAGGAAGTGTAACCTCGTTCGGTGAGAACGTAAGGCCCGAGAGTTTTGGCCTGGAGTTGGGTATAGGAGTGCTCAGGTGTGAGGATTTGAGGAAAACCTTTCACCCTTAGGAGTAAGGTTGAAGTGGCGGTTATGATAGTCGCCTCGATGTGGAGGGGCAGAATGTTTTTGCCCATAGAGAGAGCCTCTCAGCGGAAATGCTAGGCTCATAAGTAAGTGTTGGAAACACTTTTGGAGAAGTAGTGTTCATGAGACCCCACTGGTGGACATCCACCTGGGGAAGGCTCGTGGAGCTAAGGTCGGGGAGGCTGGTAGGATGTTCTCCTTGCTGAAGAAGTCAAGGGAAGTATGCGTTCTGATCTTGTCGATTGAGGATAACCGGCAAGAATAGGACTCCTAGTTGAGTCTTTGATGGAAGTAGTTTGGTTCGGGTAAGACTAGAATGTCGTGTCTTAGAACTATCGGTAGCAGCCCCGGGAGGGTGGCTAGTATGTTGGTGGAACTTTCTAACTAAGGTGCAAGTAGTGCATTCCTTAGGTAAGATGGGAGTATATTGGTGCTAGCCCTAGATTCGGGTGCGTATATCGAGCTTGTGATGGTATCGGTATGTATTTCTATATATAGTAGTAAGTACATTTATATGGCTTCCATGATAGGGGAGTTCTGTCTTTTCTTTCACACTCGTTATGGGGCGAGTGTTGATATATGTGGTACGTGCTACTTGTATTATATATTATACGAGTAGAGATATTCTTAGATTGGTTGGGGTGATAGCAAGCGAATATATCGCGAGGCTATCCTAGTTCTCGTTCTAGGAGGAGGACTAGTTGTTCTATAACATCTCCCCTGGATACGGGTTGAGACTTTATAGAGGTGGTTTACGATGTGTAGATAGTTTCCTTTATTTTTATTTTTATATTTTATTCTTTTTGCTTGCTTTGTTTGCCTTGCTTGTGTATGCTATTGCCTTATCTCCATGACCGGCTAGTTAAGGTGACTGTGTGGAGGGGTTCCTTGTTTGGATTTCGCTTCGGCGAGACGCTCCACGCATGAACCTTAACGACGTTGGGAGTGGAGAGATGTGCATTTTCTTTTCTGTTCTTTTCTTCTTTATTTTCTTTTCTGTTGGTTAAGTGTTGGGTTGGAAGGTTTAGCCAAGAATCACGTATATGAGTGATTAAGGGCTAAGTTCATGTGCGATATATGAACACTATGATAGTTTTCCTCTGACTAACGTGGGGGAAGACTAAGATTATAGAAGTCCGATAGGGACTTATGGTTATGCCTTAATGAGAAGGCCATTTGTGCGGAGGTATATGTGTCTCTTGGGGTAGAGTAGTGGTGGCATCTTACTGAAAGTAAATGCCTCAGTCGATTGTTATGATAGGACTTAGACGTATATATGTAGTAATAGAGTTTCGAGTTAGGATTCCGTCGATCCCGATCATGTGTCTTCGACCGTTACTTCTCGACGACTGACAGTGCGAGGTAGTAGTGTAACGGGAGGGTTCCTTGTTTGGATTTCGCTTCGGCGAGACGTCCCACGCATGAAACCGAGCTAATGACGGAAGTCGGGAAAGGTCTTGGACACTAGGGATATTTAGTATTATACTTATACGACTAGGTTAGGATATATAGATTGACCTTAGGATTCTTAGGATGCTAGGCCCTTAGGGCATGCGGCGTTAGTTTAGGAAGATGGTTGGGAGTTGACCACAATAAGTTGTGGGTTAACTCTAAGTAGGATTTGGTCCCTAGACGACAAGTATGGGATTTTGAGCTCGTTAGGATGTTTCCTTCCGCTAAGGCAATGCGGATGGGAGTAGTATAGGCGCCGAGTAGATACCGTCTTAGAGTTTATTCTTGGCATAGAATGCCAAGTGGAGTGAGCTTCACCGAGACGAGACATTCGTGTCAAGGTATAGGTAAAGTCTCCAGGAAGAATGGAAACCGTTGGGGATATGGGGTATATCCTACCACCCCTAAGTGGAAGGGTGGATTTGATTTAAGGTGAGATCGGAGTAGAAATTCTGTGGATCGAATTTCCTTACAATAGTTCGGATCGTCTTCGATTAACGTTAGGCCGTGCATAGCCTAGTGTAGATGGCAATATGCCTTGTCTACTCGTTGGAATGGAAACAGCGAATAGTATATTCCTGGGACTGGGAGTGGTCCGGGAACCTTCCTTTAGATTGGGCTCAGTGAGCAAGTAGACTTTTGAGGGATACACCAACGCGAATAGAAGTTAGTAGTGTTGGGGTTAGCGATTGTAAGATAGTGTAGTTATTCCCTAGTAAGGGTGTGACGTGTTTCGGAAAGTAAGGCAATTAGTGCCGAGCTTGTCTGGGTATCTCCTCCCGTAGTAGAAGGGTAGGATCGATGGTTTCTGAGATCGATAGCGATGACCTTAGTCTGAGTCCTATGGGGACATCTCTATTCGGGGGTTTGTCAGTATGATGGCACGGTTTTTATTATAGTATACCCTTTATATGGTTATGGGTTACGCCTGAATTTTGAGGGCAAAATTCCCCTTTAAGAGGGGGAGTATGTAACAACCAAGGTTTTCAAGCGACTATTTTATACTATTTTGCCTAATGGGCTAATTTTATAAAATAGGGAATGTTGGAGTAAATATTATCTCCCGTGAGATTTAGGGATAATATTTACTATGTTCTGACTATTTACCGTTATGAGAAGGTAAATAGTGTTATATTGTGTATTTTGCGTCGTAATATGTAAAACGACGGTTATGACCTATATTTAAATCGGGTATAATTAATGAATTAAAAATGGAATTTGAACGTAAAAATAGTTCACACTTTCCCGAATGCCAAATAGGGGGTGCGGTTGTTTTTAGAATAGTCGAGATAGTCGAAATAAGTGCCCAGTTGTAATTTTTGAGACTTAGGCATTTTGAGGGGTTATGACTCAATTAAGTGGTTACGAGTCATTTTAGTGGTGTATTAACGATTAAAAGTGGGGATTCATGTTTTGAGACCCGTATAAGTTCCCCCACCCCTTTTTCTTTCTTCATTTGTGTTAGAAGCCCAAGGAGAGAGGGAGAGAGAAGAGAGAGTTGGAAGAAATGGAGAGAAAGAGAGAGAAATGAAGATTTAGACCGGATTTCCGTTGCTACCGGAAGAGGATCAGAGACTACGAACCTCGAGGCAAGTTTCTTACTTGCTAGATATTGATTTAATGTGATAAATTGCATGTATAGTTAGGTTTTGGAGATTTAACCCATAAATGGGTATTTTTTGATTTTGATGATTAAACCCTTAAATCTTAGTTTTAATTTGATTTGAGGATATATTATTGGTTGTAAATGGTGTAGGAATGATTTGGTAGAGTTAGATGTTGTTGATGTTGGGTAAAAGCAAAGGATGGAGGTTTTGGGATTTTAGGGTTTATGCAACCCGTCGCCCAAACTGGGCAAAATCCCAGGACCGAATCGATTCGGTCCCAAGGGCGAATCGATTCGGATAAGGAGAGGGTTACAGGTCTTGCAGACCGAATCGATTCGGATTGAAACCGAATCGATTCGGCAATTGCAGAAGGTCAGTTTTTGCTCACCGAATCGATTCGGCTGTTTAGCGAATCGATTCGCAAGGGCGAATCGATTCGGTTCCCCTGTTTTTTGTGAGATTTTCTTATTTTGATTTTAGCCCTTTTTCTTTTAGGTCCAAGGTTTAGGAACCTTCCTTTGGGAAGTAATTAAGAGTCATAGAGGGTGGTTTTGGGTAGACTAATGCCCTAAGATGATAATGGGATATTTAGGCTTACCGAGGGCTAAGTGGCGTAGGTTGATATCCGAATGATTTAGGAGATTAACCTAGAAATGAAATTTGGAAGTTAAAATATTTCGGTTGAGTTTATGAGAGACACTCCATTATGGGGACTCACTTTGAGGGTTTATGAATTATATAACCTATTCGAGGCTATTTTGAGGTTAGTGGCACTTTGGGTCTTAGGTCATTAATAAAATATATGACTTAATAAGAATAGTATGCACCTTCTAAAGCTGGTGCTTAATGGCTAGTCAGTAAGTGATTATCCTTCAGTAGAGAAATCAGTTATTCTCTTTCCTAGTCAGTAAGTGAGCTAACGATTAGGAATTTCTTCTTTGGGCATTAATCATCGAACACTACTTCTTGTAATGGTTCCATGACCCTGTCTCTAAGGCCACCCTTGTCTCTTCTGCCATACTTTAGTTGCAATTTTGATGGTGTAGCTCCATCCTTAGTCAACTCAGTGGCGACCTCTTTCTTTTTTTTCTCCTGTTTGGTCAAAATGGCGGCGATAAAGCAATTTGAGCTTCTGGTGATATGTGAATGCGAAAAATTTCTTATCATATAGAGATCCTCTATTAAGGATAGAGTTTCAAGGAGAATCAATGTCCATAACAAGGAATTCCATCAACTTCGGGATATTCCCATTTCGGACGGGCAAAACCACCTTCCCTAGTGGCATAGTCAATTTTCCAGCGAAACTGACCAAATGGATGGTTGTTTCTCTAAAATAATCTATCTTGAGATTAAGCTGGTTAAAAAAAATTAGGTACATAACCTCCGAGGAGCTTCCTTTTTCATCTAGTAACTTATTTACATCCCAATTTATAATCCTGAATGTGATTACTAGTGCATCATGATGCGGAGTTTCAACATCGATCGGGTCATCCTTCGTGAAGACTATGTGCTTGTTGTAATCGATGTCTTCTGGGCGTCGATGCTTGCCTGCTGGACTCTTAGCAAGTTTGATCTGTAATGCTTCCATCACTTCGGTGCCTTTCTTAAGATCATTCTGAAATGCGTTGGATTGAATCTTCTTTAGGTTCGAGGTATCATGGATGATCGCAAATTTGTTCTATATCATATCATTCTCTAGGACATTTTGGAGTTATTGGTTTACATCAATACTTAAAGCACGGTGGATGATCGTGAACTCGTGTCCTATCTCATTGTCTTTCAGGACATATACGGGATTCTGGTCGACGTTAATAACGACTTTGGCCCCAATTTTCCCCACATAATCGCTCAAGTGGTCGGCTTGAGCCAATTCTTTTATATGAGACTTGAGAACCTTTACGTTCTCCATTTTGTGCTCATATTCTTCATGATACGCCCATCTGAGTGCGTTGTTTCTCATTAATGGGTCTTCCCCATCTTCTTTAGCCATTTGAGGAATTGATGGTCCTTAATTTTACTCAAGATCTTATAAATTATTTCCTTGAACACGGTGTTGATTGCCTAGAAACCCTTGGCAGGATCTACCTTATATTCATTCTTCGATCCTCCATTCTGCTTCTTACCCCCTGACAAAGGAAAAAGCAGACATCGTGTAAATACGCTTATCATTGTCGTCGGTTTTGCACCTCAATACAAAAAACTTAAACTTTAACTAAACATGTTTTATATGTATAGAGGCGAGTTCGGGTATCGAATCCAACGAGAATATCGTTTAAAATTTAGTGATTTTTTGCTTTAAAAAAAAGTAAAAAAAGGTGAATTATATTTTTTGAAATTTTTTAACACTGCAATTAATCCATGCGAATATTTAAGCTAAATAATTTTATAAATCTAAAAAACATAGGTTGAGAATTAAATCCTTCACCTCAGAATACGTAACATAAATGATTAAATTATAAAAATACGAGTTTGGCATCAACAATATTTCCAAAATTACACATGTAATGTCTCAAATATGGTGCATACATCATATACCTCATCAAACTCCCAAGGTGTAATTTATGAAATAATTAACCTGTTAAAATCCTTCTATTCCAACACAACACAGCGAAGCAACTACACACCCAAGGTGAGTTCATTAATCTCAACCTAATGTAATTACCTAGAAACCATGGCAAATAATTAAATAAAACGGTGTGTGAGAAGAAATAATTTTTAAAGGAAGAAAATAATTTTTAATGTGAGTGACAAATTATGAAAGCATTTAACTAATTTTATAGTGCAAATAACTAATTATAAAAAGCGAATAAATTAATTAACTAAATAATTTATTTAAGTTATAATTTTATTACGCACTAAAAAAAATGAACTAGAATGGGACTAGACTACTCTAAACTACTAAAATGATATAAAAAATTATATGCTCCAGATAATGAACCAAATGGCTCCTTTTATATGGTGAGATATTGTGTTTGGGGGTGGGGGATTAAAATTGGCATTTCAACAACTATGGGCAAGATTTATAAAATACTAAAAAGGTTAAAGGTGGACAATGGGAGCACAATTAAGGATGCCTTATAAAGAATCATTTGCTTTTCTTTATTTTATATTGATCTTTTTAAAATACACCACATCATTAGAATGGTATCATTTTTTTTGTACCAAATGGGAGGAAAATGGAAGAAGTTAGGACAAGCTGGTGGAGGAAAAAGTGGGGAAAAAATGGTTTAAAGTCAAAAGATCGCATGGGTCAAAAGGGATAAAATTTTGGTTAAAGGAATATCTAGGCAAGTGGGAAAAGGAAGAAATGAGGAAGGATGTTACGCCTTCCTAGCTCTTGGTTTGTGTGGGAAGGGGGATGCCGTGCAATGCGCGAGGCGATCGGGACATGGAAATTTACGGTTGTGGCACACCCAGAATAAACAGAAACTCCCCATATTTCTGATATGGGTGAGACTCGAACATGTGTCTCCCCACAAAGCTTCCCTCACATGAACCACTAAACCAACATGGTTCTTTATTAAATATACAACACTAAAAATATATGACTCTTAATTAAACCCATATTTCCATAATTATAAATTTACCCCAAAAATCTAATATTCTTCGTACGACCTCGGATTCGTGCACCGTAAGAACTGACATGACCCTCATTTTAATGACAAGAATATTTCAGGAGTGTTCGGGTCATAGGGTCTGACTTCGAGTTTGACTCGGGTTTTTGACTTTCTTTTGGTTTCAAACTTTAAATGATTATAATACCTTTGTTTTAGATCAGATCTATGCATCGTTTGAACCGAGACAATCCTTGCTTCGAGGATGACAACTTTCCTGAACAGTCTAGGTCTGAATTTGGTCAACTGAAATTACCATTTTACCCTTGAAAATATATATGTGAATGTTTCTTGCTTTGATTGCTTCCCGACTTCACCACTAGGATAGTAAACACTGTAAATACTCAAATAAACCTTTCAAAAGGGATTAACCATGAATATTTGAGGTTATACAGTAAATGAGTATAAAAACATGAGTTTTAGCGAGTATGGGGCTGCAATACTGAACATTAAAATGGGTAATAAATGCATTTTTTGACACAAATCACTCCCTCTCTTGGGGGCATTCTCTTTATCACAATTCTTGGTCATCTTCAAGTGACCGTTGTCATTCTGGATGCCAGTGACCATATCTTCCAGCTTCGCGTATTTCTCCATAGATGACATAAGGTCATCCATAGTGTTTGCCTCCTTCTTAATAAGAGACCAATGCAACATAAAGTTATTGGGCAACTCGATCTTGAATGAGGCCACAACGATCTGTTCAGAGAAATATTCAAACTCATTATAAGTTTCCCAGTACCGCCTAGAATATTCTCGTAAGGTTTTCTAGGGATTTTTCCTTATAGTGATGAGATAATCCATTATCTTGGGATGAGCACTCTTGGTGATGAACTAAGCAGTAAAGGCCTCCATGAACTGCTTGAAGTTGTTAACCGAACTATATGGTAGTTTTTCAAATCATTTCTACGCAATATCCATCGAGATGGAAGGGAATCTGCAGCGCACGAGAGCATCTTTATTGTTCCACAAGGTCATGACCTGCATATACTGATGGACGTGATCAATGGGGTGGGTCTTTCCATAATATATTTGAAACTAGGAGTTGAAAAATTATTTGGAGATTCTAGTACTTCAGTAGCCCATGAAAAAGGGGACTTAATTGGGTGATGAGGGCACTCCAAGTGAGTTCCTTGGTGGATCTATCCCCAGGGTTAGCGGGGTGTTGATCCATTTATTTGCTGATGAAATCGCGAATATCATGTTTGTGATGTCCTCCTTATTAATATCGTCTCGTTAGGCGACTCTCGTGCTCTAAGTGCTATTGATCACAATGTGAACTCCTTTGTTGACTACGAATTTTACTCGCTTGAGGGCTGGGGGTTAGTCCATGGTGCTTGTGCTTATCTCTGTTGAGCTCTCGGTTCAACATTTTTAGACGTTGCTGCAGACGTGCATTTTCCTCCTCTTGGAGGCATGTGGTCTCCACTTGCTACAGGAGCCTCTGTTCGTATGCATCGACCAACTCTAAGATATAAGTAGCTATAGATTTTTCAATTCTCTTCTCATAAGTTTGCTCCCGGGGTAGATAACGTTCATGGGGAGCAGCATGACTCCTGTTAGGGTGGAGTTATGATCTTACCCTGCGCTTTGGAAGCCCACTATGATTGTTTTCGTTATATGGCAAAGGTGCATTGTGCGGTTGAGACAAGACTGCTGGTTTTAATTGGCTTAGGAAAATAAACTTGTTTTTCACAGACGACGCTAATTTTAGGTGCAAAAATACCACAATTAAAAATCCCAAACAATTAAAAATGAACAGAAGGAACAAATCACACAATCACACAACACAAGTATTTACGTGGTTCGACAATGGCGTATGTCCACGGGGTGTTTCCCTCTTTTTTATTACTTCGTTTCCCATAACAAGAATTACATGCCCTTTTTTCCTGGGGTAAGGGTTATATTTATTGTAAATCCGAGGACGTTGTGCTGTGTAGGTCTCTAGGAGTTCACGATACAATGATGATGAAATAGAACTGATCTTCTCTGAGATCTTAGCCGATCGGGCTCTCCTCTGTGCTTATCTTAAGCTGAAAATCTTCTTTACCTAGCGCCGGGCAAATGTCACTCAGGTCGAGTTATTCGACCTATTTGGATAATTCCCCTACATGTACATATATATTTTTTATTTATTATAATTACATACATATTAATGTACTGTATAAGTATATTATATATTAAGGTATAAATGCATAATAATATAGAGAATGAATGATTATAAGTAGAAAAATAGAAAACGGAAATTAGAAAATAACCTTTTGATGTTTTCTGAAAATAAGATTATGACACAAAAATATTATAATTCATTATGTGAAAGGAGGTGTGTCAAATGCAAATTCTTTCTAGAATTGTATTTAGATATAAAAAATAGTGTTATAATTCATAACCAAACGCTCCTTAAGTGCTTTGCAGGAAAGTTATAGGAATCTCGGTGTTTATCATGAAAATATTATTATTATTATTATTATTATTATTATTAGTAGTAGTAGTAGTAGTAGTAGTAGTAGTAGTAGTAGTAATAGCAGTAGTAGTAGTAGTAGCAGTAGTAGTAGTAGTAGTAGTAGTAGTAGTAGTATTGTTAATATTACTGTTAGCATATTCACCTATAACTATTGATAATAATAGGTTATTTAGTGATATTTTTATGAATTAAATATTCATAAATTTTATTTCATATATAGAGATGTTTGAGCTAAATGAATGTTTATTTTATAATGGTAATTGAATTAAGAAATATATAATACTTTTTTAATGTAATTATAACTATATATATATGTGTATTTGTATGTGTATAATTTTTTATATATAGTTTTCCAACAATTTTCCCGTTAATCAAACACATGCAAAAAAGTAATTTTTTTTCTTTACTTCACTTTTATAATATCCCGTATGTTTTCGTGAATTTATTTAAATGTTTATTTACTTATTTATTATTTATCTTGACATTTGATATGCCACTTATTATATTTGTATATATTGTTGTGTGATTCGTATATGTGTTATGTGAATTCACATTCATTTAAAATCGATAGAATACACGGCAATGTTCTAGTTAAATATTTTAAGTGACTTAGTATTCTGGGAGACTATGGATTGATCATGTACTAGGTGTTGGGGATTTATTTGTTTGGATTATTCCCTCGTTATTGGGTCTCACGGATCGTGAAGTTGTTTCTTATAATGCCTAGTCACGCTAAACTTATTTTATAATTAAGTTTTAACTTAATCGACTTATACCTGCTTATAAATTAACTCAAGGAGATAATCAATTTATTAAAAGATGTTACTTTTATAATATACTTTTGGGACACTTAAAAGTCTGCTTTGGGATTAAAATTGTGGAATTTAAGTTTGTTGGGTTAGTATATGGTTCGGTCCAAGTTCTAGGTCGTTTGGAGTATGTTTTGGGATCAATGGGTTAAGGATATTTTGGGCATATGCTTTATTTAGGGACTAAAGCCTTTAATCACTTAATTAGAAAACATAAGACTCTTATAACACATTAGAGAATAACCCTAGAGCTAAGGAGGTTGAGAGAGCAACATGAGGTTGAAGATATTGAGGATTTGGGACTCGATTCGTACAATCGATCATAGGAAAGTTTACTTTGATTAAGAATTTAATTGAGTTGGTGTTATGATAGTATAGTAGTTGATTGGAATATGAAATAAACTTTTGAAATCTGATGTTAATCATATCAAAACTTAATTTTTGTAATTAGATTTATTACTTGTTTAAGCCTTAATCACATATTGATGAACTAGTGTAGTTTATATATTGTATCCCTTAATTGAACCAAGAAATCATTTAATCTGATTTTAATAACATACTATCTGAATCATAGTAATGGCAACTTGTAAAAGCCATCCCGTTTAATCAATTATTGAATATATATTTTATGAACGAACCGAACAAACTTTGCTTAAACTATGAACTTAGGGTTCAAAACTTATCCTCTAAAACTAGATCATGAAACGTAGTTATAATCACTTAAAACTTGTGAATAGGTTAGTAATGTTGTTAAACTTGTTATACTTGAAGGATAATGGGTATTGTGTTGCTTAAAGGATTTGAACTTAGAATTTGAGCTTTTATAGCCATTTTTTTCACTTTGGGGATGAAGGCATTTACGATGTTCTTGTTCGAATGAGATTGATACTTTTTTCGAATGAGATAGGGAAACTCATTCGAACGACAAGGTGTTTTGATTCAAATGACTTTGGCTTCTCATTCAAATGTCAATGAATTTTAGTTTGAACGATATTTGGGTTTTCATTAGAACGAGTTAGGGATTTCGTTTGAACACTTTATTACAGTTTGGAAATTAAGTCATAAGTAATTAGAGAAAATTAGTTTGAGATTTAAGATACCATTTTAGTATTCGTCGAGTACAATTTAATTACTGTTTATTCATTTTATGTGCAGGCATACCGTGTGTGTGTGTTCCCGTGAGGGACGTATTAGGAGGGATTTGATGGGGTAAAGTACAACATTCACCGGACTGGTACCCCAGTGATTGTAATGATCTTACCTTGGTTTTATTTACCCTGATCTCACTACTGATGTACCTGAATCCTGAGTGGGACAAACAGGGGTGTCCTTTCGTATAACCTTGGGCATGGGGGCTATACGACAAGCAAGGAGGCATAGTGATTTTCCCTTTGCGTTGATTTGAGGTTATAGGGATGGGATGATCTAAACTATACTTAGTACGCACGAGTGATCCCCGAGACCAATTAGGATAAGCCTTCATGCTTTTATTTATGGGCTTGAGCATACCCCATCTCTTTGTATGTGAATGGGGCATACTCACTTGGACATTGTATTTATGTGATTTTATTCCTTACTCTAAGATTATACTAGAGATGTATATATGAGTTACTGGCTTTTGGAACTATGTAATTATGAACACATGGGAAGATTTATAATTATGTATCATTGGGTTCACTTAGGCTTGGAATTAGACCTGTATGATATATTTAGGTTGTTTGGGTTATATTAACTTAAAAAACCACTAAAATATGAGAGCACGGTGCATTATTATTATTGTGACCCAAATTTATCTACATTCTTACTTACTGTATACTTTTTAGGTTTAATTCAATTTGTGGGACAATTTTTTAGGTCCTAGGAAACATCAGTCTCCACAACCCTGATCTTTCTAGCACTTCATTCCCAGTTCCATCTTTTAACCACAAGATATAGGTGTTGAGTGTGCGTGCTCATCTTTATATTATGCTTTCCATTCAATACTTTCATTTTCTTTTTCAATAGTTAGGGAGTCAGATAATTTTGTTCAAGATTTATTATGTTGGAATCATTTTATTTATATTCAGACTTAGATATTATTATTGTGAGAAAATTATATATTCCGGCGTGTAATCATTCATTATGGGTTTTAGCTGGTATCAGAGTTTTATTATGTACTATTTCTTTTATATTACTTCCATCTTATTGTTGTTATATTTTATTTCAGTCTTGCTTAGAATGATACAAACTGTTTCTGGCATTTCCACCACCACCGCAGTATTTGGCATTTCCACCACCACCGCTTAGAGACCCAGTGTAGGGTCTCCCACAGTTTTACTATGGATGTGTCTTCAACGTCTATCAGCAGGACCAGTAGGAACCGCCATGGTCTATAGAGGGTACGTTTTATGTTTACAATAGTTATACATGAGTTTTATTTGACACGAGATCGTCACACTTATTTATTGGTACTACTTTTTCCACGACTTCTGGATTGTTAGATATTGCTACCGAGGTCTTTATGCATGTAGATATACGAGTGGTTAGGGGTGTGACGCTACATCATGTTTGTAGGGAAGTAAAGTTTGAGATTTGACTGACTGGGTTTTTTGGTTGACTAACTGCTATTAGATATGCAGAATTATGATGTCATTTTAGGTATGGACTGGTTAGTACTGTATGTTGCACAAATTGATTACAATAGGAAGGCTATCATATTTTCCATTACCAAACAGGAGATGTTCCTTATAATTATGCCTAGGCTCATGGGAGGGTCTAGCACTCACCTACATTACATTGATGCAAGTACATCAGAGGAGATCACAATATTATTGGAGTCAATATTTATAGTCCAGGAGTTTGCAAATGCCTTTGACAAGGTACTGGGATTACCACCTGCCCGAGAGATATACTTTGTTATAAATTTAGTGTTGTGCACCAATCCCATTATAAGGACACCGTACAAGATGACTCGATTGGAGATGAGATAGGGGCTGGAGAAGATTGGGAAACTTTTGAGTCAAGGGTTCATACGGAGGAGTACGTCTTCGTGGGGATCTCCAATGTTATTTGTGGAAAATAACGACTGTTCACTGAGGCTTTGTGTCGACTATTATGGGCTTAGGTATTTGTTTCCTCGTATGTATAACTTGTTCAATTAGTTAAGAGGCACATTATTCGTTTCTGAGAACGACTTGCATTCGGGGTATCATCACCTATGGATTCAGGAGGATGATATTTTTGAAAATGGCATTTCTGACGCGGTATGGATTATACGAGTTTTGAGGGCATGCCATTTGGGTCTATCGACACTCCCGCCATGTTCATGTATTTAATGAAAAAAAAAATCCGTCCATTTCTAGACCAGTTCGTTATAGTGTTCATCGACGATATTTAGGTGTAGTCTCGGTCTGAGGAGGAGCACATTTAATGTCCGAGAATTGTTTTGCACACTTTGGGAGCATAAATTGTGAGAGTGCATATTGCGTACCAAAATGCAGATGTGCCAAAAAATATTTTGCACACCTAAAATACAATGTTAAGAAATTTTTCCAAATTTTAATCAACCAATTTCATGTTTTATCTTGCTTAAGCACGTGGATGATAAATGATATAGATGAGGTAAATAAGTTCACAATAATAGATGTACGAGGGAAAAACCCACGAACGGGAAAAAGCCGTAAGCCAATGTAACAATCTTACTAAACTTGGTAAAGACTTACAGAGGGGACTAACGACTTAAACTCCTATCCGTGCTAACTCCCACCTTCACACTTTTTCTACCAGATTGTAGCAAGACGGAGACTCATATCCATGGATGGAAAATCTCAACATTGCATTGCCATGACACATGTAAAAAACATTGCACATGCCTTTGTTTTCAAGCTTTAAATATCCCACATGATAAGAACCCCAAAAGAGAACCTCAAATATCACAATATTTCTTAAAGACCCAAAGTTTATAAAAAAATTATTTTATGAAAGTGAGTTCATGACAAAAAGCTTCGTCTTCTTTGATATTAATCAACCTCTAAAAAGAGTGTTGATTAAAAGCAAAGAGGAGAAGGTGAAAAACGGGTTCACTCTTTTTGACAAGTGTGTTCTTATCTCCTTATAATGGAAGATGAAAATAATACACACTTAAAAGGCTCTCTTGGTATTTTACTCTGGAAATATATAAGAGAGTTGTTTTGAAATGAAGAGCATTGATGGTTTAAATAAGGAAAACCACCCATATGGGTTTCCCATTTACCAAGACAAGTCAAATGACACATCTCTTACATAAAGCATGTGTGAGAGAGTGGTTGGTGACTACTAAGCCAACCAGTAGCCAAAAAGGTACTTTTTGCACAAATATCTAGAAGATTTTTGAAGATCTTTATGACAGATTCACGGCTTTGTACGCATCATTGGAGGTGTCGTTGCAGCGAAGTTCAAAATCGAGCATCGCTGCAACAAAATTGATCGTTGATGAATCAAACTTATCGCGATGCAAGTTGATCGTCACTGAATCAAACTTATCACGATGCAAGTCGTGCATCTATACATAGATTTTTTAAGAGACCTTCAAAGGACTTGGCGGCCATCGAGGGAGGTATCATTGTAGAGAAAGATGTTGCTGCGGCGATGCTCCACTGATAAGATGCTGGGAACAAGTTTTTGAGTTTTTTTGCCAAGAGAACTTAATCCATTTTTGCTTCAGCGACGCAATTTGTCATTGTAACAAAACTTGTTAGAACAAGGTAGAAACACCTTAAGATATACACACACTATTTTTTTTACAAAGACGTTTTGAAATAGGTTTGTTAAAATATGTAACGTGTGTGAGGGAATTCTCAAAATCACCTTCCATCTAGTAATGTGATAATGAGGATGATAAATAACTGGTTTCAAGGTCCTGAATGTTAATGAAGCTTTATGGAGAGGTAAATAAGGTACCCTAAACGTTAATAAGATAACTACCTATGAGGGAACACATGAGTATATTAATATTCTTACACATTGTATGTTAAGTTCTCTTCTCTCATTGTGGATTCTGGTTAAGAGAAGTGCAGTTTCGAGGAACATTATATCGGAGGCTAGAATTTTGGTGGATCCTAAAAAGGTGTTGGCCGTGATGGAGTGGGTGTAACCTATGACATCTCCTGAAGTTAGGAGTTTCTTAGGTTTAGTTGGGTAATATAGGAGGTTCATTCAAGGGTTCTAGAATATTGTCAAGCCATTTACTCACCTCATTTGGAAGGGAGTACCATTTATTTAGAGTGTTGATTATTAGAGATCGTTTGAGGAGCTGAAGGATAAAATCGCGACCTCGCCCGTACTCTCTTTAGCATAGGGAGAAGTGGAGTGTTTGGTTTACACCAACGCATCACTACAGGGACTTTAAGGATTTTAATACAGGGGGAGAGTACCATAAATTACGCTTATTGTAAGCTTAAGCCTCATGAGGGCAGCTAACCCACACATGATTTAAAGTTGGCGGGGGTAGTCATTCCGCTTTGTATTTGGAAACATTATCTCTTGAGGAGATATTTACACTATTCTAGGACTATGAGAGTCATTAGTGATTGTTCAGTCAGCGGGAGTTGCACATGCGGTAGAGGAGATGGCTAGATTTTGTGAAGGACTACAAATTATCGATTCAGTATCATCCAGGGAAGGCGAATGGTGTAGTAGAAGCCTTGAGCCGACTACCAATCATGAGTTTGGTAACCTTATGGGCAGGAAGTGGTGATTTATCTAATTAGTGGGAAAAGCAATGGAGTACTTTGCGTATAGTGGACGTGTCAAAGGCACATTTGGTAGGTCTGTCCATCACACCTGATGTTTTATCACGGGTAATCCATTCCTAGGTTTTAGTATGATAAAATCCAACTCAAGAAATGTAAATTGTCTAAAAAATAGACCAACTACATTTGAAGTCATAAATACTACTAAACCCGACTCGACTAAAAATTAAATAAGAATAACATAGTGAGCACGTAGGCTTGGCACCTACATCTTATATGATCAACAACTGAAGAGTGTGCATACTAGAATTAGGGTTGAGGCTGCACCGTGGCCTAGAACCTGGAAATAAAGTTCAATAACAACATTAACATCGAGTCTATAAAGAATAAATATTAAACCAATTTGGATCATCTTTAACGTCTGTTCCTGGAGCATAAGATGGAGAGTTTTAAGAGGAAAAACTAATCCATCACCCAATATGGTGTTGTGGCAAATCATTTCCTATTCCACACTACAAGATAATAGAGGTGAATCCTCACGATTAAACTTCCTTTTATTTAATTATCCTTCTTCCTATTTTTTCTAGCTTCCTTACCTCTATCAGTATAGTTGACTCGTGGAAACTGAGCTCCTCTAACTTCTTGGCTAATCGATTGTTTCCACGTGACGTTGGTCATGACAAGAAGCAGTCGAATGACCAGTGCAATATTTTGAGCTTCTCTCATAAAGGATATGAATGTGCCTTCTATAGTCTCATTTATTAAATGATAAATGAATTATGGCAGTAATCATTTTGCATATATTTGAAGAAGCTTGCTCTCTGTTGTACCCTCTCGTACATCTAGAGATCTCTCTTTAAACCTCTTGATGTAAGCCATAAAATCCTCACCTGGCCTTTGATTCTCTTGTGCGAGTTGAGACAGAGTAAACTCATCATCTTCCGGAAAGAATTTCTAGAATAATTGCACATTTATCCACAGTCCTTGGGGCTAAGTGAGAATACCACGGGTAAGCATTATAAGTGAGGGATTTTGAAAACTCCTTTAAACACAACCTTTTATTTTCATAATGGGCAGCAAGATGCTTAACAAATCTCTTAAAATATTCCTTTGGGTTGCCTCCTCTTCCATTAAACTTCTCAAAGACCAGAGGAATATACCCCTCAGGATAAGGTTCATTGTTGCACTCCTCCGTGTAAAGATTTTAAAAATCATCATAAATAGATGTTGCATCAATAAATGTTTGTGAGGATGACGCCAACATCTTCATCATTTCCCTCTTGACCTATTCAATGGTTAAATAAGGCCAAATAGTTTCTTCCATTGTCTTGGTCTGTGGTGGAGTAACCACATGTAAAACATTAATAACAACTGGAGCTTAAACGATCGAAATTACACCAGGAGAAAGTTTGATAAAATAGGAACAACAGGTCTAGGAGGTGTAACGATTATTCCCGTTAAAGGAATAACAGGTTGCATCACTAGTGTAAAGAAGGAACTTGGATCCATTGTGGAACCAAACATCGTTATTCTTTGTTGACTTGGGAGGACTTCCAGTAATTTAACCATGAGATTGGTCACTTGGTTGGGCCCCAAAATAGCGCTCGTGGAAGCTTGCCTCCTGAACATTACCCATGACAGTGGTGACTTGAGGAAACTCAGTAACAAGTTTAATGATAGCCTGCTCTTTCTCAGGTTCGGCATCAATGAATGCAAGAGTGCGGTTTATGTTTCGTTTACTATATCTAAGATAATACCTCCCCAACAGAGTCACCAAATGTAAGAGAGTACTTCCCTTGGGTTGTTATAAGAAGTAGTAATTTTTGTTGTCACCTGGGTGTTTATGGTAAAACTAAGGCATAACCCATATTAATGGTGATGGAAAAATCCTTTTTTCTAGGATGATGATACGTGAGGGAAAATATAAACGAATGATAAAACCGACTGTAAAGAACACAACATATAACGTGGTTCACCCAACTTGGGATATATCCACAGGAGCTCAAGTTTTATTCCACTCAAAGAATGAAAATCAGTGCTTACAATCACTCAATATCAATAATAAAAATTTCTCCTCTCAAGTGATTACATTGTTTAAGCTCTCTCAGAATCTCTTCAAGTCCGTTGAAGTCTATTTCGAAATCACTCTCTCCCTCTTTTGTGTTGTATTATCTGTGTTTCGTATCTCCTATTTTGAGTCTCATGTCTTGTTCAATGGAACAATGCAGCATATGTAATCTCAACCTTAATCTCATGGGACCTTTAGTGCTTTTTCTACTTTTGGACACTTCTATTGGTAAATAAATATCAACCATTTAATGGGGGACATACCCATTAGGCATGGTTTAAAGTTATCTCAAAACATGAACGAAAGTATTACTTTAATCAAAAGTGATAAGTGCATTGCCAATACATTTTATAAAGTCCCCATGCATGGGATCTTGTGCAAAAGGAATATTCCTTTATGTCAGATAATGCTCTTAACGTTAGCACCTTTTTAACACTCATTAATACTACAATCGAGCAAGCTGATGGTTACTCGCAACATGTTCAACTGGGTGAGCTATTTTGCAACATTCCTGATCGTATATAGTTGTTTCGCTTTCTATTTTCTCGAAAGTAGCTTCATTGGGAACCTTTCCAGCCCGATCGATCGATTATGCATTGAGCTTCCTCGAATGTGACACACTCGGTCTTTCGAGTGTTTCGATTAACCTCTTTCATATAACATTGAATGAAATCCCCTTTGCCTTGGGGAAGTAACTTATTTATGAGTAGGGAGTTTTATAAATACACCCCTCATACATATCCCCCCTTGTAGAGAAAGTTATTGCATAAACAAGAAGTTATTTAGATGAACTATAAAACACCTTAAATGGACAATACCAAAAGTCGAAGTACATCAAATCGAAGTAGTTAATTTCTTTACAAAGCGCCTTCGTTTTGTGAACTTTATTATGGAATATTTTGAACTGATAACCCCAGAATCGAAGAACCTTAAATCGAAGAACCTTATATTTACACATGTCACTTTAGATCCAATTGCCTCCTACATGTGTCAACTGATCATATATGTAACTTTGGCATTAGATGCACAGATCTTTTCTTCTAACATTGCCATCATTTTTTAGCACGTGTAGCTGTGGGATGATTTTTTTGACATTGGGTTACGCAACCATCATTTTGCCCCCAATTTCAAATGGTCACGTGGAGTAGTGAACCGTCAAAAGAATTTTAGATGACTATTTTATTCAAACACTATAAAAAATCTTCTCTTTCATTTTCCCCAAACCTTCTAACTATTTTACCGCCGTTAAAACTCAAGCCTCCAAGCATTCTAGAGAGAGAAAAAGTGTTCTTTGCTCTTTGAATCTTTGATCGTTCTTTATTCTTTTCGATCGTCTTCCTTTCTAGACATCTATATATTTTTTCGTCACTTTTCTTCTGGTAATACTCTTTTATGTGCAATAATGGTGTCATCGAGAAAATCCATGGAGGTTTTTTATAAGAACACCAACGTAGCTTTGATATAAAAACTAGCTGAGCGGGAGACTTTATACAGTTGTTACCATCGCGCTCCATTCTTTGGGGAAAAAGATGAATTTAGGACTTTAGCCAAGATCTTTACCGCCACTGTTAACGGCCAAGATCGTCCATTATTGATGGAAGAAGAACCAGTAGACAAAACTCGGGGTGATTATCTTTTCCCTGGTAGATTACGAAGATTCATCCTAGAATATGGAGATTTTCCATACTCCAAGGATTCTAGAGAGATAGAAAGTGTTCTTTGCTCTTTAAATCGTTGCTCGTTCCTTATTCTTTTCGACCGTCTTCCTTTGTAGACATGTATAGATTTTTTAATCACTTTTCTTTTGGTAATACTCTTTTATGTACAACAATGGTATCTTCGAGAAAAGCTATGGAGGTTTTTGATAAGAACACTGACTGGTATCTAATATAAAAAATAGCTGAGCGAAGGCTTTATAGAATCCTTACCATCGCACTCCATTATTCAGGGACAAAGATGAATTTTGGACTTTGGACAATATTTTTACCGCCACTGTTAAAGGCCAAGATCACCCATTATTGATGGAAGAAGAACCAACATACAAAACTCATGGTGATTATCTTTTCCCTGGTACCGTACTAAGATTCATCCTAGAATATGGAGATTTTCCTTACTCCAATGTTGATTTCGAAGCAGTGGGGGGTTTTCCTGATGGCTTTGTTGCTTGGTCCCTCTATATAGATGATAATTACAACAATGTCCGCAATAAGTTTGGGCTAGATTATGCAACCTATTGGTTTGGGGATTTCACCTTATCCAAAAATAACCATGCTCTTCAGGTATTGATTTCTTGATGGAGTACAAAATCCCACACATTCGTTGCCACTTGGGTGGAATTTTCAATTATGTTGGAGGATGTGTGTGAATTATTAGGCATAGAACCCTGTGGTTATGATGAATATATACTTGATGAAAATAAAGTTAAAGCATTAACATAGTTGGACAAGCTTGTTCTTTAATGCATTAGTAGTTCGTTGAGGGATACTTTTGGCCAATTGATTAATTACTTATACAAAGCTCCCGTGAAACCAACCAAGGAGCAGTAGGAAAAGGGAATCATACCTAATTTACCTTTTGGTCCTGGCAAAGGACATAGTTCAAAGTTAATTGCTTATATTCTCTATTTGATTTCTCGGTTCTTCCTACTTGGCAAGCCTAATGATCAGCCTCGCGAGGATTTAGTCAATATTACAGTTAAATTGGCTCGTGGATTCAACATCAGACTAGATGGTTTAACGTTGGGTTGTCTTTACACTTGGTTAGACAATATACATTTCAACATGCGATTCTTTATTGGTCATTATGACGTGTCTTATTTTTCCAATACAATTCTTTTAGTGGGATTCCTTTATGCCAGGTTCCATGATCTTGCTCTAATTGAATTGCATATCAATAATTTTCCCATTAACTGTCCTAGAATAATGCATTGGAATAAAAAATAGAGAAATAAACTATTTTTACCCTAAATTTATCATCATTCGAGGTTCCTCGAGAGACCATACTCTTCAAATACTAATGCTCAAACTTGGTTTTCTTTAAGGATGAGGTTTATATTATTGCACTTGCTGCGGGAGAGCACACTATTATTAATGAACCATGGCTAACTATGGTGATTCAATTAGCACCAGGTCGTATTCCTTCATTTACATAGTGGAATATTGAAAGTGAGGCCTACAATCCTCATAGGTGTTGAAAGCAGTTTGGCTACGAATTAATTATCTCCAACTCATCATGTCGTGGTAACTGAGTGGATGAATTATTTTGTGTTGCTTACCTTGACTTCACACATCAGAATGCATCTATTATGTGCATGAAGTATCATGGAGATTTGGTCATTCCTAGTAAGAAAAGGCTAGTAGATGTATCTTTGGGATGGTTTCGTCATTTTTGGCCAACTCAAGTCAAGAGTTTTAGGGCTTTTATAAAGTCAGATCCAGAGTATCCCATTGTGGAACATTATGGACCATTGGAAGTTGGTCTGAAAAATAATTCAATTGTTGGGATTGAGTTTAATCTCAGTACTATGAGAAAACACTTGCCCAAAGAAATGTCTCATTTCTCCCCAATCAGTGGGATTGTTCGGGGGGAAAGAAAAGCAAGAAAGGAGGTGCTTCGACTATTGTTGGTACAAAAAAACCAGCTTCATCGATTGCAAATCCCTCGAAAGGGAAGGCTTTCCATAAATCTCTCAAGAAATTCAAGGTGACTTAAAGTTCCTTTGAGGTGGTTAGCATACCTACAGAATCCATTGGCCCAATTAGACCAGATCTCCTCACACGGTGCGATAAATGGTAACCGATGTTCTATCTATAATGAACCCCATTTTGGTTAGTGCAGATGATGCTTTATCTAGTTTAGAGAGAAATCACCCAGCTGCTGGTTTTTATTATTTCTCAGGTTCCTCGCATATATGTTGCTCCAAAAGTTCAAATGGAGAAAGGATCTCCCACTGATGGGCCTCCTCAACTAAAAAAAAAAATTGAGGAAGAATCTATGTCAGGTGCATGTGATCATAACTCAAACTCCTTCACCTCTAGGTTCCTTTAAGCAAACCTTTACTGATAAACCAAGTGATCGTATAGAGGATGTTCTCATGCATGATGCTCAGTCTAAGCATCTTCAACAAGATCGCTCAGTAAATCATTTCTCTAAGTTTGGAACTATTTCTTTGTGAAAGAGATATCTTTTATAACATTTCGTTTTGCAGGATATTCCTTCGTCTCTAATGGACATTGTAAATATTGATGACAGTCATCCTCTATAGGAAATCACTAAGTCTAATTATTGAAGAAACTATAGTTACTCCTCCCTCACTGCCCCGTTCCTTAATTATTGGGCATACATGTTCTCGAAAGGACTCCCCCAGACATGCTGCTGAGGTGGCACACCAACTGCCAATAGAAGATAAAGTAGTAAAAGGATCTAGTGTTGTTACTGAATCATCATCTCCTTCATTATCAATAGAGTTACCACTTGATGTGGTTCCTCCCATTAGAACTTTTAAGGTATGTTGGCATCTTTATTGCCTTAACACTACCTCAGTAAGTATAAATTAGAAAGTTTTGATTAATTTTTTTATAATTATAAGCCAACATGCCATCCCCATTTGTTCTTCCTTTAGATGAGCTTGATCTTGTCCGTAGATTACCAATGAGGTTTTCTCATAATTTACACTTGCTTGGAGACTTAGCATATATATTGCTAAGTTTTGGCTAACTCTTATGTTTCGTCTGTCTGTATAGCCTGTCATAGGAAACAACCCTCTCGAGGAACCTCAACTGGTTGTGCCTTTTATTAAGGTGGATCTAGCTGCTCTAGCTCATATTCACTCATCTTCCCACGATGATCAAGATTCTACAACTAACGTTCAAACTAAGAAGATCGGGTCTTGTTTTGAATCTCTTTTGCCAAACGTGGCACCAACTCAGTATTATCGACATGTGCTTGAGAATAACACCATCATTCAAAGTCACTTTATTCTGTGCTTAATCGACTTCTTATTTCTCATCCTCAAACTTTTACTATTAAATGCATGAGACTTAACAACTTGATGATGATCTATGTTTGACAAGGGACTGTAGCCATTGTAGCTGAGATTGAAAATATTTTACCATCATTACTGGATAGATTTGTGTTGAATCACTACATGTGGAATCTCAAAGCATTAAGAAAATACGGTTTTGATTTTACTTGGCTAATCAAAAAGTAGAAGAATCTGAAGGATCCTCAGCTAGCAGCCTGCCTTTATAGCTATCTCAGGGTTGTAGTGGATTTGAAGGCTGAAGAAAGCAAACTAAGAGAGCTCATCCCTCAGCTTGAGGAACGCGATCAAGTGGTATCTGTAACAGATAGAGCTTAGATTGATGCCAAAAGAAAGCGTGAACTCATGTTCAAACGGAAGGCAGAGATTGAAGTAAACATTTCTGCTACGTCTGAGCATTATTGAAAGGTTGCTTAAGATATAACTGTTTATGTTAGAGAGAACTTATATACTGCTTCTAGTCTAGGATTTTTGTTAAGATAAGCTCATTATTTTGTACCTCAGGGAAGTAGTCCATTTTTTATTTATAATCTTCCCAATTTGAAATACAAAGAAAGTATTTATTTTTGAATCTCGTGCTTACACTTCATTATTTGCTTCTATACTTAGCTCACAAATATTACAAATTGATTTGCTTCTTAGCATTTATTCAAGAAAAAGAAAGTAACAAGTGTCTGTGACACCCCGCCTAATTAAATACCGGGCGATCACTCCTTTATTAAATTAATTCAAGGTGAACAGTTGGTCCATTCTCAGCATCACTGTCGAAAAATAAATTTTCCAATTTAACACCCTAATTAATTAAGCTAAGTGCCAAAACCATTTTTATAACATTACTTTCCAAATTTTATTTAAAGAAAAATTATTTATTTATTAACAACATTCAATAAGTAAGAATCACACCACACTAATTCTGCAACATCATCCAAATAAATTTAAAACATTCAACATCCAAGATCCCAACATTTAAAATTTAAAGTAAAACATTCATGCTGAATAAATCCCAAGGAACAGTACTAGAAATGAACTGAAATACAACTATCCCAATAAAACAGATAAATAGGGGAGAGGGCGACACATGCCCCAATGTCTGAGAATAATAGGAATGGAATCAAGTAAATGAGATCGTCTAATCAAATGGCCTGCAACTCCCACCTAAGCTGCAACACGTTTCTTCCAAGGGATCCTAAGCAAGACGCCCCTGTGGCTGGGCACCTGTAATATATACAAGAGAAAAAAGAGATAGAAACGGGTCAGAGCCCGGTAGTTAGGCCTGTAAATTGAGCCGAGAAAGCCCCAAGCCCGCCCGTTCGGCCCGTTAAATTCGAGCCGAGCTTTAAGTGAGTTTGGGACGAGCCGAGCTTGAGCCAAATTTTGAAGCCCGTTTGAAATTCAGGCCGAGCTTGAGCAGAGCAGTATAAAGCCCGATTTGGGCCCGGCCCGGCCCGAACTCATATATATATATATATTTATAAATATATAAATATATATATTTATGTATATAATTAAGTATATTTACCTTTTAGTCCCCTTATTAAAAATGCATATGCATTACTAGAGTTAACTTGTGGTGACTATTTCGTCATTTTACAATAGCAGAAAAGAGGTAAAAAAACAACACACCCATTTTCATTTACAATCAACACACAAAACTAATTCGTAACTCTCTCTCTTTCTCTCGTTCTGGTGGAGAAAACCCATCTCATTTTACAAACCCTAGATGTACTGATCTGCCGCCGCCTCAGCTGATCCACCGCCACAGGTGCCTCTACTGATCCACCGCCTCTACTGATCCACCGCCACAGCTGCCTCAGCTGATCCACCGCCACAGCTGCCGATGTACTGATCTGCCGCCGCCGCATTTGATGTTGTGAGTTCAACAACACTTTATTTTTCTTTTCATTTTTGCTGTTTGGTTAGCATATATATGCATCAAAATCTACTGAGCAACTGATATAACTCAGTTATTTGCTGTTTGGTTCAACACTTTATTTTTCTTTTCGTTTTTGCTGTTTGATATAAAAAGTGAGGAATTTAAATTTGGGCTGTTAGGGAATAAAGGTTGCAGACTGTGAATCCCCCCCCAAAAAAATGCATATAATTTAGACATATACTAAAGAGCAACTTGCAGTTATGGGAATCATGATTTATTCTTCTTGAGCACATTTATGATGCCTTGACATATACTAAAGCTGATAGTTTGAAAACAAAACAATAATTTTGACTAAGGTTCTCAAAAGAGATATTTATGGGCAACACTCTTTTTTTCAGGGAATGGACAACAATAATTTTTCCAACACCGTGTGTAGTAGAAAAAGGGAAATTTTTCCATACACAAATTTCTCTTTCATGTGTTTTTGTTATAGTTATGTATGGGAATAAAAAGAATGGGCTTATTAAGGATAAATCAATGACAGTTTGCTTTAATTTTTTTTATTAGTGGTAGATAAAAAAGCAAACGTTTTTTTTAGCTTAAAGAAGAAAAAAGCCAAAAAATTCTAAAATTGTAAATGGACTCATTAATAAATTGTAAATTGACTCATTAATTGTCTCGTTTTAATTCATGTGTAAAATCTGAAATTTGATTATTTCATAAAAAATATAAAATGCATCTATTTGAAGTATGAATTGTATAAAGTGCATGTTACTCTCTCTCTTTCCATCTCTTTCCTCCTCCCCCTCCCTTCCTCTCACTCTTAATTTTTTTTTTCATAGAACTTTAACATTAATTTCATAATAATTGATTTAAATTCATTTCAAATTCATCCATTTACAATTCACTAATTCACATTGAATCAATTTCCATATTCAAATATTTGCACAATCAATAAAGATTTATTTTTTACAAAGGAAAAAGTTCATTTTCTTGTGCCGTGAATAAATGTAAATGAACTCATTTTATCACATGCAAATATTTTTTTTTCTAATGTTGAAAATACTCCCCTAGAATATCATGTGGTGATACTTCAAAATCCATAGAAGGGACAAATATTGGTCATTAGTTTCTCTTTTAAAAATTTATTTATAGTTATTTTTTTAACATTTATGGTTTTGTGTTTTGCAGATTATAATTGCAACTTGCATTACAATTTAGATAGGGATCATTATTAGCAAAACTTAATATTCGTAGAGTTCAAAACGGCAAATTCTGAGGTATGAATTACTCTTGTTATATATACTCAATTTTATATAATTTTTATGGTATAAATTCTAATTATCTTGTTATATATACTCAATTTTGTAGATGTCGGATGCAAACAATGAAGTCGATGCAAATAATTCTAATACCAATCCAAATGATCCGCCTGATTCAAGTGTGGGTGATAAGCGAAAAAGAGAAGTGAAGACAAGATCTAAAGTGTGGTTGCATTTCTCAAAGGTTCCACCTAAGCCCGGTGAACGTGATGAATGTAAGTGCAATTATTGTAATAAGTTATTTTCTTGTCCAAGCAAGGGTGGAACCACCCATTTACTTCGCCATGTTGATAATCGATTGTGTCATAATTATAACAAATTGAATCCCATCGAAGGAGATACGTCCCAAAGTGTTCTCAAGTTTGAAAAAGGGAAATCGGGGGAAGATTGTACTCTTGTCCCATGGAAATTTGACCAAGAACGTTATAGGAAAGACTTGAGTGAGCTTGTTATATGCGCGGAGCTATCCTTTAGTTTTGTGGAACACCCTGCTTTTCATAAGTATATTCGTGGTTTATGCCCTAAGTATAAATTTAATTCTCGAGCCACGGTGAGGAGTGATTGCATGAAACGTTACAAACAGGAAAAAAACATTTTGAAGGATATGTTGCAATCAAGCAAATGTCCACGAATTTGTCTAAGAACCGACACTTGGACATCTCGTCAAGATTTACCCTTTTTGGCACTAACAGCTCATTTCATTGATAATGGGTGGAAGTTGCATAAGAGAATTGTAAACTTTGTAATGGTGCCTATGCAAGCAAGTGGCGAAAATCTTGCCGATGTTATTATAAGTTACTTGCTTGAGTGGAATGTTGAAAAGATATGCACCATTACAATGGACAATCATACCGCTAATGATGTTATTGCTAGGAATCTTGCAGATCATTATTCTTCTCGAGGATTATTATTGCTTGGTGGTGCACATATTCAAGTACGTTGTTGGGCGCATGTTTTGAATTTGTGTGTTCAAGATGGCTTAAATGAGATTAAAGATTCCATTCGTAGAGTCCGAAATGCAGTTAAATATGTTAAAGGGTTCGGTAGAAGGAAACATGAATTCCTTAAATATGTCGACCAATAACGTATTCCTCGGGGTAAGATGTTGGTTATTGATGTGCCCACGCGATGGAATTCAACATACTTGATGCTTGGGGCTGCATTGCATTATAAAAAAGCATATGAACGTATGAAAACACGTGACCCGCATTTTAAAAATCCACCAAATTCGGAGGATTGGGAGAAAGCTGCAATTGTTCATCAATTTTTGGTGGCTTTTTTTATTGTGACAAAAGTGTTTTCGTCAAATAATTCTTGTACGGCAAATCTCTTTTTTCGTGAGGTCTATAGAATATTAATATTATTGCGTGAAACTTCTTTGGATTTGAACTCTTTGCTTGGACGAATGGCTTTGAACATGCTTGTAAAATTTGAGAAATATTGGGAAGAAAAAGAACCAAACATTTTACTCTCCATTGCTCTTATCCTTGACCCAAGATTTAAAGATAAGTATTTGAAGTTTTGCTATGGTAGGATTTATGGTTCTTCAACGGTTGATAGCTTGATGGCTCGTGTCGATAATGTTTTTAGAGATCTTTTTTATGAGTACAAGTCTTCATATGAATCTTCCATTCATCTGGAAGAGATGAATGAAAATGATAAAGAAATGGACGATTTGTCTTGTGGTACCTCATCTACACTTTCAAAAAAATTGGATTTTATGGAAGAGTTTTACAAGTTTAATGAAGAGGAAGATATGTCACACAGTAAGTCGGAGTTGGATGTCTATTTGGAAGAAAAGCTTCACCCTAGCAAAAATACAAATGATGAATTTAATGTTTTACAATGGTAAGTTTCCTATTTTATCGAGGATGGCACGAGATATTCTAGCTATTCCCGTATCTTCTGTTGCTCCTGAGAGTGCCTTTAGCACCGGGGGTCGTGTTCTTAGCCCATTTCGTAGTTCTTTACTTCCTTCTACGATTGAAGCATTTATTTGCACTCAAGATTGGATTCAAAATGCACCCGTGCAAACTGAATTTGAGGAGGAAGTTGATTCTGCATTTTCTGGTATGTTTGTGATTCGGTACATATATTTTAACTTCTTTTTTAATTGATTACTATTTTCTATTAACTGTTATGCTTAACTTCATCTTTATTTATTGACGACTATTTTTTTTATCCATTTTCAGATTTGACCATCTCTAAGGAATGATTCGTGTGGTGTGAGGAGCTGATTTAAAGTGCTGATTTTTTTTTTTAATTTTTGTCCGTTGTTTTGGACACAGTTATGTTTTAGCGATGTAAAGGCTGTTTTGTCCATTTTTTCCCCACGTTTTGTGCAACTGTTTTGGACACAATGCTGATTTAGTGCTGAGTTATATTATGTATGTATGCATGACTGATTTAGTGTTGAGTTATATCATGTTGTGCAACTGTATGCATGCACAATATTGATTTAAAAGTATGCTGCATCATTTATTGGACTTGAAACAAGTGTGCTGATTTTTTTTTGAATATTTTTAAACTAAAAGTGTGCTGGTTTTTTTAAACTAAAAAAGTGTGCTGATTTTTTGGAACTAAAAACAGTTGCTGATTTTTTTAAGATTTCTAAACTAAAAGTATGCTGATTTTTTAAAACTAAAAAAGTGTGCTGATTTTTTTGAACTAAAAACAGGTGCTGATTTTTTTAAGATTTCTAAACTAAAGGTATGTTGATTTTTTTAAACTAAAAAAAGTGTGCTGATTTGTTGAAAATCTATAAACTAAAAGTGTGTTGATTTTTTTAAACTAAAAACTTATGTTGATTTTTTGAACATTTCAAAACAAAAAGTGGGCTGATTTTTTAAATTCAAATATTTTTCAATCAAAACGTTTTTCAGATTTTAAATCGGGCCTGTCCGAAAATTGGCCCGAAGCCCGTGAGTTTGGTGAGCTGAGCCTGAGCATATACTTCTTATTTCAATTCGGGCCGAGCTCGGGCTTGGGAAATGAATATGAAAATTCAGGCCAAGCCTGAGCTATCCCAATCCCGGCTCACCCAGCTCGATTTACAGGCCTACCGATAGTGTGTATGATTTAAAATTCGTTTAGCAAGCATTTAAATTGATACAGGCCAATGCAACAACATATTAGTGCGAAATTCTCTTGAGAAATTCTCACCTCTCTTCTAATGTGCACGCCTATCGTACTAATCTTCCCAACGGATTATCTATCATATATGTAGCACTAATCTCCCCCAACGATTAAGTTTATCTTAGGTTATTCGCAAGATTTAAAACCGAGCAACACAATTCTTCAAAAAGTAATATTTTAATTAGTAACCAAAGTTCTCATTTTTCTTTATTAATCAATAAAGATTTCCAATGTTATATTATACTTTCTCACAACAAGAATTTACAATTTTTGAGTCATCAATCATGTCCTACTTACCAAATCACAGTAGGCAGTCCTAATTTCAGAATTTATTTATATATATTAACTACTCGTATAATATATATTACAACAGTACCCCAATTAAAACTGTGGTGCGGGCATACTCTACTATCCAATCCCCGTATCGCTCATACAAAGGGAAATACAAGTTCGGAATCACTCTCGAACTGTATTAACACATACACAAACAAAATTGAGGCGAAGCATAGATTCCAAGTCTCTAAGAGGATGGCACATACTCGCGTCTCTTAGCACCGTCTGAACTATCATTCCGATAGCCTGTACCAAGGATATCTATCTCCTAGGGTACGAATCAATATCCCCCATAAAGCAACACAGGATAAGATCGTCCCAGCGCGATAACCTCAGGGATAGCAAGTAGCGTGGTATGTTTTTCACACATAGATAGTATATGCACACACAATCATATATCTATGCTAATATTACCATATTAATATTAGGTATATTTCAAATCCCATAGTTACGACTTTTATCCTTATTTACACATTTTTAGTAAACACATCTTACGGTTCGTTTCTAACCTTGATTCGGTATTATTCCGACTTACCACATAACTCTCATGGCTTTATTCTCCCAGTCATAAAATTCAGTAGGTATACATCTATGTTCTATCGTAACTACTTGACGTAATCTCTCACTTGAAATACGTAGTTTCATCGTTCCTTATATAATTATCCCAAAAGTATAATGCTCGTCTTATATTAAAGGTCCCAAAATTTATTCAAATACCCTACTGGTCCTCTTTATCTCCCAAAACATATTTATAAGGGTGTCCATATATATTCCTCATTAAAGTTAATTTCAACTAATTTAAGGAGGGGAATTTAAGTCTACCAAGAGTGGTCGATCGATCGAAGCTCTAGGCTCGATCGATCGATCAACCAGGTATTTCGATTTCTGCAGATTTGCAGTTACGGGTTCTAACACCTATCTTCATCCAAATCCATATTTTTCAATTCCAAACGTCCCAAAAATTCTACTACTAACATTATATCATCCTACTAGGTATTTCTAACGTGAAGCATGAGGATTTCTATCATTACACATGGATTAACAACCCAAGAATTACTATAATTATCAAGAACCCTAGAATTCTCTTAAATATGGTTCTAACTAGTATTTCCAGAAATTTATTCTTATAAACATCATGATTTCGTGGGTAATTCCTCTACATGGCCAGGGTTTCCAGAATTATCATCTAAACCATAACTACATGCGATTCCTATCTCATATACTTGGTTTTCTTCCATAAAAACTCATTCTAATTACTCCTAAACTAATATGAAAGATGCATCAATGAAATAAGCAAGATAAATACTTGCCTGGGATTTTCAGAAGTCTGGTTTTGTGCCGAATTCAGTATGGTTGCGTTCCCCGTCTCGCGATCTACGCGTTGGTGGTGGCGGCGATGCAAACGGGTGAGTTTTGGGCCTTGGAATGCCTTGAGAGCTCTCTCCTCTCTTCTCCAATGGCCGTTCTAAGGTTTGAGTATTCTAACCCTAAATGATAACCCAGATATCTGATATAACCCCTTTAATTTTCGTGGGTTTAATAACCCAAAAATGCAAAATGACTAAAATGCCCTGTCGGGTTACTAATTAGGCCTAAAAACTCCCCGAGACCCAAACTAAACCCCCGGGTACACTTTTCTGACTATCTCGACCCTTTTGGACGCGTTGGAGCACTCAAAACGACCATACGAACAACTTAAAAAATATTCACTTTTATTTAGCAATATTTAGTCCCGACGCGACACGAGCACGTCCCAACTTAAATTTCCGAAAATGTCATTTTATTCACTCGTGGCATTCAATATAAGCAATATTATATATTACTTTGCTCATTAGTAATATTCAATAAATTTCCCATAATTACTAACTCTCATCGCGTTAATAATCATAACATACTAAATTTCCGGAGTTTTATTAAATAAATAACGCACATTAAATTTAATAAATCCCCAAATTAATATAACATAAAAATACGGGGTATTACATACTTCCCCCCTAATAACGGAATTTCGTCCCGAAATTCGAAAAATAAGGCATACCTGGTAAGAACAAATCTGGATATCTCTCGCGCATATCTGCCTCGCGCTCCCAAGTGGATTCTTCCACATTATGGTGCTCCCACTGGACCCGTACCAGTGGAACTATCTTCGACCTCAATCTCGTCTCACTAAAGTCTAGGATAGCCACCGGCCTCTCCTCGTAAGAGCTTACAGGCTGTAAGTCTATCTCATCTATCGCGATGTGAGTATGGGCCATGTCATCCCGAAGATATCGTCTCAACGACGAGATGTGGAATACATCGTGAATGCGATGTAAATGCTCTGGCAGTCTCAACCTGTATGCAAACGGCCCAATCCTCTCGATGATGGAAAATGGTCCTACGTACCTCGGAGCCAACTTCCCCTTCTTTCCGAACCTCATCACTCCCTTCATAGGAGATACACGCAATAACACTTAGCCCCCCACACTAAACTCCTGGAAGAACCGTTTCGCATCGGCGTAGCTCTTCTGCCTGTCCTGGGCTACTCGAATGCGACTCCTGATCATCTCAATCCTCGCGGAGGTCTCCTGAATCACCTTTGGTCCTAGAAACTTGTTATCCCCCACCTCGAGCCAACAAGTTGGGGAACGACAAGGCCTGCCATACAAAGCCTCAAATGGAGCCATGCCAATCATGAACTGATAAGAGTTATTATAATCAAACTCTACCAGTGGAAGATGTGGCTCCCAACTTCCTCCAAAATCAAGAACACACATGCGTAGCATATCCTCCAACATCTGATTAGTACACTCTATTTGTCCATCTGTCTGTGGGTAATAAGCTGAACTCAACCTCAACTCAGTACCCATAGCCTCCTGAAAGCTTTCCCAAAAATGCGACACGAAAATCTTATCTCTATCTAACACAATATTCAGGGGCACCCCGTGTAATCTGACGATATCAGCAATGAACAACTGAGCATACTGACCCGTGGTATAATCTGTCCGCACCGGTAGAAAATGAGCCACTTTGGTCAAATGGTCTACAATCACCCAGATAGAGTCGTGGCCCCGCTGTGATGTAGGCAACCCCGTAATAAAATCCATGGAAATACTCTCCCACTTCCACGCGGGTACTTCCAATGGCTGAAGCAACCCTGAAGGTTTCTGATGGTCCACCTTCACCAGCTAACAGGTAGAACACTTGGACACGAACTCAGCAATGTCCTTCTTCATCCCACTCCAACAGTATAGTCTCCTCATATCCTGGTACATCTTGTCCCCTCTAGGATGCACCACAAATCGGGACCCGTGAGATTGGGTCATCACTGCATGACGTAATTCCGCCCCTTCTGGAACCACCAATCTCCCATTAAACCGCAAACCTCCATCAGAACTAACAGAATAGGACTCAGCACCCTCGGCTAAAAGTCGTACAATCTGCTCCTGGGAAAATGGGTCTGTGGTCTGTGCCTGTATTACCCTCGTAACAATCTCGGGTGTGACTGACATAACGGATATGAAAGAACGGGCTATTGCGTCCTGATGACCCAACTCCTTCCACTTTGCTTTCCAGACGTCCGCTACCTCATCTACCGGTCTACGACTCAACGCATCAGCAACTACGTTGGCCTTCCCCGGATGATACTTTATGTCGAACTGGTATTCTTTCACAAACTCTAGCCATTTGCGCTGACGCATATTCAGCTCTCTCTGAGTGAACAGGTACTGCAATGACTTGTGGTCTGTGAATAAACATAATTTCTCCCCCAATAAATAGTGTCTCCATATCCTCAATGCAAAGACGACCGATGCTAACTCCAGGTCGTGGGTGGGGTAATTCTTCTCATGCGGTTTGAGCTTGCAGGAGGCAAAAACTATAGCCTTCTCCTCCTACTGAAGTACTCTCCCAGTCCCCGTAAAGACGCATCAGTGTAAACCAGGTACTCCACACCCGGCTTCGGTAACGCAAGGACTGGTGCTGAAGTAAGCTTGTCTTTCAGCTCGTCAAAAGCCAACTGACAAGCATCATCCCAAACATACGGTACCCCTTTGTGAGTCAGATTCGTCAGTGGACCCGCTATTTTGGAGAATCCCCGAATGAATCTCCTGTAGTATCCAGCTAACCCCAATAAACTACGCACTTCCGTTGGTGTCGTGGGTTGTCCCCACTCCCTCACCGCTGACACTTTACTTGGGTCAACTGCTATCCCCTGCTCGGAAACAACATGCCCCAAGAACTGTACCTCTCGCAACCAGAATCCACACTTCTCGTACTTAGCATACAACTGATGCTCTCATAGGGTTTGAAGAACCTATCTCAAGTGCTCGGCATGCTCCTCCTCGGAGTGTGAATATATCAAAATGTCATCGATGAAAACGATGACAAACTGATCCAAGAACTCTCTGAATACTCGGTTCATCAAGTCCATGAAAATGGCTGGAGCATTTGTGAGTCCGAATGGAATCACCCTGAACTCATACGGCCCATATCTCGTCAAGAAAGCAGTCTTTGAAACATCCTGCTCCCTAATACGTAGCTGATGGTACCCCGACCTCAGATCTATCTTCGAAAAGAAAGTTGCTCCCCTCAGCTAGTCGAACAGATCATCGATTCGAGGCAACGGATACTTATTTCGTATCGTGACCTTGTTCAACTCCCAGTAGTCCACACACAACCTCAGTGAACCATCTCTCTTCTTCATAAACAAAATTGGAGCGCCCCAAGGTGAGGTACTCCTGCGAATGAAGCCCTGACCTAACAGCTGCTCTATCTGATCTCGTAACTCTCGCATCTCTGCCGGAGCCATACGGTAAGGTGCGCGTGCTATAGGTCTCGTATCTGGCAATAAATCTATGACAAAGTATATTTCTTGACTGGGGGGTAGGCCCGGTATCTCCTGAAACACATCGGAATACTCACTGACAACTGGGATCGAATCTAACGGAATCATAACCTCCATAGAGGTATCCTCCTCTATGTAATATAAATGAGCGATCGAACCTCCCTCTGGGCGAGGCACCGCCACTACAAACATCTCTTGCCCTGGAATGGCAAAAACAATGTTCCCACCGAAGCAATCAATCATGGCTCTAAAAGCTGCGAGCCAATCCATACCAATAATAACATCGTGCTCATGCATATCTAAGACTAACATGTTTGCAGGTAATACCAAACTACCAATATCTACCCCCACTCCCTGGCATATAAAGAAAATAAGTGACCCACTATCCAGTAGTGAGTCCACACACGTCACTGTGCTCTCTGCGGTGGCTAATAATCCTAAGGACTTCGCAAAATGTGTAGCTATAAAACAATGCGTCGCCCCAGTATCAAATAAAACCCGACCCATAGTACCATGGATAGGAAACATACCCTCAATCGCGGGTGGTGCCTGTGGAGCTGCTGCCTGGTGGACGTTATATACACGTCCATACTGTAACTGCCCCTGCTGCACCGGAGCTGCTGGAACGACTGGTAGGGCTGGCACCAGGGGTGGAGCTGGGAGGGCAGGTGGAAAAAATGGTCTCTGTGGGTCATTACGGGCACCCTGCTGTGGTGGAGCCCTATCTCCCTCGGGACAATCCTGGCGCCTATTTCCGTGCTTACCACACCCAAAACATCGGCCTTTGAAGTTGCCTCCCCTCTGACCCTGTTGATCGCGGCCCTGCTGGCCGTTACCTTCCCTCCACTGGCCCTGTTGGCCCTGATGTGTATGCTGCTGGCCGTGCTGCTGACCCTGCTGATTAGGCTGGCCCTGCCTATAGCCCCCAAATCCCTGCCTAGAATCACCAGAACGGAATCGCTTAGCAGGGTCCCCCTGGTGGGAACTCTGCTCGTGCTGACGAGTCTGTCCATGAGATGGTGCCCCACTAGCACTATTAGCCCCGGTCCTGCCCTGCTGGCTAGACTCTCCTGCTCTCTTGCGTCCCTGAAGATGGAATCGATGATCCTGGCAATGAAGTAATGCAGCATTGAGTACATCAGTGAAAGTACTCAGGGACAAATTCCTTATAAGGTGCTGGCGGATCCTCCAAGCTAACCCGTCGACAAATAACATAATCTTCTTGCTCTCAGTGGGTGCCTCATCTGGCACGATGGTGAGAAGTCTCGTGAACTCCTCCTCATACTCAGCTACGATAGAGTTCTCCTGCTTCAAATTCAGCAATCTCTGCCTCATCTTAGTCTGCACGGCGGGTGGAAAATACTTGCGGTCAAACCGCTCCCAAAATATCTGAATCGGGATCGTGTCCCTCTCCTCCAAGGTGGTAATGGACTCCCACCACTGCAAAGCGGCCCCCACCAGCTTAAAGGAAGCCAATAACTGCTTTAGAAGATCGGTGCACTCATACATACGGAGATGCCGCTGGATGTCTTTCTTCCATTGGCTTACTGTAATGATATCTGAGCTACCAGAGAACTCAGGGGGATGCGCCTTCTGAAAGGCATCCCTAACCCTCTCCCATGCAGATGGAAGCTGTGCTGGTACTCGCGCCACTGCCTGAACCTGGGGTGGAGCCTGCTGAACTACCGCTAGTGCGACATTTACCGCCTGAGCAACGGTGGCGGCTACCTCATTAGCATTCATAGTGCCTTGTGCAGGAGCTGCTGGCTGCTCGGCCTGGGCACGCCTATCCTTCGGAGCACGTCTCGGAGGCATCTGAAACGTGAAGAAGTTTATTAGTCTACAGTCATTATCAAATCTCAAATAGCTGAAGACGTAAACGTAAAAGCAGGAATACAACAATCCTAAAAATAGGGCTCTATAGCAAAAACGTTAAGCTGAAAGCGAATAAGCCGTACAGATCCTATGGACACTAGAACCTGATGCTCTGATACCACCTGTGATACCCCCCCTAATTAAATACCGGGCGATCACTCCTTTATTAAATTAATTCAAGGTGAACAGTTGGTCCATTCTCAGCATCACTGTCGAAAAATAAATTTTCCAATTTAACACCCTAATTAATTAAGCTAAGTGCCAAAACCATTTTTATAACATTGCTTTCCAAATTTTATTTAAAGAAAAATTATTTATTTATTAACAACATTCAATAAGTAAGAATCACACCACACTAATTCTGCAACATAATCCAAATAAATTTAAAACATTCAACATCCAAGATCCCAACATTTAAAATTTAAAGTAAAACATTCATGCTGAATAAATCCCAAAGAACAGTACTAGAAATGAACTGAAATACAACTATCCCAATAAAACAGATAAATAGTGGAGAGGGCAACACATGCCCCAATGTCTGAGAATGATAGGAATGGAATCAAGTAAATGAGATCGTCTAATCAAAAGGCCTGCAACTCCCACCTAAGCTGCAGCACGTTTCTTCCAAGGGATCCTAAGCAAGACGCCCATGTGGCTGGGCACCTGTAATATATACAAGAGAGAAAAGAGAGAAACGGGTCAGAGCCCGATAGTGTGTATGATTTAAAATTCGTTTAGCAAGCATTTAAATTGATACAGGCCAATGCAACAACATATTAGTGCGACACTCTCTTGAGAAATTCTCACCTCTCTTCTAATGTGCACGCCTATCGTACTAATCTTCCCAACGGATTATCTATCATATATGTAGCACTAATCTTCCCCAACGATTAAGTTTATCTTAGGTTATTCGCAAGATTTAAAACTGAGCAACACAATTCTTCAAAAAGTAATATTTCAATTAGTAACCAAAGTTCTCATTTTTCTTTATTAATCAATAAAGATTTCCAATGTTATATTATACTTTCTCACAACAAGTATTTACAATTTTTGAATCATCAATCATGTCCTACTTACCAAATCACAGTAGGCAGTCCCAATTTCAGAATTTATTTATATATATTAACTACTCGTATAATATATATTACAACAGCACCCCAATTAAAACTATGGTGCGGGCATGCTCTACTATCCAATCCCCGTATCGCTCATACAAAGGGAAATACAAGTTCGGAATCACTCTCGAACTGTATTAACACATACACAAACAAAATTGAGGCGAAGCATAGATTCCAAGTCTCTAAGAGGATGGCACATACTCGCGTCTCTTAGGACCGTCTGAACTATCATTCCGATAGCCTGTACCAAGGATATCTATCTCCTAGGGTACGAATCAATATGCCCCATAAAGCAACACAGGATAAGATCGTCCCAGCACGGTAACCTCAGGGATAGCAAGTAGCGTGGTATGTTTTTCACACATAAATAGTATATGCATACACAATCATATATCTATACTAATATTACCATATTAATATTAGGTATATTTCAAATCCCATAGTTACGACTTTGATCCTTATTTACACATTTTTAGTAAACACATCTTACGGTTCGTTTCTAACCTTGATTCGGTATTATTCCGACTTACCACATAACTCTCATGGCTTTATTCTCCCAATCATAAAATTCAGTAGGTATACATCTATGTTCTATCGTAACTACTTGACGTAATCTCTCACTTGAAATACGTAGTTTCATCGTTCCTTATATAATTATCCCAAAAGTATAATGCTCGTCTTATATTAAAGGTCCCAAAATTTATTCAATTACCCTACTGGTCCTCTTTATCTCCCAAAACATATTTATAAGGGTGTCCATATATATTCCTCATTAAAGTGAATTTCAACTAATTTAAGGAGGGGAATTTAAGTCTGCCAAGAGTGGTCGATCGATCGAGGTTTGGGGCTCGATCGATCGAACCTTCGATCGATCGAAGCTCTAGGCTCGATCGATCGATCAAACAGGTATTTCGATTTTTGCAGATTTGCAGTTACGGGTTCTAACACCTATCTTCATCCAAATCCATATTTTTCAATTCCAAACGTCCCAAAAATTCTACTACTAACATTATATCATCCTACTAGGTATTTCCAACGTGAAGTATGAGGATTTCTATCATTACACATGGATTAACAACCCAAGAATTATTATAATTATCAAGAACCCTAGAATTCTCTTAAATATGGTTCTAACAAGTATTTCCAGAAATTTATTCTTATAAACATCATGATTTCGTGGGTAATTCCTCTACATGGCAAGGGTTTCCAGAATTATCATCTAAACCATAACTACATGTGAATCCTATCTCATATATTTGGTTTTCTTCCATAAAAACTCATTCTAATTACTCCTAAACTAATATGAAAGATGCATCAACGAAATAAGCAAGATAAACACTTGCCTGGGATTTTCAGAAGTCTGGTTTGGTGCCGAATTCAGTATGGTTGCGTTCCCCGTCTCGCGATCTACGCGTTCTAAGGTTTGAGTATTCTAACTCTAAATGATAACCCAGATATCTGATATAACCCCTTTAATTTTCGTGGGTTTAATTACCCAAAAATGCAAAATGACTAAAATGCCCTCCCGGGTTACTAATTAGGCCTAAAAACTCCCCGAGACCCAAACTAAACCCCGGATACACTATCTGACTATCTCGACCCTTTCGGACGCGTTGGCGCACTCAAAACGACCATACGAACAACTTATAAAATATTCACTTTTATTTGGCAATATTTAGTCCCCACGCGACACGAGCACGCCTCGACTTAAATTTCTGAAATTGTCATTTTATTCACTCGTGACATTCAATATAACCAATATTATATATTAATTTTCTCATTAGTAATATTCAACAAATTTCCCATAATTACTAACTCTCACCGCGTTAATAATCATAACATAATAAATTTTTGAATTTTTATTAAATAAATAACGCACATTAAATTTAATAAATCACCAAATTAATATAGCATAAAAATACGGGGTATTACAGTGTCTTTCTCAAACATGATGAATTTTCAACCACTTGTTGCTAATTTTTAAAGGCCTATCATCTTCAATTTTTTAAATCAGACAATAACCTGAGTTATGTGCTTCTCTGAAAACGTATGGTCCTTACCAATTTCCTGCAAATTTTAGCAAATGAATTCCACTAATATGATTAATAAGCGTCTTGAAGACCAAATTTCCTTCCACAAACTTCATTGGTCTCACGAATCTCTTGTAAGCTTTGGAGAGTTGCTTCCTGTAAACTTAAAAGTGCTTTCTTGCGTTGTCTTTATGTTCATCTAGTGCTTCTAGTTGAACATGATTACTTTGAGGAAGCATGTTACTTAGCAAGGCATATCTGGCAGATGGCACTTCTAACTCCACTAGAAGGATTGCTTCAGCTCCATAAACCAAGGAGAAAGGTGTGTACCCTATTGGCTTACTCTTGGTTATTTGATCATCCTAAAGCACCATAGGTTGCTTGTCATCTCACGCACCAAGAAAATTTTCCATTATTTTGGCTAAAATATTGACAAAAGTCTTGTTTATAGCTTCTGCTTAACCATTACCTTCAGGATAAGCCATTGTTGAAGTGTGATGAATAATTAAATATTTATCAGTCAACATTGTCACTTCTTTATTGATAAATGGAGTTCAATTATCTGAAAGAATAACCTTGGGAATACCATGATGACAAATGATATATTCTTTAATGAATTGTGCCACCACTCTTGTTGTTCATCTTTTTAAGAGTACTACTCTTGTCCACTTTATAAAGCAATATGTTGCTACGAGAATCCATATTTCCCCCCTAAATGGAGGTTTAATTGCCCCCAAAAGGTCAAACGCCCAAGTGTGGAAGGGACAAGGTGTTACTAATGAGTACAAATCAATCGATGGAGCATGAATTAAATTATCATAAAATTGGCAAACTTTGCCCTTTCGAACATACTCAGTTGAATCTTTCCTCATTGTTGGGCAATAATATCCAAGCGTCATAAGTTGGTCATACAATTTGGCTCCTCAAATGTGAGATGGATAGTGACCTTATTTGAGAACCTCTTTCACTTTCTCTGTGGTAATGCATCGTAAAGGCCTGTTGAAATATCCTAACTGATAGAGCTTCTCCTACGTTACGTATACCTTGTGGCTCTTCTTTTAAGTGCTAGTTAGAATAACTCCATCTTTCATAAAATTAATGTTAAGCTGCCTTCAGTCCGTTTGAGCTTTTAAGAAGTTAAACTCAACAGGTTGTAAATTGATTTGGCATTTATCACAATCTTTTTGTTCTGCTACTGCAGCTTGTTTCTTCTAGGGAAAAAAATATCACTCTCTTTGAATTTTTATCGAGAGAAATCTAAGTGGTATCGTAATACTTCTTATGAGTTTTTTAACCGTATTTGAACTTCCTCAGGGCCAAGGCATCTGGACAACCATCCACTAGGATTTTTGTAATATAAACTTCATTGAAGGAGGAAGAATTATGATATCTCGGTAAGCCTCATCAAACCATCTCTTATTTGCAACTTCTTTCTTATTGACCCTCTCCAATCTAAAGCATCATCCGTGGGATTATTTTGGAGCACAGAAGATGGAGATGTCTCAGGATAAATCACTACAGTTGTTGACTCACCTTGCATATCTATCTTTTGTGAAATTGTGGCATAGACATCAGCATCTCAGTTCATTATTCTTGGTTCCCTCTTTAATTTGACTTCATAAAATGACTCATCATCCTCTGTATGATTGTTTGATAAGGAACAAAGCTGAGGTGCTTCGACACATATTCACTATTCACTTATTTGACCACCAAGTTGGAATCTCATTTTTTGCAAAGTGAACGAATGCCTCTTCGCAGGGCCTCGCGTAATCCTATAAGCAAACCCTCCTACTCAACCTAGTTATTTGAACAAACAAAGTCCAATTTAAAGGACAGATAAATCTTTTCCTTTACTCTAGATAAAATTACTCCATCTCCTCATTTCCCTTTAGCCGATAAACCATCAAACTCCATGGCCCATTCCTCTAGATCTGCCTCATAAATACTGGTTTGCAAATCATCTCCAGGTTTTTCTTCATGAGTTGGTTCAAACAATACTCAAGGAAATATAGCCACTAAGTCTGCATAGGCTTGACTTTTGATTGTGTGAGGATTCGTGCACTTCAAATCATACTCTGAAAGAGTGAGGAACCACCTTATTGTTCTCCCAATCAATATTGTTCATACGAGCAAAAACTTAATTAGATCACATCTTGTCATTATATTGATAGTAAAAGATATCATATAATGCCTAAGTTTTTGAGCCATAAAGACTAAGGCTAAAGAATGTCTCTCTATGTTTGTATATCTTGCCTCAGGAACATGGATAAATGTATTCAATTAGTAGACATGTCTCTCTTGTCCCTAAACATCTTGGGCCAACAAAGCTCCGATGGACCTCGTAGTAGAGGTTAGATAAAGCAACAAAGGTACTCCTACATTAGCTGGAATCATCGTTTCAGGAGAGGTGACCAATCTCTTAATCTTGTCAAAAGTTTCCTGTTGTATTTCCTCCCATTTGAACTTCGTGGTCTTTCATAACAGCTCCATCAGTGGGTGGGTTATCTAAAATAAACCTGGAACAAATCTCCTTAAGTAAAAACTATTTTAAAGGAAACTCTTCAATTCTTTCGGTGTCTTTAAAAAAGGCATGTCAAGAATGGATTTTTGTTTGATTTTGTCCATTTGTACTCCTTATCGGTCAACCACAAAACCTAAGAATTTTCAATTTTTTACACCAAAAACGTGTTTGAGTGGGTTCATCTTTAGCTTATACTTTCTGCATCGGTTGAAAACTCTTCTTAAGTTAGCTAAGTGAGAATCCCCCTTCTTTGATTTAATGACTAGATCATCCACATTGAATTGCACAATCTCATGGAAAAGGTCGTGAAAAATATCCTTCATTATCCTATGTAGGTTGCCCCAGCATTTTTCAGACCAAATGCCATTACATTATACATAAAATTATGTAAAGGATTCATGGAAGTTATTTTCTATGCATCATTCAGATCCATCTTGTTCTGGTTGTAACCAACATAACCATCCATAAAGCTATACATCTCATGACTAGCAGTTGAATCAATCAGGTTATAAATCAAAGGTAGAGGGAACTCATCTTTGGGTCAAGCACTATTGGGATCTTTAAAATCAACACAAATGCGAATCTATGTTTAATCTTTCTTCCTCACTATCACAATGCTAGAAAGCCAAATTGAATGTTGAATTATCTTGATAAATCCATCTCCCAGCAATCGTTCCGCCTCGGCCTTGATTTTGAGGTCCAATTCAGGATTGCACATTCTGGTTGACTGCTTGGTTTGTATTGCTAGAGATAAAACATTCAACTTTTGGTATCTTACTTCTTGATCCAGACCTGGCCGTGGCATCTCATTGTACTTCCATGCAAAGATGTCGTTAAATTACCGAATAATATTGACCAACTCCATCTTCTTCGCATCTTCTAGGTTTTTTGAAATGAATATTGGCCTTGATTCATCATTATTCTAAGCTAAATCGATCTTGTTTAACTTTTTAGGTTAAGGATGATCTTGCATACATTCAGGTTCATCTTTAACCTCATAAACTCTTAGATATTTGAGTTATCAATGACAAGACATTTTCCTTAATTATCTATCAAAAAGTTTTCACACTCCGGGTCTGCTTATTTAGTATCTTCAACTGCCTTCTCACACCTTCAAAGGAGATATATCACCCTTCTATCATTGAGCACCACTTTTTTGCATTTTCGTGTAGAAGTTGATGGGGACTTTATTTTCTTACAATTTTTGAGAGGCTTAATCGTTGTTATATTTGCTCTGCTCAACGCACTTTGCCATTTAACCTCTTATTCCATTGGGTCTATCATTAGCTTCATTCTATCTCTAAGCTATTAAGAGATGTAATTAACTTTAGGAATAACTCATCTCTCTGGTTTAACTTGAAAAGCTCCTTCAAACTCTTCCTCTTGATTTCTCATAGGTTTGCAACCTATCCTTAATAGAGGGCACTCGCAACTTCGGTACACCTTGTGAGGATATGTGATTCCTCTTTTAACTCAGTATAAAAGGCAGCGTCCAAAAATGTGCTTCCTCATTTACAAAGTGTTTTTTGTTGCTTATATCAAAATCTCCATTCCTTTGATGTTGGCTTTTGCACACCGATGATATATTGAAGGAACTAAACCATAAGTGTGCATCCAAACTCTTCCAATTAACAAATGGTGTGAGGTGGCTGACTCAATCATGTGGAATTTAATGTGTGATGTAAGATTTCCCATAGTTAATCTAACATTCACATAACCAATGGACTTAAAAGTTTGGTTGTCACAAAATGATATTAAAAGAGGTATTGTAACCAACCCTGTCTTTGAGATATTGACAACATAAAATGATCTAATGGGTGTAATATTTACTGAAGCACCTCCATCCAGAAAAGATATAGAAAAACTCATTCCATTGATGCCTACTATCACATACAAAAACCTATTATAAGGGAATCTGATTGATGTATCTGAGTATGAGAAAGTGATCTCAGACATAAACTTTCGTATCATCCTGGCCATTGGTCCTCTCAACCTTAACGATTAAACAAAATTTTTCTTTGCTATGTCCAAAATAGCCTGAATAATTTTTAACTTGCTTTCTGGTGCCATCCCATCCTGATCGAAGAACCACGAAAACTTTGGTGACTTCAATACAATTGGGTACTCCAATATTGGATCCACTCCATATTCTTCTGCATGACAAGTTTGTTCACTATCTCTTCCACTCGGTTCATCGTAGGCAAGAACCAAATTAACCATTCCTTGCAAACAACTATCATATATATCTTGGAAAACTTTTCTTCTTTCGTTCGACCTCCTTCTTCATCATCGAAAGCAACAAATATACATGCCCTATGAGCTAGCAATAAGTTGTTATTCATATTGTAATGAGAGATCTGCAAAGTCCGTGCCACCATGTGTTTGTTGATAATATTCGTCAACGCAAAATATGGAACCATGGAATGACCAATGCACTAGTGGATCTAGAACTAGTTTGAATAAGCTTGAACGTCTGCCACCGGAGCATAAGGTGGAGAGTTTCTAGGAGTAAAAACCAATCCATCACCCAACATGGTGTTGTAACAACTCATTTCATGTTCCAAACTACAAGGCAATAGAGGTGGATACTAATGATCAAACTTCCTTTTGTTCTTCTTCTTCTTCCTATTTATGCCAGCTTCTTCACCTCCATCAGCATAGTTAACTCATAGAAACTGGGATCCTCTAACTGTTTGGCCAACCGGTTATTTCCATGTGATGTTGATAATGACAGGAAGAGGTCGAATGACTAATGCAATATTTTGAGCTGCTCTCATGAAGGCTTTAAATATGACTTATCTAGCCTCATTTATTAAATGATAAATGAATTTTGTAAGCAATCCTTCTGCATAAATATGAAGAAGCTTGCTTTCTATTGCTGCTTCTCTTACATCTAGACTTCTCTCTTTAAACCTCTTAAAGTAAGCCATTAATTGCTCACCTAGACTTTGTTTCCCAGAGTAAGCTCATCATCTTCCAAAAATAATTTCTGAAGGAATTGCCCATGGATATCTTCCCATGTAGCCACACTCATTGGGACTAGGTGAGAATACCATATATAAGCTTTATTAGTGAGGGATTTTGAAAACTCCCTTAAATGTAAATTTTTATTATTGTAATGAGCACAAAGATGAGTAACAAACCTCTTTTGATGTTCTTTCGGGTTGTACTCCTCTGGGTAAGGAGTTTGAATATCATCGTAAATAGATGCTGCCTCACCAAATGTCTGTAAGGATGATGCCAACATCTTCATCATTTCCCTCTTGACCTCTTCAATGGTCAAAGAAGGCAAAATATTTGCTTCGACTATCTTGGCCTATGGTGGAGTGACTACAGGTAAATGAATAATAATTACAATAGCTTCGATAATTGGCATTATAGCGGGAGAAATATTGACCAAAGCAAGAAAAACAGGGCTGGAAGGTGTAACGGGCTTTCCCATTAACGGAATGGCAGGTTGCGCCACTAGTGTAATGAAGGAACTTGGATCCCTAGTGGAACCAAACATCATTATTCCTTATTGACTTTGGAGGAATTCAATGAATTTGACCACGATACTGGTTATTTGACTGGCCCACAAAATAGAGCTCATGAAGCTTGCCACCCTGAACATTACCTATGGCAGCGGTGACCTGAGGAACCTCAGTAGTAGGTGTAATGACAACCATCATCGAACGCAAGAGTGCGATTTATGTTTTCATTCACTATCTCTAAGAGAATATATACCCAACACAGTCGCCAAATGTAAGAGATTACTTCTCTTTAGGTTCTAAGAAGAATTAGTAATTTCTCTTGTCACCTGAGTGTGTATGATAAGATTGAGGCATAATCCGTATTAATGGTGATGGGAAAATATGATTTTAAAGGATGATGATAAGTGAGCTCAATAGTGAGGGAAAATATAAACGGAGGAGAAAATTAATTGCAAAGAACACAACAGATAACGTTGTTCACCTAACTTGGGCTACGTCAATAGGATCTAAAGTTTTATTTCACTTAGATAATGAAAATCAATGCTTATAATCACTTAATCTCAATAATAAAAACTTTTCCTCTCAAGTGTATACAGTGTTTAAGCTTTCTTAGAATCTCTTCAAGTCTCTTGAAGTCTATTATGCAATCTCTATTTTCTGTGTTGTAATATCTATGTTTCATCTCGCCGGTTCTAAGTCTCGTGTATTCTTTAATGGAACAATGTAGCATATATAGCCTCACCCTTAATCTCTTGGGACCTTGAATTCCTTTTCTTCTTTTTGACCCTTCTGATGGTAAACCACTATCAGAAATTTAATGGGGAACATACCTATTAGGTATAGTTTAAAGTTGTCTCAAACCATGGACAAAAATATTAATTTAATCAAAAGTGATTAGCGCATGGGATTTTGTGCAAAAGAAATATTCCTTTATGTCAAACAGTGCTCTTTACGCCAGCACCTTTTTACAGCTCATTAGTACTACAATCGAGCAAGTTGATGGTTACTCACAACACGTTTAATCGGGTGAGATGTTTCACAACATGCCTGATCGTATAGAGTTGTTTTGGTCTCTATTCTCTCGTAAGAAGCTTCCTTGGGAACCTTCCTATCCAGGTTGATCGATGATTCATTGATCTTCTATAGGTGTTCTAGACGCGGTCTTTCCTGTGTTCTAATTAAGCTCTTTCATATAACATCAACTAAACTCCCCTTTGTAAGGTGAAGTAAATTATTTTTTGGTCTTCACTAATTGTTCAGTCAATGGGAGTTTCAAATGCGACAGAGGAGATGGTCAGAGTTCGTGAAGTACTACGACTTCTTAATTCAGTATCATCCCGGGAAGGAGAATATGGTAGCAGAAGCCTTGAGCCGTCAACCGACCATATGTTTAGAAACCTTGTGGGCAGAGAAGGGGTGATTTATCTACTTTGTGATAAAATAAGTGGAGTACTTTGCTTATAGTGGATGTGAGAGGCATATTTGGCAGTTATGGCCGTTACACCTGATATCTTGTCGCGAGTAATTTAGGCCCAAGTTTTGGTGCGATAAAATCTAATTCAGGAAATGTAAATTGTCTAAAAAATAAAGCAACTCATCTTAAGTCATAGATACTACTAAATTCGACTCGAATAGAAAGTAAATAAGAATAAAATAGTGAGCACGCTGGCTCAACACCTACATCTTATATAATCAACAACTGAAGAGAGTGAAAACTAGAATCAGTGATGAGTCTTCACTGGCATCCTAGGACCTAAAAAGAAAGTTCAACAACATGAACAACAAGTCTACGAAGGATAAATACTTAACCAAATTCAGGGTATAATAAATAAATACGCATCTTGTTATCATATGTTACTTGTTTTTAAGTTATCCAAACCCAAACAACCCTAAATATCAGATGTTTATATTATCAATCCCAAGTGAATCCAATGTTTAATTATAAATATTCTCATTTGAATTTAATTAAAAAAGGTACCATCATATATGCCAGTGTACACCTCTCAAGTATAATATCAATAAGAATAAGATAATCTCAAGTCTAATATCCACATAAGTACGGTCCCCGACACGTATAAGTAAATGGACTACTCTTGAGTCCGCATATAAAAATACGAAGGCCTATCCATATCGCCTTTGGATATCACTCTAGCGTATTAGGTATCGTTATAGGTCGTCCCTAACCTATGACCTCAAAGCCATCAGCAGGGGATAATCACTATAATTCCTGTCATAACATACCGCCTCCATACCCAAGGCTATATGCTAGAACTCTCCCGAGTATTTAACTTTAGGATACAGGTACGTCAGTCATAATATCGAGGTAAATAACCAATGTAAAGTCTGTCTCTATCATCAGGGTACCCATGCGGTCAACATCATATGCACCTTATTAAAATCCCTCCTAGTACGTCCCACACGAGTACTCATACATGGTATGCTTGCACATAAGAGGGCATAATAGCAATCCTAATCACTCACATATTACCAAGACATAAACCAAAATTCTTAAGTTAATTATTCCCATTTAGTTAAGAGTTTCATGACCAAAATGACCCAAAGTCGTTCTAAGAAGATTCCTAACTCGTTCTGTTGAGCTTACTAAAGTCGATAGGACAACCTACAAAAGTTGTTCGAATGAGATGTCCCATCTCGTTTTAACGAGTTTCCAAGTCGTTCGAGTAGGAACCCCATCTCATTCTAACGAGATACTAATATAGTTCGAACGATGATGAACATTCATCATCTCCTGACCTCCCACATCCACAATTATTAACCCCCAAACCCATATCATAAGCCTCTAATCAACATCAAACCCATTCTCTTTTGGATATATGTTACATAACAACAATGCTAACCTTTATCTATGTATTTTACCACAATCTAACATGTATTGGGGGATTAATTTTCAGATTATAAGTTACAAACCATAGTTTCATAATTTTTCCAATTAATCTCATATTTAGTTGAATTGCTTAGTTAAACAAGGGGCTTTCTATTGATTTGTGCACATGATTCACTATATAGCGAATTTTATTCATAACATAGTTCAATTACTTAGAATTCAATACTAATATTATGTGTAATATTAGCACGGGTTTAAGATTTAATTTACAATTAAAGAATTTCAAAAATTAAAATTTAATTATTAAAAACTAGATTGTTAAGCATGAATTTATAGATTTCAATCAGTAATTATCATTATAACACAAACTCTAAATTAAATCTTTAAACTAAGTAAACTTGCCTTAGCAAAAAGAGTTGAATTCAAGCCAATAAACCTCCAAAGGTCCCTCTCACTTGAGTATCTCTTCTCTCTATCCTTAGGGTTCCTCTCAATAGATTTTAAGGTGAATTCGATTAAGTCTAATGATCCCTTGAGTAAGCTTACTAAGAAATTAGCCTTAGGTCCCATATGGGACTCAACCCAATGAGCCCAAATACCACTCCAATTGGCCCAAGACACTACCCAAGCCATATACTAATCGAAAGGACTTAAAACCTATTATTTTAAGTGATAAAAGGATTTTCTAAATGTCCCCAAAGCTAATCCGAAATATGATACCAAACAATCAATATTTTATCCGGTACGAGTCCAATTATTAATTATTTAATTATTTATAAGTTAAGTTCAACACGACGTTATGATAAACTACTTAACGATCAGTGGGACCTTATACTGAATGAATAATCCAAATAAGAAATCTCTTACACATAGTCCCTGACCATTCCATAGTCACCCATAATGCACAGTCACTTCCAAATAATTAATTAATGAATTATTGTTTATAAATTCCATTTTCACAACTGAATTATAGAACACATATAAGATAAATGGTGACATCATATGTCACATCATGCACGTAAAGTAAATTTCAAAATTTAAATAATGCATAAAAAATACAAGATATTATATTCCTCCCCCCTTAAATAAGGAATTTTATCCTCGAAATTTGAATTACATATCTGACTCGAAGATCTCTTGATACTTCACACGATTGTCCTCCTCTCTCCAACATGGACTCATCTTTACTATGTGTCCCCACTGGACTCTAGCTAACTGTATGACCTTTGATCACAAAGTTTGCTCTCTCTAGGATGCGATAATTTTGCTCCTCATAGCTCGCATATAGCTATAGATCAATCCCGTCGAGGTCGATATGCTATTAGGCATCCTTGTCCCTAAGCAACTTCATCAACATCAACATATGGAAAACATCGTGTACTCATTGAAGACGATCAGGTAAGGATAAATGATACAAAACCGGGAACACCCTATCCAGTCTCATGAAAGGACCTATGTATCCGGGATCCAAATTCCCCTTGGATCTGAATTGCATAACTCCCTTCATTAGGGATACCCTTAATAGCGCATAATCCCCAACCTGGAACTCCAATTTATAATTCCTCTTGTCAGCATACCTTTATTGTCGTACGTGTGTCGTATTCATCCGTGCTCAAACGAGTGCCACTATCTATGAGGTGTACCATATATTGTCCGAGCCAAACATCCCGTGCTCCCCTGACTCCAACTAATTACTCGACTAATGGAACGGTCACCCGTACAATGCCTTGTAGGGTGACAAAACCAATGGTCTACTAATGACTATTGTTGTAAATAAATTTTATGAGTGGCAAATGCTGATCCCAACTCCCTTTAAGACCCAAAACACAATCCTGAAGCATATCCTCTCGAATCTAGTTCGCCCGCTCAGTTTGAACATATGATTGAAGGTGAAGCATCATATTCAGGTTTAACTCCACATCCATATCATCTTAAAAAACCCTCCAGTATCGATATACAAATGTATTGTCCTTGTTGGACACAATGTCACGTGGTACCCCATGAAGACACATAATCTCTGTAATGAATAGTCTAGCGCATTTCTCTGAGATGTAATCAATCTGTACTCTAGGGAAGTGATACACTTTCATTAATCTATTAACTATGACCCAAAAATAATCATGAGCCCACTGACAACTCGATAATATAATAATAAAATTTATGGATATGCTATCCCATTTCCACTCGAGAATCTCCAAAGGTTACAAATGCCCTGTCAATCTTTAGTGCTCCACCTTTACTAGCTGATATATGGCACATCTAGACATATAATCTGCAATGTCTCTCTTCATCTCGACCCACCAATATGATCTCCTCAAGTTTTGGTACATCTTATCCACTTCGGGATTCACCTAGAACTTTGTTCCTAGGCCAAAACTACATTTCTTAACTCTGGACCCTTTAGCACCATAAAACATACCTTACAATCCTCCATATGAACTAATCGGGAAAGAGGTAAATCCTCTGGATATAAGCTCCCATACCTTCTCCTGATAGAAGGAGTCTGAAGCCTGGTCTTGTATCACCCGCGTCACTATAGGCGCCCGATAAATTCATTTCTCGTGTGACACTCCACCAAACTTCCTAAATATCACGTAAATAATCCTCATGATATACCCATAATACTGTCAGAGTAATAATAGATCTACGACACAATGCATCTACTATGACATTTGCTTTCCCCGGATAGTACTGAATCGAAAAGTGGTAGTCCTTCACAAACTCTAAGCATCTCCTCTATCTCATGTTCAGATCCCTCTACATGAACAAATACTGGATACTCTTATGATTGGAAAATAACATAAACCTCTCACCCAACAAGTAGTGTCTCCAGATACGAAGAGCAAACACTACCGCCACCAACTCCAAATCATGAGTGGGATAGTTACTCTCATGAGGATTAATATTGTGAGAATCATAAGCTATAGGCCTCTCCTCATGCATCAGTACTCCTCCTATCCCCTGAAGTGATGCATTTGTATACACCAAATAATCCATATCGCCCCATGGTAGAGCAAGGCCGGGTGCAGTGATGAGCTTCTCCTTGAGCTCCTCAAAGTCCCTATGACAATACCGATTTACTCATCCTCTGATTAAGTATGGTGCGGGCTTGAACCTCATATACGTAATGCTTGGGAGTACTAAATTCTGGGTCTAATTAATCACTTAAATTTACGATTAGTTTTATACCATCAATACACTAGGGTTGAGGGATTGTATTCTCGTCCTGTTTTCTTCATTATATAGTTCAAGTTTCAGTTCAATCATTATCAGTATTTTAGGTAATTTAGACTAGTTTCATTCCATTCATACTTTGGTGCATTAAATAAATATATTCAAAATTGCATTTAGTTGTAGTCAATTCCCAAAATATATCATCTTTTCTTTTTTTTAGAGTCAGAGTTAGGATTCCTTCGTCTGCCCAACGTCGTTACAACTCTGTTGTCCTATTTCCCTGAGGATCGATACCCGACTTATCGGATTATTACTTGAGCGAAAAGCTTGCACTTGAGCCTAGAGAGTACGTATATCTGAGACATATTCTTAGTCGCGTCAGCTACTGGCTGCTCAGGCTGGGTATAGGGTGCAGGGTGAACTGATTCAATAAATAATATGCACAGTGGTGCAAGGTGAAGGGTGTTTAAATAATATGCACAGTGGTGCAGGGTGAACTGATTTAATCATTACAATGATTTTCATGATAGTAGCTACTTGCTGAGAAGGGTTAAAATTGATCCAATTGATCATAATTAAATGCAGTCAGAGATGTAATAACATATCAGTGTGGTAATTTCTACACATACTAGGAATCAAGTAGGGATATTGCATAGTGATATCAATAGCAGTTAAAACAAGTGCGTTAAAATTTAGTATTAAAATGATAAAACTTACTTGCACATAGTAGCAGACGGGCCTAAGTATGATTTAAGAGGATATTGTGCCTAATTAAACCCCGGGTGATCAGTCCTAAATTAAATTAGAACATGTTTCTCAGTTGGTTCATTCTTAGCATCACTGTCGAAACTTTTTAATTACTAACCACCGAAGTGAAATTAGACTGGTGCCAAGTTTTACCTTTCATTAACTCAATGAAACACTCATGCGGAAAAATAATTAACAATCACAAGCTAACTGAATTCAACCATCACATATAATTAAGAATCTGGCCGAATAAAAAATCGGCTAAAATCCCACACGAAAGTAAAGACAGATAACAGTAAATCTTAAAGTATCTCAAATAAATACTAAATACAATCGTGAGCAAAATGCTCGAATATCTGATAGAAAATCCCTATACTAGCAATAGAAGGAATAGAGGCGCCTATCCAAATCCTGCAACATCCACATATGCTGCAGCAGCGAATCCTTGGAATGAGTCAAGTCTGGCGTCCCTGTGGCTGGACACCTAAAAGGTTTTGAAAATAATTTATAGCAAGGGTTAGAACCCAAAACATTTGAAAACATTTAGCAAATGATTATCTTGCAGTAACAAAATATGTATGAATGCGCTTCATATTTTAGTTAGTGTCGCACTCCCTTGAGGACAGACTCACCCCTCAACTAATGTGCACAACTAATAACCCACCTATTCCTCTATCCCGAAACTAGATACTTGATATAACTCTTATCAACCGCCCTACACAATCCCGAATATTTTTAATGCATGACTTATAATCTATTTATCGCCTTAACTTAGTTAATCATCTTCCTTAAAATCCATGTAACATTCACTAGTCATATAAATAATACACTTTTCTCCATGTATTTAAATTTCCCGTATGTAATTATTCACCCCATTATGTACGTACACTTATCTTACCACAATCACACATGTTGAATATGAATATAACCCATATATAATTAATACAATTCACTTCATGTATTTAAATACCCGTATATAACTATTTATCCCATTATATATGTAGAACCATATTACAACATTCATATTTATGTTGAATATAAATATAACCCATCCTTCCGAGTAATAACTCAACGGATGTATTCTCTAAAGTGCTTTCACACTAGGTGTACTCGCATAACCTAGTTACCCCAAGTCAGAATTGTTCTCTAACTTGGCCAAAAATATAAACATAATGAAGGCGGTCATATTCCTTCCCTGAAAGTGAGATAAGCCCCTCACCCATATAACGGGCACTATGACCTGGGGATATACTCACCCTACTCCTCAAGCTAGGGAATTCACCCACTATGCTCAACCTCCCTTGATAGCACTAGAGTATATGTACTAATAATATCTAACCAGTGATATTTATAAGCACACACCATATATATATACTATCACACACCGTATATATATATAAATATAAAATATCCCGTCTTTACCGTGTATTGAGTTTGCAACACAAGCCTATACATAATATCTTGAGTTTATGGTCCAACTATGATTATTAATTAACTTGCACATTAATTAATTAAATTACTTTTGGTATTGCCCAACCAATATACTCGGATTTGCTCTCATGGCCCAAAAATAATATAATACATGAGTCTAGATCCCCGACTCCGAATTAATTAGCTTTCATTCCTAATTAATTTAATACATTGGCATATCTCAACCAATATACCCAGACTCGCCCACTCGATCCGTATTTAATTATGTTGGAATATTTTTCCCAAAATTAACCATAATGTGTCACTCATAAATCCCTCTAAATTCTAATTACTTCCCCTTACAATTGTTGGGAATTTATGTTCCATATTTATTTCTCACTAAATAATGTATCGAAATTGAAATTTTAAATTAATTTCTCTTATATAACAACACTGGCCGACCTGTCAAAAATCCTGGACCATTGATCGATCGATCCCAGCCATCGATCGATCAATCGAACATGTCTTCGTCTTCTCCAACACTGTTTCAGCCATTAACGAATTTCTCCTAACTCCATCCTCTTCTATGGTTCAACCCAAATGTAGACAACATTTTCAATACATGGGAACGTGATTAGGACCTCCCCTAAAACCTCAAACGTGACTTAATATCCAGAAATCTCTACTTATTAAAAAATTGGGAAATTTTCGGGCTTTCTTTGTTCAGTCCCAATTTCATCCATTTATCCCAATTTCGCTCATCAATTTCTATTGGGTTTTCATATCTAAGTTAAATATCTACTCAGAATCATGTAACACAATAAATTCCTACACCAATTCTCATTTTGGTGTTCCAATTACAAAAACCCCATTTTTGTACCCGTTTATACCCAAAACGAATTTTAGATTTCCACATCACACAAATATGAATTGAAAACATAAATAAATGCTACGGTAAGTTAACCACTTACCTTATGGGTTCGTCAGGTCTGATCTGTTGATGTAGAGTCAAGTTTGACGACGAATACACCCAGTCTCGTTCCTAGTTTTGTCTCCAAAAAGACCTCCAATGCACTATAACTACTTCATATAGCTTCTTCTCAACACCTGTAACAAATCACTTAAAAATAATAACGGGTGGACGCCCTATACTAGATTAAATCAGGTATCTCAGATGGAACAGTCTCAACATCAACAGACAATACTAAATAATATAAGGCTAACTACCCGAAATCATTAAAAGTGGATTGTCAAAAAATTTAAAACTTTTATTTAACAACAACAACAAAACCAATTGTACAACCATAACCAACAATGAACATCCAACTATGATGAGTGATAAGTGCAAACTCCAATAATATAAAAGAGTACATTACAATGTGCAACAACGTCTACAATGAAATACCCGAATAAGCTGTCGGGTAACAGGCAATACAATGATCTGAGAAATAAATATGAAAGTGCTAATCTACAACACTTGAGTATAAACCTGGTATACAAACTGAATCCTAATCTAGATATACAGAGATAGGAATCGACTAAATCAAAGTGCCGCAACAGTTCGCTACTGCCACAGCTCCACGAATACACGGGATGGATGAACATCAATGGCGTCCTTGCGGAGGAACACCTAAGGTAATACAATATATATACACGGGTCAGAGCCCGAGTTGAAAACATTTTATAGCAAGTGCATTAAAATGCATTATTACATGATTTAATGGAATAAAACTCTCCATAATAATTTCCCTCACCTTTCAACTAAAGCGCGCAACTAATCGTATGCATGTGAACTCCAAATGAATGCCCAATTCTAATTAGGCAAAAGATTATAACTTAAACCCAATTGAGATCTTTAATTAAAATCATCTAACCTATCTCCCAATCTACACTTAACTCTTTTCTTTAAATCATATACATTAACTTTAATATTATAGTTCTCTTTATATTTGTTCATTTATTGAACATATAAAGTTGTACAATCATCTTCATAACCACATCATCACAATACATCAACATTCTCATTTACTTAGAATTTCATATATTCTAGTTATGCCCTTATATGGCATGGAAACAATATATATAATTATATATGAGTTATTAGCATCAAGTGTTAACGACTAAACTCCTCCCGATTCTCAACACGGCACTGCGTTTCCTGCGTGGGACGTCTCGCCGAAGCGAAATCCAAACAAGGAACCCCCCGTTACACTACTCCTAACCGTATTGATCCTCGAGGTTCATTATGCCCTCAATGCATGATGCATGTAACCCAAATTATTACTCCATTTTAATTAATTAATATTCCCAATTCTCAATAGTACACGATGTTTCATACGTGGGACGTCTCGCCGAAGCGAAATCCAAATAAGGAACCCCCCGTTACACTACTCTTGGCACTGTCAATAGTCGGGATAGGTGATATATATATAAAGATGAGCATTAAGGACTAACTTCTCCCCAATTTCCAACATTACACTGCGGTTTGTGCATGGGACGTCTCGCCGAAGCGAAATCCAAATAAGGAACCCCCTGATACACTAATCCTGGCAATAAAGGTTGTTGAGGTACATTATGCCCTCGATACCCAAGTACAAGCACAATCAATAACCATCCAACCGAGCTATAACTCGAGGACGCAGGCTCACATGCTATCATCTTCCAGTTTCCCATACCTCGTAGCAAATTGGGGCCACCTGGTGGGGTTCAACGACACTCACCTCATGATCAACTCATGCACATAACGTCCCGGGAAGCGATCATAGCTCCTAACCGACAGGTGAGAACGACACATACCCACGACTTCTCACCCCCAAAATAAATAATGTATATCATATAATACTCACATGGACGACTATGACCTGGGGAATATCCACACCCTGCTCTTTGAGCCAGAATGCTCACCCTCTACACACGCAACTTTCCAATGATAGCAAGGAGGGGGTATGCTTAACTATATGTATATATACCATTATATAAGGTATACATACATCACCACATAATAAAGATATACCATCATATAAGGTATACCTGCCACATCATTTTCATATTTATTATACGCTCTTAGGCTCAATAGAATTTATGTCATTGTTTAGTATATTTCTCTCTTGATATACTACTCATCATTTCTCACACATCTTCCCCAAATCAATCATCAATAAGTATATTTCTATATCCGTATGCACATCAATTAGCATTTATAATTCTCCATCCATAATAGGGTTCAATTCATTTTATGAACCTTTAAAGTTATCCCATTTGGGATTGGATCCTAAGATCCTGTATCTCTAAATTAGTCTCATTCTTTCCTATGAATTTAGTTATCGTCTCCAAATAGAATCTCCAATTAAAGTGGGGCTTCCCCACTTAGAATACACCATAATATCATATCGGTATTCCTCAAATTTAGTCACTATGACTCCCATCATTTCTTATAAGGGAAACCCTCTAAAAGTCTCCAAAACATAATCCAAATAACTCCTATAGAGGTTCCCAATTGATAACCTCGAACAAAACGGGATGAAATTCTCCCTAGAAAAACATCTCCAAAAATCCCCTATTTTCGAATCGATTCGGCCCCAAAAGCGAATCGATTCGGCCCATCCGAAATGATTTGGTCCTTAGAACCTGGGAGTTTGCTACATACCGAATCGATTCGCAAGGGGCGAATTGATTCGGCCCTAAAGACCTGGGGATTCTGCAACATACCGAATCGATTCGGAAGGGGCGAATCGATTCGGTAAGTGCAGCAAGCTACAAAATGGCTATTTTCTTCTTAACCCAAAATTTCCAAAAATCAATTATATCATCATCCAACCATTTTACCTCAACCCACTCACATATACATCATTATTATTCATCCAAAAACACATTTTAATTGATTTCTAACCCTAAATTCATTTTCTACACAAAAAATCTAAGGTTTTCCCAAAAGTTAGGTTTTGATAAACTAAACCTAAAACCCAAAGATTCAATCGACAATTCATGCAATAAGTGGTACACAACAATTATTTAGCAAGTTTAATCACTTGCCTCGGGTTTGTAGGGTCTGAATCCGCCTAGAGATCACGTAATTGCCGAAAAATCCTTTATCTCTCTCTTTTCTCCTTCTTTCTCTTCTTCTTTCTTCTTCTCTCTTTCTTTATTTCTATTTCTCTTTCTCTCTAAGGAGAATTGTTTCTCCCGTAGGCTAATTAAGCCAATTCTCCCAAGATACACATCTTTAAATGATAATATACACTTTAAACGACCCGGTAACTTTAATTCGAGTCAAACGGTCCTAAGATATTTCGGAACCTAAATAGACCCCAAGTACAGTCATTTCGACTTTCTCGACCCTTCCGGAAACAATGGTAACCTCAGAATTGCCATTCGACATACTATCTAACAACTCCAAATTTTGACCTCAATTGCCAATTTAATTATTCTTCAATAAAATAATATTTATTTCTCCCAAAATAAATAAATCATCGTCTCCAAGACCTCGGGTTGTTACAACACCCTATGTTCTCCCTTGTGTTTTCTGCCATTTTCCTTTTCTCCCAATTAGGAATTTGACATAAATCCCGTTTCTAGCCTAATGGGCCAAGCCCAAGTGACCCAAATACCCCCGGATGGGCCCGACTATGCCTAAAAATGCCCCGTGACCCGTTTACTACCCCTCGGGTACACTTTTCCAACTATCTCGGCCCATCCGGACTCAACCGTGCACTCAGAATTGACATCCGAATTAATTTATAAAAATCCTTATGTCGCACCCAAATTAGGCTATACTGACTCCCGGCTGAGATGAATAAATGCCACGTCATTAATACAGGTTATGACGTAAATAAATTATTACTATTCACTTAGTAATTAAATTTCCCTAAATATTAACCATTCACTCTCCGATTAATATTTAAACAAATATTACCATAATTAATTCAATTAAATTGCGACACACATGTAATTTAAAATTTCTCGAATTAATTAAATATTAAATGCATAGAAATACGGGGTGTTACATTGGTACTTGATTATCTATACACAAACACCTTTGTACACAAGTGTAGTTTATAATAATGTTGGTCTGGTGAAAATAATAATAAAATAGTGTTTGTTAAAGTTTAGGAGCTAATTAAATATGTTAGGGGCTTTAAAATCTAAGGCTTAAGGTAAATTTTGAAACTTTGTGTAAAAGACTTTTTGACTCAAAATTTATCAACTAAATGTAGAAAAAAGTGAGGGGTAAAATTCATAACTTGAAGAAGAAAATATTTATAACCTAAAACCCTAATATTCTACAACTTAAGCTAGGATTGACCAAACACTGCCTTACCTTATACTATTTTGACTAGAAAAATTTAATAAAAATATTGGAAAAAAATTAGAAAATTTTGATTGGCCAAGCGCCCTCACGCACTTGGTTAAGCTTTTTAATTGAAAAGTTCTTCTCCAACCACTCGAAAGTTGAATGGTGTGGTTCATTCTTAGCATCACCGTCGAAGACAATTTTTATGTTTTAATCACCCTAATTAATTAAGCTAGGTGTCAAAACATTTAGAATATTATTTCATTTATTAAATCCCATCGTAAAAACCTTTTTAAGTATAAATCAGTTTAAGAATAACGTAAATACTAAGCATAACAATCATCCAAAGCAAACAAGCCAACTAGATTATCCAAACCAAGTCAATAACCATAAGTAAAATCATCACGACACGAAATAACTCCTAATTGAGTCTGAATACTGAAAAAATAAATAAATACAAAATCTCTAATAAATCTAAACTGAAATAGGAAATAGGAGGACACATGCCCTAGCTATACAGTACTAAATCAAAAGTTGAATCAAGGAAGAGGTCGTCTAGAGCAAGGGCTTGCAACTCTCACATAAGCTGCAGCACGTCCAATTCAAAGAAACTACGTCTGACGCCCATGTGGTTGGGCACCTGTAACACACACACACACACACACACACACACACACACACACACACACACATATATATATATATATATATACAATAGAGAGAAAGATGATAGGAAACGGGTCAGAGCCCGAGTGTAAAATAGTTTTAAAAATAGTTTAGCAAGTATTTAAAATGCTTACCGGCTAATATAACAACCATATTAGTACGCGATAATCTCTTGAGAATTCTCACCTGTCATTTAGTGTGCACTCCTACCATACTACTAAATACCTCATAAGTCTATCTAACTCATCTCCCATACATTTGTATTTCAAGAAGTCATAAGACTATGATTTTTGTTTAGAGATTAATCTCTCAATGATTTCCTTACGTTACTAATGTATTTCTCAATACTGTTATAAAGTTACTGAACACTTACTATAATCTTGGAGCATTTATTCAATATTTAACTACTTATACGCACAGTAGAAGAATTCCATATATACGTATATATACTAATCACTCATATAATATATATACTATCGACACCCCACATAAAATCTATGGTGCTGGCATACTCAACTATCAAGTCCCCGTATCTCTCGTACTAAGGAAAATACTAGTTCGGAATCACTCTCGAACTGTATTAACACAATACACACAAAATGGAGGCGAAGCATGGTTCCAAGTCACTAAGAGGTCAGCACATACCCCTCACATCTCTTAGGACCGTCTGACTATCATTCTCAGATAGCCTGTACCAAGGAATCCTATGTTCTGGGGTACAAGTCAATATCCCCCATAAAGGTCCCATCGAGATAAGACTGTCCCGGCGCGACAACCTTCATGATAGCAAGTAGCGCGGGTATGATTATACGCAAATATAATATAACTATATACACATGCACTCGGTCATATACATAAATATTCTCATTTTCCAATTAGGTTCGCCCACGACCCATAATACTATTTTAACCGTACGTAATACAATTTTACCCAATTCTTATGCATAAAGAACTCATCTCTTTTTATTTTCAATTAATCATTACCTAATTACCTTTCGTCCCTCGAAGCCTTCTCTTTTTCTAAGGTAAATTCAGTAAGCATACCGTCACTGACATACTGGTCTAAATCCTTAATGAATTTTCTCAATCCCTGAGTTAACGTACGCACGATTTCTAATATGTAATATAATCCCGTTATCCCACAGTTACTTCCCGGATGAATTTATTTTAAACGGAGTCTACTTAAACCCTACTGGTCCTCTTCATGACTCATTATACTCTTAAAATAATATCCAAGGGTTCCTATGCATTTTATCTGAATTAAAACGAAAGAGGGAAAAACATTCAATTTCCAGGAGGGGTCGATCGATTGATGAAAGGGGTCGATCGATCGATCAGTCAATCGATCAACATTCTTGAGTCGATCGATCGATCGAGCAGTTCTTGCCCAGAATCTGTTAATCCAAGCTACGAGTTTCATCCAAGAAATTTCTCTAAAACACCATTAATGATTCCCAAACTCCCAAACAAGTATACCACTGATTAAATACACCTATATACATGATTTACTAAGTAAAACATGTACGAATTTATCAAAGATATCGAATTAAGGGGTCAATTCAGCAGAATTACCAAGAACCCTAGTTTTGTATTAATTTCCAAAATTCTCAATCTTTTTCTAGATTTCTTCCTATTAAACCATTTCAAATTCGTGGGTAATCCTCTACATATGACAAGGTGTCCAAATTTCATGATTTACTCCCAAAACATGCGGTTTACGACTTCTAAATTTTATGATTCTTTCATTAAAATATGTATTCTTAATCCTAATCTAGCATGGATGAAATATTAACTAGAAATTTGCCTAGGATTCAAAGGTCTGATCTGTTGGTGATAAAGATATGGTTGCGTTCCTCATCTTACGATCTATGCCCCGGTGGTGATATTCTTGAAAAAGGTGTTACAGTTTGTGATAAAGTCTTGAAGAGCTCTTTACCTTTCTTCTCTTATGGCCGTTCTATGTTTCTGAGATTGATAACCCCAAAAGCTTAACTCTAATAGCTGATATAACTTAGGGAAATTCGTGGGTTTAATTACCCAAAAATACAAAATGACTATAATACCCTCTCGGGATGCCAGTTAGGCCTAAAAACGCCTCGAGACCCAAACTAAACCCCCGGGTACACTTCTCTGACTATCTTGAGCCTTCCGGACACGTTGGCTCACTCGAAATGACCATACGGGTAACTTATAATATTTCACTTTTTATAATGATAATTTAGGCTCGACACGACAAAGGCGCGTCCCGACTTAATTTCCATAATTGTCATATTATTCACTCGTGACAATTTTAATAAATTCAATTATACATATTACTTTACTCATTAAGTAATATTCAACAAATTTCCAATAATTACTAACTCTCGTCACGCTAGTAAATATTTACAATAAATTTCTGGATTAATATTAAATTAATATCTCAATTTAAATTTAATAAATCCCCAATTTAAAAGCCATAAAAAAATACGGGGTATTATGAAAATGACCACTTCACTTGAGATCTTTGGGACCATAAGAAACCTATTCATCACTTTGAAACTATATCATAGTCAAGGAATCAAGTTTCACCCTTAAAGGTCATGCTTTAATGGAGTTTTTGGTGGTTTCCTTGAACATAGTGTATTTCAGATGTAAAAGCTTGGTTTTTCTGATTGAACTTTAAGTAGGCTCAAGGGGTGGATTTTGTGGCAGGTGATCATGGAATATTTATAGTATGGGGTGAGGGGAGGTCATTGGACTAGAAATGTGGTGGATTCTACCTTTATTTAAGAAGATGAAGTTGTGGGAACTTGAACTACACATGGTTACATAGTGTAACCATGTGATTTAGGTTTCTTTTGCCCATGCGAAGGGGGTAATGTGTAAATATTGGATTTTAAGTTTTAGTCCTTGGTTTGAAAGTTTTATATTTATTTGGTACTAAATGTGCAATTTTCCAAGTTTTAGGGGAATTTTTGTAATTTCATGAAAGTTCAAGGGTTGTGATTATTAATTCTAATTATTTAAAGTCTAGAGGTTTAATTTGATACGAAGTTTGGGTTTAGAGGTTAAGTATAGGTCAAGTTATGCTTGTTTAAAAAGTTCAAGGGATATTTTGGTAAATTTACAACTTCAGGGGGTACTTGGATGATAAGAAAAGTTATAGGTTTAATGATGTAGTTTCATCTATATTAGGATGTTTTTGGCCTTGAATAACGTGTCAGGGAGGAAATTTAGATAGTTGTTGATACTAACTTGCTCGGTTAAAATGTACGGGTGTTACAATCTACCTGCCTAAAAAGAAAATTTATCCTCGAATTTTAGCTTAAAAAGTGTGACACCCTGACTAATTAAATACCGAGTATGTTGATGTAAAAAATTAGATTGCTTCTAATTATTTAATCACAGATAAATTGAAATAAGGCAAAGAATTTTTAAAGTGGTTCAGCCTTATAAGAATGGCCTACGTCCACTGTTTCTGTTGTTGCCAAATGTTTAGGAATTCTCGATATGTGGATCTATCAAGAAATTCCGGTCCCCTTGAATGAGGATGATACAATGTATTTATAGCCCTTAGGCTGTACATGTGAAAGGTTAAACAATTAATGCCCCTTTAAGCGTATACGTATGTATGATGAGCATTCAATGAATAGTTGAACTGTTGATTATCTGGCAATTAATGCTCTGGTCGAGATGCAGCTCGGACCGCCTTAGTTGCTCGACGTTCAGGAGTTTCTCGGAGCAGTGGAGTTCCTCGGAGTAATGAAATTCCTCGGTGTACACCTGTTCCTCGGAGTGTCTGACTTGATCAGGGAAATAAAGTTCCTCGTTGTTAAAGTGATTATAGAAATGTGCCACGTAGATTGACACGTGTCTTCCTGTGATTCATCCACGTTAGCATATTAATTTTGGTATCAACAGAAGCCCCCAATGTTTCATAGTTCGAAATTTGAGGAGTATGGAACATTCTTTCTCGGAATATGAAAATATTAAATTAACCTCCTGATTTTTAGGACCGTTTCCTTCGTATTTATTTTTCCTTCCAGATTCGCAGAATCGGCCTTTTTCAATTTTTATAAACGCTTCGATCTTAGCGCACTTTTTGTCCTTTTAGCCGCCGGTAGCGTAATAGTTTCTTTTTGTAATCATTTCCTTCACCGTTTCCGGAGGCAAAGTATTTAAGCGTCATAGACAATCCCATCGTCTTCTACCTTTTCCAATTTCTGTTTTCGAGTTTTCCATTGTCTCTCTCTCTCTCTTGTGCGTTCATCTTTTCCTCCGTTCGTTGTCAACAGATCTCCCTTTTTTCTGTAAGATCTTCTTCCTTCTTCTTTATTTCTTTTATTCATCATGGTTTATCTTATTGAATCTCTTGAGAAATTCCGTTCTGATTTTTCTATCCCTTCTTGGGTAACTCTGGAGGAGTTTTCTGAGCCTTCAGATTATTTTCGCTTGGCTGAGGGACATTGGTTCCCCAGCCTCTTTATTGCTGAGTGTGGATTTTCTTTTCCACCAAATCCTTTGTGTTTAGAATTCTGTTAGTACTTTGATGTCGTTCCTGCAAAAATAGCCCCCAACACATGGAAAATAGTTAATGGGGTGCATAAGTTTAATCAAACTCATGGAACTCGCAGAGGAATTCCTGAGATTATGTTTTGCTATAGATGGGCAGTTCTAGATAATACTTTTTACTTAAAAACCAGATTTTTGAATAGGGCTTTAGTAGTCAACCTCCCTGATGCCAATAGGGATTATTTTGAACATGGGGTTGTTATTAAAAATTGGCAACATTCCCCTTTAGTTGGAGACGAGGTATACCAAGGTCCCATATGTCCTCCCTATGGCAATGGGATAGGTTATTTTTATTTTATTTCATATTTGAAATTGTGCTTTCATTATGTTTGATAAAATGTATGATTGATATTTCAACGTGTATTTATTTGCAGTTGATAGCAAGAGAAAAGCTCCAAAAGAAACAGAAGTTAATCTAAAACATTTGAAACTTATCTGGGGCTTGCATCAGAAAGTTGCAGACGAGCACATTAGGTCTGCTTCATATTTGTTGCATTATAAGAGCTATACATCCTCTTTTACTGCTCGCCCTGTGATCAGCACTACTGAACCAGCGCCAGTTCCTGAGGACTTTTCTCCAGAATCTCACATTCCCCTGAGCCAGAAGATGG